>JADMNL010000024.1:211377500-211977500 GCA_016271365.2 Neoceratodus forsteri | reverse complement strand
CATTTCCTCCCTTCCCGTTGATCCAGAGGTCCTTCTGAAACTCTGCAGAGAGCAGGCAACGCCAATATTTATTGCACCTTTTGCCCCAGACAGATTTGGTTCCATCTGCTGCACCAGCTGTCCCAGGAATCTCCAGTGCCTCTGCCAATCAGCTCTCACTTATTGTCCCAGGAGGCAGGTTCTTTGGGTCCATCTGGACCTTCGCTCTCCTGAACCTGCGCCTGGCTCCTAGAGACATTGCTGTCATGCGGTGCACGGGTCTCACAAGAGGTAGCAGATGTTCTAGTGGCTGCTAGAAAACCGCACTCTCGGCCACATATGCCATGAAATGGCACAGATTTTGCCTCTGGGCTCAAGCATGAGGTCTTTCCCTGATGGATTGTCCGGAAGGTTGGTCCTGGACTACCTCCTGTCTCTCTTCCAGGCAGGCTTGGCCTGCTCCTCTAATAAAGTACACCTCTGTGCCATTTCAGCCTATCATACACCTATGGGTTGACGTCCCATAACTCAGTTGGACACAGCACGAGCCTTCCTGAGAGGCATTCTCCACCTTAGACCGCCGATTAAGGATCCTATTCCTCCATAGGATTTACCCTTTGTCCTGGAGCAGCTCACGCTGCCGCCTTTTGAACCAGCCGTGGATTGCGAGCTACATCTCCTAACATGGAAGGCGTTATTTTTAGTTGCCGTTACTTCGGCCAGAAGGATTTCTGAACTTCATGCACTGATGTGCAAAGAATCTTATTTCGTTTTTCACCAGGACAGGGTGTCCCTGAGAACAAATCCAAAGTTTCTACCTAAGGTGGTCTCAGCTCTCATCCTCAGTCAGGACATCTACTTACCAGTCTACTTTCCTAAATACTCTAACGGAGGAGAGGCCTTGTTGCACACTGTAGATGTGCATAGGTGTCTTAAGATACTACCTGACCAGAACCAGGCACCACCGTAAATCTGATCAGCTTTCGTCTCCTTGCCCATTGGATGATGGGGCTCTAGGTTTCTAAACAATCGCTGTCAAGATGTCTCATCCATTGTATCACGTTCTGTTACCAGAAGCAGAACAAACCTTTACCGGGCTCGGTTAAAGGTCATTCCACAAGGGGGGTGGCTACCTCCTTTGCGGCCATGAAGAACATGTCCACTTCAGCCATCTGCGCAGCAGCTACTTGGAGCACCATGCACACCTTTATCAGGCATTGTAGCCTGGATGTGGCATCACGGCGAAGAGCTGGTTTTGGTCTAGCAGTCCTTCAGGGACTACTATCCTAGGCTTCGGTTCATCAAGCAATCTCTACCTAGCCTCCTCCCACTCCAGAGGATTTCCACTATTGCTTGGAATCAGTCCTAATGGTGTAACCTGCTGCAAGAGCTGTTTCTAAGTAAGATATTACAGTTCGTGAACTTACCATAACAGTAGATCTTCGAGAACAGCTCTTGGCAGTAGGTAGTTTCCCTCCACCATCCCTCTGGAGGTAGAGTTGTTCCAATATCTCCTTTCTAGGATTAGTTGTTTCTAACACCATTCTGAATACCTTTCTGATGTCATCAAACGGCCAGGAGTCTCCGGCGGGAGAACTGGGGGATCCGCCCCCTTTTATACGATGCCTGACATCGGGGGCGGGGCCGACGTCGGGGGCGGTCCCCCACTGGATACTGCTAGCTAGAAAATTTCTGTGGGGTCCTGCCGCCTGCTGGCTTCAGTCCTGCTGCAAGAGCTGTTCTCGAAGATCTACTGTTGCGGTAAGTTCTTATGTAACTGTACTTTCTGAGAACTAATAGAACATTTTTGACCATGGTGGTATCAGAGTTCCACCTCAACCAGTCTATTACTTTGCCAGTCTTCTTCACAGACCATTCCACCTCAGGTGAGCATAGGCTGCACAGCCAGGATGTAAAAAGGGCAGTCCGCTACTATCTTGACTACACAAAGGGTCACAGACAGGATCAAACCCAGTTTTTCCTTACTTACTTATGGAGAGGTGGGAAAATTAAAACCTGCCACAAAACGATCCATTGCATGATGGATTGTAGCCTGTATTCAGTTTTGCTATAGCAATGTGGGTAAGCAACCACCTGCGGGGGGGAGGGGGGAGCATTTCAAGTAAGGTTACTGTAGCGCCTCTAGCAGCTGCTAGAGATATCCCCCTAGTGGATATTTGCAAAGCTGCAACTTGGAAGACAGTTCATACATTCATCAAACATTATTGTTTGGATGTCCAGGCCAGAGGTGATGCCAAGTTTGGCACAGCAGTCCTGCAGAGCCTGTTTCCTAAATAGGTTATAGGCCCACCTCCAGAGGCACTGCTTGGTAATCAGCATAAGTCAGAATACAGTAAGATTTCCTGGAGTTTGAAAAAATACTTACCTTAGTACTCTTGTTTCTTCTAAGGGAATCTTACTGTATTCTGAGCTCCCTCCCTTCCTCCCCTGCAAAAATCTACGGTCACTGCACTACAGCTGTGTTATAGTTGTTGCAAACCTGGGGGTGTCTAAAGTTCTTGTTCTAGGGACATCGATATGTTGTTCATCCACACTTATTGGCATGTCCCTTGCCGCTAAATCTTGCCAGAAGGTCTTCAAGCTGGCTCCTCCCACCCACCAGGGTGGTAAAACTCGGCTCCGCCCCATGGCCGCCAGATCTTCCTTACAGCAGGCTCAGGTTCCCTCCTTAGCTCTGCGTTTTGACTGGTTCCTGAAATGTTCGGTCTTCAAATTTATTGAAGTATCCTTGAATCTTGATCTTTTCTTCTTCGCTCTTGGCGATGTCTTTCCGGCCCGAGACACGTGCGGTTGGATTTCCTCCAGGAGGACTCTCCTCACGATGCTCTTTTGCCTGTCGCGGATCTCGATCCTCGGGCTTGCAACTTTGTTCTGACCTTTGGTCAGCCCTCCGGAAGGACCCATGCTGACCCGTTCGGGCTCGGACATCGGTAGTTTTTACCTCGGAGATTCCATCGGACCGGTGGTGCCGCTTCGACTGTTTCTCTGCGGTCTGATCCTGCGGGGAAGGACGGGGTTCCCCTTCCACTCTCAACCGGTTGCGGAGCTTATCCCGCTCTCCTTGGATTCCTTTCATTCAACTTCGTTCAGGAGCTTAGTCATTCCCTCTCCTCCAAGGGAGAGAGACCAACCCTGTCTCTCTGCCTATGGCTAAAGGGCATGACGAGGGTCTCTTGAGGCGAAGGTACCCCCTCCCTCCTATCGGCCCGGCGCTCGGCTTGGTCAAGGTTTCAACCCGGTCTCTGGCCTCACGGTATCCCGTCAGGTCAGCCGAAATTCCCCATCGGCGTTGTCGAGTCTCGACCATCTTTCGGGGGTCTGCTGAGGCCGTCTTCCGCTGCCTTGAATCGAGGCTCTGTCCTCCACCGGGTCGACAGCCCTCGGTCCGTTCTTCCGAGCCGAGGGAGGCGGAGTGCTCCTCGTTTCTTCCCAGGCCTGCCCTCGGTTACCCCGAGGATTTGGGTCTCGGTCTACCTCTCGGTCTAGCCGCTCACGCCGATCTCGGCGTTCTCGGTCGGGGCACCGGGTTAAGTGGCTTGGCCGTTCTTCCTCGTCCCCCTCCTCGGATGAGGAGCGGTTTCGATGCCGTTGGCGTCGGTGTTACGAGGAACTTACATGGCGACAGCAGTTGTCTGGGTTTCAATCGGCCCGATTCATTCTCCGGATAGAAAGCAGTCGCCGCTGGTCTAGCAACCGTTGAATCTGTCGAGGGCCTTCTCAGGACGGTTGCTTGTTCGACCCTCGCTGCCCCTCCGCCTTTGGCGAGTCAAACGGACCGTGGCCTGTCCTTGATCACTCGGTCCTCACTCCCTGCCGCCCCAGGCGGACGAAAGTGCCTCGGTCCTGGGCAGCTTTTGCAGACCCGCGAGCCTGGAGCAGGCTCTGCCATGTTCCTGTAGGGAGGGACCCGGGTCTTCCGGAACATCCAGTAGAGCGACAGTCCATCGTCTTCTAGGGTCTACTTCAGCTCATTTCAGAGTTTACTGGAATGCAGCTTAAGCCCGTCTCGATCGGGCTCCTTACCCCTTCTGGAGATTCTGGATTGAAGGGGTTCTTCAGGAGGCCTTCCCAGTGGCTGAGGCTATCGTGGGCCCAGCCTTGGAGCTATGGCGGCCTACTTCTTGCCCTCGCCTTCGGCCAGGGTAGCTCGAGGTATCCTATCCCGGTCGGTTCTCTGCCCGGTTTCTCGGAGCACCCCTCGGCTGAAGGGAGGTAATTACCGACGGCGTTTTCCAATGTCTTGAAGCGCTGGGGATGTGGACAGACCCCCCAACAAGAGTCCAGAAGGATGGACTATGTAGTAAGTAAGGTTTACTTCGTCCTCCCTAGGCCTCCGTCAGAGCCAGCTCGGTAGCACTGATGGCACATTTCTCCCACACCCTTTTGGGCTCCCTGGACGAGGTTCTCCCTCATCTCCCAGGTGACCTGCGGACCACCGGTTCGACAGGTGCGGGACCAGGGTAGGCGGCGGCGAAGCAGCAGCTCCAGACGGCTCTGGATCTAGGCGACTCCTGTGCCAGATCGGTGGCGGCCGCAGTGGCCATGCGCCGCTTGGTGTGGCTGAGGTTAACATCCTTCTCCTTGGAAACCCAGCACGAGTTGGCGGACATCCCGTTCTTGGGGACTGACCTTTTCGGCCCTGGAGTGGAGGGATACATCCATGGGCCCGAGAAGTCCGATGCCATTCCGGACTCTGTCACTCTCGCCCACGGGGTCAAGGGCAGCCGTCAGCCTTTGCGTAAGCCCCTTTGCCCCCTGAGCCCTGGGGCCCCCCTGGCCCAGCATGAGGGCAGCAGGCATCCGCTGGGCGGCCTGTTGCCAAACCAGCGTCTTCCTCCAAAAGAGCGGAGAGGCAGGAAACCGAGGGCTCCTGGCTCCTCCCCTCCAAGCCTGCTCAGTGGCGGGCCAGGGGCATTGCTCCGCTCCGTCGTCCCAGCCGGGTTTTCTCGTGGGGGCGGCTCCGCACCTCGTTCTGGAGGTATTATGGGTGGATCCTGTCGCAAGTTAGCGGCGGATCCCTGAAGCCATTGCCCCACGGGATTTTGAGTTCACTGCCCTGTGGTCGGTCAGTCCGACATGCCTGCTCTCTAGTTAGAATGATCAGGAAGGCCGTGGACCCCTCCCCCCCATTCAACCCTGGGTTCGCGTCCAGGTATTCCTGGTCTCTTACGGACGGGGGCTTGCGCCCATCCTCCCGCACGCCTGGATGGTCTCTCTTCTGCAGACATTCCATCCTTTTAACGTGGCGTGTAGCTGTTTCCTGGTCTCCAGGATGTACCTACTCCTCGTTCCGTCCGTTTTTGGGGAAGGCTCCACCCCTTCTTGCGGGGGAGCTGCTTACGAGTTCCTAACACTTCCTTGCTCAGCAATCTCTGCAGCATGGAAGGGTCCGGATGTCACCCACCCGGAAGGCAGACTGGTCTCCGTTTTCGGGGGCAGTGAACTTCGTAGCTTAGCGGTGAAGCTTCTTCGGGACTAAGCTCGACTTTGAGTCCGAGCTCAGCTCGAGCCGAAAGGGCGGGTTTTCCTCCTTACCGTCGGGTTGGCGGGAAATTACGTCCTGCCAGGACCTCCTGCTCCTCCTGGGCCTCAGGGCGGCCTTCCCTTACTGGGAGGGCCAGCCAGAGGTCCTAGCGCTGTGTTCCGTGGACCAGTTCGTGACTTACAGCCCAGGAGTTAGGAGAGCTCCTTGGACCCGTTCTAACCCGGCGGGAGACTATCCTGCTTGTTGCCCTGAGTTGCGGTCTTCTCCGACCGATGCTTCTCGGATGGGTGGGGTGCCCATCTTGGGGAATACAGAGTGTCGCCTCTGGTCCTCTTGCGAGTCGATGTCCTTCCTACTCGCTGGAGACAGACGGTCCGATTAGCCGGCACCGCTCGCTCCGCTTGTATGGGGTCTAGTGGTCTGAGTCCAAGTTGGACTATTCCAAGACCATGTGCTAGCTACTCCGCCAGGTTCGGTCTATCCCCTTGTCTCAGTGCAAGGAGGTTCTCCGCATTGGGCAGTTGCGCAGTCGAGGCTTCCTAGCCATTTCATGGCAGGAGCCCAATTCCCTGGCTGCGGCCCTGAGCCGGGCATAGGCTGCGCCTCATGAGTGTCTCCCCTGCCGGGGGTAGCACAGGATCTTCTCCCTTTTCCTCCGGGGAGAATACTAGGCCGAGACTGTTTTTTTGCCCACCCCTCAGCAAGGCTTGCTGTAGGGGATGCCATCGGGGCCACGGACCCTGGGCCCCTCTGTGCCTCTCCCGGCGAGGAGGGATTTGGCGCAGTTGATGCTGGTAGCCCCAGACTGGATTGCCAATGCTGGTATCCAGCTCTCCTCAGTCTCAGCCCAAGGCTCCCAAGACGGTCTCTAGTCTGCCGGTCCTGTCTTTCCTTTTCAGGGGAAGGTTATCCATCTGGACCTTCAATCCCTGCACCTGTTGGCCGTCCCCTGTGCGGCTAGGGGCCAGGCCTAGGGTCTTCGGCAAGGTCCTTGACCTTCGAGGTGTCCTGCTAAGAAGTCGGCCAAGATGCTTGTCCTTTGGGAGAAGTTTTCCTTCCGATGATGGGATAGGGCGGTGCCATTTCCCGTCCTGGGCATAGCATTCCGGACAATTTGTGGTCCATCCTTAGACCAGGGCTTGATCGCGACCCTCTGGGTGCTTCTCGGTCACCACTGTCTTCGGGCGCAGGCTGGAGGGTAGCTGAGTTGTGCGGAGAAGGTGGTCTGGCACTTCTAGGCCTCGATCACGCCTCCCTTTTGGGAGAGTATCCCGTTTCTGCGGATCCTTGCTAATATGGGCTTAGCTCGAGCAAGCCATCGAACCTTCGCACAGGTCGTTTTCCCCACCTGTTGTGGAAGAACACCTTCTTGGGGCCTCCATGCATCCAGAGGCTGGGAGTTCAGGCTCCTTTAACCTTCTATCCGGTCTTCCACAGGGACTAGGTTGTCCTCGCCCCACCAGGTTCCTCCAGAGGCGGTGGCGAGTCTTCCCTTCGGGTATTGCCTCTGCCGGGTATATCCCCATTCACACCTCGGAGGCCGTATTCAGGTTCCGTGGGAACCGTTTACGCTCACCTCGTGAGGCGTGAGCTAAAGTTCGGGAGAGGTTAAGCAGCTGTTCATCACCTTAGCTGAAGCCCATCTGGCAGATTGCAGCCCAGTGGAAGACGAGCGGGCGGGTCACCCCTGCAAGGTCTCCACTTTAGGCGGGCGGGCATGGAGCCTCCCTGAGGGATAAGTGCTCTTTTTAACCCGTCCTTCCGCTGCATCGGTGGCTGCTTCCAAGGATACTCCGGTCCAGGATATCCGCAGGGCTTCTGCCCGGAAGCAGGCTTTACCGTTCCCCTTCCACATCGACCTTGGGTCGCGCCGGGGTGCTGGTCGGGGCCTCGGTTCTGCAATCTTGCTACCTAATAGGGGTGTGCGCCTTGCCTCCCTCCTCCTGGAGAACTGCTAGGAGTCTGCCAATGAGTGTGGATGAACAACATATCCATGTCCCTAGAAATACAGGTTACTCACCTGTACCAGGAGTTCTAGGAATGGTATATGTTGTTCATCCACACCCCACCCAGCCTCCCTGGCTTCGACGCACAACCTGGCTTCCAGCGGGCTAGATCTGGCTTCATGGGGCGGAGCCGAGAGTTTTACCACCCGGGTGGGTGGGAGGAGCCAGCTTGAAGACCTTCCGGCAAGATTTAAAGCGGCAAGGGACCTGCCAATAAGTGTGGATGAACAACATATACCATTCCTAGAACTTCTGTTACAGGTGAGTAACCTGTATTTTTTGGGCATCTGTGACTTGAGTCTTAGTGATGCCACTTTGGAAGTTTTTTCTAAGGAAGGGGTAATTCCTTTAAATTTATCCTTACTATTGTCTGGGAGAGTTGTTATTAATATTATTATTATTAGTATTATCATGATAGTAGTAGGAAACTGCTTCGTGCATGCTTCATTAAGAATATGACTGTTTAGAAGCTGTTTACCGGGGACAATGATTTGAAAACCGAGCTCGAGCCTAGTATTCCATCGTTTGCATAGGTTCTATTAACCATTTCGGCTCCAGGGCACTCCTGTGGGAGACCATACTGCATAAGTCAGAATACAGTAAGATTCCCTTAGAAGAAACAAGATTACTAAGGTGAGTAATTTTTTCTTCCTTAGTGATGTCCTAGCCGTGGAGTGTGTTTGGTCCTAGTAGGTAAGCATGTTTTTCGCAGTAATAAATCAGGAGCCCATCGACCATGTTGGAACAAGAAACTACAGTAAATCAAATGGCATTTCTTCTGTTGTGATGACAGAAAATCCAAACTATTAAGGAACTCTGACAAATATTAAATTTACTCATATTTTAAGCAGAAATGTATTTAGAGACTGAAAGTGATGCTGCGATTCGGACAAATTGTATGTTAAACACAGCTTGCCCTGTTGTGACATCACATCATGTCTCAAGGTTTCGTGATATTGCTCCTGCCTTGATTAATGTATAACTGATTAAGATATGGATGTTCCTTGTTTGAAAGAGCTTTTCATTGGCTTGAAGACTTTTAGGCACCCTGCATGCCCATCTTCCCTTTAAATGGTTCTCCCAAAGATTAGTCAGAATCATCATTTGATTCATAACTCTTTTCATTGTGTTTGCTTAGTTATGAACTGAACTGTAAGTTTTCTGTTTTAAATTTTCTGTCTGTAATTTCATTATTTTTAAGATAACTGTTCCTGTTTTGTAAATAAGGAGTAGAGATCACGTGAGGAGCAAAAGTAAAGACCGATCAGAAAGATCTGAAAGAAAGCACAGGTCTACAGCAGGAGGCGGAGAAGATCTAAAAGTAAAGACAAAAAAACACACAAGCACAGAAGTAGGAGTCGGGACAGAGATCAAGACAGGAAATCAAAAGATAAAGGTTTGTTTTAATCACAGTCTTCATAAAATTCTTCAGTTCAGTTCTGGAAGAATAGTAATATGTGCATCTGTGATTGCAAATGATTATATAAGGGAAGGGTAGGATATGGTTTTATTCTTAATTGCCATGATGAAGCTGACTTTACTTCTGTTAATCTGTTTACACATTGCAGCAGATGCAGGGGCACACTTTCCATAGACAAGCACTGACCGGAAATATTTTATTGCCCAGAGCTTGATATCATGGGTGTTTGCCAGCTATCGGATTTGTTCATCCTGCATGAAAGGAGATGGACGCAGACCTTTCCTTTAGGATGTCATAAAATACTTACTGTGCTCTGTCTTCACTGTTTTTTTGGGTTTTTTTGTTTGTTTTTTTTTTTGTGGGGGGGCACAAGTCCATTTTAAGATGAGTCCTGAAGGCACTTGAAGCTCTGAAAGTGTACATGTCAGTGGGCCAGACAGGATATACAGGAGGTGCATGCTGCACCACTGATGGCCTTGTTCAGCAGCTCAGTGGAAATGTGTATGGTTCCAGAAGAACGTTGGAGAGCATATGTGGTCCTGCTGCACAAGAGCGGCAGCAGGAAGGAGGCTGGTAGCTATTTTAAAGGAAAGGCTAGTAGAGTATCTTGAATCCATTGGTCTACAAAACCAGTCTCCGCTTGGATTCATTTGGGGGGTCGTGCCAGACAAATCTGATTTATTCGATTGGATGACCAGGGATATTAATTGGGAAGGCAGTGGATGTGGCAAATCTGGCCTTCGATACACAGGAGACTGATAAAGACATTTGGCAGCCTAGGGATGGGATCCAGAGTGGTAAATTGAGTAAGAAACTGGTTAATGGATAGGTGTCAGAAGGTGGTGGTAAATCGCACTCAGTCTAATGAGGGCAGTGTGACCAGTGGGGTGCTGCAGGGCTCAGTACTGGGACCAGTCTTCTTAAGTGACACTACACAAGAACTGGAAGGGAAGGTATGCCTTTTGTAGATGACACCAAAATCTCATAATGGGGTGGATACACAGAAGAGGTGGAGAGAATGTGTAGGGACCTTGGGGAAATGCAAGGGGTGGTCAAGGGCATGGCAGCTGGGCTTTAGTGCTATAAAGTGCAAAATCATGCACCTAGGTCATAGGAACCCAGGAGCGGAGTATCGGATGGGGGTACTGACACTCACTCAGCAGGAAAGTGACCTTGGGTTATCATAGCTGATGACCAAAAGTTGTCAGGGCAATATGACGGTGGTGGGTAGGACCAGTGGAATGCTGAAATGCATTGAGAGAAGCATCACCAGTAGGAGGAGGAAGGTGATGTTACCACTGAATTGCTTGCTGGTGAGACCCCACCTGGAGTGTTGTATGCAGTTCTGGAGACCGCACCTCAGAAAGGACATAGACCAGGTGGAAGCAGTCCAGATGAGGACAGCTAAAATAGTGAAGGGATTGCACAAAATGCCGTACAACAAGAGATGAAGGGATCCCAAACATGTACACTCTAGAAGAGAGGAGAGTGAAGGGAGACATAATAGAGACGACAAGTACCTCTTGAGAGTGAACAAGGTACAGGACGGGAGTCTTTCAAATGAGAAGGAACACTAGGACCAGAGAACATACAATGATGCTGGAAGTCTGTCTTGGGAGGTAGATGGGTCTCTGCTCTTCAGGGAAACTGTTATAGTGGATTTGGTTTTCTCTAGTTTGAGTTTATCATCGGTGTGTACAGACAGCTTTAGCTCAGGACTCCAGGATCTTAATTTCTTCAAGATCTGCAGTCAACAACAAGAATTTAATCGCAGATAGAACCCAGGGCTACAGTTCAGGCTGAGCTGCTATAGTCTGGCCTCCTATGCATCTTTGTGGGATAATTTTTCCCAAAGCACCACAGAAGGTGTGATAGTGAGTGACGAGTTGGTTATCGGGAGGGTGGTGTTTGATTGACTGGTCCGTTTCTATGGGAGAATGCAGGCAAATTGGTGGGTTCCTGTGCCTAACAGCCCTGCAGATCATGGTGGCACCATCTTGGGAGGCCAGAAGAGCATTTTGGACAGCGGTGACCATCTTGGTTATGGCCACTTGCGCATTTGCCCATTGGAGCAGAGGCCATCTTAGTAACAGTTGTGCATGCTGTGTCTGTAGCATTGGCCATCTTGGTAATGGATCTGCACAGGAGAATTGGGTCATCTTGGGATAGGCTTTCGGCACAAGACAAAGTACACGAGGACATCTCTATCGGGCCACACCTTTGTAACTATAGCTGTCAGGCACTTGCACCACACAAACATTTTGCAAGCAGTCCACTAGGAGTCACCCACAATGATGTCCTACGTCAGCTCTTCCTATATAAATGTGGGCAGCCCCTTCCTTCCTCGGTTCTTTTCCCCGTTGTCGACCATATTCATCAGACCCTGTCACAGAAATGCTGTTGTTGAAATTGCCAGTTTTTCTTTACTTTGAAAGTAATCACATTTTAAAAGTGATTTTCGGTGACGCGTTTGTCGTCTTCAGAACCATTACCGTTAAAAGTCTTTAGATCTTCTTGGGGGATATCTGTCATCCGGTCACACCCAAGGAACTTTGCCATTGGGTAATAAGATTCCATGGAAGCTTTTCTGCAGCAGTCTACTAGGGGCTGCCCACTCAGTTAGGCTCCAGTGTCACTCATCTTATAAAAAGCATGGGCAGCCCGCCAACTCCTCAGTTCTTTCCCACCATCGACCATTGCTTTACCGGACTCTAAAGGCTTAGGCAACTTATTCACTTTTATTTTTCTTTTGTCCGGATCACTTTTATTCAAAGTGATTTTTTTTCCTTTGTATGTCGAGAATTACTCGCCTTGCTCTTTCCATCGCTTCTGCTGTGAAAAATTTTTTTCCACTGAGGAACACCAGCATAACTTCCTCGGCCTGCAAATTCTGTCAGAAAATTCAACCTCACCACCCAGCACTGACGAAAGAAAGCCCTGCAGAAGTTCCTCATGGAGCATCAGGTAGCCCACCCAGTCACCGGCGTCCTCCACAGGTTCGCAGGCCACCAAGGCCCAGGACAGATCCTCGTGGAACCATCTCAATAGGATAAGGAACAGCCCAAGGACTGCTCCCCCCCCCCCGTCGCTGATCCCGGTCCCCACTGGATTCTTCCTCGTCTTCTCCTGGGATCGCCTGCTGACAGCTTTGTAGTCGGCACCTTACCCTGCAGGCCCCTACTTCTTCCAGGTCCCATGGAGGATTCCTCTCTCACCCATCATAAGGCTGTGGAAGGGCTACCTCTTGCCCTCACAGTTTAAAACCTCTCTCTGACTTCAGTGCTGGGCCTACTCATACCTCTTCATTTAGTGGTACATGAGACGTGGATCTTCACACCCTCCATCGACAAAGGTTCCCTTCCCTGCCGTTGAGGTCATTACCATTCTAACCTCCATTACTTCTCTTATACAACAGCTAGTGCCATGGCCCGGGCCGTCAATGCATGCGCAGTCATTGGCTGTTTGGTGGTGACACCTGTTAGGACCACGCACCCCCTGTTAAGTCGACGTGGAGTTCGTCGGTCCCTGCCCCAGCACAGTCTAGCGTCAAAGAGGAGTACCATTCTGATCTTATCCTCTTTGAGGAAGAGGAGGTTGAGGAGGAAGTTGATAATGAAACCACTGAGGTCCACTGTCTCCTCTGGGAGCAAGGAGTCTGTCAGGCACAATCCAAGTGCCCCCGACCCTCCTTTTTCAGTGTCTCTGAAACAGCTCTCTCCACAATGGGGTTCCAAACTGAGGAGGAGAATGAAACCAGGAGGAATATGGTGGACTTTTTGGAGATTCCAGAGTCTCCACCTAAGATTATTCCTTCTCTGCTGCTGGCCTTGAATGATGCAGCCACAGCAGCTTGGCGTAGACCCAGTATGGTGCCAACTAAGCCTAGGAAGGCCGACAAGCTTTACCACTTACCTGAAGGGTTGCCTTTCTATGCGGCCCAGCCAGAGACTGACTCTGTGGTAAATAAAACAACTCATGACAGGACTGAGGCCCCTAAACACCTTAGCTCCCTGACCGGGAGTACAGAGGGTTGGATCTGTGGGGCAAAATAACTTTTTCTTCAGCCACCCTTGGCCTTCAGATTGCCAGTTATTTGGCTTATCTTAAGTACCAGAATACCCTTTGGAGGAAGGGCAAAGTGATGGCTCAGACCCTTCCTGAGGATTCTCCAGAGCAGGAACTTCTCAATGTTCTCTAGACCTCAGAGAATGTTAGCAGGCCCCTCCTCAGTCACCTATGACATGGTTGATACTACAACCCGGGCAGCTGCCTCTGGCATTTGCCTCAGATGGCACTCCTGGCTGCAGGTCTCTGGCTTTGCTAGAGACGTCCAGCAAAAGGTGTTAAATGCCCCTTTGGTGGGTCACAAACATTTTGGTGGATCATCATCATTCTTTATTTGTTAAGTGCACTTTATAGATAGTGACTCAAGGTGCTTTATAATATCGTATGAACATTAAAACATAAACATAACTATAAATTACTTCAACAAGTTAGCTAACTAATTAGATAAAAAAAAACTGATTAAACAGAAAAGTTTTCAACTCCCATTTAAACATTTCCAAAGACTGGAACACATTACCATGGCGGGGTAGGGAGTTTGACAGGGTTGCCATGCTGAACGAGAATGCGCGGGCACCAGATGTCTTAAGGCGAACCCTGGGAATCTCCAGGAAACCCTCATCAGTAGAGCAGTCCAGATGTGCAGGACATTATAACAAGCTGTAGGCTTCCGGTTGGGCCATTTGGTCTGTCCACTCCTTATATCATACCCAGCCCAGGAGTAGACCATGATCCTCCTTTCAGAAGGGCCACCACAAGTCTGTTCCTGGAGGCTAACTTCAGGGTAAATGGGGACAACTCAGCTTGCATGCTTCCTCTGCTGGTCCCTCAGCCAGGCAGTCCAGAGGCAGGAGTGCAGCCCCTACCGCTGGTTTGGCCTCTGCCTGACTCCCTGATGGCCCCCGCCCCCTTCCTTCCTTCCCCAAGCTAGGAGGTGGTGGTCGGAAGCAGGTTCTCTCGCCATTTACCCCAGTAGAACTGTCGCATCAGATGCTTGGATCCTGCAGATAATCTTAACAGCGACATGCTCTATAACTTCTATAACTCTATAACTTCTGAAGCAGCCTCCAGATGTCCCCAGTCTCCCTTTTTACCCTCCGATCACACAGAGGTGCCCAGTGAGGAGGTCTTTACCTGCAGTGCAAACAGGCCATAGAACCAGTGCCCAGGCAGCAAAGGAACAAGGGGTTCTACTATTGACTCTTCCTGGTTCCCAAAAGGACACTGGACTTGAGGCCCATTCTAGACCTCAAGGAGCTGAAACTTTTCATCCAGTACAGAAAGTTCCAGATGGTCACTTTGCACGTTCTCCTCCACCTGCTCAAGCAGGATGACTAGCTGTGCTCCCTCGATAAGCAGGATGCCTACCTGCACATTGTGGTTTGCCCCCCCTCACAGGAGGAGGGTACCTGTGGTTCCTCTTTCAGTGGGAGCATTACCAGTTCAGGGTTTTGCCCTTAGGCTTATCTTCTGCGCGCGGTTCTTTGCAGGTGCCCGCCTTCTCTTGGTAACCCTTCTGTGAAGGCTTCTGTGTGCTCCCATACCTGAGCGACTGGTTGCTGAAAGCCCAGTTCCATTGAGCCCCTGTTATTGAGTCTGGAATGCACCTTGCAGTTGCTGCACTCCTTGGGCATCTGTCAAGTCGGCTCAAGTCTGTGCTGACCCCTTCTCTGAGCCTACAAATACATGGGAGCAGTCATGGACTCAACTCAGGGCAAGGTCTTCCTTTCTCAAGACAGGGTGGACCGCCTTATTGCTCGGGCCCAGAAGGTGGCTCAGTCAGCATGTTCCAGTCAAAACATTCCTCGGGCTTCTAGGCCTCATGGCCTTGACCATTGTGACTGTCCTTCTGGCCCAGTTGCACATGGATTCCTCAGTGGACCCTCGGGGTTCAGTGGGATCAGCTCTCAGATGATTTGGATCAGCGGGTCCTTGTTTCCTCACCAGTGTGCAAAGTGCTTCACTTGTGGATGGACCTGGCCAATCTTCTCAAGGGGGTCGCCTTTCTTATCTCCACTCCTCAACAGATCCTCACCACAGATGCTTCAGGTCAGGGTTGGTGAGCTCATCTTGGCCCTTATCAGACCCAAGATCTCTGGTCCCACTGGGAGGCTCACCTCCACATAAATGTTTTAGAAGTCCTGGCAGTTCTGTAAGCCTCCCAGGACAATCTCTCTCTCTCTCTCTCTCTCTCTGGGTCCTCTGTTGGTGCAGTTGGACAACTTCAGTGTGGTCTGTTGCATCACTAAGCAAGGAGTGACACATTCCTACTCTCTGTGCTGGGAGGCAGTGAGTGTCAGGTACTGGTCCCAAGCTTTTGGCCCTCCATGTGTCAGGCATTCAAAACGCCTTGGTGGACAGACTGTCTCAGTCCAGAGTGCACGAGTGGGAGTTGCGGACCTTAGTCACAGAAGACCTGTTGACAGGTTGGGTTGTCCAGAGTTGCACCTGTTTGCGTCCCCACTCAGCGCAAAGCTGCCATGTCTCTGCTCGCTAGATCCAGGGCCTGGAGTTTTCTTGCGAGACTCATCCCTGTCCTGGAATGGGAGATTTCTTTATGCATTCTCTCTGATTCAGAGGGTTCTAATCAAGCTCCAGATGGAGGGCACCACCCTGATTCTGGTGGCTCCATTTTGGCTGCGGCAGATATGGTTTCCATTACAGCAGAATTGGCTGTGAAACCTCCAGTTCCCCTGCCCCTCTGCCGGGACCTATTGACACAGGCTCAGGGGACCCTTTTCCATCCAGACCATAAGTCCTGCCATCTGCATGCTTGGATCCTGAGGACATAGCCATTGCTCGGTTTGGAATGTCTCAGAAGGTGGCTGATGTCCTGTTGTCTGTCAGAACACCTTCCACTAGAACCATTTGCTCTATGAAGTGGAAGCAGTTTGCTATCTGGGCTGCTGCTCACCAGCTTGACCCTTTCACCTGTCTGGTGAACTAGGTTTTGGAGCATCTTCTAACCTTATCTGATGCCGGTCTCAAATACTTCTCCCAAAGTCCATTCTCGAACCTTTCCAGCATCTCACTTTCATAGGGGCAGAGCTGGACACTGTTCAGGCAAGGCCTTTCTTCCCCTCTCGAGGTGAAGCCCTCACAGCTCTGGCTTCTTCTCTTGGAGCAACTGGTGTCTCAACCAGCCAGGCACTTCCTACAACTATTAGGCCACATGGCAGCTTTCACTGCAATGGTTCAAGGGGCAAGGTTCCAGATGAGGGACATTCAGTTCCATTTAAGGTCCTTTTTGGTCCCAAAGAAAGGACCCACTTACTAAGTTGGTTCCAGTGACTCAGACACTTGTCCAGGCTCTCCACTGGTGGTTGGAAGAGGACCACCTGAGGCAGGGCATCCCTTTCCCCAGTCATACCCCTTCAGTGATTCTCACGATAGATGCTTCACTTCTGGGATGGGGAGCTCATCTGAATCACCTCTCTGCTCAGGGGACATGGTCTCACCAGGAGTCCCTTTTGCACATAAATCTTCTGGAACTCAGAGCTGTCTTTTTAGCTCTTCAGGCATTCTCACAATTAGTTCAATGAAAGTGGTGGAGATCAGGACAGACAACATCACAACCATGTGGTACATAAGCAAGGGGGGCACGTGGTCCACGGTCTTGTGCACAGAAGCCATGAAAATATGGTCATTGGCTTACTCGCTTCAAGCTTCCCTGATTGCAGTGAATCTTCCAGGGAAGGACAGTGTGTTGGCAGGTGCACTCAGCAGAATTTCTCAGGGTCACCACAGTGGTCCCTGAATCCCCAAATTCTTCAGGCCATTTTCAAGAGAGATGGATCTCTTTGCAGCCTCAGACAAGCACCAACTTCCCCAGTTCTGTTGCAGGACCCCTTTCTTGAGGTCTTTTCCTCAGGATGCTCTCCTGTTGGATTGGACAAACAGGTTTCTGTATGCATTTCCTCCCTTTCCTATGATTCTCAGAGTGCTAATAAAGATCAGGTCTCAGCCCTGCAAAGGGATTCTGGTGGCTCCAGACTGGGACAGGCAACCATGGTACCCCCTCCTATTGTCACTATCAGTGACTATTCCTCTGTCTCCCCAGGAGGTACAATCTACTGACATCCTTTCAGGAGAGGATACTGTGCCCCAACCTCCAGTCTCTCAGGCTCAGATTCGGGCTCTTGAGGAGCTAGAATATTTTAGTTTTTGTTGACCGGGTAAGTGCACTAGACAAATCCTGCCTATTTTTAGGCACGACCAGGGGTAGGGGGATACAGGTGAATGCCTACAGACCTTGAACCAAATTAAACTGTTGGTGGTATTTTTAGTGAATATGCAGGCCTGCATCTCTCTTGTCAGTTCTGGATATCCTTAAGGTTAGTATAAAACCTTCTACTAGGAAAACTTCAATTCCAGATGGAGGAGATTTGGCATTTGGTGTTCTCAGAGGTACATTCAGCCAGATTCAGGTGATATCGCCACTGCCTTGGATCAGCTGGTTCATCTTAACAGCTTAGGCCTTAGATCTACCACTCGGTTCATCTGGCAGCTGTCTGCATTCATTTTGGCTGGGAAGGACTCTCTAAGCTTCTCATCCAGTATTTGAGAAATTCTTCAAAGATCTGGCTCATATCAGCTCTCCCTTTAGGGAGCCTACTCCTGTTTGGGACCCGAATATCTGTATTGCACAGCTTCTGCAGCCCCCCCCCCCACCGAGCCACTCTCTTCAGCTGAGCTTAAGTACTTGACTTGGAAGACTGTGTTCCTGGTAGCCATTACTTCTGCCAGGAGAATCGGTGAAATGCAGGCTAAGGTGGTCCTTTGGACAAATAGAAAGTTGCTTCCCAAGGTGATATCAGACTTTCATTTGAATCTGTCTGTCATTGCCTGTCTTTTTCACAGACCATTCTTCTTCTTCTGGGGAATGAAGATTACACAGTCTAGATGTAAAAAGGGCCCTCAGTTACTACGTAGAGCACACTTAGGCCCATAGAAATGACTGTTCACAATTGTTTCTCACGTATGGAGAAGTGGGAAAAGGTAAACCTGCCACCAAAAGAGCCATTGCCGGGTGGATTGTCTCCTGTATCCAGTTTTGCTATTCAAAGTTGGGGAAAGCGCCACCTTCAGGCCTGAGGGCTCACTCCACCAGAGGTACAGCTGCTTCGCTAGCAGCAGCTAGAGACATTCCTTTACTGGAAATTTGTAAAGCAGCCACCTGGAAAACTGTTAATACATTTACCAGGTGTTACTCTCTCGACATCCAGTCCAAAAGTGATGCTAGGTTTGGTACAGCAGTACTACAGAGCTTGTTCCCAAGATAGGTTCTGTAGCCCCTTCTCCTGGGGGGACTGCTTGGTAGTCTGCATATAGTCAGAATACAACAAGACTTCATGTTGTTTTAAGAAAAAATTACTCCCCAAAATAATGTTGTTTCTTCTAATGGAATCTTGCTGTATTCTGATCTCCCTCCCTGCCTGCCCTCTCAGAACCTAGTCTTGTTTTGGGATGTGGGTTGGCAGGAACAGTGCTGCACCCCAGAGGTGTACCTTTGCACCCTTCCTTTCTAGGAGGGTTTTTTGTTCTTGCTTTATGCTTTTTGTTTATCACTATCTACATAGATTCTTTTTGGGGTTCTTTACTTGAGTCTTATGGGACCCAAGCTGTTGTTGCCATTCGGCGTAAAATTTCAAAACAATTTCTATACTTAGTAGTAAGTTAGTATGGTGCTTGTAAGAATCTGACGGTTACCCTGAGATGTACCACAGACAGAGGTTTGAAAATTGAGCTCGAGCTCAATGTTCTATGCTCTGGCATAGAGTTAACCCTTTCCTTGCCGGAGCAGTTAAAGTTCTGGGGCTAACTGCATATAGTCAGAATACAGCAAGACTCCATTAGAAGAAACATTACTTCGGTGAGTAATTTTTTTCTTACAGTACACCACCATACCAAGGACTGCAGGAAGTCCAAACAGTTATTTGTTTCTTTCACCCGGGTGCTCCAGTTTCAAAACAGTACTTGGCCAAATGATTGGCCAGCTGTATTTTTGTTACAGGAAGTACAGTAAGGAACTTCCTGGAGATATCAAGGGCCATTCCATGGTGCATGGCCACTTCTTTGCCTGTTTGAGGTGTGTCTGCAGCTGAGATTTGTGCTGCTGCCACTGGGTGTACTGTCCACACTTTCACCAAGCACTACTGTGTGGACATCCTGAAGAAGGGCAGGCTTTGTCCTTGCATTGCTTCAGGGCCTTCTTCTTAGGCCTCTGGCCTCCTGCCACCCTAGACTGTCCCTGCTTTCCAGCACTGCTTGGGACTCATTCCTTAGGTGTGACCTGATGACAGAGATATCCCGGAAAAAGAACAGTTACGCAAAACCTTACCATAACAGTAGATCTTTGAGGGAGTCTCTCTCATCAGGTCATGTCCCTTCCTCCATCCCCCTTTCTTCGTCTCTTTCTCTCTTTCTTTGTCTTTCTCTCTCACCTGCTTGGGTGTCCTGTTGGTCCAGCCTTCTGTTAGCTGGTCACCTTTTCTCTTTCCTCAGTTCCCTAGTGGGACTGCTGTCTCATGGCCTCCGGCTAGAAAGAACTGAGGAGGAGCAGGGCCGCCCATATTATCTGATGAGTGATATCAGAGCCTAATGTTGGTGTGGCAGCCCCTAGTAGACTGCTGCTGAAAAGCTTCTGTGGGATCCTAGTGCCTGATGTCAAAGTTCCATATGTGTGACCTGATGACAGAGATTCCCTTGAAGATCTACTGTTACAGTAAGTTCTTGCGTAACTGTTCTATACTGTGAGTGTGGTGAGAAAATTTATTAAGACTAGCACAACATTTGCATGTGTTGTCTTGGCCTGTACCACGTTATCAAAGCATGCCCAATTTGTAAGGGCTTTAATATGGCCACCCAGCAGACGCAGAAAAGGAACTGTGGAAAAACACCCATTAAAACAGCGCTTAGCCCAAATGGAGAAGGAACTCCACTAGGAAACCCCTGCCACGTTGCTGGCCTACTCCTCGAGATTGAAAAGCTCCAAGTCCTGGGACAGAACATCCGGATCTTACCACCACAAGCACAGGGAGAGACGGAAAGAAAAGGCAGGGACATCCCCAGTGCGCCCATATGTTCAGGTAGGATGCCCTCTGGACCACTGACCGCTCCAGTGGTGACGCAGCCTGTCACCCAGACTATCGACACGGCTGCGTTGGCTCCTAGCACCTCCAGACTTACTAAGGCTGGTGTATCGCAGTCAGCGTCGGGGCCCTTGCCTCCTCCCATCAGCCTCTGCCAGCATTCCCCGTCAATCACATGGGTGCCAATGTTAAGGTGGTTCTCTCATCCATTACAGGCACTTTCAAACACCTGTTACCTCCTCCATCAATAAGATTTCCCTCAATGGGATCCACACAACAAACCCCAGCGGATGCCTGTCAAGAGAATGCATGGTATCTTCCAGGCAGTAGACGGCTTCCTCAGCTCCATCATTGTCTCCTACAGACTGTCGATGAGAACCAGGACTATAACCGAGAACTTATTCTGGAAGAGGAGTGAGGAAGAAGGAGAGGAATTTGTAGAACACTATGATAGAACAAGTTCCACAGTCTCTACTGGGAGTGAAAACCCAGTGGTCTACACCCCAGGTCTCCCCCAGAAGACACCCCTCCTTTATAACAGTGATGCAAGAACTTCAGTCTGCAATGGGGTTTGATGCAGAGGAGCAGGATATTACTAAGAAGAACTT
This sequence comes from Neoceratodus forsteri, assembly GCA_016271365.2. NCBI lineage: Eukaryota > Metazoa > Chordata > Ceratodontiformes > Ceratodontidae > Neoceratodus > Neoceratodus forsteri. Next base: position 211,956,828 of record JADMNL010000024.1, on the reverse strand, counting down.
AGTAGACTTCTTAGACCTGCCCGATACTCCACCCATAGTTTTTCTTCTTTTTCTGCTAGTTCTAGAGGATGCCACCTTGACTGCCATGCACAGGACTAATATGATACCTGCCATACCGAGGAAGGCGCGTAAGATGTGAGGGAAGATGCGCATGAGATGTACCAGGCCCTCACAGGCAAACCCTGTTTTGCAGGCCGTCCTGAGGCAAATTCTGTGGTCATCAACGTGGCCCATGACAGGTCTAAGGTTCCAAAGCACCTTAGTTCCCTTCTCCACACAGTGAGTCCAGGAAGCTTGATGTCTTGTGTAAAAGAACTTTTGTTTCTGCTTCTGTAGGGCTGAGGATTACAAATTACCAAGCTGACATGGTAAAATACCAGAATGCACTTTGGAGGAAGGCCATGGCAGCCGCCCAGGCCCTCCCAGAGAGTACTGCCAAACAGGAGATATTGAATACCCTTTCGGCAGGTACCAGTGTAGGTAAACATCTCCTATGCTTCATCTGTGATATCTGATACCTCTGCCAGGGCACCTGCCTCTACTGTTTTGCCTCAGAAGGCACTCCTGTCTCAGAGTGACTGGCTTTGCTAATAATGTGCTGCAGTCCTTCTTGAGTGCACCTTTAGGAGATATAAGCTGTTTGGAGCAGATGTTCAAGACATTCTCTCCAACTTACAGGCCTCTGGCAGAACCAGAAATCCACACATTTCCTCTACCGAGACAAGGACCAGACAGAGGGTACCATTTCATCCAGCCATGACCAGACATCGGTCCACAGCAAGGCAAGGGGAGAACTGCAGTAGCATAGTCCCTCTCAGGATTCATCCCAGGTGCTCACTCTAAAGCCCCTAGAGGTAGCACTGCGGCAGCAGCTGCAGCAACTGACTCTGCCTGACTCCTCCTTCAACCTCCCATCACCTATACCTCCAGGGATAGTGGTAAGGGTCGCCTTTCTCTTCACATGGATCAGTGGAGAAAGGTAACTTCAGATGCTTGGGTCTTGCAGGTAACTGGCACAAGGCCATGCTCTAAGAGTTTCTGGAACTACCTCCAGACCATCCATCAGTGCATGTCCATTACCATCTAGATCACATTCCATTGCTTCTGGAAGAAAGTCACACCTTGCTACAGAGGGCAGTAAAACCTGTCCACCTGGACCAAAGGAACACTGGGTTCGATTCTTGGTACTTCCTACTTCCAAAATGGACAGGAAACCTAAGGCCTATTCTGGATCTCTGAGACCTGAACTTTTTTATAGAATAAAAGTAACGAGCAACACCACTAAGTATAACCTAGCCTTTTATTTTAGTGTTTGGCTATATTACTTTTAGGCACGCATGAGTGCCTCAGTATAGTGGATGGGGATGTAAGTGTATTGTTTGCGGCGTTATTTTCGGCAGTAAGGGAGCCGTGACTCCTTAAATCCAAGCCCTGCAGCGAGTGGGTGAGAGTATATATTGCCACAACAATACCCTACCATACTGCTGGACTTTTAATTGAGCTGCTGCAAAAGGCTCACACTTTGTTTTCAGTGGAACACGCTAGTATATTTGGAGCCATGCTACCAGCTTGAGGAACAGGAAGAAAGTGTGTGTGTTGACTTGGATTCAGCTTGCCATCACCCGTACAGTAATGAGCAACATCAATAAGTATAACCTAGCCTTTTATTTTAGTGTTTGGCTATTATATTACTTTTGAGCGCATGAGTGCCTCAGTATAGTGGATAAGGGATATACATTTATTGTTTGCAGTTATTTTGAAGCTGTAAGGGCTATGACCCCGGTGACTTGAGTCACGAGACTCCTCAAATCTAAGCCCTGCAGCGAGCAGGGTGAACTTCCGGACAGGGTGTGCTTGGCGGAGACACATGAGACACCGCATCTGCATGTGTTGCGAGGGATGAGAGGAGACCCAAAAGTGGGACTTAATTAAAAAAAAAAAAAAGGCAAGCCTGATACTAAGGACTCTGCTACAGGGTAAGCTTACTACTCTAGGACTGATAGATTAATACAGTATAATGGATTTTAACTCACTCTTTTTGGGTAAAATAGGGATAAAATGTGTATCTTGTGAAATGTATCTCTTTTCAGAGATACCTGTCATGGGCAGTCCCTTCCTATGTCTAAAATGTAAACAAAATGCCGATATGTTAGCAGAATATCTGCTTTTGGAACTAGACTACAAGCTCTGGAGTGTAGCCAGCAAAGTATGGCCTCCAGAATTTATGAGAAAGTTAGTGATCAGACTTTGCCACTATCTAATAATGAAGCACAAAACCCTAAAAAATTACCAGGCCTCCCTCTCCCTCTTCAGTTTTGATTACATACAATGTAAACAACAACCCAGGAGCCAAAGGTTTGAAAACAGGTACCCTACAAACGCCTAAGGTTAGATGATAAGGATGAAAACTGATAATGATTGGTTCTAGGAGGCGTGGATATGTTGTTCATCCACACTGTCTGGCATTGTCCCTTTCCCCTTTAAATCTTGCGGAAGTCTTCAAGCTAGCTCCTCCCACCCACCTGGTGGTAAATACCTCGTGCCGCCCATGGCCAGATCTTCTTTCGCTGGAAGATACAGGTTCCTCGTGCTACTTTACGCAAGTACCATAGGCCCTGGAGTCAAATCGACAGTTTCGCCAGCACTTCCTCGCTTTAAAACTCGTCAAGAGTTTACGATTCGGATCCAAACGCTTCGGATATGGAGGACAAGTCGTCCCCCGGGTTTTGCTGGTGTCCTTGTGGACAAAAAATGTCTTGCACCGATCCCTACCTCTCGTGCATCTACTGCCTAGGCACCGTGCACGATACTTCGGCTTGCACCATCTGTTCGGCCTTCCATCCCACTGTTCTGGAGGACCGCAAGGTGCGCTTTAAGTTGGGGAGACCAGAGCATCGCAATCCACAGGTGAAATCGAAGGAGGCCAGGTGGGTGGTTTCCGCAGCTGCGGGATCCGTCGAGCAGATGGCGGCCTTCGAAGAGGAAGCTGCCCAAGCTTCGGCCAACCGAAGCTTCTTCGTGCCTCTCAACCTGGGCTCCACCTTCACGGGATCCTTCCGGGAGTTGTGCCAGTCTCTCCTTACTAAGGGTGGGCGCCTTAGACTTGCACTCCTCGATCCAAGAAGAAGGATAAGGACCCGAAATCATCATCTTCTACCTGAAGAAGACGTTCCTGGGACCGAGGCGGTCCGACCTCAGCAGCAGGCAGTCCTAAAGCCCGCAGTCGAGATCGCTTCCTCGGCTGCCGGCTTTTTGGACCCTCCGTCAGGCCAGGGCATCAAAGCCGAGGATCTGCACAGAACCGACCAAGATTTCTCTTGACCCGATCGAGCCGTTGTCGCTGACGCCTGTCGACAACTCTTAGCAGAGGACTCCCATTCTGTCCTTCTCCAGGCGGGAGTCCGTTCTTCGGGCATCCCGATCGAGGGACAAGAGCCGGAATCTCGGTTTTCACCGAATCCAGCTTCTCCCGACCGACAGAGCCGACACCGTCGGTCTCGATCGAGGAGTAGGACCCCGTCGGTCGGTAAACAGAGAAAGGGTCACAAACTCTCCCGGAAGAGGCGCCCACGTTCCTCATCCTCCTCGAGCGAGAGACTTAGACGGAAGCTCCGTCGACGTTATGATAACCTCATGTGGCAACAACTGCTTTTGACAGGTCAAAAGCCGTCTATTCCGGCTGTACTGGCCGTTACTTGGCCCCAGCCTCTTCAGCCGACACAGACTCCCTCGGTTCCAAGGACTCCGGTTCTTCCTCTGGTGGGATGGTGCGTATTTTGGCTCGGCCTGTTACGGGCTCCCCACCAATTTTGGTGGAACCACCACCACCCAAACAGCCTCAGGGAGGGGCTCCCTCTAAGGAGGATCGACCAACTACGGGCTTGCCCCATAGGTTGTCCATTACGGTCACTCCTGATCGCCCTAGGCGCATTGAGGGGGACTTAGGTGGGAGACCCTTGTATCCAGATTCCTCGGATTCTGATACTACTGGCCTTCACTCACATGATGAGCTGTCAGTGACAGGCCTGGAGGAAGGCCCTTCTTCCTTCCAGGGCATCCTTCGACTCATTTCGGAGTCCACAGGTATGCCGTTGCAGCCCATACAAAAGAAGGCGGAATATGCTCTCATGGATATTCTCAAGAGGGATACCCGACGGAGGCCTTCCCAGTGGCCGAAGCCATAGTTGGCCTGGCACTGGAACATTGGCAGCGTCCTGCCTCTTGCCCGGTTCCATCTGCCCGCATGGCCCGCAAGTACGCGGTGCCCATGGGGTCCTTGGCGGGCTTCACTGAACATCCCTCATCCGAGAGCCTTGTGACTGCCTCAGTGTTTAGGCACACAGGTAGCTCTGCGGATACTGACCGCCCTCCGGACAAGGAGTCCAAAAATATGGACCACTCGGCCCAGAAGGTTTACGGCATCATCCCTAGGCCTTCGTCAGGCTAGCTCAGCAGTGATCATGGAACACTTCTCTCACGCCCTTCTGGGGTCGCTTGATGAAGTCCTCCCTCATCTTCCAGCAGACATGCAGACCATGGTCAAGCAGATCCAGGACCAGGGCCTGCTGTTGCTAAACAGCTCAGCGGCTCTGGACATAGGTGAGTCCTCTGCCCGTTCACTAGCTGCCGTGGTAGCCACTCGCGCAGGGTTTGGCTGAGGTTATCCTCCTTTCCCACGGATACTCAGCACAAGCTAGCTGACGTGCCCTTCCTTGGCACCGTCCTCTTCGTTCCGAGAGTGGCAGGTCATCTACAGCAAATTGAGCAGTCTAATGCCACCTTAGATGCCACCTCTTCTAAGGGTTCTTCGGGCAAGAACCAGCAGAAGCGCAAGAAGTCCTTTCGGCATTCTTCCCCTGCGGTTAGACAACCCTCCTTCCAGGGAGGTCAGCAACAGCTGCAGGCTCCAGCTTGCGCCCTAGGCCCAAGCAAGGTCTAACAGCCCGCAAGGAGGCCGGGTGCTGGTTCAGGTGCATCCTCCTCCTCCTCTAAGCCTGCACAGTGACGGGTTGGGGGTGGCCTCCCCTACACCCGTCACGCCAGTTCTGGGTCCTCCCGTGGGGGGCCAGCTCCGCCACTTTCTTTCCGCCTGGTCCGGAATCACTTTGGACAAGTGGGTTCTGGAAGTGGCCGGGCAGGGACTACCTCTAGAGGTCGAGCAGTAACCCCCCAGCCAGGCCCGTGCCCCACGGGAGGAAAGGATCTCAGTTGGTGCTCAGTCGGCCCTTCGGGACGACATTGCTCAGCTCCTCCACAAGGAGGCGGTAGCTCCAGTGCCGGATCCTCCTTCAAACTCAGGCTTAGTCTCCAGGTATTTCCTGGTGCCCAAGCTGACGGGGGGTTGGCGCTGCCACCCCATCCTAGATCTCCACGACCTGAATCGATATCTCAGGTCTCGCACCTTCTGGATGGTAACTCTGAACCAGATCATACCATCTCTGGAATGAAACATTTGGTTCTGTTCACTGGATCTTCACGATGCGTTCTACCACGTCCCAATCCGTCCGTCCCATCGTGGGTTTCCTCCTTCAGAAGTCGAAGGGACCCTGTACAAGTTCAGAAGCCATGCCGTTCAGCCTGTCAGCTGTTCCCATGGGTCTTCACCAAATCACATTGCAGTGGTGGCAGCCCATCTGCGGTGTCAAGGGGTTCGTATTTACCCTATCTGATGGATTGGCTCCTGGGGTTTCCTCCCTACAGGAGGTGGAAGGTCCAGGGACCTGACCCTCCGAACCTGCTCCCACCTGGGCCTCCTAATCAACGAGGCCAAATCAGAACTCGTGCCCTCTCAGGTGATGGGCTTCATCGGGGCAGAGCTCGGCTTCCGCGGACAGGGCGGAGGTTCTTCCTCCTTTGCCCAGTCATTTCTGGTTGGGCACAGCCCTCTCCCAGGACTTCCTGGGCCTCCTGGATTACATGGCGGCATGCACTCTCAGTGGTCCATTGGGCCAGATTGCTGTCGCCCCCTTCAATGGGAGCTGGCCGCCCAGTGGTCTCAGCATCAGGGTCTCTTCGACCAGTTGGTCACTGTCACCCAGAGGATGTGGGACGCTCTCCAGTGGTGGACCGTCCAGAGTCATTTGGGGGAAGGGATCCCATTTGTCCGCCCTGAGCTGACGGTCATCCTTACGACCGATGCCCCTCTCTTGGGCTGGGGATCCCACATGGGGGACAACAGAGCTCACGGGGTCTGGACCTCCGAGGAGTCCCGATGCCACATCAACCTGTTGGAGCTCAGAGCAGTCAGACTGGCACTGTCAGCTTTCGCTCCTCAGCTCCGGGGTCAAGTGGTTCAAGTCCAAACGGACAATACCACGACCATGTACTACCTCAACAAACAGGGCGGCACGCACTCCCGTCTGCTATGCAGGGAGGCTCTCTGGATCTGGACCTTCGTCAGCCGACTGGGGGCGGATCTCCTAGCCATCCATGTGGCAAGAGTCACGAACCAAGTGGCGGATGCTCTCAGCCGCATTGGCCAGACATCCCATGAGTGGTCTCTCCATCCAGAGGTAGCTTACAATCTGTTCTCCCGTTGGGGCAAACCGTTGGCGGACCTGTTCGCCCCCAGGGAGAACACCAAGCTGAGGCTGTACCATGCCCGCCCCCCTCAGCAGGGCTTGCTGCAGGGGGATGCCTTCTCGAGGCCGTGGACCGCAGGCCTCCTTTACGCCTTCCCTCGATCCACAAGGTGTTGCTCAAGGTGAGGAGTGACAAGGCAAAGGTGATCCTGGTGGCCCCAGCTTGCCCACCCGTTCTGGTATCCAGATCTCCTCAGCCTCAGTTGCAGGACCCCGGAGCGGCTTTGTACACGCCCAGACCTGATATCGTTGAACCAGGGGAAGGTCTTCCACTTGGACCTTCAATCCCTGCACCTCACAGCCTGGTTCCTGAGCGGCTAGAGTTCCAGGCTCTGGGTCTTTCGAGGATGTCTACACGTGGTGGAAGCATCTTGAAGGAATCGACCAGGAAATGTTATGCCTTCAAATGGAAAGGTTTTCCATTTGGGGTCAGGGAAAAGTCTGGACCCTTATCCTGCTCTGTGGCTAACATTCTAGACTACCTTTGGTCCCTCTCCAAGGGTCTTGATCATCGACCCTTGGGTGCACCTGGCAGCCATCTCTGCTCACAGGCGCGGGCCGGTCAGCCATTGATTAGCACAGGAAACAGTGGTTGGGCGCTTTTCAAAGGCCTGAATCACATATCCCTCCGGTGCGTGAACCTCCACCTCCCTGGGATCTCTTGCTGGTTTTGGCAAAGCTCATGGGCAAGCCATTCGAACCCGTGCACAAGTGTGAGCTGTCGCACTTGTTGTGGAAGACTGCCTTCTTGGTGGCTATCACGTCAGCCAGAAGGACGGGAGCTCCAGGCGCTTTTGGTGGACTCCCCTTATCTGGTCTTTCACTAGGACAAAGTTGTCCTGCGCCCCCATCCGAAATTCCTTTCGAAGGTGGTGTCAGAGTTTCACCTTAACCAGGTGTTGACTCTGCTGGTATATTACCCTAACTACACCTCGGATGCTGAGTACAGGCTCCATACTCTGGACCTGAGGCGTGCTCTCTCCTACTATAAGGAGAGGACGGCGGAAATTCAGGGAGAGGTTCGCCAGCTGTTTGTCACCTACGCTGAAGCCACTTCTGGCAGACCTGCAGCCAAATGGACTATTGCAAGATTGATCACATCATGCATAAGTCTGTGTTATGAATTGGCGGGCAAGGAGTCTCCCAGAGGGATAAGAGCTGATTCTACCTGCCATACTGCTGCTTCGGTGGCTGCTTCCAGGGACATCCCTATCCAGGAAATCTGTCGGGCTGCTACCTGGAAGTCAGCGAGCACCTTTATTACCCAGTACCACATCGACCTTGAGTCACGCCGTGATGCTGGTTTTGGGGCCTCGGTTCTCCAATCTCTTTTCCCTAAGTAGGGGGTGTGCGCCTTGCCTCCCTCCTCCCGGAGAACTGCTAGGAGTCTGCCAGACAGTGTGGATGAACAACATTTCTAGGGACATGGATATGTTGTTCATCCACACTCATTGGCAGGTATCCTTGCCGCTTTAAATCTTGCCGGAAGGTCTTCAAGCTTGCTCCTCCCACCCACCCGGGTGGTATAACTCTCGGCTCCGCCCCATGACGCCAGATCTTCCTTACCGCTTGGAAGCTCAGGTTCCCTCCTTAACGCTCTGCGTTTTGAGACTGGTTCTGTTCTCCGTTTGCGGTTTAAAAATAAATTTTGCGAAAAGACTTCAGTCTTGATCCCGCGGCCGCGATGGACAAATCGACTCTCGGATTTCGGAGATGCCCATGCGGGCAGAAGATGTCTCGGACGGATCCACACTCCACGTGTGTCTACTGCTTAGGCCTTGAGCACGACCCGCAGGCTTGCGACCTGTGCTCATCTTTCTCGGCCTACGTCCTCGAAGACCGTGCTACCCGATTGCAACTGGGCCGTCCCGAGAAGCGTTTCCCTCCGGTGAAGTCCAAGGAGGCCCGGTTGGCGGTGTCCGCGGCGGCGGGCTCGGCGGATCAGCTCGAGCGGATGATCGCCCTCGAAGAGGAGGCGGCGCGCGGCAGACAGTGTCCTTCCTCGGCGGCATTTATCCGCTCTCTCTGGGTTCTTCCTACACGGCTTCTTTAGGAGCTTTGTCTGTCCCTCTCCACTAGGGAAGGGCCTCACATCTGCTGGACCTTATTCTCGGTCCAAAAGAAGGACAGGGGTAAGTCCCTCCGTCGACGCTCTTGGGAGCGGGAAAGGTCCCTCTCCCCGAGTCGTCGACCGTCGGCTTCGGTCGACCGCTCGGCTTCGGCCACTGGCCTCACGGTGTCCCCGTCAGGTCAGTTGACCGAGACTCCCACCGACAAAGTCGAGATTTTTCTCGACCCGTTGGACGGGCTGTCGCCTTTAGCAGCCGAGATTCCCCTCCCGGTTCCCGCGGAGAGTTGAGGATCGTGGGCTCGCCCAGTGCCTCCGGTTCGGAGCCTCGGATGGACCATCTGAGCGAAGGGAGTGCGGTTCCGGCCGACACCTCCGCACCGACCTCGAAATTCCGGGACTTCGGTCTCGGACCTCTTCGCTGTCCAGCCAATCCCACCCGTCATAAGCGGTCTCGGTCTCGGCACTGCTGGAAAAGCGGGGCGCCGCTCTCCGGCTCCCTCCCTCCTCGGACGAGGAGGCTTCCAGAAGAATTACGCCGACGCACGAGGACTAGGTTGCAACAGCTCCTCCTGACGGGAGTAAGCCGACCCGTCGCCTTCCCGCCATTAAGTGGCTGTCACGGAGACCCGACTGGCCCCTCGTGACTTATCCGAGGAGCCTATACCCAGGCTGGTTGTTCGGCAAAACCAGCTGCTACACGATTCCGGTGGAACCTCCGCCTCCACAGCCACCAATTGGGGCTCCGACCAAGGATTCTCGGTCGGCTAAGGGTCTACCCCATCGGCTGTCAGTTACCCTCACTCCCGACCGACCTTGGCAGGTGAAGGGTGGCTCAGGCCAGAGGCAGCTCTTCGAGGACTCTTCCGAGTCCGAAGATGATTCCTCCTTTTTCTCCAAGCGACTGGACTTGGAGTCTTCAGGAGGTCAGTCAATGGACGATAGCCCGTCGTCCTTCCTAGGACTGCTTCGGCTCATCTCGGAGTCCACCGGGATGGAGCTCGAACCCGTTTCCAAACGGGCCAGGTATCCCCTCACGGAGATTCTGGACCGAGGGTTCTCAGATGGAGCCTTTCCGGTGGCCGAGGCCATACAGTCGGTCGCACTGGAGCTTTGGCAGTGCCCTGCTTCCTGCCCTGCGCCTCGGCCAGGATGGCCAGGAAGTATGCAGTCCCTACGGTTCCTTGTCCATTTTGGAACACCCTCTGCTGAGGGTTGGTTACCGACAGCGTTTTCCGGTAGCGCCCGTATGGCATGGGGATGTGGACAAACCTCCTGACAAGGAGTCCAAGAAATTGGACTATGTCGGGCGAAAAGTCTACGCTGCGTCCTCTCTCGGCCTTCGTCAGGCCAGTTCGGCCGTCCTCATGGCACATTTTTCTCATGCCCTGTTGGGCTCCCTGGATGAGGTCATCCCTCATCTTCCCGCTGATCTGCAGACTACGGTTAAGCAGGTGCGGGACCAGGGCAAAGGTAATGGCCAAACAACAGCTCCAGACTCGCTTTGGATATAGGGGACTTTCTGTACCAGATAAATTGCGCGCACTTGGTGGCCTCGTCGGCGGGCTTGGCCTGAGGATATCACCTTTACTTCGGATACCCAGCACAAGTTGGCGGATGTTCCTTTTTGGGACTGACCTCTTGACCCTGGGTGGAAGGTCACCTGCAGAGGATCGAGAAGTCCAATGCTACCTTGGACTCTGTCTCTTCGCTCAGAAGGACAAAGGCATAAACCCAGCCTAAGCCCTTTCGTCCTTCTGTGCCCCGGAGCGCCCGGCCCAGCAACGTCAGGGCCAGCAGGCTCGGCCTTGCATCCCAAACCCAAGCCACCGGCTTCCTCCTAACAGGAGGCAGGGAGAAAAGGCCCAGCAGGTCCTCGGCCGGTCCTCCGCTAAGCCTGCCCAGTGATGGGCTGAGGGGTGTCGCCCCATTCCCGTCTACCTTACCCATGGGTCCCCCGTGGAGGACGGCTCCGGCACTTCCGTTCCGCCTGGTCCGCTGTTACCACGGACAGGTGGGTCTTGGAGGTGGTGGGAAGAGGCCTGCCTCTGGGATCGAGCAGGCACCACCCTTCAGAGGCTCGCCCTCAAGAGCCGGGGTCCCCAGCCTCACTGGCGGCTCGTCGAGCCGACATCGCTCTCCTCCTCCAGAAGGAGGTGATAAGAGGGTGGCGGACCCTCCTTCCAGACCAGGGTTTGTGCCAGGTACTTCCTGGTTCGAAGCAGACGGGGGCTGGCGCCCCATTCTCGTACACGACTAATAGGTTCTAGGGTCTCTGAACCTTCAGGATGGTCACTCTGGCTCAGATAATACCATCCTTGGAGCAGACGTGTAGGTTCTGCTCTCTGGACTTGCAGGGCGCTTTTTCACGTCCCTATCCGTCCGTCTCAACAGAGATTCCTTCGCTTCGAGCGGAAGGATCCTTTTCGAGTTCCAAGCCATGCCCTTCGACTTGTCTCCAGCTCAGGGTCTTCTACCAAATGCATGGCGAGTGGTGACAGCATTCCCTCTTGACGCGAGGGGTCAGGTGTACCCTTACCTGGGACGACTGGCTGATAGCAGCTCCCTCAGGAAGGAGGCGGAGTGGTCCAGAGATCTGGCCCTCCAGGTCTGCTCTCAACTGGGCCTCCTTATCAAGCGAGGCCAAGTCGAACTCGAGCCAAAGCAGGTGATTCTATTCATCGGGCGCAGCTCGACTCTCTTCGAGCCAGAGCGCGGCTCACGCGGACAGGGCGGGGTTCTTTCCTCCTTTGCCCGATCATTTCTGGTTGGGCAATTTTCCCTGCCGGGACTTCCTCGCCTCCTGGGTCTCATGGCGGCCTGCACCAGCGTGGTCCGTTGGGCCGCTGGAACATGCGTCCCTTCGTGGGGACTGGCCAGCCAGTGGTCCTGCGCTGCGATCCTTTGGACCAGCTTGTGCTCGGTGACTCAGGGGATGTGGGCAGCTCTCCAGTGGTGGACCGTTCCAGATCATTTGCAGGAGGGCATCCCGTTCGTCCGCCCGACCGGCGGTCTCTCTATCGACCGATGCCTCTCTGATGGGTTGGGGTGCCCATCTGGGGAGTCGATGCCACATCAACCTGCTGGAGCTCGGCGGTCCGCCTAGCTCTACGCCTTTGCTCCGTTCCTCGAGGTCAGTGGTCGAGTCAGGCGGACAATACCGACCATGTTCTATCTAAACCGCCCAGGGCGGGGCCAGCTCCCGCTTCTATGCAGGAAGCTCTCCGCATTTGGTCACTGTCTGCGCAGCCTGGGCGGATCTCCCGCCATTCATGTGGCGAGGCCTCCAACACCCTGGCCGATGCCCTGAGCGGATAGGGGCTGCATCCCGCAGGTGGTCTCTCCTGCCGGAGGTAGTCACAGCATCTGTTCTCCCATTGGGGCACACCTCAGGTGGACCTGTTAGCCTCAGGAGAACCTTGAAGCTGAGACTGTTCCATGCCCGCCCCCCTCAGCAGGGCTCGCTGCAGGGGGATGCCTTCTCGAGGCAGTGGACCCCGGGCCTCTTTTACGCCTTTCCCCCATTTCCCTTGATCCACAAGGCGCTTCTCAAGGCGAGGAGGGACAAGGCGCAGGTGATTCTGATAGCCCCAGACTGGCCTCGCCAGTTCTGGTACCCAGATCTCCTCAGTCTCAGCTCCAGGACTCATGGCAGCTCCAGCTCGCCCGGACCTGCTCTCAGTCAATCAGGGAAGGTGTTCCATCCGGACCTTCAATCCCTGCACCTGAGACCTGGTTCCTGGAGCTGACTGAGTTCCAGGCCTTGGGTCTTTCAGGGTCCTCAATGTAGTTGAGGCGTCCCGTAAGAGTCGACAGAAAATGCTATGCCTTCAAATGGAAAAGGTTTTCCATTTGGTGTCGAAACAAGGGCTTGGACCCTTCCTCCTGTTCCTTGGCAAGCATCTTGGACTATTTATGGTCCTTTCTAATCAAGGGCTTAGGATCGACAACCCAAAGGGTGCACCTGGCGGCTATCTCTCTGCTTACCGGTAGCGGGCCGGGAAGCAGTGATGCGCGAGAGAAGGTCTGGCGCTTTTTCAAAGGCCTTGATCACATTTCCCCTCCAGTCGGGAACCCCCCCTCCGTGGGATCTACTGCTGGTACTGGCAAGCTCATGGGCAAACCATTCGAACCTATGCAAGTGTGTCTCTCTCACCTAGTACGTAGAAGACCGCCTTCTTGGTGGCTATCCGTCAGCCAGAAGGATGGGAGAGCTCAGGCGCTCCATCGAGTCTCCTTACCTGGTCTTCCACAGGGACAAGGTTGTCCTCGCCCCCACCGAATTCCTTCCGAGGTGGTGTGGAGTTTCACCTTAACCAGGTGTTGACTCTGCGGTGTTCTACCCCAATCACACCTCGGAGGCGAATACAGGCTCCATGCTTTGGACCCTAGAAGGCTCACTTATTATGAGGCATGAGCTGAAGTCGGGGAGGTTGCAGCTGTTTGTCACCTCGCTGAAGCCGCACCTGGACCTGCACACAAGCGGGACGATAAGCAGGTGGGTCACTTCCTGCATAGATCTCTGCTATAAGTTGGCGGGCATGGAGCCTCCCAGAGGGATAAGAGCTCATTCTACCCGCCATACTGCTGCAACGGTGGCTGCTTCCAGGGACGTCCCTATCCAGGAAATCTGCAGGGCTGCTACCTGGAAGTCAGCAAACACCGTACCCATTACCACATCGACCTTGAGTCACGCTGGATGCTGGTTTTGGGGCCTCGGTTCTCAGTCTCTCTTTCCCAAGTAAGTATTGGGGTGCATCTTGCCTCCCTCCTCCCGGAGAACTGCTAGGAGTCGCCAATGAGGTGGATGAACAACATATCCATGTCCCTAGAAATACAGGTTACTCACCTGTAGACAGGAGTTCTAGGAATGGTATATATTGTTCATCCACGACCACCACCTCCCGGCTCCGACGCAAACCTTGAGCTGTCCAGGGCCAGATCTGGCGTCATGGGGCGGGCAGGAGTTATACCACCGGGTGGGTGGGAGGAGCAAGCTTGAAGACCTTCCGGCAAGATTTAAAGCGGCAAGGATACCTGCCAATGAGTGTGGATGAACAACATATACCATTCCTAGAACTCCTGTTACAGGTGAGTAACCTGTATATTCACGCTCCTAGAAAAACAGGTTACTCAGGAGTGGTATATGTTGTTCATCCACACGTACCCACCCGACCTCCCCAGCTTAAGGCGCACAACCTTGCTTCCAGTGGGCTAGATCTGGCATCATGGGGCGGAGCCAAGGTATTTACCACCCGAGGTGGGTGGGAGGAGCCAGCTTGAAAACTTCCGGCAAGACTTAAAGGGGAAAAGGGACAATGCCAGACAGTGTGGATGAACAACATATTCCACTCCTAGAACTACTGTTACAGGTGAGTAACCTGTTTTTTATAGTATAATGTACTAGGCCTGCCAAAAAGAGAAGGTAGGCAGAATGTTTCACCCTTCCACTAACACAGCTTTGATCCACTTATTCAGCTAGAGGATGGTCAATCTAGGACTGCAAAACCTACAGTATTGTCTACAACCACCAACATATTAACTAAATCACTGTTACAGCCCCATTGTCATCACAAGTAGAAATTATAATATACTGACCCCTATCTTGCACCCTACTGAACGAAGCAATATAGGCACATCCCAGAAATACTTGTTAATATTTCTAGTGATGAAACCACACCCATACCAAATGTGTTACCAGAACAAATATATATTTTAGGAGACTCTACTAGGTTTACTGATAGATTCACCACCAAAGGCAACAAAGAGAATGTTACCAGCTGTAGTTACAGAGGGGCCAAAATAAAAGATAAACCAACATGCTCTCAGGGGTTTTCCAAAACATTCAAAACCCCAAAACAGCCACCCTCCATGTAGGGACAAATGACTTTGGGGGAAAATAAACTAGAGCATAGTAAGAGAGATGAAGGAAGCAATAACAACACTAAAAACACTTATTGAAATACCAATCATATCTGAAGTCCTACCTGTACCTAGAGCAAGCTATTATAAATCTAAAAACATAAGCCTATAACAACTGGCTACGTAGATGGTGTTGGATGAATCAAATTGAATGTACAAAAACCTGGGAGATTTGACTATAGGGATAACCTTTATGCTTATGATGGACACCACTTAAATAAAAGGGTACAAGATTATTAGGGTTTATGCTTCACAATACAATAAAAGACCATGCAGTAACAAAAAACTAAATCCAGAGGGGCAAAGGGTTGTCATAACTGAAACAGAAATTCATAAAAAAGTATAGGAAAAACTAATAAACCTAATATAAAAAAAAATCTTAAATGAACACGGATTGTCCTTTCCATACACAAACACTAGGAGTCTACACTGACTTGGATTGACAAATTAGGTACTAAACTAAGAAATGAGGACACTGATATTGCAGCAATTAGAGACCTGGTGGGAGATGATTCTAGCTGGAATATAAGTAGTTCAGATTACAATATCATTAAAAAAAAAAACAAGGGAGGCGGGTAGCATTCTACATTAAAAAAATAAAAATAAATAAATATATATATATTATCATAGGTCAATGGATGAAATAACAAATGAAATGTTATGGGTAGAAATTATGTGAGAGAAACAAACTAAACTTGGTTGGTTTCTGCTACAGACCACCTAACGTCAGTTTACAGGAACATCAGGCAGTATTAGATGCCATAAATATGAAAACTGATAAAACGGATATTATATTGTTGGGAGATTTTAATCTCCCAGGGATAGACTGGCACGAGGGAACAACCAGCAGTAATATAGGAAAATAATTCCTGGAGTTATGAGCATCGAATGGATTAACCCAACTCATACATACCCCCAACAAGAAAGGGCAATGTCCTTGACTTACTAGTAACTGATATTCCAAACCAAGATAACATTAAAATGCATGATCCATTACAAAATAGTGATCATTGTGTGATGACATTTATTACAAAACATATTATTGAACGAAACCAAGGAGAACAATTTTTAAAAACTATCAAGGCAAACTTTTCCCAACTCAAAAAAGAGCTAATCACATGGCAGTGGGACAGTGGGTCTACATTCCCTGAGGAAATATGGCTCAGTATAAAAACAAAATTATCAAATTAGAAAATAAATATCTGCCAAATAAAATTGCCTATGATAATAGGGAAAACTACCAATCTGAGTAACCCCATATATAATCTTTGTGTTTTAAAAAAAAAAAGCATACCGTGCCTCAATCCGTTACAATAATGATTTCAATAAAAACAAACTACAGGAAATATTAAAAGGTGCAAACATGCCATCAAAATAGAAAAAGGAAACTTGTTTAAATTAGCACACATAAAGGATGGAGGTAAGAGTTTTATTCCTACATTAATGACAAAAACAGACCACTAGGAACATTGGTCCGCTTACGGTAGGAAGCAGTGTAGTGGATTCCCTCAGAAAATGGCAGAAGAATTTAATACCCATTTCTGCTCCATTTTTAATAATGCAATGGATAAGAAACAAGATGGTGAAGACACACACAGCGTATTGGATAGAGGTATCATGGAAATTAGAGCATGAAATTATGACTAAATTGAAACTACTGAAAACCAATAAATTACCTGGGCCTGACAGACTTCTTCTCGTCTATTAAAATAAATAACATCCTGGTTAATTGAGCCATTATATAACATTTTAACCTATCATTGACAACAGGAATAGTACGAAGGATTGGAATACAACACTAGTGACACCAATTTTCAAAAGGGTAACAAAAGTGAAATATAAATTCTAGGAAGTGGATATGTTCAATCCACACTTATTGCAGGTTCCTTGCGCTTTAAATCTTGCCAGAAGGTCTTCAGGCTGGCTCCTCTCACCCACCCAGGTGATAAAACTCTCTGCTCCACCCCATGGCGCTAGATCTTCCTTATCGCTTGAAGCTCAGGTTCCTCCTTTGCGCTCTGCGTTTAGGCCTGGATCCAAACTCTTCAGTTAACCCGAAACTAATTTTAAAATTTACAAGACTTGGTCTTTATCTTCCTCAGCGGCTACGATGGACAAATTGACTCAGTTTTGTGGTGCCCCTGTGGATAGATGATGTCCGGATGATCTGACTCCACGTCGTTTACTGCCTGGGGCTTGGCCACGATCTGCAGGCCTGCGACTTGTGCAAGTCCTTTTTGACTATGGTCTTAGAGGATCGCACTGCCAGATTACAGTTTGGGCGCCCCGAGAAACATTATCCTCCGGTCAAGTTGAAGGAGGCTCGTTGGGCGGTGTCCGTGGCTGCGGGCTGGGCTGAACTGCTCGAACAGATGATCGCCCTCGAGGAGGAGGCGGCCCAGGCCGCAGCATCGTCATCCTCGGTCGCAGCATTTATCCCGCTCTCCTCTGGCACCTCCTACACGGCTTAGTTTAAGGAGCTTTGTCAGTCCCTCTCCACCAAGGGAAAGGGGCCTTCGGGACATTCCTCTCGGTGCAAAAAGAAGGACTCTAAGGGTAAGTCCCACTGTCGACGTTCGTGGGAGGCGGAAGAGGTCCCCTTCCCGGATAGTCATCACTCGACTTGGTCGAGGTTGCAGCTAAGGCTGCTGGCTTCACGGTGTCCCCGTCGGATCAGCTGGCTGAGACACCCGTCGGCCTAGTCGAGATTTTTCTTGACCCATCAGGCGGGCTGTTGACTGGAGAAGCCGGCAACCCTTCTTCACCAGTTCCCCGGTGGAAACAGAGGACATTCCTGTGCGGAGTTCCCGTTAAGGTCCCTGAACCGAGGGAGGAGCCGGGTTTCCGGCCCCCTCCCAGACCCACCCTCTGAATCCCCAAAGGTCTCGGACCTCTTCCAGGTCCAGCCGATTCCGTCGACATCGGCGGTCTCTGTCTCGGCACCATGGAAAGTGGCGGCGCTGCTCTTCGTCCTCTTCAGAGGATAGGCTCCAGCGCAAATTGCATCAGCGCTACGAGGATTTAATGTGGCAGCAGCTCTTTTTGTCCAGGAATAAGCAGACTCCATCGCCTTCCCTGGCCATTAAGTGGCTGTCACCGGAGCGGCCGAAACAACCCCTCGTAGTGGTAGAGGAGCCGAAGCCGGCACTGGTTGTTCGTCCGAAACTGTCTGCACCACCCATTGTGGTGGAACCCCCGCCTCCACAACTTAAATATGGGGCCCCGACCAAGATTCTCAGTCGGGTTAGGGCTTGCCCCACTGGTTGTCGGTCACCCTCACCCGATCGACCTTGGCAGGTGGAGGGTGGCTCAGGCACTCGGCAGCTGTTCGCAGACTCCTTGGAGTTTGACGACGATGACTTCCTTGTTCTCCAGGCCGCTTGACCTGGAGTCCACTAGGGGTCAGTCGGTGGACGAGAGCCCATCCTCGTTCCTTGGAATGCTCCGGCTCATCTCAGAGTCCACTGGGATGAAGCTCGAACACGTTTCAAAATGGGCCAAATATCCCCTCACGGAGATACTGGACCGAGGGGGTTTCCCCCATGGAGGCCTTCCCGGTGGCCAGAGCCATTGTTGGCCCGGCCCTGGAGCTATGGCAGCGGCCAGCTTCTTGTCCAGCACCTTCGGCCAGGATGGCTCGAAAGTATGCTGTTCCCACTGGTTCACTCTCCGGTTTCTCGGAACACCCCTCCACGGAGGGGTTAGTGACAGACAGCGTTTTCCGGCGTTCCGGGTACGCTCGGGATGTGGACAAGCCACCTGATAAGGAGTCCAAGAAACTGGACTACTCCGGGCAGAAAGTCTATGCTGCTTCCTCCGTAGGCCTTCATCAGACCAGCTCGGCCGTTCTGGTGACACACTTTTCACATGCCCTTTTGGGCTCCCTGGATGAGGTGATTCCTCATCTCCAGGCTGACCTCCAAACGTCGATCAAGCAGGTGCGGGATCAGGGAAGGGCGGTGGCCAAACAGCAGCACCAAACTTCCTTTGACATTGCTGACTCGTGTGCCCGGTCAGTAGCGGCCGCAGTGGCCATGCACCACAGAGCTTGGCTGCAGATCTCCACTTTTACAGCGGATACCCAGCACAAGCTGGCAGACGTTCCCTTCTTAGGTGCAGACTTGTTCGGTCCCGGGGTGGAGGGCCATCTGCAACGGATCGAGAAGTCCAGCGCCACCTTGGACTCTGTCACGTCTGCCCAGAAGGACAAAGACTGCCAGCAGCACCGTAAGCCCTTTCGTCCTTCAGCCCTTGCGGCACGTCCGGCCCAGCATCAGGGCCAGCAGGCTCGCACTTGGTACCCCAAAGCCAAGCCTGCTGCTTCCTCCAGCAAGAAGCGTGGAAGGAAAGGTCCAGGAGGCTCCTCGGCCGGTCCTTCCTCCAAGCCTGCCCAGTGACTGGTTGAAGGGTGTCGCCCCCAACCTCATCACTCCTCCCCGGGTTCCCCCCATGGGAGGACGGCTCCGCCACTTCCTTTCCGCCTGGTCCGATGTCACCACGGACTGCTAAGTGCTGGAAGTGGTAGGAAAGAGCCTCCTCTTGAATTCAAGCAGTCCCCACCCTATCGAACCGTCGCCCCAGCAGAAGGGAACGGGTTCATAGCGCCTCTGTTGGCTCGTCAAGCCGACATTGCCCTGCTCCTCTAAAAGGAGGTGATCAGGGAGGGGCGGATCCTCCAGCAGACCCAGGGTTTGTGTCCAGGTACTTTCTGTTCCCAAAGCAGACGGGGGCTGGTGCCCCATTCTGGACCTACATGACCTGAACAAGTTCCTAAGGTCTCGAACCTTTAGGATGGTTACTCTGGCTCAGATCATTCCATCCTTGGGACGAGGCGTGTGGTTCTGGTCTCTGGACCTCCAGGACGTGTTCTTTCACGTCCCAATCTGCCTGTCTCACCAGCAATTCCGCCGCATCAGAGCAGATAGATCCCTCTACAACTTCTGGGCCATGTCCTTTAGCCTCTCTCCAGCTCCCAGGGTCTTAACCAAATGCATGGCAGTGGTGACAGCATTCCTGCGGTGCCGAAGGGTCCCGGTGTACCCTTACCTGGACGACTGGTGATTGCAGCCCCTTCCAAGCTGGAGGTGGGCGCCCAGGGATCTGGCCCTCAGGTCTGCTCTCAGATTGGCCTCCTCATCCAACAAGGCCAAATCGGAACTCGTGCCAGCACAGGTAATTCAGTTCATCGGGGCAGAGCTAGACTCTTTTTTGAGCAAAGCACGGCTTCCAGCGGATGGGGCGAGGTTCTTTCCTCCTTTGCCCAATCATTTCAGGTTGGGCAATTGCTCTGCCAGGACTTCCTGGGCCTCATGGCGGCCTGCACCAATGTGGTCAGTTGGGCTCGCTGGCATGTCGTCCCCTGCAATGGGGCTGGTCCGCCAGTGGTCACAGCGCTCCGGTCCTCTGGATCAGCCAGTGACAGTGACCCAGGAGGTGTGGAACGGCATCCAGTGGTGGCTCGTTCCAGCTCATCTGCAGGAGGGTGTCCCGTTTGTCCGCCCAGAGCCGACGGTCACTCTGACGACCGATTCCTCTCTGATGGGTTGGGGTGCCCATCTGGGGGAGCTCAGAGCGCACGGCCTCTGGTCCCCTCAGGAGTCTCGATGTCACATCAACCTGGTGGAGCTTCGAGCGGTCAGACTAGCCCTCACTGCCTTTGCTCCATTGTATGAGGGTCAAGTGGTCCAGGTGCAGACGGACAGCACCACGACCATATACTACCTAAACCGCAGGGCGGGACGACTCCTTGCTCTATGCAAGGAGGCTCTCACACTTGGTCTCTTGTGAGCAGACTAAAGGCGGATCTCCTAGCCATCCATGTGGCAGGAGCCTCCAACACTCTGGCTGATGCCCTAAGCTGGATAGGTGCTGCATCTCATGAGTGGTCTCTCCTGCCGGAGGTAGTACAAGATCTGTTCTCCCACTCGGGCACTCCTCAGGTGGACCTGTTCGCCTCTGGGGAGAATGCGAAGCTGAGGCTGTTCCATGCCCACCCCCTCAGCAGGGCTTGCTGCAGGGGGATGCCTTCTCGAGGCCGTGGACCCCGGGCCTCTTCTTGCCTTCCCTCCATTTCCCTTGATCCACAAGGTGCTTCTCAAGTGAAGATGGACAAGGTGCAGGTGATTCTGGTAGCCCCAGACTGCCCCCGTCAGTTCTGGGATCCAGATCTCCTCAGCCTCAGCTCCAGGCTCCCGAGGCGGCTCCCAGCCCACCCGGACCTGATCTCAGTCAACAAGGGGAAGGTACTCTACCTGGACCTTCAATCCCTGCACTTGTGCAGCCTCTTTCTTGGCCTAGAGTTCCAGGCCTTGGGTCTTTCCGGCGAGTCTTCAACTTTGTTGAGGCATCCTGTAAGAGTCGACCAGAAAATGCTATGCCTTCAAATGGAAAAGATTCTCCATTTGGTGTCAGGATAAGGGGTTGGGCCCTTCCTCCTGTTCTTTGGCTAGCATTCTGGACTACCTGTGGTCCCTTTCTCAGCTAGGGCTTCGGTCGACGACCCTTAAGGTGCACCTGGCAGCCATCTCTGCCTACCGGGTGCGGGCCGGGAAGCAGTCAGTGGCGCAGGAGAAGATGGTCGGGCACTTTTTCAAAGGCCTTGATCACACATCCCCTCTGGTGCGAGAACCTCAACCTCCATGGGATCTACTGCTGGTATTGGCTAAGCTCATGGGCATGCCATTTGAACCAATGCACAGGTGCGATATCTCTCACCTGTCGTGGAAGACCGCCTTCTTGGTGGCTATCACATCAGCCAGAAGGATGGGAGAGCTCCAAGCACTTTCCATCGAGTCTCCTTATGTGGTCTTCCACAGGGACAAGGTTGTCCTGCGCCCCCACCCGAAATTCCTTCCAAAGGTGGTGTCTGAGTTTGACCTTAACCAAGTGTTGACTCTGCTGGTGTTCTACCCAGTCACACCTCGGAGGCAATATAGGCTTCATACTCTGGACCCTAGAAAGCTCTCTTATTGTAAGAAGTGGACTGGCTGAAGTTCGGGGAGAGGTTCACCAGCTGTTTACCACCCTCGCTGAAGCCGCACCTGGCAGACCTGCACAGCCAAGTGGGACGATAGGCAGGTGGTCACCTACTGCATAGATCTCTGCTATAGGTTGGCGGGCATGGAGCCTCCCAAAGGATAAGAGCTCATTCTACCCGCCATACCGCTGTTTCGTGGCTGCTTCCTAGGTACATCCTATCCAGGAAATCTGCAGGCTGCTACCTGAAGTCAGCACACATCTTCATCACCCACTACCAAACGACCTTGAGTCACGCTGGATGCTGGTTTTGGGACCTCTGTTCTCAGTCCTTATTGCCTAAGTAGGGTGCGCCTTGCCTCCCTCCTCCCAGAGAACTGCTAGGAGTCTGTAACAGGAGTTCTAGGAGTGGTATATGTTCATCCACACAAGCCACCCAACCTCCCTGGCTTCGACATGCAACCTGGCTTCCAGCAGGCTAGATCGGGCGTCATGGGGCAGAGCCGAAAGTTTTACCACCTGGGTGGGTGGGAGGAGCCAGCTTGAAGCCCTTCCAGCAAGATTTAAAGCGGCAAGGAACCTGCCAGTAAGTGTGGATGAACAACATATACCACTCCTAGAACTCCT
Source organism: Neoceratodus forsteri (assembly GCA_016271365.2). Taxonomy (NCBI): domain Eukaryota; kingdom Metazoa; phylum Chordata; order Ceratodontiformes; family Ceratodontidae; genus Neoceratodus; species Neoceratodus forsteri. The sequence goes on along the minus strand of JADMNL010000024.1, from coordinate 211,934,655 downwards.
GTTACAGGTGAGCAACCTGTATTTGCACACCTTGTATGTGCATTGGATCCTGAGGGTACTATACCTCCCAGACTAAGGAGGTTCGTAAATCGAACCAGCTCTTTGTGGCCTTTGCCTCCCAGTGCCAGGGCAAGGCCCTCTCGAAGCAGACTATCTCTAGGTGGCTGCCTAATTGTATTCACTACACTTACGAGAAATATGGAAAGACCCTTCCGGGGGTGGTTAAAGGCCAGTCCACTAGAAGCATGGCCACTTGGTCTTCTGTCCACACCTTCACTAAACACTACAGTCTGGACATTGCCTCTAGGAGTACAGCTGGTTTCGGCCTTGCAGTTTTGCAAGGTCTTCTATCCTAAGGCAGAACCTTAGTCGGCGGACATCATCTTCCTCCCAGATCCTTGTTTCCGATTCCTTCTTAAACTGCTTGGTATTCAGTCCTATATGTGAAGACCTACTGCAGGAACCCTCTCAAAATAAGATATAGCAGATCTTACTTCGAGAAACTGCTCTTGCAGCAGGATACACCATTAGGACTGAAGCCGGCAGGCGCCAGGACCCCAAGGAAATTTTCTAGTTAGCAGTATTCAGCAGGGACTGCCTCCGAAGTCGGTCCGGCCCCCGACGTCAGGCATAGTACATAAGGAGGCGGTCCTCCCATAATCCTCTGTTCTTTTCCCGCCATCGACTCGCCAGCATCGGCCTCTCGGTCTCCTTTCTAGTATACGACGACTACTGAACTACTGAATAATTTCTAACTTTTTTGGCTCTGCTCAACTGATGTCCTCTCCAACTTCATCTCTAGAGTGTCACCTTTCGAAGTGTGCCTGCGGCAAACAGATCCCCTTCAAGGATCCCCATTCATTCTGCGTGCGTTGCCTAGGCCCGGACCACGACACCAAGGCCTGCACCTTTTGCCAGGGTTTTAACAGCCGCATCAGGATCTGCCGTCAGAAGGCATTTCAAGCATTTCTCTTGGAAGAAAAACTTAAGTATGGACCAGGAACCTTCATCCCGGGGAGAATCTTCAACTAAATCCCACAAACACCGGGACAGGCACCGGGAGAAGGCGAGGTCTAGGTCTCTTACTCTGGCCTTGGACTCCCGCAGCTCTGGCTCAAGATCGGACCGCTCTCCCTCCAGGGCTCAGTTGCAACCTCCCCCGGTCAAAGTCAGGTCTTCCAGCGGTTCTTCCGCGCCAGCCTCTCAAGACTTCGAGGCCCTCGGCTTCATCAACACCCTACAAGGCCTCTTCAGAGTCGGGTGAGCGCCATCAATCTTCTTCCTCCCGTCGCCGGGACACCGACTCCAGGTCGGTCTCCCAACCACCCAGAGTTTCTGATCCGGCGCCCAGGAAAACTAAGGACCTGATGTCCCTCAAACGGACGTCGGACCCGACGTCGGCCAAGCACTCGTGTCAGCTCAGCGCTCACAGGGGTTGACGACACCGGCTAGACACCAGTCGCCAGGCCAGGTGTTCACCAGGTCGAGGACGTCGGCCGGGACAGGCGTCCGCTACCCAGGCGGAGGCCGCACCCCTGTTGCGGCGGGCGCCAGTTGAGAGGATTCTACAGAGGGGCGGCGACACACAGCCGAAGACCAGGCGGGTGACACAGAGAATGCCGGGCTCCCACGGGAACCTTCCCCAGAGCGGGAGACCCCCGGGGACCCAACGCCCGACCTGGCGACAGACCACCGGCACCAGGCCCGTCGTCGGGTATGAACCATGCGGAGGTAAAGGAGCTTCTTACCTTTTGATGGGACACCATCAAGAAAGATGTGGTCCTCGCACGTCGTTCTCCTACTACTCCTCCTTCTACTCCTTCACCGCCTGCGCCCCCTCCTCCTCCACCTAAGGGGCCAGTAGGATGACCTCCACCCCCAAAGGAGCAGACTCCACCTCCTAGGGGTAGATCTACCGACAGGAGAAGACTTCCCTCCAGATCCCCCTCAGGGTCACCCAGCCCCAAACGACCCAGACGACGCCGGTACACTCCGTCGGGCGAGGATTCAAGGTCTGATACTTCAGAGTACTCCAGATCACCTTCTGCACTCAGCATCCCCTCTCCTGACCCACACGACCTCCCCAGGTCTCCTCCGGATGATCCCTCTTGCGCCGAGATCATGAGGCACATCCAGGACAACATGGGGTGGGATGCTGAGGAGCTTGACCCCGAACGACAATGCCTTGCCCGCTTTCTTCAGCAAAAAGACCTGAAGCCTGTGGTAGTGCCGCCTTTGGTGGACACCCTCGCGGATGTCACCAAGGCTGCGTGGAAACATCCGCATTCCACTCCCGTGGTGCCGAAGAAGGCTGACCGCCTGTACAAGGCCCCTAGGGAGGACCAGTATTTGGCGAACCAACCTCTGGCAGATTCCCTGGTCATCACTGCTTCACATGACCAGTCTCAGAGACCACAGCATATGAGCACTCAGCCACCAGACCAGGAATCCAAGCAATTGGATGCCCTGGGAAGGCGCACGTACGCGCTGTGACTTGAGCCATCAGGTCACTGAACTGTCTTACCCATATGGTTCAGTTACAGAATGCCCTGTGGGAACAGGGCCAGGACCTGGTTGAAAAGCTTCCCGATTGCGACCAGAAAGCGGAGCTCCTAAACCTCCTCCACACCAGGTCAGATGTGGGTACCCAAGTGCTCAGAGCTGCATATGATTCTGCGGACTCTTCAGCCAGAGCTGCAGCCTCAGGCGTTTGTCTCTGGAGACCCTCTTGGCTTCGTGTCTCTGGATTTACCCCGGACGTACAGAAAAACATTCTAGACGTCCCATATAACGGCGAGGTGCTGTTTGGTGAAGCCTCAGAGAAGGTTATCACCAAGCTCCAGGACACAGGGAAGGCAGTCCGATCTGTACTAGCCATGTACAGATCTAGGCCTAGTTCCTTTCGCAGGAATCAGAGCCGTTTTCGCGGCGGCTACAAAGGCAGCAGCAGCGTTTCGGCCAGTACCAGAGGGGCACTTTCTCGCGCAAGGCCCAGTCCAAGTCGTCCCCAGGCAGAGGCCAATACTACTCAGTCGGCCCAGCCCGCGGGGACAAACGCTGCCACAGCATGACTCCTTCCTGGCCCCCGCCCCTCAGGATCAACGGACAAAGAAAGTAGGGGGTCGCATCGCACGCCACTTTTCAGGGTGGCAGTCGATCACCACCGACAGGTGGGTTCTAAAGTTGGTCAAAAATGGCCATTACATAGAGTTCATAGACAACCCACCTACAAGACCTCCCCTGCTGTCCCGTTATTCGGGTCAGCATTCCCTGCACATACAGCAGGAAGTGCTCGCACGTCTGGAAAAAGAAGCCTTAGAGCACTTACCAAGGAACCAGAGAGGACATGGGTACTATTCTCGCTTCTTCCTGGTTCCAGAGGAAAATAGGGGGCCTCTGTCCAATACTGGACCTCAGCGATCTCAATCTTTCGGTCGCTTACAAGTGCTTCCGCATGGTGACCCTCCCGGGCCTGATTCCCATGCTGAAGCAGGACACATATCTGCATATTCCTATCGCTGAGGCGCACAGGAGGTTCCTGTGCTTCGAGTTTCTTGGCCGCCATTATCAGTTCCGAGCTCTTCCCTTCGGGCTGTCATCGGCACCTCTGGTATTCACGAAGTGCATGGCGGTCGTAGCTGCGTCTCTGAGGAGACAGGGCCACTATGTGTTCCCCTACCTGGATGACTGGCTTCTCACGGCGCCCTCACGGGAGGCCTTGATGTCTGCCATTCACTGCACCCAGTCTCTGTTCGAGACTTTGGGCATTCTCATCAGTTCTGAGAAGTCACACCTGGTTCCGTCCCAGGCGCTGCAATTCATTGGAGCAGTTCTGGACACCGTCAGAAAAGCTTTCCTTCCCAAGGACAGAGCGGAACACATCAGATCCCTCATCAGGGAATTGTCGGCGAAGAAGACCGTCCCAGCCAGACTGGTCCTTTGCCTGCTCGGACACTTGGCTGCAGCCATTGCAACAGTCCCGCTAGCTCGTTTCCACATGCGGGTAACCCAGTGGATGTTACGGGTACAGTGGGACCAAAGGCAAGACCATCTGCAGCATCCAGTCCGAATCACAAAGACCATAATTCGAGATTGGCAATGGTGGCTACATTCAGGGAACCTCTTGGCGGGAGTCCCCTTCACAGCGCTGGCCACAACTGTGAGACACTCCACAGACGCCTCGGGTGGGGAGCACACCTCGATGGTGTTCGGTCTCGGCCTGTGGACAGCCCAGGAGTCTCATCTTCACATAAATATACTGGAAATGAGGGCAGTTCTTTACGCGCTGCAGGCCTTCCAGTCAGAGATTCCACCGGGTACACTTCTGTTCCAAACAGACAATTCCGCGGTGATGTATTACCTCAACAAACAAGGAGGCACCCACTCCTACCCGCTTTGCAGTGAGGCTATGAGAGTGTGGGATTGGGTCTTGCAACACGGCGCAAACCTTATTGCAGTTCATGTTCCGGGAGTGGACGTCATCGCGGACAGCCTGAGCCGCTCTCAGGCCAGAGTCCACAAATGGGAACTACTCCAGGAGGTGGCAGAAAATCTGTTTCGTTGATGGGGTACTCTAGAGATAGACCTCTTCGCGTCCCCATACAACGCAAAACTGCCCAGTTTTTGCTGGCTAGATCCAGGTCCTGGTGTTTTCTGGCGAGACGCGTTGTCCCTATCCTGGGCGGGCAGATTCCTTTATGCCTTTCCTCCTTTCCCGTTGATCCAGAGAGTTCTTTTAAAATTCCGCAGGGAGCAAGTGATGCTTATTCTGATCGCACCCTTCTGGCCCAGGCAGATATGGTTCCCTCTCTTGCATCGGCTATCCCGGGAACCTCCATTGCCTTTGCCAATCAGCTCCCATTTACTGTCTCAGGAGGCGGGTTCCTTAGTCCATCCGTATCTATGTTCCTTGAACCTGCATGCCTGGCTCTTAGACATAGCCATGATGCAGTATGGGGTCTCGCAAGAAGTGGCAGATGTGCCTGCTGCCGCTAGAAAACCGGCTACCCATGTGACCTACGCCATGAAGTGGCGCAGGTTCTGCTTATGGGCTCAAGCGCGCGGGTTTTCGCCTTTGGACTGTCCAGAGAAGCTGGTACTGGACTACCTGCTATCCCTTTTCCACTCCGGTCTGGCTTACTCCTCGATTAAGGTGCATCTTTGTGCCATTTCAGCCTACCATGCCCCCGTAAGCCAATGCACTGTAGCCCAGCTGGACACGACATGTTCCTTTTTGAGGGGCGTCCTCCACCTTAGGCTCCCGATTTAAGGATCCAGTCCCTCCATGGGATTTACCCTTCGTCCTGGAGCAGCTCACGCTGCCACCTTTTGAACCAGCCGTGGATTGCGAACTACGTTTTCTCTCTTGGAAAATGTTGTTTTTAGTTGCAGTTACTTCTGCCAGAAGGATTTCTGAAATGCATGCACTTATGTGCAAAGAGCCTTCTTTGGTTTTCCACCAGGACAGGGTATCCCTAAGGACTAATCCTAAATTTCTGCCTATGGTGGTCTCAGCTCTCACCCTTAATCAGGACATTGATATACCAGTGTATTTTCCAAAATACTTTAATCGAGGAGAAGCCCTCCTGCACACCCTTGATGTGCATAGGTGCCTCAGATACTACCTGACCAGAACCAAACTACACCAAAAGTCGGACCAACTTTTCATCTCATTTGCCCATAGGTTGAAGGAAGCTCCTGTCTCAAAGCAGTCGCTGTCTAGGTGGCTTATCCAGTGCATTACGTTCTGTTACCAGAAGCGCAACAAACCCTTACCGGGCGCGGTTAAGGGTCATTCCACCAGAGGGGTGGATACCTCTTTTGCGGCTTTAAAGAACGTATCCACCTCAGCTATTTGTGCTGCAGCTACTTGGAGCACCATGCATATCTTTATCAGGCATTACAGCCTGGACATTGCATCGAGGCGAAGAGCAGGATTCAGTCTAGCAGTCCTTCAAGGATTTCTGTCCTAGGCTCGAGGTATCTCGAGGATTTCTACTTTTCCTCCTCCCGATGGTGCATGATTGCCGTTACTGCTTGGAAATCAGTCCTAATGGTGTAACCTGCTGCAAGAGCTGTTTCTCGAAGTAAGATAGTACGGTTACGTAAGAACTTGCCGTAACAGTAGATCTTCGAGAACAGCTCTTGCAGCAGGTACTTTCCCTTCCACCATTCCCGCTGGAGGTAGGTCGTAGTCAAAACATCCTTCTCCTAGGATAGGACATTTGCTAATGCCTTGTTTTGCCACCTGATGGCGGATCCTTGGTCTTCTCTTCTGATGTCATTCAGCGGCCGGAGTCTCCGGAGGAGAACTGAGGATTATGGGGGACCGCCTCCTTGTCTATTCTGACGTCGTCGCCAGGACCGGCGTTGGAGAGGTCCGCGCTTTGAATACTGCTAGCTAGAAATTTCATGCGGTCCTGGCGCCTGCCAGCTTCAGTCCTAATGGTGTAACCTGCTGCAAGAGCTGTTCTCGAAGATCAGCTGTTACGGTAAGTTCTTGCGTAACTGCTATTTCTAGAGTATTTGCTGTTCATATCAGATGCAGGTCTGCAGTACTCTATTAAGGTGTGCTTGGCTACCATTTCATCCTTCCATGTACCTGTTGATGGTCGTACGGTTGCTTAGCTGGAGGTGGCCTGTACATGCTTGAGAGGAATTCTGTACTTGAAGCCTCCTATCTGCAATCCTGTTCCAGCTTGTGACCTGAATTTTGTTTTGGAGAAGCTTACTTTGGCTCCTTTTGAGCCAGCTGCGACTTACGGCCTATGCTTTCTGTCCTGGAAAGCATTATTTTTGGTTGCTGTTACTTGTGCTCGAAGAATTTCAGAGCATCAGGCTCTGTGTGAGCCTCCTTATTTGAATTTTCACAAAGACAGTGTCTTTGTATACCAGTCCTAAGTTTCTACCAAATGTGGTGTCTAAGTTTACGTTGAATCAAGCCATCCACCTACCAGTTTATTTTCCTCAGCATTCCAGTCCAGGGGGGAAGCATTGCTCCAAACTTTAGATGCACATAGAATACTCTGGTACTATATACACTGCATAAAGGACTGCGTGAAGTCATTGCAGCTTTTTGTTTCCTCTGCTTCTGGGGAAAAAGGATGTTGCTGTTTCTAAACAGTTGTCCAAATGGTTGGTCAACTATTACTTTCTGTTACAGGAAGTAAGGTAAGGAACTTCCTGGGGTTGTTTGTGGCCACTCTACTAGAAGTATGGCCACTTCAGTTGCCTGTCTCAGTAATGTCTGCTGTTGAGATTTGTGCAGCTGGCACCTGGAGTACTTTCCGCACCTCCACTAAACAGCACAGTCTGGACATTGTCTCAAGGAAAAGGGCTGGCTTTGGTCTGTGTATGCTTAAAGGCCTACTTTCGTAGGCCTGTAGACTCCAGTCACCCAGACTGTTTCTCTGTCCATACTATTTGGTACTTATTCAGTAGGTGTGGCCTGATGAAAGAGATATCCTCGAAGAAGATAGAACAGTTAAGTACTTACTGTAACAGTAGATCTTTGAGAGAATCTCTAATTAGGCCATGCTGTCCCACCCTACCTCCCCTTACCTTTTGAGGTCTCCTTCTCCATAGAGCTTTGCCAGCAGTTTTCTGCCTCGCCTGGTTAGCAGAGCTATAGTCTCCCTCCTGGTTTCCTACAAGGAGGTCCTCCAAGCATGCTCTCTGGTGTGGAATGGAGGAGGGAAGGGGATGCCCATATTTGTCGTGGGAAGCCCCTAGCGGACTACATGCAAAAAAGTTTCTGTGTGGTCCTAGTGCCTGAAGGCGTATAGTTCCATAGGTGTGGCCTGGTGAAAGAGATTCTATCAAATCTACTGCTACTTGTACGTTAACTTGACATTCATTCTGCAGTCAGAGATCATTGCAGATCAACCCTGTATCTAGCCAGTTCCTTTTTACTGTATGTTGAAGCTAGAACATTATGTTGATGTAAAGTGGAATGATCTCAGATGCAATCAGCTGTATTATACATGTTATAAGTGCAATAAAATATTTTTTTTTTAAAAAAAGGTTACGGAGTGTTGGGGAACAAAAGCTACGTGGTATGTCAGTGATAGTTGCAGTAGGACTGTCGCATAGTTCATTCTGTATACAAGCTATAAGGTTGGACACAGTATAATGTAAATCTGTACAGTAATACTGTAACTGTTGGTCCTATTCTGTCTATTTAACGTGTAGTTCTGTGTTTAAATTTATTGTTTTAAACTGACAGAGTATTTTAATCGTTTCATGTCTGCCTAGATCCCCAGGTCATCCAATCACCTGATAAACAGTCTTCTGGTACAGCTACAGTGTTCTTGGGGATTCGGGTCCATTGGGTTCTTGGCGGCATCTTGGATGAGCCTTTCAGTTAAGGCCATCGTATCAGTGTTTAGGTATTAATTTTTGTGTAGGTGTTGTATTATCTGAAATGTAATGTGCTGATCTGTAAAGGGTATGACAGTGAGCTAAATGAGTTTCTTTTACCCCCAACTTGTGATGACCACTGTATTTCTAATCCGTTATCCCAGATACTGAAAATGTTCACATCTATTGCCGAATGGAAGATGCCTGCAAAGAATGGGGCATTTGAAATGGTGAATAAATTAAACCATGAAAACGGTTTTGAGGTAACCAGTTACATAGTTAATGCAAACCTGTTTCAGCACAACTCTTTAAAAAAAAAAAAGCACACAGTATGTTCTTCCTGCTTCCATATCCTAAAAAGTACACACTAGACAACGTTGCAGGTATATATTAATGTTGCCATATAGTCTGGAAATGGAATGTCTCGGTATATTTGACTCTATCTTCAAGATACAGCTCTTGCAGCAGGTTACACCATAAGGACTGAAGAAGGCAGCAGGATCTCACGGAAAACTTCTAGCTCACTATACATAGCAGGGAACCGCCCCCGACGTCGGCCCTGCACCAACGTCAGATACATCATAAAAGGTGCGGTCCCACAGCATACCTCAGTTCTTTTCCCGCCGTCGACTTGCGTGCATCGGTTCCACGGACTCCTTCAGCAGACGAACGATGCCAGAAAGAATTTTCCATTGAGATTTCATCTCTGTTCGACAAGTACATGTCTTCTTCCCCGACTCCTTCCATAGAAGGACACCCCTTAAAGTGCGCTTTCGGCAAACGGATCCCCTTCAAAGATGGGCACTCTGTGTGCGGCGCCTAGGCCCGGACCACGATATCCAGACCTGTTCCATCTGCCAGCAGTTTAATAGCAGAACTAGGATCCGCGCCAGAAAGCACTACAGTTTTCTCTCCTCTAAGAAAAACTTAAGGCCATGGAGAAAGATCCATCTTCTCGAAGGGAACCTTCACACAAATCTGGGAAACACAAGGATAAGCACCAGGACAAGGATAGGACGTGAACCCCGAATCTGACCTAGGGACTCACGTGCCAGTTCCAGCTCTGTCCGGTCGGACGACTCCATCCCGGGCTAGGTGTCACCTCCCCCCCCCATCAAGGTTAGGGCTTCAGGGGGCTCTAGCTCAGTGTCTTTACAGCTACTGAAAACCAAGACTAAGGATAGCCGTCCTTCGAGGTCGGTCGCCAGGTCGGAGGCTTCTGACTGCCACAGGCCTCAGTCCAAGTCAGCAGCTACGTCTAGGACCGACACTGGGACACAGATTGTTCGGTCTTCCAGCCACCCAGGGGCTGCTCAGACGTCTCTCAGAGAAAGACTTCGGAGCTCATGTTGCTCAAACGGACGACAGAGGCCAAGCAGGCGCCAGAGCCATCATCTGCCAAAGGACCAGACACCGGTCACGGGGAGACATCGGAGGGGGACTTTGGTGCCCACGTCACAGACCAGACATTGGGAAATGCCGAAGATGTTGGTCTACCAAAAGACCCGACGCCAGACCCGATGACCCCTCAGCCACCAACACCTGACCCCAACGCCTGCCAACCGGCGCCAGGCCCTTCGTCTGGTCTGAATATCCAGGAGGTCAAGGAGCTGTTCAATTTTTGGTGGGACACCATTAAAAAAGACGATGTACCCACAAAACCCCTGGTGAGACACCTCCCAGGGCATTGACTCCTGAGCCTTCGGACCCTACACCGCCACCTAGGGTAGGTCCAAGGCCAGACGCTTTAGGTCTCAAAGTTCTAAGAGACCTTCATGCTCCAGGACCCCCTCAAAGTCTCCTAGTGACCACAGAAGAAAAAAGCCCCGACGAAGATCCCCCTCTTCGTCAGACGATGGCTCGCGTCCGGATTCTTCAGCTACCCCTCTCACTCTCTCCCTTTGAGCCCCCGTCTCCAGATCCTCACGACCTCCCTAGGTCATCAACGGATGACCCATCGTTCTCCGATATAATACGCCACATTCAGGAGAACATGGGATGGGAGACAGAAGAGTTAGACCAGGAATGGCAATGCCTGGCACTCTATTTGATGTAAAAAGACCCCAAGCCTGTGGTGGTTCCACCCCTGGCAGACGCTACCAGGGCTGCGTGGGAGCATCCTCATTCAATCCCAGCGATTCCCAAGAGGGCCGACAGGCTTTACACGGCTCCGCTGGAGGTTTCTTACTTATCTTAGCAACCTGTGGCTGATCCTCTAGTCATCATGGCTTCACATGAACGCTCCCAATGACCCCAACACCTCAGTACACAGCCCCCGGACCAGGAATCCAAACAATTGGACTCACTGGGTCATCTCACGTATGCCTCTGTTACATGCTCTCTCAGGTCCCTCAACTATTTGACGCACATGGTGCAATTTCAAAATGCACTGTGGGACCAGGGATAAGACCTACTGAAGGACTTCCCAGATGGTGAGGAGGCACTTCTAAACCTCCTTCACACGGGCTCTGATGTTGGGACCCAAGTCCTCTGGGCTGTGTACGAGACTGCAGACTCTGTAGCGAGAGGTGCCTCGACAGGCGTTTGCCTCCGGAGATGCTCCTTGTTGAGGGTCTCTAGATTTACTCCAGACATCCAGAAAGGAATCAAGGACGTCCACTACAGTGGATCAGTGGTGTTTGGTGAAGACTCCGAGAGGGTCATCGCCAGACTTCAAGATGCCGGGAAGGCGGTTAGAACGTTTCAGGCCATGTATAAGTCCAGGACTGGTTCCTTTCGCAGACCACAGAACCATTTTCGTGGCCAGCAAAGTAAGCAACAGTCTCTGTCAGGCCAACAGCAACACGGGCATTTTCATCCATAAGAACCAGCAAAGATGCTCCGGAGGTCAGGGCTAGAGAAACACTTAAGTCTGCCCAACTTGCTGGAGCCACCACCGCCACAGCAAGACTCCTTCCTGGCCCTACACCCCCGATCACAGGAAAGAGAGGGTTGGGAGTCGAGTTGCTTATCACCTGTCAAGGTGGCAGAGGATCACCTCTGACCGGTGGGTTCTTCAGCTTATCAGTCAAGGACACACTATAGAGTTCCTCGACTGCCCATGGTCAAGACCTCCTCTGCATTCCCGTTACTCGGGACAGCATGCCCTGCTCATCCAGCAGGAGATCTCGACACTCCTTTCCAAGGACACCATCAAGGATGTACCGAAGAACTACAGAGAAAGAGGATACTATTCCCACTTATTCCTGGTTCCAAAGAAAACCGGGGACTTGCGCCTGATTCTAGACCTCAGCGACCTAAATATCTATGTGATGTACAAATACTTTAGCATGGTTACTCTACCAGGTCTTATTCCCATGCTGAAGCAAGGTGCATGGATAGTGTCTCTGGACATGGAAGATGCATGTCTTCATCTTCCCATCACCTGGTCGCACGGGAAATTCCTGCACTTTGACTTTTTGGAATGCCATTATCGGTTCCGAGCACTCCTATTCGGCCTGTCTTCGGCGCCACATGACTTTACCAAGTGCATGGCAGTCATAGCAGCAGCCCTCAGGAAGATAAGGCCATTATGTCTTCCCTTATCTGGACAACTGGCTCCTGATGGCCTCCTCCCTAGAAGCGCTGGAGAAGGCCATTCACGACACCTGCTCCCTATTCCAGTCTCTAGGAATCGCCATCAACCAAGAGAAGTAGTCTCTGGTTCCCTCGCAGAGACTACGGTTCATTGGTGCGGTTCTGGATACCCGGATATGGAGAGCCTTCTTGCCCGAGGACAGGGCGGAATGCATCAGATCACTGATACGGCACGAAATCTGGTTCCTGCTCGGACCATATTTTGCCTGCTTGGACATATGGCGGCTGCCATCGCCACGGTCCCCCTCACTCGTCTCCATATGAGAGTTACTCAGTGGATGCTTTGAGCCCAATGGGATCAGAGGCAGGATCACTTAGACCACCTAGTCAGAATCACTGGGCCAGGACTTGCAGTGGTGGCTTGTCCCGGAACATCCTTCCGTGGGAGTCCCCTTCGTGGGGCCTGCCCCATTCCTGACTCTGACCACCGATGCTTTGGGGTCCGGTTGGCAGCTCACCTGGAAGGACCCAGGGAACCTGGTCACCCTTGGAGACTCACCTCCACATCAGTGTTCTGGAGATGAGGGCTGTCCTGTACGCCTTACAGTCAGAGATTCCACCAGGTCACGGGTTAGTCCAAACAGACAACACCTCGGTGGTGTATTACATCAACAAACAAAGAGGCACTCACTCCTGCCCCCTTTGCAGAGAGGCAAAGCGGGTGTGGAACTGGGTACTACAGCACGGCGCCACACTTACCGCAGTGCATATTTCCGGCGTGGACAACACTGTTGTGGATATCCTGAGCTGGTCAAAGGCCAGAGCTTACGAGTGGGAATTGCTACATCAGGTCGTTGAGGACCTGTTCCTATGCTGGGGGACACCATACATAGATTTATTCGTGTCCCCATACGATGCAAAACCGCCCAATTTCTGCTTGCTAGATCCAGGGCCTGGTGTTTTCTGGCGAGACGCGTTGTCCCTCTTTTGGATGGGCAGGTTCCTCTACGCCTTCCCTTTGATCCAGAGGGTTCTTCTCAAGCTCCAGTCCGAACGAGTGTTTATGATCTAGGTAGTGCCCTTTTGGCCCAGGTAGATTTGGTTTCAGCTGCTTCACCTGCCAAGTCTGGAGCCTCCCTTACCTTACCGGTCAGCTGACATTTGCTGTCCCAGGAGGCCGGCTCGCTGGTCCATCAGAACCTTAAATCCCTGAACCTACACGCCTGGCTCCTAAACACATAGCTATTCTTATTCATGGGGTCTTGCAAGGGGTTGCTGATATCCTGGTGGCAGCTAGGAAACCATCTACTCATGCCACTTATGCTCTGAAATGGCGGCGGTTTTGTTTCTGGGCTCAGGCTTGCGACCTTGATCCACTTCGGTGCCCTGAGAAGTCTATTTTGGACTACCTCCTGTCCCTTTTCCAGTCGGGATTGGCGTATTCCTCTCTGAAAGTACACCTCTCTGCCATTTTGGCATACCACACCGCGGTTGGTCAGTGTTCATTAGCTCAATTAAAGGCTTCCCACGCTTTTCTGCACGGCATCTTACATCTAAAACCCCTTATAAAGGATCAGATTTCTCCTTGGGACCTTCTTTTTATCTTAGAGCAGCTCACACTGTCTCCTTTTGAACCAGCCACGGATTGCAAACCTCGCCTCCTATTGCAGAAGATGTTTTTAGTTGCCGTTACTTCGGCAAGGAGAATTTCCGAACTCCAGGCACTCGTGTGCAAAGAGCCTTACTTGATTTTCCATAAAGACAGGGTGTCCTTAAGGACCAATCCTAAGTTCCTTCCCAAGGTGGTTTTAAACCAGGACATCGACCTTCCGGTGTACTTCCCCAACCATTCAAACAAGGGGGAAGCCCTATTGCACACTCGAGATGTGCGCAGGATTTTGAGGTTTTACTTGGCCAGAACCCATTCACAGAGAGTCCGACCAAATGTTTTTATCCTTCGATCAAAGTATGATGGGTGCACCCGTAACAAAACAAACTCTCTCCAGGTGGCTTGTTAACTGCTTTGTTTTCTGTTATCAGAAATGCAGCAAGCCCTTCCCGGGACCGGTGAAGGGCCATTCTACAAGGGGGGGTGGCTACCTCCTTCACTGCCTTGAAAAACATGGCAACATCCGCTATTTGTGCTGCTGCCACTTGGAGCTCAGTGCACACTTTCGGTAGACACTGTAGTTTGGACATCGCCTCCAGGCGTAGAGCGGGCTTCGGCCTGGCAGTCTTCCAGGAACTTTTGTCTTGAGAGGTCCCTCTCCCTTTGATCTCTCTCTAACCTTCTCCCGACGGGGTTAGCAATACACCTTTACTGCTTGGGAATCAGTTCTTATGGTGTAACCTGCTGCAAGAGCTGTATCTCGAAGTAAGATAGTACAGTTACGGAAGAACTTCCCATAACAGTAGATCTCGGAGTAAGCTCTTGCAGCAGGTAGTTCAGACTTCGAGGGTGGAGCTCTTGCAGCAGGTAATACCATTAGGACTGAAGCCAGCAGGAGTCGGGGACCCCACAGAAAACGTGTAACTAGCAGTCTGAGGCAAGGGACCATTCCAGACGTCGGCTACACCTGACGTCAGACGTGGTGTATAGGGGGTGGCCCCCTGGCGCCACCTCCGTTCTTTTCCCGCCATCGACCCGCGTAGTTCAGCTCCTCGGACGCCTTCATTAGCAGTCAACAGCCAAAGAAAGAAGTTTTTAGTTTTTCATTCTATTCAGCATTTTCATATTACCTCGTGTATGTCATCACCCTTTCCACTGCGGCGAAAAGCAGTGTGTGCATGCCGGAAGCAGACTCCGGCCAGAGACAGTCACGCGGCCTGCCTGATCTGCTTGGGCCCAGAACACCGTCCCAACGCCTGCACACATTGCCAGAAGTTCAGTCAGAAGATACGTGCCAGGAGGGCCAACGCACTCAAGACCTGTCTGCTCGAGAAGAAGCTTGCAGCTATGCAGCCGGGATCAGGAGCCAGCTTATCCTCTCCCACCAGGGATTCCCCACTGAAAGATAAGTCCTCGGGAAGGGGGGAAGCATCACCACAGGCATAAGGATCGGGCCAGGTCTGAGTCCCACCAGAAGTCGCCAGCTAATCGAGCCTCATCTTCCTCGACCTCCGGCCTGAGGTCTGGTTTGGTTCCGACCCAGTCATCCAAACATTCCCGTACGTCTAAGTCCACTCCTGCCTCTTCCCAGGGCAAACATCGGAAGTTTTCCCCATCGGGACATCACACTTCCCTGGCCCATCAACCCCTAAAACCGTGATAGCATGAAACCATTTGGGATTACTTGTTGTGGGAGCCCTTTGGCTGATTGTGGTGTCTGCTTTCTATATTCAAAGAAATATGCCTGTTTGACACCCAGTGGAGGAGTGCTGAGTTTGCTGTTCACACAATTTCTTTTATTCGAGCACCCTCAGATGACAGTTTGAGCTGTTTTTGTTTGATTCGACCCAGGAAAGCCTATCCAAGGCTCAGGACAGGCCTGGTTCTTTGGACAAATGCAAGCGCTCAGAAGAACCCTCACATAGGCAGGAGGCCACCCAGGCTCGGATGCCCCCCCCCCGGCTAAGGGTGCCCTCCCCCAGATCAGCGCAAACCTAGCCGGTCACCTACTCCGTCATCCCGCTCCCCGAAGCCTGACATGGGTTGGTCGCCGGATGAAGACCAGCCGTCTGCTCCTCCGAGGGATTGGACGCCTGACAGGGCCACACTGGACGCCATCCCACAAGACAAAGGCGCTATCGGTCGTTGGCCCACTGACGCTAGGATCCCGGACCTGGCGCCTACCCCCAAGGAGCCTGAGCCCCAGGCGCCCACGCCTATAGACCTGACGCCCAGTCCCTCAAACCCAGTGCCAGGCCTGGCGGTGTCCCAGTAGCAGACCTCGGAGAATCTCTTCACTACCTGGTGGAATACAGTTAAAGGGGATCTCCTGTATAGACCCCCAGACACTGTCCCTACTCTGCCACCCATGGGCCCCCCTCCCACCCCAAGACCTCAAGAGGGTGAGCACCCTTGCTCCGACCCTAAGGGGAAGAGAAGAAAACTCACTTCGTCTCTATCTCCCTCAATCTATGTCCTCCTCAGGCGAGGCGTGCTGAATCAGGCCTGACTCAGATGCGAATTTTGTCCCTACCTCACAGGACCTAATGATTCCCTGCTGCCCCCCGATGACCCATCCTTTCTGGACATCCAGGCTATATCTGAGTGGGACACAGAGGACTTAGATCCAGAGCCTAAGCACCCGCCAAGTTCCCGAAGAAAGGAACCCAAACCTTTGTTTATCCCTCTCTGGTGGGAACCATTCCAAGGACGTGACCTGGGCGTGCCCGTTTTCGTTTCAGGTCCTAGGAAGGCGTACAGACTTTATAAGCCTCCAGTCTGATCCCTTTCTAGCCGAATGACCAAGGCCAACTCTTGGTCTTCATGGCTACTCACAGCAGAGGTTCCCAGCCAAAGCATTTGAGCTCCAACCCTCCGACCCAGCCCTCATAAAACGCATGCTGCTGGCGCCCGAGCTGTGAGGCAACAAACTTAACCAGCTCTACACATAAACCTTGAAAAAACTACAATATCACCTATTTACATCGGAAAGTTTGAAGGTTTCTTACTGGAAACGTAAAGAGCTTCCTTTTAAACATTATGGGTAACCCTCGCAAAGAAAAAGGTGGAAAAACTGCAGGGACTTCAGCCCAGGAACATGGAGAATTCAGCACAGTCCGCGACTTGAGGAGAAACGGAGGAAACCATGGCCTCAATTGGATCTCAACTCTAGCGCCTGATTTGAGTAGTGACTGATTTGAGCACCAAGGTGGATTCTTTTGGCACCTGACTTAACCTAGTGGAAACGGCAGTTGAACAGGTTTAAACTGAGTCTGGGGACGCTAAGAGGCAAGTGGAAACCACAGCTGCAGCCACTGCAGATTTGATTAAGAAGAATTCACACTTCCGAGCTAGGCTTGAGTCTTAAGAAAACCAGACTCGATCGTCGCATGTGCGCGTTTTGGGGCTCCCTGAAAGAATTGAAGGGGATCACCCCTTAATGTTCCTGCAAGAGTGGCTACAGGAAAAGCTCTGCCCTGATGAGTCATCAATCCCATTTGTTCAGCATAAAGCTTACAGGATCACTCCATGGGGTTACCGGGAGGCCTCTGATAACCCGCGCGCTTTACTGCTCGTTGCAGACGGTGTGGGGATCCAGGATAGAATTCTTTGGTTGGCTCGTAGGGCAGGATCGCTTACACAAGATGAGAACAGTATTTTTCTTTTCCCCAACATCAGTTCTAGGGACATGGATATGTTGTTCATCCACACTTTCTAGCAGGTATCCTTGCCACTTTAAATCTTGCCGGAAGGTCTTCAAGCTGGCTCCTCCCACCCACCCGGGTGATAAAACTCTCGGCTCCGCCCCTTGACGCCAGATCTTCCTTACTGCTTGGAAGCTCAGGTTCCCTCCTTAACGCTCTGCGTATACTGGTTCCTAATTTTTCGGTTTACCCGAAATTAAGTTTAAGGTTTCAAGACTTGATCAAATATTTCTCTCGCTGCGATGGACAAATCGACTCCCGGTTTCGGAGGTGCCCATGCGGGCAGAAGATGTCTCGGGCGGATCCGCACTCCACGCGTCGTCTACTGCTAGCCCTTGAGCACGGACCATGAGCCTGCGATCTATGCTCTTCCTTCTCGGCCTACGTCCTGAAGGACTGCGCTGCCCGTTTACAACCTGGGCGCCCCGAAAAACGTTACCCGCCGGTGAAGTATAAGGAGGCCCGTTTGGCGGTGTCTGCGGCGGCTGGCTCGGCGGAACAGCTCGAGCAGATGATCGCCCTCAAGGAGGAGGCGGCACAGGCCGCATCTTCGTCTTCCTCGGCCGCGGCCTTTATCCCGCTCTCGTTGGGATCTTCCTATTCAGCATCTTTTAAGGAGCTCTGTCAGTCCCTTTCCACCAAGGGAGAGGGGCCATCAGGACTTTCCTCTCGGTCCAAGAAGGACTCTAAGGTAAGTCCCTCCGTTGGCGCGCTGTTGGGAGGGTCCCCCTCCCAGGTAGTCGACCCTCGGCTTGGTCGATCCTTTGGCTTGACCACTGGCCTCTGGCGTCCCGTCCGCGTCCAGTTGGCGGAGACACCGATGGTCTGGTCGAGATTTTCTCAACCCGTCAGATGGGTTGTCGACTGGTGAAGCCGACAGCCCTCACTCCCCGGTTCCCCCGGCGGAGATCGAGGTGGCCGAGGACTTGCCTGTGTCTCCGGTTCCGGAGTCCACGGTCAAAACTGACGAGCTGATGGGAGAGCGGGTCTCCCCCGCCCTGCCCCAGAACCCTCCTCGGAAACACCGAGGTTCTCTGTCTCTGTCTTGGACATCTTCACGGTCCAGCCGATCCCGCCGGCATAGGCGGTCTCGGTCACGGTACCGTAGTAAGCGGCGTCGCCGCTCGTCTTCTCTTTCGTCGGACGACGAGAAGAAGCCACGACATAGTTGCGTTGCCGCTCGAGGACCTCATGTGGCAACAGCTTCTTCTGTCCAGGAGCAAGCCGACGTTGTCGCCTTCCCCGGCCATGAAGTGGCTGTCACTGGAGCGGCCGAAGCGACCCCTCGCCCTAGTCGAGGCACCTGCCCCCGTGCCTGCTGCTCGACCGAAACCGGCTACCCCACCAATTCTGGTGGAACCTCCACCTCCACAGCCGAAATTTGGGGCCCTGACCAAGAATTCTCGGTTGAGCCAGGCCCTGCCCCATAGGCTGTCTGTCACCCTCACTCCCGACCATCCTCGGCAGGTGGAAGGTGGATCAGGCCCAAGGCAGCTCTTTGCGGACTCGTCAGAGTCCGACGATTCCTCCCTGTTCTCCAGGCAGGTCGACCTGGAGTCCTCCGGAGGTCAGTCGCTAGACGATAGCCCATCGTCCTTCATGGGTTTGCTTAGGCTCATCTTGGAGTCCACTGGGATGCAGCTCGAGCCCAGTATCCAAGCGGGCCAAGTATCCCCTAACGGAGATATTGGACCGGAGGATTCACCTAGGAGGCCTTTCGGTGGCGAGGCCATTGTCGGCCCGGCCTTGGAGCTCTGGCAGCGACCTGCTTCCTGCCCTGCACCTTCGGCCAGGATGGCGAGGAAGTACGCGGTCCCTACCGGTTCCCTGTCCGGTTTTTCGTAACTCCCCTCAGCCAAGGGGTTGGTTACTGACAGCGTCTTCCGACGTGCCGGAAGCGCCAGGGACGTGGACAAGCCTCCCGACAAGGAGTCCAAGAAATTGGACTACGCCGGGCGCAAAGTCTATCCTGCGTCCTCCCTTGGCTTTCGTCAGGCCAGCTCGGCTGTGCTGATGGCACACTTCTCTCACGCCCTGTTGGGCTCCCTGGATAAGGTAGTCCCTCATCTCCCGGCTGACCTGCAGACCACGGTCAAGCAGGTGCGGGACCAGGGCAGGGCAGTGGCCAAGCAGCAACTTCTGACTGCTCTGGACATCGGCGACTCATGTGCCAGGTCAGTTGCGACCGCAGTGGCCATGCGCTGTCTGGCATGGCTGAGGATATCCACCTTCACAGCGGATACCCAGCACAAGTTGGCGGATGTCCCCTTCTTGGGAACCGACCTCTTCGGCCCTGGAGTGGAGGGTCACCTCCAGAGGATCGAAAAGTCCAGTGCCACAGCCCAGAGGGACAAGGGCTGCAGACCGCAACCCAAGCCCTTTCGTCTGTCTGCGCCCACGGCACGTCCGGCCCAGCAGCATCAGGGCCATCAGGCTCGCACTTGGCACCCCAAAGCCAAGCCTGCGGCTTCCTCTTCCAGGAAGCAGGGAGGCAAAGGCCCAGGATGCCCCTCGGCCGGTCCCTCCTCCAAGCCTACCCAGTGACTGGTTGAGGGGTGTCACCCCCAACCTCGTCACTCCACCCTGGGTTCCCCCCGTGGGGGGACGGCTCCGCCACTTCCTTTCCGCCTGGTCCGCTATCACCACAGACCGGTGGGTGCTGGAAGTGGTGGGAAAGGACCTGCCTCTGGAGTTCGAGCAGGCCCCGCCCTTCCGAGCCGTCGCCCCGGTGCCCTCGGGGTCCGTAGCCTCGTTGTCGGCTCGCCAAGCCGACATCGCTCTGCTCCTCGAGAAAGAGGTGATCAGAGAGGTGGCGGACCCTCCCTTAGACCCGGGGTTTGTGTCCAGGTACTTCCTGGTCCCAAAACGGACAGGGGGGCTGGCGCCCCTTTCTCGACCTGCACGACCTGAACAGGTTCCTAAGGTCTCGGACCTTCAGGATGGTCACTCTGGCTCAGATAATACCATCCCTGGAATGAGGTGTGTGGTTCTGTTCTCTGGACCTACAGGACGCGTTCTTTCATGTCCCTATACATCCATCTCACCAGAGATTTCTTCGCTTTCGAGCAGAGGGATCTCTTTACGAGTTCCGAGCCATGTCCTTCGGCCTTTCTCTTGCTCCCAGGGTCTTCACCAAATGCATGGCAGAGGTGACAGCATTCCTGCGGCGCCGAGGGGTCCGGGTGTACCCTTACCTGGACGATTGGCTGATAGCAGCCCTCCAGACGGAGGTGGGCGGTCCAGAATCTGGCCCTCCAGGTTTGCTCTCAGATCGGCCTTCTCATCAACGAGGCCAAGTCGGAACTCGGGTCGAAGCAGGTGATACATTTCATCGGGGCAGAGCTCGACTCTCTTCGAGCCAGAGCATGACTCCCGGCAGACAGGGCTGACGTTCTTACCTCCTTTGCCCAATCATTTCTGGTTGGGCAATCGCGCCCTGCCCGGGACTTCCTACGCCTCCTGGGTCTCATGGCAGCCTGTACCAGCGTGGTCCGTTGGGCCTGCTGGCACATGCGTCCCCTTCAGTGGGGATTGGCCAGCCAGTGGTCACAGCGCTGCGATCCATTGGACCAGCTAGTGACGGTGACCCAGGGGATGTGGGACGCTCTCCAGTAGTGGACCGTTCCAGTCCATTTGCAGGAGGGCATCCCGTTTGTCTTCCCAGAGCCGATGGTCTCTCCATCGACCGATGCCTCTCTGATGGATTGGGGTGCCCATCTGGGGGAGCACAGAGCGCGCGGCCTCTGGTCCCCTCAGGAGTCCCGATGCCATATCAACCTGCTGGAACTTCGGACGGTTCGTCTAGCCCTCACCGCCTTTGCTCCGTTTCTACGGGGTCAAGTGGTTCAGGTCCAGACGGACAATACCACAACCATGTACTACCTAACCCGCCAGGGCGGGACGCGCTCCATGCCTCTGTGCAAGGAAGCTCTCCGCATTTGGTCACTCGTGCGCAGCCTGGAGGTGGATCTCCTAGCCATCCATGTGGCAGGAGCCTCCAGCACTCTGGCCGATGCCCTAAGCCAGATAGTGGCTGTGTCCCACGAGTGGTCTCTCCTGCCGGAGGTAGTACAAGATCTGTTCTCCCACTGGGGCACACCTCAGGTGGACCTGTTTGCCTCCAGGGAGAATGCGAAGCTGAGGCTGTTTCATGCCTGCCTCCCTCAGCAGGGTTCGCTGCAAGGGGATGCCTCTTCTACGCCTTTCCCCCATTTCCCTTGATCCACAAGGTGCTTCTCAAGATGAGGAGGGACAAGGCGCAGGTGATTCTGGTAGCCCCAGACTGGCCCCGCCAGTGCTGGTATCCAGATCTCCTCAGCCTCAGCTCCAGGATCCCGAGGCAGCTTCCAGCTCGCCCGGACCTGTTATCAATCAGTCAGGGGAAGGTGTTCCATCCGGACCTTCAATCCCTGCGCCTGACGGCCTGGTTCCTGAGCGGCTAGAGTTCCAGGCCTTGGGTCTTTCCGACGAGGTCCTCAATATAGTTGAGGTGTCCCGTTAGGAGTCGAACAGAAAATGCTATGCCTTCAAATGGAAGAGATTCTCCATTTAGTGTCAGGGCAAGGGCCTGGACCCTTCCTCCTGTTCCTTGGCAAGCATCTTGGACTACCTATGGTCCCTTTCTCAGCAAGGGCTTAGGTCAATGACCCTAAAGGTGCACCTGGCAGCCATCTCTGCTTACCGGGCGGAGAAGCAGTCGGTGGCGCAGGAGTCAGTGGTCGGGCGCTTTTTTAAAGGCCTGGATCACATATCCCCTCCGGTGCGTGAACCTCCACCTCCGTGGGATCTGCTGCTGGTATTGGCAAAGCTCATGGGCAAGCCATTCGAACCAGTGCACAGGTGACATCTCTCACCTGTCGTGGAAGACCGCCGCTTTGGTGGCTATCACGTCAGCCAGAAGGATGGGAGAGCTCCAGGCATTTTCCATAGAGTCTCCTTACCTGGTCTTCCACAGGGACAAGGTTGTCCTGCGCCCCCACCCGAAATTCCTTCCCAAGGTGGTGTTGGAGTTTCACCTTAACCAGATGTTGACTCTGCCGGTGTTCTACCCCAGTCACACCTCGGAGGCCGAATATAGGCTCCATACTCTGGACCCTAGAGGCGCCCGCTTACTATGAGGCATGGCTGAAGTTCGGGGAGAGGTTCGCCAGCTGTTTGTCACCTACGCTGAAGCCGCACCTGGCAGACCTGCAGCCAAGCGGATGATAAGCAGGTGGGTCACCTCCTGCATAGATCTCTGCTCTAGGTTGGCGGGCATGGAGCCTCCCAGAGGGATAAGAGCTCATTCTACCTGCCATACCGCTGCATCGGTAGCTGCTTCCAGGGACGTCCCTATCCAGGATATCTTCAGGGCTGCTACCTGGAAGTCGGCACATACGTTTATAACCCACTACCACATCGACCTTGAGTCACGCCGGGATGCTGGTTTTGGGGCCTCTGTTCTCCAGTCTCTATTTCCTAAGTAGGGGGTGTGCGCCTTGCCTCCCTCCTCCCGGAGAACTGCTAGGAGTCTGCCAGAAAGTGTGGATGAACAGCATATCCATGTCCCTAGAAATACAGATTACTCACCTGTAACAGGGTTCTAGGAATGGTATATATTGTTCATCCACCGACTCCACCAATCCTCCGCTTGACGCACAACCTGAGCTTCCAGCAGGCCAGATCTGGCATCATGGGGCGGAGCCGAGGGTTTTATCACCCGGGTGGGTGGGAGGAGCCAGCTTGAAGACCTTCCTGCAGAATTTAAAGCAATAAGGATACCTGCCAGAAAGTGTGGATGAACAACATATACCATTCCTAGAACTCCTGTTACAGGTGAGTAACCTGTATTTACGCGACCCACATGCGCCAGAAGAAATTTGATGGTGTCCGTCAATTTGAGAGCTGCCTCAATCTCCCACACCATGATTTACCCAGTGCAGTTGCGGATTGTCTTCAAGGACAAAATATGGCTCTTTACAGACCCATCAGAGGCAGGGAAGTGGGCCTCGCGTTTGTCTGAACACCATCGGGTTCAGGGTTCCATGGACAGCCACCTGTCTGAGGAAGATGGAGACTGATTCTAATTGTGAGACTTCCATGACTTTTCCTAATTCCTAGCTGGAACTTTCAGTTCTATGCTTTCAGTCGTATGGCTTTTCAAAACCAGTGGAAGCCCAGTAATACTTATTATATTCTCAGGAAATGTTTAAGGGTGATATCTCTGTTTCAGATAATTGCTTACCCAGAGCTGTAATCTTTGATTATTAGAATGTTTAGTTTGTTACCTGAAGTTATGAAAATTATAATACTTTAAGGTTATATAGTAGGACGCCATAAACCTACTGAGGTGTGCAAAAGCCGGACTTTTGTGCTTTTTGGACTTTAGTTAATATATCATACTGCTCTTGGGCTTAATTATACAGTGAAATTCTTTAGCAGTTCATCTATTTAATTCGTAATTACCCCCTGTGTGGTATCAAAATATTTTGCTGCACCCTTCCTCTGATTAACTGGTTAAAATCCATGCTGGTGTGTGCTGTTATGGTATTGCCAAGATATGGGCTTTTGTCCTATGTATATTAGTATGCAAAATAATAAAAACTAAGTTAAAGAAAAAAAAGTTAGACGGTTGAGGCCGGAAAGTCTTCTCCTCAACCACTGGGGCTATGGGGTCCTTGAACTTCATGGCCCACATGATCACCTACCAAGAGTCGCTGTGGCAGAAGACAGTGGCCTTTGTCAGCTCTATGCCAGACTCCAACTCGAAGCAATAAGTATTGGTGTGTGCCCAGTCAGGACTGGATGTCTACAAACATGCCCTGAGGTGTTTTTATGATGCCATAGATATGGCCTCCAGAGCAGCCGCCTTGGGGGGTCTGCATGAAGCGGCAGCCATAACTTAGGCCCATAGACTTGCAGCAGGACTTACAAGAGTCCATCCTGGATGCCCCCTTTCAGGGTCCCATTTTGTTCACACATCAGGAGCCACCCCACTAAATTTATTAAATTGTATTGTAAATACAGAGGTTGAGCTCGCAAACCTTTTGTTCCCATTTTGTTCTGCCTGGAAGTTGAAGGGATGGTCAAGCAACTTCAGGAGTTGGGGAAAGCAGTGGCTGACGTGCACTGGATGTATAAATCCCAGCCTCAGGAACCTCGCCAACGCCCTTTTTGTAAAGGACAAGGACAGGGGAGTAAACAGTCCCAAGGTAAGGGGTTCAAGAGACGGGGTCACCCTGCCCCTCAAGGTTCCCGGGGCCCCAAGCAACCCAAAGCTCCCAGGGCCCAGGCTCCCACCACCCCTGCAGCTTGATTACCTCTGTCCCTCCTCCCTTCAGGCAGAATGAGCAGGTAGGAGGGGTATTTGCGCTTTACCCACTCGAATGGTCCTGTATCACGACAGACCAATGGGTGCTGGACACCATTCGAAAAGGGTACGCAGTAGAGTTCATCTCTATTCCACTGAACAACCCGCCCCACCTCCGGCCTGTTGTCCATCAGCACACAGTCTCCTTCTAGAAGCAGAGATCCATCAGCTACTAGAAAAAAGGGCCATCCAAAGGGTCCCAGAGGCCCAGAAGGGACAAGGTTATTACTCCCACTTCTTCCTTGTCCCGAAGAAAATGGGAGACCTTCATCCCATCCTGGATTTAAGCCTGCTCAATCTCTCGGTAAAGTACCATAGTTTCTGGATGGTCACTCTGGCAGGACTCTTCCCCTTGCTCTGTTAAGGGGACTTGCTGTGCTCCCTAGATATGCAAGATGTCTACATGCATATCAAAGTCCTGAAGTCTTACACAAGGTTTCTGCACTTCAGCTTCTAGGATGAACACTACCAATTCAGGGTACTCCCCTTCGGCCTTTCATGCACTCCCAGGGTCTTAAGTGTCTAGCGGTGGCAGTGGCGGCCTACCTGGACGATTGGCTCCTCTCCGCTCAGTCAGATGAGGAGGAGCTTCTAATCGTCTTACGAGAGACACTGGATTATTTTCCTCCCTGTGGATCACAGTAAACTGGTCAAAATCACATCCTTGACCCATGCAAAGGCTGCAATTCATAGGGGCTGTTCTTGACGCGGAGCAGGGGAGAGCTTTCCTGCTCCCAGACAGAGCAGACTGCTTTCGGCATCTGGCCAGCAGGCTGCAGAAGGCCTCCTCTTCCCCCGCCCTGGTTGTCCTCCCAACTCCTAGGCCACATGGCAGCTGCCATAGTATCCTTAGCCAGACTATGCATGTGGACCCTCCAGTGGCATCTCGGGGCCCAGTGGGACCAATCAGTGGACGATCTGGATCTTCAAATCTGGATCTCTCATGCGGTACACCGCTCCATCGAATGGTGGCTCCATCACGACAGTCTAGCGGGAGGGGTACCATTCCGGAGCCCAACTTCTATTCAGACTTTAACAGATGCCTCTCTGTCCGGTTAGGGGGCTCATTTAGGGGATCACAAGACCTGAGAGTCTTGGTCTGCCATAGAGAGCTCTCTAGATATAAATGTTCTGGAAATGAGAGCCTTGCAGAATGCGCTTATTGCTTTCAGAGACCAGTTCTCGACGGGTCCGCTCCTGGTGCAGACAGACAACACTCAAGTGGTGGTCTGCATCAACAAGCAAGGGGGGGGGACACATTCGCACCCCCTTTTCAGAGAGGCCATGAGTATGGGATTGGGCAGTAGAACACAGATTGGATCTCATCGCAGTTCACCTGCCAGGGGTCCAGAGCGTTCTCGCTGACACCATCAGCTACTCAACCTCTCTGAATCACGAATGGGAACTGCTCCAAGAAGTCGCAGATTTTCGATTGCTGGTGCCGTCCAGAGTTGGACCTGTTTGCGTCCCTGTGCAATGCCAAACTGCAAAGTTTTTGCTCACTTGCTCCAGGGCCTGGTGTTTTCTGGTGAGACGCATTGCCCCTCTCTTGGACAGGGAAGTTCCTGTACGCTTTTCCCCTCATTCAGAGAGTACTGCTCATGTTGCAGTCAGAAAGGGCCAGAATGATTCTGGTGGCCCCTCTATGGCCTCGCCAGATTTGGTATCTGTTGCTTCAGCAACTGTCTCTCGAACCTCCAGTACAGTTGCCACTCTCCACCCACTTGCTCTCACAAGAGCAGGGGACTCTCGTCCATCCTGCTCTTCACTCTCTTCACCTGCATGCATGGCTCCTGCAATCCTAGCAGAAGAGAGGCTAGGAGTGTCGAGCAGGATGGCTGGGATCTTGGTGGTGGAGGAAGCCTTCCACCAGGGCCACATATGCTCTGAAATGGAAACGCTTCAGTCTTTGGGCTATGACCCGTGCCCTAGATCCCCTGGGTTGTCCAGCAGAGCACGTGCTAGAATATCTCCGTCACCTTCTGGATTTAGGACTGAGCTGTTCGTCCATTAAGGTGCACATGTGTGCGGTTTCTGCATATCATGATCCCTTCAGAGATGGAACTTTGGCACAGCTCAACATCTGTAAGACATTTCTTGGAGGGGTCTTACATATCAGACCTCCCAGGAGAGACATCGTTCCTCCTTGGGACTTTCTTTTCGTCCTGGAGAAACTCTCTCTACCCCCCCTTGGAGCCAGCAGCTTCATGCGAACTACGCTTCCTCTCATGGAAGACCCTTCTTTCGCTAGCTATTACCTCTGCTTGAAGGGTTTCAGAGCTCCAGGCCCTGATGTGTAAGGAACCTTACATAGTTTTCCACAGGGACAGGGTGACTGCGCACGAACCCCAAGTTCTTGCCGAAGGTGGTGTCCGTGCTGACTCTTAATCAGGACATAACTTTCCGTTTTATTGTCCTTTTTTTGTCAATCAGGGTGAAGCACTGTTGCACACCTTGGACGTTCATAGGATTTTGAGGTATTATCTCCATAGGACCCGCTCCTTCCAACAGTCGAACCAGTTGATCGTCTCATTCGCCAAATGAATGCTAGGGGCTTCTGTTTCCAAATAGTCACTAGCCTGTTGGCTGGTGCAGTGTATTACTTTCTGCTACCAGCATCATAATAAACCACTTCCAGGAACGGTTAAGGGCCACTCCCCCAGAGCAGTGGCCACTTCCTTCGCAGCACTCAAAAAATGCCTCTTCAGCAGATGTTTGTGCTGCAGCTACATGGAGTTCAGTCCACACTTTTCATCAGGCATTACAGCCTGGACATTGCATCCAGAAGGAGAGCAGGTTTCAGACTAGCAGTCCTGCAGGGCCTACTCTCTTAAGTGCCTTTTTCAGCTTCAGATGTTTCCAGCATCTCTCCCTACCACCCCCTTAGACCTGGGTCTGTCCTTGGGTACTGCTTGGGACTCGGTCCTAATGGTATTACCTGCTGCAAGAGCTTCACCCTCCCAGTCAGATTGTACAGTTGCGTAAGAATTTACCATAACAGTAGATCTTCGAGAGGAGCTCTTGCAGCAAGTGACTTTCCCAGCCACCATCCCCCAGGATTGTTATTTGGGTTTTAGGTGACCAGCCCATGGTGGGAACTTCCTGCTCGGTTCTCCAGTTTTGTTTGAAGCCGGGTCTCTGGCAGGAGAACTGAGGTGGTGCCAGGGGACGCCCCGATGTACCACGTCTGTCGGGTGTAGCCGATGTTGGGGGCGGTCCCCTGCCTCAGACTGCTAGCTACAAGTTTTCCGTGGGGTCCTGATGCTTGCCGGTTTCAGTCCTAATGGTATTACCTGCTGCAAGAGCTCCTCTCTAAGATCTACTGTTATGGTAAGTTCTTATGTAACTGTACTTTTCCTCCCCTCTTCCCCTCAGGAGGTTTGGTTCTACTTCATAGCGTCTTGGACGCATCAGAATTATCAGTCTTCCTCTGTCTCCCCTTCTGAAGCACATCATTACGCCGGGAGTCTTCGGCGGGAGAACCGAGGTGTGCTGGGGGACTGCCCCTTTTATGATGTATCTGACGTTGGGGTGGTCCCCTGCTATGTATAGCTAGCTAGAAGTTTTCCGTGGGGTCCTGCTGCCTGTCCGCTTCAGTCCTTATGGTGTAACCTGCTGCAAGAGCTGTTCTCGAAGATCTACTGTTATGGTAAGTTCTTGCGTGACTGTACTTTATCAGCTTTCTCTGCCTATAATAGATATTGAACATACAGCAGTACCAAATTTCTGCTTTGCTTCATTAATGTGTGGTTCACAGCAAACTTGAGACAACAAATGAAAAATGGAGCTGCCTTAGAAAATCAACAGAAACCTGAGGAAGGGCATGAACATGTCTAAGGAGACTACAGCAGATTGTGGTATACAGGACAGAGTGAATCCTAGCAGATCATCAGGGAGGGCAAGAATGGAAACAAGCAGGATAAAATAGATCTTACTTCGAGGGGGATCTCTTGCAGCAGGTAACACTATTAAGACTATGCCGCCAGGCACTAGGATCCCATGGAAAACTTACAGCTAGCAGTCCAGGCGGGGGACCGCCCCTGTTGTCGGCTCTGCCCTGACGTCCCTTGTGGTATAAAGGGGGTGGCCCCTGGCACCACCTCAGTTCTTTTTCCGCCGGCTCCACAGATGCCTGTGTTGCAGTCAACCGCCACTTTGCACCTCGCTCAGTTACCGTTCGTTGTCTTTTTTTCACTGAATTTTCAGCTTTAGTGCATGTGTTCTTCATCTGCACAGCGGCGGAAGTCAAGTGCGCGTGTTGCAAGCAGATCCCAGCGAGAGACAGCCACTCGGCCTGCCTTATCTGCTTGGACCCGAACCACAAGCCGGACTGCCCATATAGCCAGAAATTTAATAACAAAACACACATTTGTCGCCTCAAGACTCTCAAAGCCTACTTATTATAACGGGTGGCTGCCATGTAGAGGACCCATTCAGGGCATAGCTCTTCATCTTCAGCCAGGGACTCCTCCCCAAAGAGAAGAGGTCATGCGGGAAACAACACCGTAAAGACAGCCAGGTCAGGATCGCCCTAGATCCCCTCACAAGACCTCTGATTCTTCATCTCCTGCGGAAGGTCGGATCCCAACCCGGTTCAGCAGCTGCTACCGGGGTTACTTCCAAGAAGACCTCCTCCCCTTCTCACTCACAGGGCAAGTAGGCTTCCAGCCATGGGCATTCGACTGCCCCAGTGTCCGTCGCTCCAAGGCCATCGCTTGGGTCTACATCAGAGAGACCGGCGTCCTCTTCGAGTGGCAAAGCTGATGCTTCAACCCGAAAGTCCTCGGGGTCATCTGACCGGCACAAGGGGTCGGGTGACTCCTCCAGACGCCAGGTCGCTGTCAGACATCGGACGTCTCCTCCGCCTGAAGATAGAGCAGCATCCGCCTCAGAGGGTCGTCAGACCACTGGACCCTCCGATTGGTTGAACGGACCAGACGCTGCCTCAAAAGCGGCCGTCTGCTCCAAGAGCACAACCATCTGGTCACGCCCAACAAGCTTCACAGACCGGACGCCTGGCCCCATAGAGTAGGTCAACCTCCGCCTCAGGAGCCGGACATCGGCCCACAGGACAAGGGCCCTTTCGGCCCAGATGCCTGAACGTAAGCAGCTCGAGGACCAGGCAGAGACACCCAGATCTCTGCAGGGGTCACTGCTAGGACCCTTGAACGCTCCTACCTCGCCACCGCAGCCATCTGTCATCCCACTGCCGGAAGTAGGGACACCATTCAATTCTTGGTGGAACACCATCAAAGGGGACTTGTTACTCAGGCTAAAGGAACTATCCCCTCCTCACAAAGGTATCCCACCTCCAGCATCGCCAAAGGAGCCCTCGCCTCAGAGGCCCAGATGACTCACACACACACACACACACACACACACACCTCACCCTGACGCCAGATTACCCATCATCAGGGGGTGACAACCGGGGTCGCCAGCTCCCAGTGTTTGCAAAAGGCACCCATCGTCTGTTCCTTGTTCCAAGGGACGACCACACTTTTCCTCAGTGGAAGATGCAGGGGAATCCTCCTCTTACTACTCATCGCAGGACGAACTGCTCTTGCCATCTCCGGATCACAAGAGGGACTCCCCAAGGTCCCTTCCCGATGATTCGCCCTTCCTGGATGTGATGAGACACATCCAGTTTTTAAACCAATTGGACACAAGAGGTGCTTGACCCAGAATGCAGCTGCCTGGCCAAGTTCCTTGGGGCGACTGACCCCAAAACTCTGGTCGTTTCCCTGCTAGTTGAACCCTTCCAGGACGTAACAAAGTTGGCTTGGAAGCATCCATCTGCTACATCAGCTGTGCCTAGGAAAGCAAACCGGCTGTACAAAACCCCGAAAGGGGAACCCCATCTGAGTGAACAGCCAAAGGCGGACTCCATGGTGCTCACTGCAGCACATGGTGGGGTACAGCAGCCCAGACATATGAGTTCTCAGCTTCCAGACCCTGAATACAAAAAAGGTTGGACCCAGTGGGCCAAAAGGTCTGCTCCTCAGCCACCTGCACTGTCGGGTCTCTAAACTTGTTGGCACAGATGGTCATGTACCAAAAGTCATTAGGGAGTAAGGCCTTAGAATGGTCAAGGCCCAACCGGACTCGAAAGGCAAGTCGGAACTCATGGCTGTCATCCAGTCAGGGTTAAATATTGGTAAACATGTTCTGTGGAGCTCTTATGACTCATCAGACACGGCTGCCAGAATGGCTGCTACAGGGGTGTGCATAAGGAGACACTTGGTTGCAGGTCTCTGGGTTCTGTCAGGACCTACAAGATGCCATATTAGACGCACCCTTTCAAGGGCCGGTTCTCTTTGGCCCGGATGCTGAGAAGCTAATTACAAAGCTTCAAGACTCGAGGGGGGGGAGGGGAGGTTTCCAACGTACCTAGAACGTACAAATTAGAACCAGCCACTGCTCGGCTCCGCCCCTTTCGTTAAAAAACGGTCAGCGGGGAAGGCGCCAGCAACCTAAAGGGGGATTCAGAAGAATAGGGCGTCTCCTTTCTTCAGGTACCCAGGGCCCCAAAAATGCCACGTTGGCCAGGACCCCCCACCCCTCTTTGCCTAACCGCACTGCCTCGCCATGACTCCCTGCCGACCCTCCTTCCTCCAGTGGAGACCCAGGGGGAGAATGTAGGAGGGAGATTCTCCCTTTACTTGTCAGGATGGTCCACTATCACCACAGATCAGTGGGTTCTCCAGGTTATCGAAAGGGGGTACCCTCTGGAATTCACCTAGATCCCATCCCCTCCCACTGCTCCCCATCCCACGCTGCTCTCCTGTGGGCAGAAATCATGGCCCTGCTAGAAATGAAAGCAATTCAGGTGGTGCCCCAGAACAAAGAGGCAGGGGATACTACTCTCACTTTTTCCTAGTCCCAAAGAAGACTGGAGATCTTTGTCCCATCCTAGATCTGAGCCAGCTGAACACTTGCATCGAATACAAAAGGTTCAGGATAGTGACACTGCCTGTTGCCCATGATCCACCAAGGGACTGGCTCTGCTCCCTAGACATGCAAGATGCTTATATGCACATAAAAATCCTGCTGTTCCACAGGAATTACTTCCGCTTCACCTTCCAAGGAGAGTACTACCAGGTCAGGGTGCTGCCCTTTGACCTTTCATTGGCACAGAGAATCTTTACCAATTGCCTGACAGTAGTGGCAGCAATCCTCAGGAGAAGGGGGACTTTGTCTGCCCCCTACCTGGACGACTGGCTGCTCACAGCATCGTCAGAGGTCCAGCTGTGTCAGTCATTCAAGGAAACTTTCAGCCTTTTTCAAGTCTTGGGCATAACTCTGAATTTTCCCAAGTCGTGCCCCAGGCCTACCCAGAGACTGCAGTACATAGGAGCAGTCCTGGATACCGTCCAGGGAGAAAAGTCTTCCTTCCTTCCCAAAGACCGGGCAGACTGACTGAGGGCAGCTGCTCGAAGGATAATTACCTCCAATCCAGTTCTGGCCAGGGTGGTGCTTAAACACTTGGGCCACACAGCCACAGCCATCGCAGCAGTCCCCCTTGCTCGTCTGCATATGAGGGTCTTGCAGTGGAGCCTCAAGAGTGCAATGGGACCAAAGCACGGATGACCCCCCCCCCCCCGATCATCCAATCAGAATCTCCAGTGCTGTCCTTCATTCCCTAGAGTGGTGGGTCACCCCGGCTTGACTAGACGGGGGTTCCTTTTCAGTGCCTGAGTCCTCAGGAAATCCTGACAATAGATGCCTCAAGGATGGGCTGGAGAGCACATCTGGCATCTCCTCAGATGAGGGGCTCTTGGACCTTGACGGAATGTGCTCTCCATATAAATGTCCTGGAGATGAGAGCCGTCCTTAATGCCTTGAGGGCCTTCCACGGGGTATTCTTGCCTGGTCCTCTTCTGATCCAGTTGGACAACACTCCGGTAGTCTATCTCAACAAGCAAGGGGGCACTCATTCTTACCCCTTTTGCAGAGAAGCCATGAGAGTTTGGTATTGGGCGGTGGATCACACCCTGGAAGTTACAGCAGTGCATGTACCAGGGATTCACAAAGTTCTCGAAGACCGCCTGAGCCACTCTTTCTCTGAGTCACGAATGGGAGCTACTGCAGGAGGTCCCAGATGACCTGTTGGAAAGATGGGGCCATCCAGAACTGGACCTCTTAGCGTCCTCACTCAACACCAAGCTGCCCAATTTCTGCTTGCTAAATCCAGGGCCTGGTATTTCCTGGTGTGTTGCATTGTTCCTCTCCTGGACAGGGAGGTTTCTGTACACCTTCTCTCCCTTTCCACTTCTCCAGAGGGTACTGCACAAGTTGCAGACAGAAGGTGCTCATATGATCTTGATAGCACTCTTCTGACCTCGACAAATCTGGATCTTACTACGAGAGGAAGCTCTTGCAGCAGGTAACACATGTAGGACTGATGCCACCTGGCGGTAGATCTCAGCAATTCTTTTCTCCAGCAGTACCGATGTGGTACTGCCCACACGACGTCGTCTCCACCCCCGTCACCCAGTATAAAGGTAGCAGCTGGTCCCCACATGCTCCAGTTCTTTCCCGCCACGGCACGCGTTGGTTAGCTCTCAGCTCTCTGGCAAGTTCTGTCCACTCTAGAAATTAATAATTCTCCGTTTCGTTCAGTAATTCGTTGACGTATGTAGACTTCACTGACTGGGCACCGTAATAAGTGCTCTTGTGGGAAGCAGATTCCTTCCAAAGATGGTAAATCGGCCTGTCTTTTTTGCCTGGGCCCAGACCACGACACCGGCGCCTGTACCCACTGCCAGCCCTTCAGTAGCCGGACCAGGATTCTGAGATAAATATCTCTTCAGGCTTTTCTGGCCCAACAACTGTTGGCCCAGATGCAGCAAGAGTCGTCTTCCGGGAAGGAATCACGGTCTTACTTCGAGTGGGAGCTCTTTCAGCAGGCTGTCGCAATAAGGACTAGGCCGCAGGCACTAGGACCCACCGGAAAACTTTTCAGCCAGCAGGGACCATCCCCCGACGTCTGCTCCGCCCCGATATCAGCCCTGGTACAAAAGGGGGTGGACCCAGCTCCACCCCAGTTCTTTTCCTGCCACATCCTGCGCACGTGAAGAGTTCATCAGTCTTGGCTTGCCAGTACCAGCTAAAAAAAGTTGGATTTTTCAGCCTTTTCACAATTTCTTCAGCTTTTTTGATTGTTTTTAATCACCGACGTATGTCTTCACCGTCCTCGGTCTCCTAGTCAGGACCCCACGTCAGTAAGTGCGGTTGCGGCCGTCAGATGCATTCCAGGATGGCCACAAGAAGTGCGTCTTTTGCCTGGGGCCTGAGCATGGCACCACGTCCTGTTCATCCAGCCAGAAATTTACCAGCCAGACCCGGCTCTGCCAACTGACGACCCTGAAGGCGTACCTTCTTGAGAGAAAGATGGATCTGCACACTTCAGGGGAGAAGATGAAACGCAAGGATAAAATCAAGCGGTCCTGCGACAAAGATCATAGTTGGTCCCGGCACCGGTCCTGGTCCCGGTCTCGCTCCCGCCCCTCTCCCAAGAAAGCCTGTGGTTCAACAGACTCAGGTGAGTGTCCAAAATCCAAAGATCAGGCTAAGGCTGGGCCTTCGGGGGAGAGGCCAGCGAAGCCTAAGGTGACTCTGCTAAGGGTCACAGTTAATTCCTCGGAGGCGGAGGCTTTGTCCCCGCCTTCCAAGGCCTTGGTGCCGCCCGACAAGAGCACGCCCTCTGAATTGAAGGACACTTCGGCGCCCCCTGGCGGTACCCTGTCATCAGTCCCCTTACCAAAGTCGGGTGATGGGGCAACTGATCTAGGCGCAGCCGGCGAAGGGGCTGTGCCTCCATCCCCCAAGTCCTCCTCCCCCTGGGGCTCTACAGGGGTCTCTCCTTCCAGGGCAGACTTTCTGAATATTCCCTTTCTGGGGAAAATGGCCTTCGTCTTTACGAAGGACAAGCTCCAGGATCTTTTTTACTTCTGGTGGGGGCAGGTCCAGAAGCAGACCCCCCTGAAGCCGGCCTCGTCACTGGTTCTGGACCCTTTGTGTGAACCACAGCCAGGAGGTGCATCTTCGCCGAGGAAGACCCCCCGAGAGGAAGCTGTCTACACCTCCTCCCAAGGCTCGTTCCCATTCACGGTCCATAGACCGACACTGGCGCTCTACCAGATCTGGTAGCAGACGTTGGGTCAGGTTTCTCACCAGGAGCCGTTCCCGTTCTGTTAGGCGGGATCGCTCCCAACGTCTGTCTCCGCCGCTGGTCCCGTGACCAACGTCCGTCTTCGGACGGTCGTTGGTCGGTGAGTCACCGACGTTCGAGTGGGGCTAGTCACAGGGATAGGTCCGGCTACTAGACACCCAGTAGCCCTTCCTCCTCTTATACCTCTTTCTTCTCTGGAATTGGTGGTTCCCCAGGAGAGAAGGACCAGCCCTGCTCGCCTCCTGACAATCCTACTTTCATGGACTCCATGAGGCACATCCAGGACTCCAGTGAGTGGGATACGGAGGTCCTGGATCCGGAATGCCGGCGATTGACTGAGTATCTGAGGCAGAAGGAGCCTAAACCCTTGGTGGTGCCTACTTTGGTGGACACATTCCAGGACCTCACCCGGATTACCTGGAAGCATCTGGCTCCGGTCCCAGCAGTTCCGAAGAAATTGGACAGGCTGTACAGAGCCCCAAGGGATGAACCCTTTCTGGCCGAACACCCTCAGTTGGACTCTTCAGTGATTACGGCTGCTCATGATAAATCTAAGCATCCAAAACACCTCAGCTCACAGCCTCCTGTTCCGGAGTCTTGTTATTTGGACCAGGTGGGCAAGAAGGTGTATTCTGCCTCAACCTGTTCAGTTAGATCCCTGAACTTCCTAACGCATATGGTCCAGTACCAGAATGTGCTCTGGGAGCGGGGACAGGAGCTGGTAAATGCCTTGCCAGACTCCGAGAAGAAGACTGAGATTCTGGACGTCCTAAAATCGGGCTCGGACGTAGGCACCCATGTTTTGCGTGCCTCGTACAACACTGCGGATATGGCAGCCAAAGCGGCAGCATCAGGTGTCTGCCTCAGGCGCTATGCCTGGTTGAGGGTCTCTGGCTTTCACCAGGATCTGCAGTCCGGCATGTGGGACTTGCTGTTCCAGGGTACCGTTTTGTTTGGGCAGGAGACTGAGTCTCTCATCTCTCGCCTCCAAGAGTCAGGCAGATCCATCTGGTCTGTCCGCCAAATGTACCGTGGAGACTAGCGGAGACTGCGAAAGCGGCCATTTCAAAATCCCTCAGGTGGTCAAGCCCATGGAAGTCAACGGGGCCAGAGAGGTGGCTTTTGGAGGAGAGCCAGCAACCCCTTCTCCATCCAAGAAAAAACACAAAGGAGAAGTGCCACCACCAGTACAGGGATCGATCGTCCTCTTGACTCTGGTCCTCCAGCTCCCATTCCGTTGGTCGCTCCGGCTCTTCCGGTCATGAGGCCCAACTTTCCTCCCTCAAGCCTCCTGCCTTAGCTTCATTTTCTAAGGGGTCTACCTTACATCCCATAAAGATTAGGCCCTCGGACGTTGGTTCCACAGCAGCAAAAAGGCCCTCGGATGCCAGTTCCGCATTGGCAAAAGGTAAGTCCACCTCCCAGTCAGCTTTGGCTGATCCTAGGGAGTCTAAACAGGCCACGTGGCATTCTTTTTCTTCCAGGGCTTCATCCCTACCCCCAAAGCAAAAGTCTGACTGGCGTCAGCCTTCGGATGCCAACCGATGCCCCTCTGACAAGCCTCCCATGGTGGCTGAAAAGCCAGCCAAGGCCTCTTCTCATTCCGACCGTCCCCATTCTTCTTTTTCCAAGGGACTCCCGTCGGATCTGGGCTCTGGCCCAATGCCGGAGAAACTTACCACGGTCCCTCCGGCGCCAGCCAAGCCGTCCACTGAGCTTCCGCCATCGTCGGTCTCTCCACCGCCTCTCGGCAGCCCCATCTCTCCTCAGTACCGTACACTGGTCCACCAGACGTCTGCCTCTGCCGATACCACAGAGATCCCACCATCCTCACCCGTCAGACCGACCTGATGCCGGTTCAGGCGAAGGCCGACAGACGCCGCCTCCGAGGCCCGAGTCACCAAAACTGGGCATGTCACAGGTCAAGGAGCTGTTCAGCCATTGGTGGGACACAGTGAAGCAGAATTTAGTATCCTTCCTGCTCCCACTCCTAAGCCTCCTCCCATCATCCCTAACCCAGATGTTGAGGAAACCTAGAAACAAAAGTTGACAGCAGATAAGGACCACAAGGCCCATCCAGTCTGCCCATTTCTTTTTCTACCTTATAAATGTGCCATCGGCCTGTGCTCTATCAATGATCTATATTTTCATACTCATCTGTATTGCTCCATTATGCCTATCCCATGCCTGTTTGAAGCCCTGCATTGTATTTATATCCACCACTTTCTGAGGTAGGCCATTCCATGCATCCACCATCCTTTCTGTGAAAAAAGAACTTCCTCACATTACCCCTTAATCGGCCTCCCTCTAATCTCATGCTGTGTCCTCTTGTCCTGCTATTTTTCATATATTGCAACATGTTAACTCTTTCACCTTGTTAATGCCCTTAAGGTGTTTGAATGTTTCGATCATATAACCTCTCTCCTGCCTTTGCTCTAGGGTATACATATTGAGCTCAAGTTAATCTACCCTCATATGTTTTCTGATGCTGTCCCTGCATCATTTTGGTTGCCCTTCTCTGGACTGCCTCAGTATGGTTAATGTCCTTTTGAAGGTGTGGCCTCCAGTACTGCACGCAGTACTTCAGATGGGGCCTAACCAGTGTCTTGTAAAGAGGGATTATTACCTCCCCCTTACGACTTGTGATACCCATACTAATACACCCTAACATCCCCCTAGTCTTACCTACTGCTTTAGTGATCTCCTTGGATGATTTCAGGTAATCTGTGATGATGATGCCGAAGTCTCCTCCTTCCTTTGTGACTACTAGCGTTAAAGCCCAGTTGCCACTCTTCTGACTATTTTGCCAGTTTATCCAGATCTCTTCTCATTCTGCCCACCCCATCTGAATCATCTACTCTGTTACAGATCTTGGTGTCATCTGCAGACAGACAAACCTTACCCTCCAGTCTATCTGCAGTGTCACTGATGAAGATATTGAAGAGGACTGGCCCCAGGACTGATCCCTGAGGTACCCCACTTGTGACTTGCATCTCTTCTGACTGTTTACTGTTTACCACTACTCTGTTTTCTGCCTGTCAACTAGTTTGCCACCCAGTTGGCCAACTTCTGAGCCACCCCGAGCCTACCAAGCTTATTAATCAATCTTCTGTGTGGAACAGTATCAAAAGCTTTGCTGAAGTCAAGGTAGGCGGCATCAAATGCTCCCCCTTGATCCATCACTCTGGTTACCCAGTCAGAGAAATCTATGAGATTAGTTTGACAGGACCTTCCTGTTGTAAACCCATGCTGTCTTGGATCCTGTGCTCCTATGGATTCCAGGTGTTGCACTATTCTTTCCTTAAGGAGTGCCTCCATAATCTTGCCCACTGCTGAGGTATGACTGACTGGTCTGTAGTTCTCTACCTCCTCTCTGCTACCACTCTAGTGGAGCAGGATCACATGAACCTTGCCCCAGTCTCCTGGGACCTCTCCTGTGCTCAGAGACTCACTGAACAGTTCTGATAATGGCTCTGCTAGTTCCACCCTTAGCTCCTTTAGTACCCTGGGATGTATGCCATTAGGTCCCATTGCCTTGTCCACCCTGAGCGTATCAAGCTCTTGTAGGACCCTTTCTTTTGTGAAGGGACTAGTGCACACCTCCCTCCTCCCTGTGTCCATGGTGCTGAGCTGTGGGCCCTGCCGTACCTTCTCTTCAGTAAATACTGAGCAGAAGTATCTATTTAGGATAGATGCTTTTACATGGTCCTCCTCCTCACACGCCCCCTTATCCTCTTTGATCTTAGCAATACCCCCTCTGGACTTTCTCCTTTCACTAATGCATCTATAGAAAGTCTTGTCACCTTTTTTACTGTTCTTGCTAGTGTTTCCTCGGTTTGGGCCTTTGCCTGCCTTACTGCCTTCCCTGCTTCCCTTATGGAAGTTTGGTATGCCTCCCTATCTTCATCCTGCTGCGTTCCCTTATATTTCCCGAAGGCCAGCCTTTTGGCTCTGACCTTTTCTGCTACTGTTTTTGAGAACCAAAGTGGTTTTCTTCTTCATTTGCACTTTGTTTTCTCTCTAACACAATGGGATGTTGCATGAAGTATTACATCCTTAATGCTTGCCCACTTTGCCTGTACCCCCTCACCTGTATTTCTTCTTGCCAGGGCTAGCTTAACTCTGTTGGCCATCTTATCAAAGTCAGCTCCTCTGAAGTCCCTTATTTTTGCCTTGGAATGGGACAATTTAGTTCTAGTGCCCAAATCAAACCATACCATGTGATAGTTACTGGCCCTCAGGTGACCTTCTACCTGGAGATCTGTGATCCTTTCCCTGTTAGGCAGTACCAGATCTAGGATAGCCCTGTGTCTTGTGGGTTGTTATGCCAGTTGTTTGAGGCCCTCCCCCTGCAGGGAATCCACTATGTGTCTAGTTCTAGCAGATGTTCCTGCTGGTATTGACCAGTCTGTATCTGGCACGTTGAAGTCTCCCATTATCAGAACCTCCCCTTTAGCTGTGATGTTTTGCATATCTTCTAACAGTAATGTGTCTGTGTCCTCCCCCTCGTCTGGAGGCCTGTAGACAACCCCAGTTCATATGTCTGTCCCATTTTCTGTTTCCAGGGTGACACACCATTCTTCTGGCTCCTTATGTGTATTCTGAATTTCTGTAACTTTGATATTTTCATTGACTTAAAGGGCCACTCCACCCCCCCACCTTTTTTGCAACTCAGTCTTTTCTGAACAGTACATATCCAGGTACTGA
This sequence comes from Neoceratodus forsteri, assembly GCA_016271365.2. NCBI lineage: Eukaryota > Metazoa > Chordata > Ceratodontiformes > Ceratodontidae > Neoceratodus > Neoceratodus forsteri. The sequence goes on along the minus strand of JADMNL010000024.1, from coordinate 211,895,221 downwards.
AGTCTCCAGAGTGTGGTTACTGATAAACCATGTCTTGCTAATGGCTACTATGTCCAGTTTACCCCCTGTCATTATTGCCTGCAGGTCTGGGATCTTGTTTCCCAGACTGCGAGTATTTGTGTACATGATTTTCCGTTGGCCAGATTTAGGTGCGTTACTTGTTGGGTGAGGTCTGCCGTTTCCCCTGTGCATCGCATGGGGAGCCAGACCTTTTTCCTTACCTGGTGATGCAAATGAACTACAATCATGCTGAACTCCTGTTTGATCACTAGCTGAGGGGGGAGGGGTGTTCTTCCCATTCGACGTATTGGGTGCTGCACCCCTCTCCCCATTTGCTAATTTAAATATTCTGCAAAGACGTAAAGCTTCTGCCCCACTGCACTGACTCCCTCCTTAGTCAGATGCAGTCCATCAAATTTAAAGAACTTTCGCTCCCAAAACAGTTGCCAGTCTGGGAATGATGACAGAACTCCCACCAGCCCCAGGAAGCATAAGAATAAACGTAGGCGGACCAGCTCTCCTTCCTCCTCCCGCTCTCCTTCACCCAGAAGACCTAGACACAAGAAGAGGAGGTGCCGTTAGTCTTCCTCTTCCTCAGAGGACTGTGGGGAGTTGGAACCTTCCTTTCCAGACTCTGACCCTGATTTGCTTCCTGGAGACGCAGAGGATCAACCAAAATCTCCTTCGGATGACCCCAGCTTCATGGAGGTCATGAGGCATATCCAGGAGAATATGGGATGCGATACGGAGGCCCTGGACCCTGAACGCTTGCACCTGGCAAAGTACTTGCGCTGGAAGGACCCCAGCCCAGTGGTTATACCCCCCCATTAGTGGACACCTTCCAAGATGTCACCATTGCCACTTGGAAGCATCCACACACATCCTCTGTGGTGCCCAAAAAGGCAAATCATTTGTACCGGGCCCCCAAGAACCACTCCTGCTTAGTCGAACATCCCACACTGATTCAGTGGTCATATGGGTGGCACGTGATCGTTCAGAGGCCGAAGCACCTAAGTACCCAGCCGTCAGATGGAATCTAAGCAGCTGAACTCCTTAGGTCGTAGGGTGTACTCATCTGCCACCTTCAGCATACGCAGCTTCAATTTTTTTTAAGCACAAAGGTCCAGTTCCAGAACGCCCTTTGGGACCAAGGACTGGACATTCTGCAAGGTATGCCCGGCTGCCCTCAAAAGGCAGAACTTGCAAAGCTTTTGCAGACGGGTTCAGATGTGGGTACCCATGTCCTCCGAGCAGCGTATGACTCTGCGATCACCTCGGTGAGGGTGGCTACATCCGGAATTTGTTTTCCGGCGCCACTCCTGGCTCCAGGTCTCTGGGTTCAACCCAGAGGCTCAGACGAACATTCCGGATACCCCTTTCAGAGGCCTTGTGCTACATAAATACAAAGACAGTGTCAGCAGATAAGGGCCTATGGCCCATCCAGTCTGCCCATTTGAGCTTGTAAGTTTATTTTGTTTTCCTAGAAGTCTGTTGTGCCTTGACCCTGACCTCCAGAATTCCTTTGTCTATCCCATACCTTCTTAAATCCTGTGATTGTTTCAGCCCCCACCACTTTCTCTGACAGGGTGTTCCACTTATCTGCCACCCGTTCTGTGAAGAAATTCTTCCTAACGTTTCCTCTAAATCGTTCTCCCTCCAGCTTCATCCTATGCTCTCTAGTCCTGGAACATCTTTTTCGCTTAAAAATAGTGTATTCCAGCACCCTGTTCCTCCCTGTAAGATACTAGCCCTGCACCCTGATCTTCCTGGACATAAAGTCTGCACCACTCATTCACACTAATGGGATCTATGCCAAAGGCGCAAGGACCCAGTGGGAGGAGACTTTTTGCAGGAGGGCCGGCACCAGAGATGGAGCCGCAAGCCTCTGCTCGTGTGGCAATGACTATTTTGGCATCAACCCTCCATCCGCCTCAGTTCCTTTTTTCCTGCGGTCGAGTGCACTTCAGTGACGACAACGCTCGCCTGCCGAGAGTCAAACTTCAAACTAGCAGCATAGTTTTCAGTTTATTATTTTGTAGCGAATAAAGTACTGCTTATGATAAATTTATTCTTACCAAAGAAAGAAGTCTCGGCCTACTTTGACGGAGTCTACCATGAGCGGGTCAGGTGACTGTAGGGAGCCTTCATATGAAAGCTGTTCTGTCAGCCAGGCTGGGTCCGGTTCACTGTCTTCTCTGGAGACGGATGGTCCAATACCCGAGGATGGGCCTCGAAGCTTGCCAAAGAAAACTGTCACATTCTCGGCACTGTTAGGCCTTGCGCTCTTCTTCGACCCGTACGTCAAAAAAAGAGAAGGCATCACTCAAGGTTGCCCTCTCATATGTCTGCGTGTCAGCGGTCGGTCATTGGGGTCAGTTGCCGGTCTCCTCGTTTGGAGTCGCTGGTTCCTGGTTCTGGTTACCGACCTCTTCGACATCGGAGCCCTTCCCCGCTTCCTGGTAGGGCTTCCTATGAGCAGTTTCATCAGTGGGCCACTCTGATGGAACAGTGGGCTAGGATGTTGGTTCAGCTGCCTGGCTCGGTCACTCCGGGGGATCGGGCAGGGCGATTAGGCCTCCCTAGTTGCACGGGCGCCCTATTCGTGCTTGCATTCGCTCAGGCGTTTTTCCCCTCACATGGCTGCCGTGCAGGGGGCCACACCGATGCCTCTATCTCCTGGTATTCTTCCTAACTTTCGGGACCCTGGGTTGGTTTCGGCAGCATCGGTGGGTTGCTTGACGCAGTTTTCGGCATCGATGCGCCTGATGGCGGCTTTCGCACCATGTTCCTCTTTGGCACTGTCTGCTTTGTCGGCGCCGTGCTCTTCCACGCCAAAGTATGGCTTTTAATCTGCCAATCTTCAGGGCTTCTCGTCTCCAAATTCTTTTCCTTCCTCGTTTCATTCCTTTCTTGTCCATACAGTCCCTCCTGGACTGTCGGGAGATGATATTGAGCCTGACCCAGACCTTAGACTAGGTGATGATGTGGAAGGAGCAGGACCTAATCCTGTTACAGAGCCTGTGGTCGAGGACCTGTCATTTAAATCTCTGCTGAAAAATTTGAATTCTACTCTTTCTCTCCAGACTATGGATATTGATCCTGGGAAGCTCTTAAGACTCCAATACCTTCATGTTCCGGACATCCCCATGGACTTAACTCCCCCGGTACAACCCTCCTTTGAGACACTTTCTCAAATGGTATGGAACAATCCTGCTCTCATTCCTTCAGTGGCTAAGTCCATAGATAGGAAGTATGCTTCTCCCAAGGATCGACCTATTTTGGCCTCCCAGGCCTTTGCGGATCCTATTGTAGTCCTGGCAGAGAATAAGTTCGTCCTTCCTCAGACTACTACAGCTCAACCTATAAACAAAGAATCTCGTAAGTTAGATACTTTAGGTAAGAGTCTTTGCTGCATCCACCCTGGGTATGCATATCACCAGCTACCAAGGCTATTTCTCTCAATATGAGTATATTCTTTGGCATTCGCTCAGACAAAAGGTTGAAACTCTGCCGGAGTCGGGCACTAATTCAGAGCTTCTTCAAGGCATAACCAGGGGTATCGAGTCCAACCAGCAGGTTAAAGCAGCTATGGACGCCTTCGATACTGCCTTTGTACTTGCCGCCATTCCTGGCTGCACACTTCGGGTTTTACGAGTGATGCCCAGCAACAGGTCATGGCTTTGTCTTTCGATGGTGTGTACCTCTTCAGCCCTGAAGTAGAACAGGCTCTAGAGGCCACACAAAAGACTAGGTCAGCCATTAAATTGGCTCGACCTCCTTCTGCCCCCTCTAGAGGGGGTGTTTACAAACGCCAGTTTCATAAGTCAGTCCTTTCGAGGCAAAGGCAGGGGAGGTTTTAATAAAAACCAAGCCCCTCAGCCTCAAAAGAAAATGCAACAGAAGGCGCAAGAACCCAAAGCGCCCAGTGCCCAAGTCCCACCTCAGCTGCCCAAGGGGGACTTTTTCTCAGCAGTGGGAGGTCGTCTGACTTAATTCTACAACCGGTGGAAGTCCATAACATCGGACAAATGGGTCCTCCGGATAATCCGCGAGGGGTATTCCCTCAATCTTTCAGAGACCCCTCCGGATCGTCCCCCCAAACGACAGTCCAGGCTGTCAGTACTTCAGTTAGAGCTTCTTGCCTTTGAGATACAAGGCCTTCTGAACAACAGGGCAGTGGAAGTAGTTCCGCTGGATCAACGGAACACAGGGTTTTACTCCCATTACTTTCTGCTTCCAAAGAAAACTGGGGGCATGCGCCCCATTTTGGACCTCAGAAAATTAAACAAATTTCTAAATTCAGAATGATATCACTAGAAACCCTGTTACCTTTGCTTCATCAACACAACAGGTTAGCCTCCCTGGACATGCAGGATGCTTACCAACATATTCCTATTCACCCAAAGCATCACAAATACTTAAGGTTCGTGGCTTTGGGCCAGCATTATCAGTTCAGAGTCCAGCCCTTTGGGCTGTCCTCGGCACCACAAGTTTTTACAAAGTGTTGTGCAATACTGGCAGCGCATCTCAGAAAAATTAGAATTCAAGTGTTCCCATATCTGGACGACTGGCTTTTAGCAAGTCCTTCCAGGCAAGGAACTCTCAACGCCGTTGCCACGGCCTCAGACTTTCTCACGTCCATGGGAGTCCTGCTAAATCTCAAGAAATCACAGCTGCAGCCCTCCCAGAGGCTCCTTTTCATAGGAACTCTTCTGGACACCTCCTGTGCGAAAACTTTTCTACCAGAGGACAGAAGGAGCAATATCCTGTGATGGCCCGATACATCAGAGAGAACAGCTTGGTTCGAGCTATCTCGATGCAGCGGCTGCTGGGTCTCATAGCATCCTCGGTGTTCACTGTAACCCTAGCACGCCTACACATGAGAACCTCTCAATGGATGCTCGGTACTCAGTGGTCCCCAACCACTCACCCTCAGTCCTTTCTCATCAAGGTGACAGAACCTCTGCAGAAGTCACTCACCTGGTGGTCGCAAGAGGACAATCTTCTGGAAGGGTATCCCTTTGCTCCTCTGGATCATCATATTTCCATTACCACAGACGCGTCCCTGATGGTGTGGGGAGCTCTTTTCAGACTCTCCACACCCAAGGTACGTGGACTCAGGAAGAGTCCCAGCTTCACATAAATGTCCTAGAAATGAGGGCCGTCCTTTATGCAGTCCGGGCTTTGAAGGACATTCTGTGTCATAAGAACATTCTCCTTCAAACGGACAACAAAGCAGTGATATATTACATCAACAAGCAGGGCGATGCTCACTGTTACCCGTCATGCAGGAAAGCGATGAGTGTGGGAGTGGTGCTTAGAGCACAAGGCTCTAAGTCAGGTGGTCTACCTGCCAGGAGTGCAGAATGAACTGGCAGACCGTCTCAGCAGAACAGACACAGATCCTCACGAATGGTCTCTCGACTCAACCGTAGTTCAGTCACTATTCACAGAGTGGGGAACTCCAGACCTGGACCTTTTTGCATCCCCACTCAACACAAAACTGCCTCTCTTATGCTCCAGAAATCCAGGGCCTGTCATTTTCTGTCAGGATGCGTTCAGGCTGCAGTGGACAAAACGCTTTCTTTACGCCTTTCCTCCTCTACCTCTAATTCAGAGGGTGCTTCTCAAGTTCGAGTCCCAGGGGGACAAAATTATCCTCATTGCTCCCTTCTGGCCTCGACAAATATGGTTTCCGTTACTCAACAGTATGTCGAAAACCCCTCCGAAAGCGCTTCCCCTTCAGACGAACCTTCTGACTCCCAATCTGAGATTGGTTCACCTCCGCCTCCTGAAGAGATGGAAGTGAACAGGTTCAGTGTCACTCACGGAGTTTGATATTCTTCTGGCTGCACGCAAACCAGCCACTAGAAAAACTTAAACAGCCAAATGGAAATGTTTTTTGCTATGATGTGCAAAATCTTCTTTGAATCCTTTTTCCTGCCCACCAAATAAAGTTCTAGAGTATCTTTTAGACCTCTCAAATTCAGGTCTCCAAAACTCTACAGTCAAGGTTCACCTTTGTGCCATTTCAGCTTATGAGCCAGTGCTTTCCTTGTCACTGGCTCAGTTGCCGGTGGTTGAGGTTTCTTAAAGGAATTCTGCATACCAGACCTATCAGACGTCCAGTCGCAGCCTGGGACATTAATCTTGTGCTAGACATGCTCACTCAAACCTTTTGAGCCTCTAGCTACCTGTGAGTTGAAATTTCTCACTTGGAAAACGGCCTTCTTGGTGGCCATTACCTCAGCGCGCAGGGTCTCTGAGATACATGCATTGGTCATAGACCCTCCATATACTGTGTTTCATAAAGACAAAGTAGTTCTTAGGACCCATCCTAAGTTTCTCCCTAAGGTTGTTTCAGAATTCCATCTGTAACGCATATGTCCATTTTTGTAACATGGATATACATATGTCTCTACGGGTTCGGGGAAGGATGAGGTTACCTGGCACAAGAGACCTAGGTTTGACTACTCTGCACAGGGGCACCCAAGTAAATCCAACTACAGGAAGAATAACTGTAATGTCCAGGACCAGAATTGGGATTTTCAGTGTGGCTTTATTTATTAACTCACTAAACATAAACAAAGCTCTGTATGTCCCCCACAGGGCTACGTAACTGTAATGCAGATTAGAGGTTAAACACAGCGGTCCATTTGAGGAATGAACACAATACAACAGTTGTCTGGCTTTGGACCCACCAGGCACTCGGCCCGGACTTTGCATGCGCATTGGATACACAGCCCGACTGGCCCGGCTCCCCTACCGGCCACTCGACTGATGGTCCACTTGGCGAATGAACCCAAACTCTACTTGGAAAGACATCCCATCAAACAAGGAGACTCCCAAACTGTGGCTCCCCACACCACTTGAAGTCTGCAACTCCTAGAGAGATTTTGTTTTCGTACTTCCAATTCGAAACTTCCAGCAAACAGGGAGACTCCCATCCAACAAGGAGTAATTTTCCCATTCTGTGGCTCCCCACACCACTTAGAGTCTCCGACTCCTAAGAGATTTTCAAGTTGCGACCCATGTCTGGTACCCACCCATCACTGGCCAAGCGCATGAGGCAAGTAGCAAAACACAGAAGAAATCCGTAGAGGTGGACCTGATTACTAAAGATGGGGGGTTTTCCCACCTCCAGCTCCCACAGCCCATACCCGGCCATTTCTCTGGACACACAGAACTTTAGACTTTAAAATGTAGATTGACGGTGGATGACCTGAAGCACCCCCTCTACAATGAACTTTAACACTTTAAACAGATGACTGCTCTATTTGTTTGTTCTAGTTGACATAGCCCTCCCAAATAGCAGTCCCCAATACTTGAAATCCAACTGAAGAAAAGAAGTTGTTTGCCCTTCAATGGGGCCAAACACTCACCCATTCGTTGCAGGTGCCCACAGGCGAAACTGTAACCTTTGCTGTTATACATGAACAGACTGAACTTAAAACAGGCAGCTTTCTTCCAAGGTGGGAGAAGGGATTGCCCTGGAACCCACAAGAACTTTCCTCCCCTCCCCGAGGGAGGGGGTAAACAGTACTACTGGTGTCGTCCTTGTTTGCTTAAGGACAAACTGAAGACTCACTTTGAATTCCCAAGGTTCTAAACTTACTGAGCTGAAGATTCCAAATGTGGCTCATGCAGCTGCGACAGTTCTATTATGATGTCATCCCTCTAGTCTCAGCTGTGACTGAGGACAGAGTGAGACAGTGTGAAACCCATTTAACTGGAGTTTCACGAGCTGCCTTCCCTGCCTACCACTAAGTCTTACTGGGATTCTAGTAACCCCGGGTAACAAAGGGGTTACACATCTAAACCAACCTTTGGTCCTTCCTACTTAGTTTGCGAACTTCCAAAATGAAGGGGAGCGTTCTCTTCATTCTCTGGACGTCAAAAGGGCTTTGCAGTTCTATTTAGACAGAAGAAAAGAATTTCGCAAAGCTCAACAACTGTTTGTTTCCTTCAGCGAGACCCGGCTGGGTCAGCCTGTCGCTATCTGATGCATTTCTGCATGGCTGGTGGCATGCCTTCACCGCTGTTATTCCATGGTGCAAGTTAGGCTAGAAGGCAGAGTGTATGCTCACTTTGCCAGAGTGGAAGTGGCAAACCTGGCGGAAATCCACAACGTGCCCATTGCAGATATTTGCAATGCGGCTACCTGGAGCTCAGTGCATACTTTCGTCAAACACTGTGGCCTGGATGTCCGTGCCAGACGACATACTTCGTTTGACAGAACCATCCTTAATGGACTTCTGTCCTAAAATTGTGAGCTCTTGGTCTCTCCTGCCACCCTCTCGAGGGATTATTAGCTCAGTATGCTCCCATTAGTGTGAATGAGTGGTGGAGACTTTATGTCCAGGAAGATACAGAAATTACATACCTACCTTAATTCTTGATCTTCTTGGACGAAGTTTCCACCACTCATTCACACGCCCACCCGCCATCCCCTGAGCTCACCTCTGTTGTTGGTCTTTACTCCCTCAATCTTAGGCTGTGAAGACTTTTCTTGACCCTTCTTATAGGGGGTTTTCGGACTATCTTAAGTGCGGTTTATGATTAGGCTGTCGTCCTAGGTTAGTTACGCTGCACCTCCTCGGAAATTGCTGAGGCGGTTGGAGGGTTGACGGAATGGTCATTGCCGCCTGAGCAGGAAATACCTTTTAGCTCCTCGTCTCCATCTCTGGCACTGGCCCTCCTGCAAAATGTTTGCTCCTGCTGGGTCCTAGCACCTCCATCACAGATCCCATTAGTGTGAATAAGTGGTGGAGACTTCATCCAAGAAGATCAAGAATTACGGTAGGTATGTAATTTCCATTCAAACAACATGAAGTCTTGCTGTATTCTGACTATTGCAGTTAGGTCCTGCATTTTCAACTGCCCAGGAGAACAAAGAGTTAACTTTCCATGGCCAGCGTGGAACGTTCAGCGTGAGCTCAGTTGAAGCCCCTGTCTGCTGTTGTTTAAACTCCAACCATCAGATTCTTTACTCTGCCTCACTGAACAGTCGCTCTGGAGATTTCTCCTTTGCTCGGTTCAATAAAGTCGGTTAAAGTGTAGCTTTTGCTCGGTTTCTACCGAATGTGTCAGTTTACGTCTTTGTCTGTAGTACCGTGAGTACTAGATAGGTTTTACATTTAGTTTCTGTGTGGAACTTGTAAATTTCTGATCAGTTCGGCTGAACCAATCAGTTTAGTTTAAAAAGGTTTGTGAATTTACTTAGAGTGTGGTAACCGGTCCATATCTGTTCTAAAAAAAAAAAAAGGATTTTATTACGTTTTTTTCCAAGACCCGTAACACGGTCAGGAACTGAAAGGAGTCTTGCCTGGCAGATTGCCGAAAAACGGGTAAGTTTTGGATAGGATTGGCCATGTCTGAGAAACCCAAGAAAAAAACCGGGCCCACTGGGTTTCAACACTGCAGTGTGTGTGGGGAAGCCTTTCCTAAGGCTGATCCCCACACCACCTGTGTTTATTGTCTGGGTTTTAACCACCTCGATTCAGACTACCAAATTTGTAAGAATTTTCTCAAAGCTACCCTGGATAAGAGAGTAGGTAGACTGAGGGAAAGGGAGGCCGAGAAGTCCGCTGACCCGGATGGCCAGCCCGGTTCGGTTCCGACCAAACCAGAAGGAGTGCCCTCTGACCAGGGCGAAACTTCTTTGGGCAAAAGGAGAGCCGATTCTGAGGAGTCGGTTCCGGTTAAAAGGAAGAGAAGAGAGAAATCATCCAGTTCGGATCCACAAATTCATACTCCGACCGCTGATGAGATAGCCAAAGCGATAAGAATAGTGCAATCGCTAACTTCGGTTCCAGCCGAACCGGCACCATCTGGCAGGGGCTTGGTTCGGTCGGTTCCCCCGGTTCCAGATTACACTTCAGAAGAATTTTATGAACCGGAGGAGGAGGAGGAGAGTATGAGGATGATGATGGTGATTATGAAAGTCCGGATGTGCCTATTGACCCAGACATCTCCCCAGACAGACCCTCAGGTCTTTCTCCTCCTAGGCTTTCTGAGTCCCCTTCCCACTTTGTTTTACAAAAAAGTGGCTGAAACCCTCCAGCTTCCAATGGAAGAAGCAGCAGAGGATCAGGAGGAGCCTGATTTTGGTGAAATGGACATTCCAGAGTCCAGGAGACTGTCTATTCCCCTCCATAAATCTTTTGGGAAACAGACAATTAAAATTCTAAAGACTCCTAACTCCATACCTCCTGTGGGCAGACGAATGGACAAGAGGTACACCCTTTCAGGCTCTGACACGGAGTTCCTTTCTCAGCAGTGCAGTCATGTTGGGGTAGTGCAGGCTGCTGCCTGTGGTAAGCCAAATATTCCCTTGGCATCACACCCCCCCCAGATAAGGACTCCAGGAGGATTGATGCCATGGCAAAGAAGCAGTACATGGCAGCATCTTTGGGACTCAGGCAGGCTAACTGTATGGCCTACACAGCTAGATACTAGAAGTCCAGATGGGACACTGTGCTGGCTCTGGCTAAACAGGTCCCTGACCAGCTTGCCAAGGAGCTGGAGCAGGTGGCTGCAGATGGGATTGAGGCATCCAAGGTGCAGTTTCATGCTGCTGTGGACTCCAGTGATGTTTCATCTAGAGTCATGGCTACATCTGTGGCCCTTCAGAGGATGGCTTGGCTCAGATGTACTAGCCTATCACAGGATACCCAGGCTAAGGCCATGGATTTCCCTGTCATTGGTAATTCTCTGTTTGGGGAGCAGACAGAGAACTACATGAAAAAGATGGATGAGTACAGGACCACCTACAGGAGTGCTCAGGCCAAAGAAAGGCAAGCCACTCCTCAAAGGCAGCAGTCCAGGGCCAGGGGCAGGCCTTTTCAAAGGCCTTTTTACCAAGCCCAGGCCTCCTCTTCTTCCTATGCTCAGAGGGGGTTCTTCAGAGGGAGAGGCAGACGGGGAATGAGCAGGCCTGCTTCCACCCCTCAGCCTAAAGCCCCTGCCAAGCAGACACCCTGATGGGTCTGCCCGGGCCGATTCTCCAGTACCTGTAGGGGGGCAGGCTGGCTTACTTTGTCCAGGACTGGAAGTCTCTGACATCAGACAAGTGGGTCCTGGAAGTAGTAAGCCAGGGACTGGTCCTCAGCTTCAAAAAATTTCCCAAGATGAGAACCAGATCCTTTCCACCTGCAAATCCATCAGAGACCCTTGCCCTAGAGGCAGAGGTTCTAGGGACATGGATATGTTGTTCATCCACACTGTCTGGCAGGTTTCTTGCCGCTTTAAATCTTGCCGGAAGGTCTTCAAGCTGGCTCCTGCCACCCACCCAGGTGGTAAAACTCTCGGCTCCACCCTGTGCGCCAGATCTTCCTTACCGCTTGGAAGCTCAGGTTCCCTCCTTAACGCTCTGCATATAAGACTGGTTCCTAATTCTTGAATTTTGAAATTAAAAAGTTTTGCTAAACAGACTTGGTCTTCTCTTCCTCACGGCTGCGATGGACAAATCTACTCCGGTTTCCGGAGATGCCCTTGCGGGCAGAAGATGTCTCGGACGGATCCGCACTCCACGTGCGTCTACTGCTTGGGCCTTGAGCACGACCCGCAGGCCTGCGACCTGTGCTCTTCCTTTTCGGCCTACGTCCTCGAAGACCGTGCTGCCCGTTTACAACTAGGGCGTCCCGAGAAGAGATTTCCTCCGGTTAAGTCAAAAGAGGCCCGGTTGGCGGTGTCCGCGACGGCGGGCTCGGCGGATCAGCTCGAGCAAATGATCGCCCTCGAAGAGGAGGCGGCGCGGGCCGCTTCTGCCTCGGCTGCAGCATTTGTCCCGCTTTCTCTCGGTGCCTCTTATTCGGCTTCTTTTAAGGAGCTTTGTCTTACCCTCTCGACAAAAGGTGAGGGTCCAACTTCTTCTGGACCGTTTTCTCAGTCCAAAAAGAGAGACAAGAGTAAGTCTCACCGTCGACACTCTTGGAAGTGGGAAAGATCCCTCTCCCCTAGTTGTCGGCCGTCGACTTCGGTCGACCCCTCAGCTTCGGCCACTGGTTTCACGGTGTCCCCGTCAGGCCAGTTGACGGAGACTCCCGTCGATGCGGTCGAGATTTTTCTCGACCCATTGGACGGGTCGTCGGCTGGAGAAGCTGAGAATCCCTTCTCCCTGGTTCCCCCGGTGGGAGTTGAGGATCCCATCTGCTCGTCTGCTCCCGGTTCCGGGCCGCTCGGTGGAATCGTCGACCGAGATGCGATTCCAGCGACACCTCCCGCACCGTCCTCGGCCTGCTTGAGGTTCTCGACGTCTTGTGATCGGCCGATCCCCTGTCATGGCGGTCTAAAGCTGCTTCGCTCTTCCTCTTCCTCTTCCTCGGACGAGGGGAGGCTTGGCACAAGTTGCGCCGGAGGTATGAGGAACTCATGTGGCAGCACTCCTTCTGACCGGGAATAAGCCGGCGCGTCGTCGTCCCGGCCATTAAGTGGCTGTCACGGGCGGCCGAAACAACCCTCGTTTTAGCAGAGGCCTGTTCCCAGGCGGTTGTTCGGCCAGTTCCAGCTGCCCAACCGATTCCGGTGGAACCTCGGCCTCCACAGCCATTAGTTGGGGCTCCGACCAAAAATTGGTCATCTCAGGGACTGCCCCATAGACTGTCTGTCACCCTCACTCCTGATAGACCTCGGCAGGTGGAGGGTGGCTCAGGCCCGAGACAGCTCTTTGAGGACTCTTCCGAGTCCGAGGATGATTCTTCCCTTTTCTCCAAGCGAATGGACTTGGAGTCCTCAGGAGGACAGTCGGTGGACGATAACCCTTCGTCCTTCCTAGGATTGCTTCGGCTCATCTCGGAGTCCACGGGATGAAGCTCAAACCCATTCTAAGCGGGCCAGGTATCCCTCACGGAATTCTGGACGAGGGATTCCCCTACGGAGGCCTTTCCGGTGGCGAGGCCATAGTGGAGTCCGGCCTTGGAGCTCTGGCAGCGCCCTACTTCCTGCCCTGCCTTGGCCAGGATAGCCAGGAAGTATCACGGTCCCCGGTTCCCTGTCCGTTTTTGAACACCCCTCTGCTGAGGGTTGGTTACCGACAGCGTTTTCCGCGTGCGAAACGCTGGGATGTGGACAAACCTCCGACAAAGGATCCAAAATTGGATTATGCCGGGCGAAAAGTCTATGCTCGTCATCCTCTCGGCCTTACGTCGAGGCCAGTTCGGCCGATCCTCATGGCACATTTTTCTCATGCCCTGTTGGGCTTCCTGGATGGTCATCCCTCATCTTCCAGCGGATCTGCAGACTACGGTCAAGCAGGTGGGGACCAGGAGCAGGGGCAAACAGCTCCAGACTGCTTTAGACTTGGGGACTCATGTGCCAGGTCTGTGGGCGGCGCAGTGGCCATGCGTCGTTGGGCTTGGCTGAGGACATCCACCTTTACTTGGATGCCCAGCACAAGTTGGCGGATGTTCCCTTTTGGGGGCTGACCTCTTGACCCCTGGGGTGGAAGGTCACCTGCAGAGGATCAAGAGGTCAATGCTCTTGGACTCTGTCTCTTCTGCTCAGAAGGACAAAGGCCACTAAACCACAGCCTAAGCCCACTTAAAGTGCGTCCTGCGGCGTCTGGCCCAACAGCGTCAGGGCCAGCAGGCTCGAGCTTGGCATCCCAAACCAAGCCCAGAGCTTCCCTCCAACAGGAAGCAGGAGGTAGAGGCCCAGGAGGTCCTCTCGGCGGGTCCTCCTCCAAGCCTGCCAGTGACGGGCTGAGGGGTGTAGCCCCCAACCCGTCACTTCACCTAGGTTCCCCGTAGGAGACGGCTCCAGCACTTCCTTTCCGCCTGGTCCGTTGTACCACGGACAGGTGGGTACTGGAAGGTGGTGAAAAAGCCTACCTCTAGAATTCGAGGCAGGCTCCAGCGCTTCAGGCCGTCGCCTCGGGGGGCCTCTGGGTCCATGCCTCACTATCTGCTCGTCGGGCCGACATCGTTCTCCTCCTCCAAAAGGAGGTGATCAGGGAGGTAGCGGATCCTCCCTCAGACCCGGGGTTTGTGTCCAGGTACTTCCTGGTTCCGAAACGGACGGGGGGGCTGGCACCCATTCTCGACCTACGACCTGAACAAGTTCCTAAGGTCATCGAACCTTCAGGATGGTCACTCTGGCTCAGATAATACCATCCCTGGAACCGCAGGCGTGTGGTTCTGCTCTCTGGACCTGCAGGATGCATTCTTTCATGTCCTATCCTCCATCTCATCTCGGAGATTCCCTTCGCTTTCGGCGGAGGGATCCCTCTGAGTTCGAGCCATGCGCTTGACCTGTCTCCAGCTCCCAGGGTCTTCACCAAATGCATTGCAGTGGTGACAGCTTTCCTGCGGTGCTGAGGGGTCCGGTGTAACCTTACCTGGACGATTGGCTGACAGCCCCCTCAGACAGGAGGTGGGCGGTCCAGAGATCCTGCCCTCAGGTTTGCTCTCAAGTCGGCCTTCTCATCAGAGGCCAAGTCAGAACTCGAGCGAAGCAGGTGATTCTGTTTATCGGGGCAGAGCTCGACTCTCTTGAAGCCAGAGCACAGCTCACGGTGGACAGGGCAGAGGTTCTTACCTCCTTTGCCCAATCATTTCTGGTTGGGCAATTGCCCTGCCGGGACTTCCTGCCTCCTGGGTCTCATGGCGGCCTGTACCAGTGGTGGTCTGTTGGGCGTGGCACATGCGCCCCTTCAGTGAGGACTGGCCAGCCAGTGGTCCTGGCGCTCACGATCCATTGGACCAGTTAGTGATGGTGACCCAGGAGATATGGGCAGCTCTCCGGTGGTGGACGTTCCATCTCATGTGCAGGAGGCATCCCGTTTGTCACCCGAGCCGATGGTCTCTATCGACCGATGCCTCTCTGATGGGTTGGGGTGCCCATCTGGGGAACACTGAGCGCACGCGGCCTCTGGTCCCGCTGGGAGTCCTGATGCCACATCAACCTGCTGGAGCTCCGAGGCGGTCCGCCTAGCTCTCACCGCCTTTGCTCCATTTCTCCGAGTCCAAGTGGTCCAGGTCAGGCGGACAATACCACGACCATGTACTACCTAAACCACCAGGGCGGGGACGCATTCCATGCTTCTTTGCAAGGGCTCTCCACATTTGGTCACTTCGTCTGCTTAGCCCTGGAGGCGGATCTCCTAGCCATTCATGTGGCAGGAGCCTCCAACACCCTAGCCGATGCCCTGGGCGGATAGGGGCTGCCTCTCACGAGTGGTCTCTCTACCACAGGTAATACAAGATCTGTTCTCCCTGGGGCACCTCAGGTGGACCTGTTTGCCTCAGGGAGGCGTGAAGCTGAGGCTGTTCCATGCCGCCCCCCTCAGCAGGGCTTGCTGCAGGGGATGCCTTCTCGAGGCTGTGGACCCGGGCCTCTTCTGCGCCTTTTCCCCATTCCCTTGATTCTAAGGTGCTTCTCAAAGCAAGAGGGACAAGCGCAGGTGATCCTGATAGCCCCAGACTGGCCCCGCCAATGCTGGTACCAGATCTCCTCAGCCTCAGCTCCAGGCTCCGAGGCAGCTTCCAGCTCACCCGGACCTGCTCTCAGTCAATCAGGGGAAGGTGTTCCATCGGACCTTCAATCCCTGCACCTGACGGCCTGGTTCCTGAGCGGCTAGAGTTCCAGGCCTTGGGTCTTTCCGACAAGGTCCTCAATGTTGTTGAGGCTTCCCGTAAAGAGTCGACCAGGAAATGCTATGCCTTCAAGTGGAAGAGATTTTCCATTTGGTGTCAGGGCAAGGGCTTGGACCCTTTCTCCTGTCCTTTGGCAAGCATCTTGGACTATTTATGGTCCCTTTCTAGTCAAGGGCTTAGGTCGACGACCCAAAGGGTGCACCTGGCAGCCATCTTTGCTTACCGGGCACGGGCCGGGGAGCAGTCAGTGGCGCAGGAGAAGGTGGTCTGGCGCTTTTTCAAAGGCCTTGATCACATTTCCCTTCCGGTGCGAGAACCTCCACCTCCGTGGGATTTACTGCTGGTACTGGCTAAGCTCATGGGCAAGCCATTCGAACCAATGCACAGGTGTGAAAACTCTCACCTGTCGTGGAAGACCGCCTTCTTGGTGGCTATCACGTCAGCCATAAGGATGGGAGAACTCCAGGTGCTCTGCATCGAGTCTCCTTACCTGGTCTTCCACAGGGACAAGGTTGTCCTGCTGCCCCATCCGAAATTCCTTCCCAAAGTGGTGTCAGAGTTTCACCTTAACCAGGTGTTGACTCTGCCGGTGTTCTACCCCAATCACACCTCGGAGGCGAATACAGGCTCCATACTTTGGACCCTAGAAAGAGCTCGCTTATTATAAGGAGGCGCCTGCGGCTGGGGGAATCGAGGAGAGTTGCGCCCAGCTGTTGTCACCTACGCTGGCTTCGCACCTGGCAGACCTGCAGCCAAGCGGACGATAAGCAGATGGGTCACCTCCTGCATAGATCTCTGCTACAAGTTGGCGGGCATGGAGCCTCCCAGAGGATAAGAGCTCATTCTACCCGTCATACTGCTGCATCGGTGGCTGCTTCCAGGGGCGTCCCTATCCAGGATATCTGCAGGGCTGCTACCTGGAAGTCAGCACACCATCACCCATTACACATCGACCTTGAGTCATGCGGGATGCTGGTTTTGGGGCCTCGGTTCTCCAGTCTCTATTCCCTAAGTAGGGGTGTCGCCTTGCCTCCCTCCTCCCGGAGAACTGCTAGGTCTGCCAGACAGTGTGGATGAACAACATATCCATGTCCCTAGAAATACAGGTTACTCACCTGTAACAGGAGTTCTAGGAATGGTATATGTTGTTCATCCTACGACCCTACATTTCTCCCGGCAGCACCACCTGAGTTTCCAGAGGCCAGATCTGGCGTCATGGGGGCGGGAGGGTTTTACCACCCGGGTGGGTGGGAGGAGCCAGCTTGAAGACCTTCCGGCAAGATTTAAAGCGGCAAGGAACCTGCATCAATAAGTGTGGATGAACAACATATACCATTCCTAGAACTCCTGTTACAGGTGAGTAACCTGTATTTTCTTCCCTCCTGGCTCTCAGAGCCATAGAGAGGGTTCCTACCCTACACAAGGGCAAAGGATTGTACTCCAGGTACTTCCTAATCCCCCAAAAAACAGGAGAATGGTGGCCCATCCTGGATCTAAGATATCTGAACAAGCACCTTTTAAAACCAAAGTTCAAAATGGTGACTCTGGGAATAATTCTGCCCTCTTTAAGTCCAGGGACTGGCTAGCCTCCCTGGACCTCAAAGATGCCTATTTTCACATTCCCATCAGGTGCTCCCACAGAAAGTACCTCAGGTTCGAGTTGCCCTCAGGCCACTATCAATTCAGAGCAATGCCCTTTGGCCTAACATCAGCCCCAAGGGTGAAAGGAGAAAAAAGATCTCCATCTTTGGCTCATAGTGGGTCAGTCTCCAGACCAAGTCATGTTACATCTGCAAATAACTCAGCAAGTGCTCACTTCCTTAGGATTCCTCCTCAACCTTCCAAAATCAGTTCTCAAGCCAGTACAGCTCTTCACCTTCATAGGGGTGGAGCTGGATTTAGTAAGGCAAAGAGCCTTCCTTCCCCTAGACAGGGCAAGGACCCTTATGGAACTGGCCTCTTCATTCACCCTACAGGTGTCTCGACCAGCAAGGCATTTCCTTCAGCTTCTGGGCCACATGGCAGCTTCCACAGCATTGGTCCAGGGAGCAAGATTCCAGATGAGGGACATTCAGTTCCACTTAAGAGCCTTCTGGTCCCAAAGAAAGGATTCCCTTACCAAACTAGGCCCAGTGACTCGAACCCTGAACCAGGCGTTGCAATGGTGGCAGGATCAGGGCAGTTTGAGACAAGGAGTTACTTTTGTCACTCAGTCACATTCAGTGATACTCACCACAGATGCCTCCCTGCTGGGCTGGGGAGCCCACCTGGGAGATCTTACCACCCAAGGGCTGTGGTCACCTCAAGAATCTGCTTCACATCAATCTCTTGGAACTCAGAGCGGTGTTTCTGGCACTGCAAGTCTTTTCCAAATCTGTACAGAACAAGGTGGTCCAGATCAGAACAGACACCACCACCACCACCATGTGGTACATTAACAAGCAAGGAGGCACTCGGTTTGTGGCCTTGTGCACAGAGGCAATGAAGTTGTGGTCCCTGGCCTATTCCCTGCAAACCTCTCTGATAGCAGTTCACCACCCAGGGAAGGACAATGTCCTAGCAGATGCTCTCAGCAGGATATCCCAGGGCCATCACGAATGGACCTTAGATCCCCTAGTTTTGAAAGTGATTTTCTTGAGATGGGGCACTCCACAGGTAGATCTTTTTGCAGCCCCGGACAATCACCAACTTCCTCTCTTTAGTTGCAGACCCCCAGTCTTGGGCTCAGTCCCTCTGGATGCCCTGATCCTGAATTGGGAAGGAAAATTTTTGTATGCTTCCCCCCCCTTCCCTCTCCTGTTAAAGGTGTTAGTCAAGATAAGGTCACAACCATGCAAAGTGATCCTGATTGCTCCAGACTGGGCCAAACAGCCCTGGTACCCCCTGTTGCTGTCCTTAGCAGTCCACCTTCCCCTGTCTCTTCCCAGGAATTACAACCTATTGACATCCTCTCGGGAGGATTTGGTACCCAAACCTCAGGTCTCTTAATCTCAAGGCATGGCTCTTGAAGAGTTAGTTTGCTTATCTGCATCTTTCCCAAGGGGTTCTGGATATCCTTAAGGTTTCTCGAAAGCCTTCCACTAGAAAGACTTAAAATTCCAAATGGAAAAGGTTCACTATTTGGTGTTCTAATAAGAATATTTCTCCAGAATCTGCTGGGTTGCCTACGGTTCTGGACTGTATGGTCCATCTCAATGGCCTAGGCCTTAGGCCAGCTACGCTTAAAGTGCATTTAGCAGCTGTCTCTGCCTTCCTGTCAGTAGGCAAGCCCTCTCCTCTGTCAGCCCATCCTGTGTTTTGTAAGTTCTTCAAGGGATTGCTGCACACCAATCCCCCCTTTAGGGACCCTGCTCCTGCTTGGGACCTTAATGTTTGCATTGCTCAGTTTATGCAACCTCTTTTTGAGCCGTTGTCCTCTGCAGAGCTTAAGTACTTGACTTGGAAAACTGTGTTTTTGGTAGCCATTACCTCTGCAAGGCGTATCCGTGAATTGCAAGCCCTGTCAGTGGAGCCTGATTTCATCTCTTTCCACAGAGATAAAGTGGTCCTAAGAACTAACAGGAAGTTTTTGCCTAGGGTGGTTTCAGATTTCCACCTTAATCGGTTTGTGTGTCTCCCTGTTTTCTTCACTGAGCATTCCTCCTCTGGAGAGAGGAGGCTGCACAGCTTGGATGTTAAAAGGGCCCTCAGCTACTACATAGAGCGCACCAAGGGTCACTGGTTTGAGTCCCTCCAGTTGTTCCTCACATATGGAGAGGTTGGTAAGGGCGAACCTGCCACTAAGAGATCTATTGCCAGGTGGATTGTCTCTTGTATACAGTTCTGCTATGAAAAACTGGGTAGAACCCCACCCTCAGGCCTGAGGGCTCACTCTACTAGAGGTACAGCCGCTTCCCTAGCTGCTGCTAGGGATATTCCTATCCTAGAAATTTGTCAAGCAGTCAACTGGAAAACAGTCCATACATTCACCAAGCATTACTCTCTGAATATCCAGGCTAGGAGTGATGCTCGGTTTGACACAGCAGTACTTCAGAGCCTATTCCCAAAGTAGGTTCTTTCCCTCCTCCATGGAGGTACTGCATGGTAGTCTGCTATAGTCAGAATACAGCAAGACTTCATGTTGTTGGAAGAAAAAATTACTCACCTTAGTAATGCTGTTTCTTCTAATGGAGTCTTGCTGTATTCTGACTTCCCCCCTCTCCCCCGGCCTCCCCTCTCAGAACCTGTTTTTTTGGGATGTGGGTGGGCAGGAGCAGTGTTGGCACCCTAGGGGTGCCCCTCTTTTCACCCTACTTTGGGTGTGTGTTGTGTTTTGGGTTTCCTGACTTGAGTCTTTGGTTTGAAACCAAAAACCTTTTTAATACATTTAGTTGTCAGGTGGCTAGTGTGAGTTTTACAGTTTCCACTATTGAGTATTGCTTGTAAAGATCTGACGGTTGGAGTTTAAACAGCAGACAGGGTCTTCAACCGAGCTCGCGCTGAACGTTCCATGCTGGCCATGGAAAGTTAACTCTTTGTTCTCTGGGGCAGTTGAAAGGCAGGACCTAACTGCAATAGTCAGAATACAGCAAGACTCCATTAGAAAAAACAATTACTAAGGTGAGTAAATTTTTCTTTTTGTCTAGCAGTCCTTCAGGGACTCCTGTCCTAGGCTTCGGTTCTACTAGTGATTTCTACCTTTCCCTCTCCCAGTGGTGAGGGATTTCCAGTATTGCATGGGAATCAGTCCTAGTGGTGTAACCTGCTGCAAGAGCTGTTTCTCGAAGTAAGATAGTACAGTTACGTAAGAACTTACTGTAACAGTAGATCTTCGAGCACAGCTCTTGCAGCAGGTACCCCCCACCATCCACTGTGGAGGTAGAGTTGTTCTGATATCCTTCTCCTAGGATCAGGTGTTCTCAACACCACTCTTATTTGATGGCAGATCCTCAGTCTCCTTTGCTGATGTCATCCAGCGGCCAGGAGTCTCCAGCGGGAGAAGTGGGGATTCTGGGGGACCACCCTCTTATGTACTATGCCTGACGTCAGGGGCGGGACCGACGTGGGGGCGGCCCCCGCTGAATACTGCTAACTAGAAAATTTCTGTGGGGTCCTGGCGCCTGCCGGCTTCAGTCCTAATGGTGTAACCTGCTGCAAGAGCTGTTCTAGAAGATCTACTGTTATGGTAAGTTCTTACGCAACTGTACTTTCTAGGATCGTAGATATGTTGTTCATCCACACTTATTGGCACGTCCCTTTCGGCCCAGGTGTGGCTGGTCACCTTCAGCATATTGAGCAGTCCAATGCCACCTTGAACGCTACTTCTCCTAAAGGTTCTTCAGGCAAGAAATAGCAGAAGAAGCCTTTTCGGCACTCTTCCCCCTGCGGCACAACAACCCTCCTTTCAAGGAGGGCAGCAGCAGGCTCAAGCTTGGCACCCCCAGCCCAAGCCCAGGCCCTCCCAGGCCCGTAAAGGAGGCAGAGGTTCAGGTCCTGGATCTTCCTTCTCCAAGTCTGCTCAGTAACGTGGCGGGGGCTGCCACCCCCCTCTCCTGTCATGCCAGCTCTGGGTCTTCCCGTGGGGGGCCGGCTCCACCACTTTATTTCCGCCTGGTCCGTTATTACCACAAACAGGTGGGTTTTGGAAGTGGTCAGTCAGGGACTGCTTCTGGAATTTGAGCAGCACCCTTCAAGCTGAGCCCGCGCCCCTCGGGAGGAAAGAGTATCTGTCCATACTCAATAGGCTCTCCAAGACGACATCGTTCAGCTCCTCCTCAAGGAACAGTAGCTCCAGTCATGGATTCTCCAGCAGACCCAGGCTTTGTTTTCAGGTACTTCCTGGTACCCAAGGGGGCTGGCGCCCCATTCTAGATCTGCACGACCTGAATCAGTATTTCGGGTCATGCACCTTTTGGATGGTCACTCTGTCCCAGATCATGCCATCCTTGGAGTGTAACATGGTTCTGTTCACTTGCTCTGCAGGATGCATTCTTTCACGTCCCAATCTGTCCATCTCATTGGCGGTTCCTCCGCTTCAGAGCCGAAGGGACCCTGTACGAGTTCTGAGCCATGCCGTTCGGCCTGTCATTGGCCCCACGTCTTCATCAAATGCATCGCAGTAGTGGCAGCCCATCTCGGGGGGGGGGGTGTCTCCAGAATTTACCCTTCCTTACCTCGACGATTGGCTCTTAGCACGTCCTACCCAGCAGGAGGTGGAGAGGTCCATGGACCTGGCCCTCCAGACCTGCTCCCAACTCTGCCTCTTTATCAACAAGGCCAAGTCTGAACTCGTGCCTTCTCAGGAGATGTGCTTCATCGGGGCAGAGCGCGACTCTTGTCAAGCCAGCGCTTGGCTCCCGGCGGACAGGGCGGAGGTTCTCTCCTCCTTTGCCCAATAATTTCAGGTTGTGCAATCAGGCCCAGCCCGGGACTTTCTGCGCCTTCTGGGTTACATGGCGGTGTGCACCTCCGTGGTCCGTTGGGGCCCGGTGGCACATGCGCCCCCATCAATGGGAGCTGGCCGCCCAGTGGACTCAGCAGCACTGTCATTTCGACCAGCTGATCACTGTAACCCAGAACATGTGGGACACACTCCAGTGGTGGTCCGCCCCAGACCGGTTTCAGGAAGGGATCCTGTTTGTCCGCCCAGAGCCTGATGGCCGTCCGCACGACCGATCCCTGTCTCATGGGCTGGGTAGCCCACATGGGGGACAAACTGGCCAATGGGTTCTGGACCCCCGAGGAGTCCTGATACCACATCAACCTGTTGGAACTCGGAGCAGTCAGACTGGAACTGTCAGCTTTCACTCCTCAGCTCCAGGGTCAAGTGGTTCAAGTCCAGACAGACAATACCACAACCATGTACTACCTCAATAAACAGGGGCGTTACGCACTCCCGTCTGCTTTGCAGGGAGGCATTCTGCATCTGGACCCTCGTCAGCCATCTGGAGGCGGATCTCCTAGCCATTCATGTGGCGAGAGCCTCAGACCATCTGACGGATGCTCTCAGCCACTTAGGTGAGACATCCCACGAGTGGTGTCTCCATCCAGAGGTAGCTTACTGCCTGTTCTCCCACTGGGGCAGACCGATGGTGGACCCGTTTGCCTCCAGGGAAAACAACAAGCTGAGGCGGTTTCATGCCTGCCCCCCTCAGCAGCGCTCGATGCAGGGGATGCCTTCTTGACTCCATGGACCCCAGGCTTCTTCTACATCTTCCCTCCATTTCCCTTGATCCACAGGATGTTTCTCAAGGTTAGGAGGGACAAGTCGAAGGTGATTCTGGTTGCCCCAGACTGGCCGCGCCAGGTCTGGTATCCAGATCTCCTCAGCCTCAGGTGCTGGCCCCCGGAGCGGCTTTGTACACGCCTGGACCTGATATCTCTGAACCAGGGAAAGGTATTCCATCCGGACCTTCAATCCCTGCACCTCACAGCCTGGTACCTGAGCGGCTAGAGTTCCAGGCTTTGGGTCTTTCAGAAGCTGTCTTCACCGTGGTGGAGGCATCTCGAAAGGAATCGACCAGGAAATGTTACACCTTCAAATGGAAAAGGTTTTCCATTTGGTGTCGGGGTAAGAGTCTGGACCCCTTATCCTGTCCTGTGGCTCACATTCTCTACTACCTTTGGTCACTCTCCAAAGGGGGTCTGCAGTCATCGACCCTTAGGGTGCACCTGGCAGCCATTTCTGCTTACCAGGCGCGGGCTGGTCACTTCTTAAAAGGCCTGATCACCTATCCTCTCCGGTGCGTGAACCTCCACCTCCGTAACATCTGTTGCTGGTTTTGGCAAAGCTCAAGGGCAAGCCATTCGAACCCATGCACAAATGTGAACTCTCTCACTTGTCGTGAAAGACTGCCTTCCTGGTGGCTGTCACGTCAGCCAGGAGGACAGGGGAGCTCCAGGCACTTTCGGTGGACTCCCCTTACCTGGTCTTTCACCTCCTGGTCCTGCACCTCCACCCGAAATTCCTTCTGAAGGTGGTGTCAGAGTTTCACCTTAACCAGGTGTTGACTCTGCCAGTATACTACACTAATTACTCCTCAGACGCTGAGTACTGGCTCCATACTCTGGACCAGAGACGTGCTCTCTCATACTGCAAGGAGAGGACAGCCGAAATTTGTGGAGAGGTTCACCAGCTGTTTGTCACCTACGCTGAAGCCGCTTCTGGCAGACCTGCAGCCAAGCGGACCATAGCAAGATGGATTACATCATGCATAGGTCTGTGCTACGAGTTGGCGGGCAAGGAGCCTCCCAGAGGGATAAGAGCTTATACTACCCACCATATTTCTACATCGGTGGCTGCTTCCTGGGACATCTCTATCCAGGAAATCTGTCTGGCTGCTACCTGGAAGTCAGCAAACACCTTTATCACCCACAACCACATCGACCTTGAGTCATGCCGGGATGCTGGTTTTGGGGCCTCGGTTCTCCAGTCTGCTTCCTAAGTAGGGTGTGTGTGCCTTGCCTCTATCCTCCCAGAGAATTGCTAAGAATCTGCCAAACAGTGTGTATGAACCACATATTCACGCTCCTAGAAGAACAGGTTACTCACCTGTAACAGTAGATCTTACTTCGAGAGGGCTCTTGCAGTAGGTAATTACATATAGGACTAACGCCAGCTGGCGGCAGAACCCCACGGAAAAATTTCTAGCTAGCAGTCCCTGGCGAGGACGCTTCCGATCAGGTGACCGGCGTCATGCGACATCGGTATAAAGGGACGGTCCTGACGCCCGCCTTCCAGTTCTTCCCTCCTGCTAGCTCGTGTAGCGACTGCAGTAAAGTTCGTTGAGTCTGTTCTTCGCCGGGTTTTACCGAGATTTTCAGTATTTTTTCTTCCTCATCGTCAGGTCATCATCGGTATGTCCGTCACACACCTTCCAAGCACAAAACAAGTGCACGACCTGTGCGGCGCCAACTGCCACACAAGGACGGCCATTCCTCTGCCTATTTTGCCTAGGCCCGACCACCCGCCCATAAGTGCCTGCATTGCCTGCACATCTCAACGTGGCATACCCACAGACGATGCCAACAGTCCCTGAAGCCCATCTTCTAAAGAAAAGATGTCTTCGATGGAAAGAATTGAAGAAGCTCAGGCAGGTATAAAACTGCTCCAGAAGGCATAGTAAAAAGCCGGGACAAAAAGAAGACACAGGGAGAAGGCCTCCTGCTTCGCGACTCCGACTCGGAGGTCGCGGCCCAGATAATAATGCCTCAGGGGACCGTCACGCAGCCCAAGGTTTTGGAGGAGGCTTCACCCACCCATCGGGCTCGCGCTCAGGCCTTGCGGGTGCCTCCGGGCAAAGGCCTCCGCCCCAGTTCGCTGCAGGCTGCGGCTGCTGGTCGCGAGCGACTCCCATAAGTCTGGCGTCGGCTCCTCCCGGCGTCCGCCGAGAAAGGTTGATAAGGCCCGACCCTTGAGGCAGCACGACCTCGCCCCCTCGGACCGGGCCACTCCCTCCCTCAGCCCGCCTCCGGCGAGGAACCCCGTAAAGGCGGCCCGGCTCCTCCGAGCGCCCGCCCGGGGTCAACCTTCAGCCATATCGGCCCCGATGTGCAGCGGAACCTCGACGGACCTCAACCCCGTCATACCGGTTCCCGCGAGCCTTCGCTGCCGTCCGGAAACCTGAGTCACCCAGCCTGACCCGGGACTTTTCCCCTCCGTCCCAGAAGGCGTGCAGGATATTTCACCCGTCAGACCTCCTCCTGGGCAGCTCTGGCTGACCCCCGGACGCGGTTGCCATCAATAGCGATGCCTGCCGGGGGATATTCCCCTTCCATCAGGCCCAGCTCCCCCGGCCTCTCTCAATGTTGACCCGCCCGTGGGGCCACCTTCCAGGCCGTCTGCTCCAGCAGCTCCTCTCGGCGCCAGGTACCCGCCGTCTTATCCGGCGTCATACCCAGGTCCGCGGTATCCAGCGACCCCGACCTCAATACGGCACCGGTTTCCGCAGCCGGTTTCAGATACTACGCCTACGGATACAATCCGTATACTTATCCCCTCACCTCCACCGCCCCTCGGCGCTGAGTGGATCTGCAGGAGTCTGGCTTCCTGGTGGGCTGAGGCCAAGGCTCAGCTCACCAAGGAAGTAGATAGCCGTCTTATGGCGACGGTGCCGCCCCCGTACGCCCGAGACGGCGGACTCCCTCACAGCCTCTGGACTCCAGGGAGCCACTCTCTGGATCCCGAGAGGGGCAGGGACAGCGTTCAGGGATTCCCCCTAAGGAACCCGCTCCTCCCCAGAGCGTGTTAGGGAGTCTTATTCTGCTTCTGATTCTTCTTCTTCGCTCTCGGATTCCTCCGACGGATGCTCCGAGAGAGACGACGAGCCTCGCTCTCCGTCCAAGCCCCGGCCGAGGACCCCTCCGAAGTCTCCTTTAGAGGACCCTTCTTTCACGGAGTTGCTCAGAAAGATCCAGGAAGTACATCAGTGGCGCTCATTGGAACCAGATCCTCAGCAGGTCAAACTCGCTGAACATCTGGACCTGCCCCTGACAGCTCCTACTTTAGTGCCACCCTGGATCGAGCCTCACGCCCACCTTGTTTCCACTATTTGGAAACAACCGTCGGCTTTAGCCCAGCTTCCTAGGAAGTCTAACAAGCTATTCCAGGCTCCGGAGGGTGTGAACTTTGGATTCTCACCCTGCGTGCAGACTTGGTCGTGATTAGCGCCGCGCACGGCCGGTCAGCACATCCCAAACATCTAAGCTGGTCTCCTCCGGTAAGAGATCTCACCTCCTGGACCAGTATGGAGAGAAAATATACGCCTCTTCCACACTGGAATCGACCCTGGAATTATGTTGCTCATATGAGGGATTACCAGAAGGCCATACCTGCAGGCAGGAATACAAGATTGACTCCTTACCTGACTCCCAAGTCAAACAGGAGTTGGCTGACCTCTGATCCGTCCTGCTCGGTCGACAGTTGACACATCCCATGGAAGGACATATGATGCAGTGGACAGTGCGGGTGGAGCTCCGCTGGCGTAAGTCTCGGCGTCATGCCTGGCTCTGGAGGTGCAGTCAACAATCCAAGCAAGCACAGGTTCAGTGCTTTTAGTGATGATGTCAAGGACATCCTGACAAGTAAGAAAGGAGAGACTCTGGAAATCCGGGATTCCGTGTACCATCCCCATCCCCATAGCGCCGTCCTTTTGAACCAGTCTGCCACAAGAGAAACCCCAAGGAGAGGCGGGCCACTAAGCGTCGGGGCCCTACCAGGATGCCCCAGCTGCTAGGCTGCCCACACACCACCTGACTCCTCCCCTCTCCCACCGCCTCTGGATACACCGGAGGAACCGGTAGGAGGGAGGTTATCCCTCCACCTTCCGGGTTGGGAGAGGATAACGGATTCATGGGTGCTTCAGATTATAGCGGAGGTGCACAACATAGTTTCTACAGAAACCACCCCGCCACCCCTCTGAAGTGCGTCTATGCAGGGACCATCTTCCTTTGGAATGGGAAGAGATCTCTGCCCTTCTTCCCGAGCAAGGCCATAGAACCCGTTCCCCTCACCTTCAAGGAACTGGTTACTATTCTCATTTCTTCCTGGTCCCAAAGGGGCAGGAGACCTCAGACCCATTCTAAATCTCAGCTCTTGAACAACTACGTGGAATACAAAGGTTCAGGATGCTCTCCTACAGACCCTTCTGCCCTTCTTCGCCAAGGTCAATGGCTTGTGCGCTGGATATGCAGGGCGCATATCTGCATCCCCATTCGTCCCTCCCCATGGCAGGTACCTCCGGTTTTGCTTTCCAGGGGACCATTACCAGTTCGGGCACTCCAGTTTGGTCTTTCTCGGCACCCCGAGTTTTACCAAATGCCACTGGCTGTGGTGCGACACCACCTGCATACTGTGGAGTTCAGGTGTTCCCCCACCTGGACGACTGGCTCCAAGCGACACCGTCCAGGGAGGAGCTCCTGCATTTCTCTCCCTCACCCAGAGGTTTCACGTGCCTGCATTACCATCAACCATTCCAAGTCTCATCTGGATCCTCCCAGAACTACAGTTTATCTGGGCCATCCTAAATCTGACGGTGAGCAAGAACCTTCCCTCCCTCCCGGACAGGGTGGCCTCTCTTCAGTCACAGATTTCCCTGCTATCAGAATGCGAGAAGGTTCTGGCGAGGTCGGTCCTACGTCTCGTGGGGCTTATGGCGGCCGCCATCCCGACAGTTCCCCGCGCTCAGCTCCCCAAGAGGACCTCTCAGTGGACTCTTCGCTCACAGTGGGATCAACTTGTAGACGACCTAGATCATCTAGTTCTGATCTCCTCGCCGATGACACGAGACTTGCAATGGTGGATAGTTCAAGAGAACCTGTTTTGGGGATCCCGTTCTGTGATCCTCCTTCCAGACTCTAACCACAGAAGCATCAGGCGAGAAGGTTGGAGCCCATCTGGGTACCACGAACCAAGGGTTTATGGTCAGATTGGAGCTAGCTCTCACATCCAGTGTGCTAGAGCTTAGAGCAGTACTATATACTCTCAGCCCTTCACCAATACATTCTTCCTGGTCAACTAGCTGTCAAGCGGACAACATGGCGTGGTATGGTATATCGACAAGCAGGGAGGACTGGATCCTACCCTCTGCTGCAGAGCCAATGTGGGGTTTGGGACTGGTGAGCCTTCACAACCTTCACCTCGCTCTGCGATTCATGTTGATCTAGAGCCAATACCCTGTGCACAGACAAGCTAAGCTCTCTGCCCTGCCCACATGGGAGTTGAACTAAAGGTGCTAGATGACATCTTCCAGCTGAGGGACTCCACAGATGGACCTGTTCGCCTCTTCCCAAAGCATAAAACTTCCCAGCTTTTCGCTCGCTCAAGCCAGAGCTTTCTGGGCGAGATCTCTAAACTGGAAGGAAAGATCCAAGTCTATACTTTTCCTGAATTCCCTCCTGGTCCGCTGTATTGCAGAAACTAACAGAAGGTGCAAGAATGATTGTGATTGCTCCTTTCTGGCCCAGGCAAATCTGGTTCTCTCTTCTGCAACAATACTCAGAGGTTCCTCCTCTTCCTTTATCTCGAGATAAGGGGACCGTGGTCCATCCGGGCCTCAAGTCCCTACAACTTCATGCATGGCTCCTGCAGACCTAGCCCAATCTCGCTTTGGTGTCTCTCCAAAAGTGGCAGAGATTCTGGTGGAGGCTAGAAAACCTTCCACTAGGTCCACTTATGCCATGAAATGGAAGAAATTTTCTATTTGGAGCGCTTCTTGGAGCGTGAGCCTTTCTCCTGTTCAGTGGCCGTTCTGCTTCGAATATCTACATCATCTCTCGACCTGGGTCTCAGTCATTTCTCCTCGAAAGTACATGGCTATTTCAGTATATATTCTTTATGATAACCCCTGCCCAATTAGAGTGTCTAGACTTTTCTTAGAGGGTCCCTTCAATGGGCCCCCGACCAGGACTCCTGCTCCCCCTTGGGACTTGAACTTTATTCTCGAGAAACACCCTTCTCCCATGAACCTGTAGCATCCATGAATCTGAAATTTCTTTAAGTAGGCACTCTTGCTTGGTGGCCTTACTTCCTTTCTGATTTCCGAGCTCCGGGCTATTATGCGTCCATACCTGATTTTTCACAAAACGATGGCTCTTAACACGAACCTAAGTCTCTACCTAAGTGAAGCAAGTCTACCTTAAATACCCTCAGGATCCAATGCACATACAAGGTGTGCAAATACAGGTTGCTCACCTGTAACAGGAGTTCTAGGAGTGGTATATGTTGTTCATCCACACTTACTGGCAGGTTCCTTGCCGCTTTAAATCTTGCTGGAAGGGCTTCAAGCTGGCTCCTCCCACCCACCCAGGTGGTAAAACTTTCGGCTCTGCCCCATGACGCCCGATCTAGCCTGCTGGAAGCCAGGTTGCATGTCGAAGCCAGGGAGGTTGGGTGGCTTGTGTGGATGAACATATACCACTCCTAGAACTCCTGTTACAGACTCCTAGCAGTTCTCTGGGAGGAGGGAGGCAAGGCGCGCACCCCCTACTTAGGCAATAAGGACTGGAGAACAGAGGTCCCAAAACCAGCATCCCAGCGTGACTCAAGGTCGTTTGGTAGTGGGTGATGAAGATGTGTGCTGACTTCAGGTAGCAGCCTGCAGATTTCCTGGATAGGATGTACCTAGGAAGCAGCCACGAAACAGCGGTATGGCGGGTAGAATGAGCTCTTATCCTTTGGGAGGCTCCATGCCCGCCAACCTATAGCAGAGATCTATGCAGAGGTGACCCACCTGCCTATCGTCCGCTTGGCTGCAGGTCTGCCAGGTGCGGCTTCAGCGTAGGTGACAAACAGCTGGTGAACCTCTCCCCGAACTTCAGCCGTCCACTTCTTACAATAAGAGAGCGCTCTTCTAGGGTCCAGAGTATGAAGCCTATATTCGGCCTCCGAGGTGTGACTGGGGTAGAACACCAGCAGAGTCAACACTTGGTTAAGGTCAAACTAGACACCACCTTTGGAAGGAATTTCGGTTGGGGGCGCAGGACAACCTTGTCCCTGTGGAAGACCACATAAGGAGACTCGATGGAAAGTGCTTGGAGCTCTCCCATCCTTCTGGCTGATGTGATAGCCACCAAGAAGGCGGTCTTCCACGACAGGTGAGAGATATCGCACCTGTGCATTGTTCAAATGGCATGCCCATGGAGCTTAGCCAACCAGCAGTAGATCCCATGGAGGTTGAGGTTCTGCACCAGAGGGATGTGTGATCAAGGCCTTTGAAAAAGTGCCCGACCATCTTCTCCTGCGCCACTGACTGCTTCCCGGCCCGCACCCGGTGAGCAGAGATGGCTGCCAGGTGCACCTTAAGGGTCGTCGACCGAAGCCCTAGCTGAGAAAGGGACCACAGGTAGTCCAGAATGCTAGCCAAAGAACAGGAGGAAGGGCCCAACCCCTTATCCTGACACCAAATGGAGAATCTCTTCCATTTGAAGGCATAGCATTTTCTGGTCGACTCCTTACAGGATGCCTCAACAAAGTTGAAGACCTCGTCGGAAAGACCCAAGGCCTGGAACTCTAGCCGCTCAAGAAAGAGGCCGTCAAGTGCAGGGATTGAAGGTCCAGGTAGAGTACCTTCCCCTTGTTGACTGAGATCAGGTCCGGGTGGGCTGGGAGCCGCCTCGGGAGCCTGGAGCTGAGGCTGAGGAGATCTGGATCCCAGAACTGACGGGGGCAGTCTGGGGCTACCAGAATCACCTGCACCTTGTCCATCTTCACCTTGAGAAGCACCTTGTGGATCAAGGGAAATGGAGGGAAGGCAAGAAGAGGCCCGGGGTCCACGGCCTCGAGAAGGCATCCCCCTGCAGCAAGCCCTGCTGAGGGGGTGGGCATGGAACAGCCTCAGCTTCGCATTCTCCCCAGAGGCGAACAGGTCCACCTGAGGAGTGCCCCAGTGGGAGAACAGATCTTGTACTACCTCCGGCAGGAGAGACCACTCATGAGATGCAGCACCTATTCAGCTTAGGGCATCAGCCAGAGTGTTGGAGGCTCCTGCCACATGGATGGCTAGGAGATCCGCCTTTAGTCTGCTCACAAGAGACCAAGTGCGGAGAGCCTCCTTGCATAGAGCAAGGAGTGCGTCCCGCCCTGGCGGTTTAGGTAGTATATGGTCGTGGTGCTGTCCGTCTGCACCTGGACCACTTGACCCAGTACAAATGGAGCAAAGGCAGTGAGGGCTAGTCTGACCGCTCGAAGCTCCACCAGGTTGATGTGACATCGAGACTCCTGAGGGGACCAGAGGCCGTGCGCTCTGAGCTCCCCCAGATGGGCACCCCAACCCATCAGAGAGGAATCGGTCGTCAGAGTGACCGTCGGCTCTGGGCGGACAAACAGGACACCCTCCTGCAGATGAGCTGGAACGAGCCACCACTGGATGCCGTTCCACACCTCCTGGGTCACTGTCACTGGCTGATCCAGAGGACCGGAGCGCTGTGACCACTGGCGGACCAGCCCCATTGCAGGGGACGCATATGCCAGCGAGCCCAACTGACCACATTGGTGCAGGCCGCCATGAGGCCCAGGAAGTCCTGGGCAGAGCGCAATTGCCCAACCTGAAATGATTGGGCAAAGGAGGAAAGAACCTCGGCCCTGTCCGCTGGAAGCCGTGCTCTGGCTCAAAAAAAGAGTCTAGCTCTGCCCCGATGAACTGAATTACCTGTGCTGGCACGAGTTCCGATTTGGCCTTGTTGATGAGGAGGCCAATCTGAGAGCAGACCTGGAGGGCCAGATCCCTGGGCCGCTCCACCTCCAGCTTGAAGGGGGCTGCAATCACCAGTCGTCCAGGTAAGGGTACACCGGGACCCTTCGGCACCGCAGGAATGCTGTCACCACTGCCATGCATTTGGTTAAGACCCTGGGAGCTGGAGAGAGGCTGAAGGACATGGCCCAGAAGTTGTAGAGGGATCTATCTGCTCTGATGCGGCGGAATTGCTGGTGAGACAGGCAGATTGGGACGTGAAAGAACACGTCCTGGAGGTCCAGAGACCAGAACCACACGCCTCGTTCCAAGGATGGAATGATCTGAGCCAGAGTAACCATCCTGAAGGTTCGAGACCTTAGGAACTTGTTCAGGTCATGTAGGTCCAGAATGGGGCACCAGCCCCCGTCCGTTTTGGGAACAGAAAGTACCTGGACACAAACCCTGGGTCTGCTGGAGGATCCGCCCCTCCTGATCACCTCCTTTTAGAGGAGCAGGGACATGTCGGTTGACGCAGCCAACAGAGGCGCATGAACCCGTTGCCCCTCTAGAGGCGGCGACGGTTCGATAGGGGTGGGGACTGCTTGAATTCAAGAGGCAGGCCCTTTCCTACCACTTCCAGCACTTAGCAGTCCGTGGTGATATCGGACCAGGCGGAAAGGAAGTGGCGGAGCCGTCCTCCCATGGGGGGAACCCGGGGAGGAGTGATGAGGTTGGGCGCACCTTCAACCAGTCACTGGCAGGCTTGGGAAGGACCGCCGAGGAGCCTCTGACCTTCCTTCCACGCTCTTGCTGGAGGAAGCAGCAGGCTTGGCTTTGGGGTACCAGTCGCGAGCCTGCTGGCCCTGATGCTGGGCCGGACGTGCGCAAGGGCTGAAGGACGAAGAGGCTTACAGGTGCTGCTGGCAGTCTTTGTCCTTCTGGGCAGACGTGACAGAGTCCAAGGTGGCGCTGACTTCTGATCCGTTGCAGATGGCCCTCCACCCGGGACCGAACAAGTCTGCACCTAAGAAGGGAACGCCTGCCAGCTTGTGCTGGGTATCCGCTGTAAAGTGGAGATCTGCAGCCAAGCTCTGTGGTGCATAGCCACTCGCGGCCGCTTACTGACGGGCACACGAGTCAGCAATGTCAAAGAAGTTTGGTGCTGCTGTTTGGCCACCGCTTCCCTGATCCCCACCTGCTTGATCGACGCTTGAAGGTCAGCCTGGAGATGAGGAATCACCTCATCCAGGGAGCCCAAAGCGCGCAGTGAAAAGTGTGTCACCAGAACGGCCGAGCTGGTCTGATGAAGGCCTACGGAGGAAGCAGCATAGACTTTCTGCCCGGAGTAGTCCAGTTTCTTGGACTCCTTATCAGGTGGCTTGTCCACATCCCGAGCGTACCCGGAACGCCGGAAAACGCTGTCTGTCACTAACCCCTCCGTGGAGGGGTGTTCCGAGAAACCGGAGAGTGAACCAGTGGGAACAGCATACTTTCGAGCCATCCTGGCCGAAGGTGCTGGACAAGAAGCTGGCCGCTGCCATAGCTCCAGGGCCGGGCCAACAATGGCTCTGGCCACCGGGAAGGCCTCCATGGGGGAAACCCCCTCGGTCCAGTATCTCCGTGAGGGGATATTTGGCCCATTTGAAGCGTGTTCGAGCTTCATCCCAGTGGACTCTGAGATGAGCGAAGCATTCAAGGAACGGGATGGGCTCTCGTCCACCACTGACCCCTAGTGGACTCAGGTCAAGCGGCCTGGAGAACAAGGAAGTCATCGTCGTCAAACTCAAAGGAGTCTGCGAACAGCTGCCGAGTGCCTGGGCCACCCTCCACCTGCCAAGGTCGATCGGGTGAGGGTGACCGACAACCAGTGGGGGCAAGCCCTAACCCGACTGAGAATCTTGGTCGGGCCCCATATTTAAGTTGTGGAGCGGGGGTTCCTACCACAATGGGTGGTGCAGACAGTTTGGACGAACAACAGTGCCGGCTCGGCTCCTCTACCACTACGAGGGGTTGTTTCGGCCGCTCCGGTGACAGCCACTTAATGGCCAGGGAAGGCGATGGAGTCTGCTTATTCCTGGACAAAAAGAGCTGCTGCCACATTAAATCCTCGTAGCGCTGATGCAATTTGCGCTGGAGCCTATCCTCCGAAGAGGACGAAGAGCAGCGCCGCCACTTTCCATGGTGCCGAGACAGAGACCGCCGATGTCGACGGAATCGGCTGGACCTGGAAGAGGTCCGAGACCTTTGGGGATTCAGAGGGTGGGTCTGGGAGGGGGCCGGGGAAACCCGCTCCTCCCTCGGTTCAGGGACCTTAACCGGGAACTCCGGCACAGGAATGTCCTCTGTTTCCACCGGGGGGAACTGGTGAAGAAGGGTTGCCGGCTTCTCCAGTCAACAGCCCGTCTGATGGGTCAAGAAAAATCTCGACTGCGTCGACGGGTGTCTCAGCCAGCTGATCCGACGGGGACACCGTGAAGCCAGCAGCCTTAGCTGCAACCTCGACCGAAGTCGAGTGATGACTATCCGGGGAAGGGGACCTCTTCCGCTCCCACGAACGTCGACAGTGGGACTTACCCTTAGAGTCCTTCTTTTTGCACCGAGAGGAATGTCCCGAAGGCCCCTTTCCCTTGGTGGAGAGGGACTGACAAAGCTCCTTAAACTAAGCCGTGTAGGAGGTGCCGAGGAGGCGGATAAATGCTGCGACCGAGGATGACGATGCGGCGGCCTCGCCTCCTCCTCGAGGGCGATCATCTGTTCGAGCAGTTCAGCCCAGCCCGCAGCCACGGACACCGCCCAACGAGCCTCCTTCAACTTGACCGGAGGATAATGTTTCTCGGGGCGCCCAAACTGTAATCTGGCAGTGCGATCCTCTAAGACCATAGTCAAAAAGGACTTGCACAAGTCGCAGGCCTGCAGATCGTGGCCAAGCCCCAGGCAGTAAACGCACGTGGAGTCAGATCGTCCGGACATCATCTATCCACAGGGCCACCGACAAAATTCGGGAGTCGATTTGTCCATCGCAGCCGCGAGGGAAGATAAAGACCGAAGTCTTGTAAATTTTAAAATTAGTTTCGGGTTAACTGAAGAGTTTGGATCCAGGCCTAAAACGCAGAGCGCAAAGGAGGGAACCTGAGCTTCCAAGCGATAAGGAAGATCTGGCGTCATGGGGTGGAGCAGAGAGTTTTATCACCTGGGTGGGTGAGAGGAGCCAGCCTGAAGACCTTCTGGCAAGATTTAAAGCGGCAAGGAACCTGCCAATAAGTGTGGATTGAACATATCCACTTCCCTAGAATTTATATTTCACTTTTGTTACCCTTTTTGAAAATTGGTGTCACTAGTGTTGTATTCCAATCCTTCGGTACTATTCCTGTTGTCAATGATAGGTTAAAAATGTTATATAATGGCTCAATTAACCAGGATGTTATTTATTTTAATAGACGCAGAAGAAGTCTGTCAGGCCCAGGTAATTTATTGGTTTTCAGTAGTTTCAATTTAGTCATAATTTCATGCCTGCTAATTTCCATGATACCCTCATCCAATACGTTGTGTGTGTCTTCACCATCTTGTTTCTTATCCATTGCATTATTAAAAATGGAGCAGAAATGGGTATTAAATTCTTCTGCCATTTTCTGAGGGGAATCCACTACACTGCTTCCTACCGTAAGCGGACCAATGTTCCTAGTGGTCTGTTTTTTGTCATTAATGTAGGAATAAAAACTCTTACCTCCATCCTTTATGTGTGCTAATTTAAACAAGTTTCCTTTTTTCTATTTTGATGGCATGTTTGCACCTTTTTAATATTTCCCTGTAGTTTGTTTTTTTATTGAAATCATTATTGCACCGGATTGAGGCACGGTATGCTTTTTTTTTTTTTTAAAACACAAAGATTATATATGGGGTTACTCAGATTGGTAGTTTTCCCCTATTATCATAGGCAATTTTATTTGGCAGATATTTATTTTCTAATTTGATAATTTTGTTTTTTTATACTGAGCCATATTTCCTCAGGGAATGTAGACCCACTGTCCCACTGCCATGTGATTAGCTCTTTTGTGAGTTGGGAAAAGTTTGCCTTGATAGTTTTTAAAAATTGTTCTCCTTGGTTTCGTTCAATAATATGTTTTGTAATAAATGTCATCACACAATGATCACTATTTTGTAATGGATCATGCATTTTAATGTTATCTTGGTTTGGAATATCAGTTACTAGTAAGTCAAGGACATTGCCCTTTCTTGTTGGGGTA
This sequence comes from Neoceratodus forsteri, assembly GCA_016271365.2. Classification (NCBI taxonomy): domain Eukaryota; kingdom Metazoa; phylum Chordata; order Ceratodontiformes; family Ceratodontidae; genus Neoceratodus; species Neoceratodus forsteri. The sequence continues at coordinate 211,859,236 of JADMNL010000024.1, read as the reverse complement.
TGTATGAGTTGGGTTAATCCATTCGATGCGCATAACTCCAGGAATTATTTTCCTATATTACTGCTGGTTGTTCCCTCGTGCCAGTCTATCCCTGGGAGATTAAAATCTCCCAACAATATAATATCCGTTTTATCAGTTTTCATATTTATGGCATCTAATACTGCCTGATGTTCCTGTAAACTGACGTCAGGTGGTCTGTAGCAGAAACCAACCAAGTTTAGTTTGTTTCTCTCACATAATTTCTACCCATAACATTTCATTTATTTCATCCATTGACTCATTGATATATATATATATATATTATTTATTTTTTTTTTTTTAATGTAGAATGCTACCCGCCTCCCCTTGTTTTTTTTTTAATGATATTGTAACCTGAACTACTTATATTCCAGCTAGAATCATCTCCCCACCAGGTCTCTAATTGCTGCAATATCAGTGTCCTCATTTCTTAGTTTAGTACCTAATTTGTCAATCCAAGTCGAGTGTAGACTCCTAGTGTTTGTGTATGGAAAGGACAATCCGTGTTCATTTAAGATTTTTTTTATATTAGGTTTATTAGTTTTTCCTATACTTTTTTTTATGAATTTCTGTTTCAGTTATGACAACCCTTTGCCCCTCTGGATTTAGTTTTTTGTTACTGCATGGTCTTTTATTGTATTGTGAAGCATAAACCCTAATAATCTTGTACCCTTTTATTTAAGTGGTGTCCATCATAAGCATAAAGGTTATCCCTATAGTCAAATCTCCCAGGTTTTGTACATTCAATTTGATTCATCCAACACCATCTACGTAGCCAGTTATTGTATAGGCTTATGTTTTAGATTTATAATAGCTTGCTCTAGGTACAGGTAGGACTTCAGATATGATTGGTATTTTCAATAAGTGTTTTTAGTGTTGTTATTGCTTCCTTCATCTCTCTTACTATGCTCTAGTTTATTTTCCCCCAAAGTCATTTGTCCCTACATGGAGGGTGGCTGTTTTGGGGTTTTGAATGTTTTGGAAAACCCCTGAGAGCATGTTGGTTTTATCTTTTATTTTGGCCCCTCTGTAACTACAGCTGGTAACATTCTCTTTGTTGCCTTTGGTGGTGAATCTATCAGTAAACCTAGCGATGTAGTCTCCTAAAATATATATGTTTCTTCAGGTTAACACATTTGGTATAGTGGTGGTTGCTTCGTCATTACAAATATTAACAAGTATTTCAGGGGACATGCCTGTATTGCTTCCTTCGATAGGGCACAAGGTAGGGGCCTGAATATTAATAATTTCTACTTGTGATGACAATAGGGGCTGTAACAGTGATTTGGTTAATATGTTGGTGGTTGTAGACAATACTGTAGGTTTTGCAGTCCTAGATTGACCATCCTCTAGCTGAATAAGTGGATCAAAGCTGTGTTAGTGGAAGGGTGAAACATTCTGCCTACCTTCCTCTTTTTTTTGGCAGGCCTAGTACATTATACTATAAAAAACAGGTTACTCACCTGTAACAGTAGTTCTAGGAGTGGAATATGTTGTTCATCCACACTGTCTGGCATTGTCCCTTTTCCCCTTTAAGTCTTGCCGGAAGTTTTCAAGCTGGCTCCTCCCACCCACCCTCGGTGGTAAATACCTTGGCTCCGCCCCACGATGCCAGATCTAGCCCACTGGAAGCAAGGTTGATGCCCTTAAGCAGGGAGGTCGGTGGTACGTGGATGAACACATATACCACTCCTGAGTAACCTGTTTTTCTAGGAGCTTGAAATGTTGTTCATCCACACTGTCTGGCAGACTCCTAGCAGTTCTCCGAGAGGAGGAGGCACACCCACTTAGGAAAAAGAGATGGAGAAACCGAGGTCCCAAAACAGCATCACGCGTGACTCAAGGTCGATGTGGTACTGGGTAATAAGGTGCTCGCTTGACTTCCAGGTAGCAGCCCGACAGATTTCTGGATAGGGATGTCCTGGAAGCAGCCACCGAGCAGCAGTATGGCAGGTAGAATCAGCTCTTATCCCTCTGGGAGACTCCTTGCCCGCCAATTCATAACACAGACTTATGCATGATGTGATCAATCTTGCAATAGTCCATTTGGCTGCAGGTCTGCCAGAAGTGGCTTCAGCGTAGGTGACAAACAGCTGGCGAACCTCTCCCTGAATTTCCGCCGTCCTCTCCTTATAGTAGGAGAGAGCACGTCTCAGGTCCAGAGTATGGAGCCTGTACTCAGCATCCGAGTTTGTAGTTAGGGTAATATACCAGCAGAGTCAACACCTGGTTAAGGTGAAACTCTGACACCACCTTCGAAAGGAATTTCGGATGGGGCGCAGCAGGACAACTTTGTCCTAGTGAAAGACCAGATAAGGGAGTCCACCAAAAGCGCCTGGAGCTCCCCTGTCCTTCTGGCTGACGTGATAGCCACCAAGAAGGCAGTCTTCCACAACAAGTGCGACAGCTCACACTTGTGCACGGGTTCGAATGGCTTGCCCATGAGCTTTGCCAAAACCAGCAAGAGATCCCAGGGAGGTGGAGGGTCACGCACCGGAGGGGATATGTGATTCAGGCCTTTGTGCCACCCAACCACTGTTTCCTGTGCCATCAATGTGGCTGACCGCCCAGCGACTGTAAGCAGAGATGGCTGCTAGGTGCACCCAAGGGTCGATGACTCAAGACCCCCTTTGGAGAGAGACCAAAGGTAGTCTAGAATGTTAGCCACAGAGCAGGATAAGGGTCCAGGCTCTTTCCCTGACCCCAAATGGAAAACCTTTTCCATTTGAAGGCATAACATTCCTGGTCGATTCCTTTCGAGATGCTTCCACCACGGTGTAGACATCCTCGAAAGACCCAGAGCCTGGAACTCTAGCCGCTCAGGAACCAGGCTGTGAGGTGCAGGGATTGAAGGTCCAAGTGGAAGACCTTCCCCTGGTTCAACGATATCAGGTCTGGGCGTGTACAAAGCCGCTCCGGGGTCCTGCAACTGAGGCTGAGGAGATCTGGATACCAGAACGGGTGTGGCCAAGCTGGGGCCACCAGGATCACCTTTGCCTTGTCACTCCTCACCTTGAGCAACACCTTGTGGATCGAGGGAAGGCGTAAAGGAGGCCTGGGGTCCACGGCCTCGAGAAGGCATCCCCCTGCAGCAAGCCCTGCTGAGGGGGGCATGGTACAGCCTCAGCTTGGTGTTCTCCCTGGGGGCGAACAGGTCCTAACGGGTTTGCCCCAACGGGAGAACAGATTGTGTTACCTCTGGATGGAGAGACCACCATGGGATGTCTGGCCAATGCGCTGAGAGCATCCGCCACTTGGTTCGTGACTCTTGCCACATGGATGGCTAGGAGATCCGCCTCCAGTCGGCTGACGAAGGTCCGGATCAGGAGAGCCTCCCTGCATAGCAGACGGGAGTGCGTGCCGCCCTGTTTGTTGAGGTAGTACATGGTCGTGGTATTGTCCGTTGGACTTGAACCACTTGACCCCGGAGCTGAGGAGCGAAAGCTGACAGGGCCAGTCTGACTGCTCTGAGCTCCAACAGGTTGATGTGGCATCGGACTCCTCGGGTCCAAACCCCGTGAGCTCTGTTGTCCCCCATGTGGGATCCCCAGCCCAAGAGAGGGGCATCGGTCGTAAGGACGACCGTCGGCTCAGGGCGGACAAATGGGATCCCTTCCCCCAAATGACTCTGGACGGTCCACCACTGGAGAGCGTCCCACATCCTCTGGGTGACAGTGACCAACTGGTCGAAGAGACCCTGATGCTGAGACCACTGGGCGGCCAGCTCCCATTGAAGGGGGCGCATGTGCAATCTGGCCCAATGGACCACTGAGGTGCATGCCGCCATGTAACCCAGGAGGCCCAGGAAGTCCTGGGCAGGGCGCATGTGCCCAACCAGAAATGACTGGGCAAAGGAGGAAAGAACCTCCGCCCTGTCCGCCGGAAGCCGAGCTCTGCCCCGATGAAGCCCATCACCTGAGAGGGCACGAGTTCTGATTTGGCCTGGTTGATTAGGAGGCCCAGGTGGGAGCAGGTTCGGAGGGTCAGGTCCCTGGACCTCTCCACCTCCTGTAGGGAGGAAACCCCCAGGAGCCAATCATCTAGATAGGGGTAAATACGAACCCCTTGACACCGCAGATGGGCTGCCACCACTGCAATGCATTTGGTGAAGACCCATGGGGCCGACGACAGGCTGAACGGCATGGCTCTGAACTTGTACAGGGTCCCTTCGACCCTGAAGCGGAGGAACCGCCGATGGGACGGACGGATTGGGACGTGGTAGAACGCATCGTGAAGATCCAGTGAACAGAACCAAATGTTTCATTCCAGAGATGGTATGATCTGGTTCAGAGTTACCATCCAGAAGGTGCGAGACCTGAGATATCGATTCAGGTCGTGGAGATCTAGGATGGGGCGCCAACCCCCCGTCAGCTTGGGCACCAGGAAATACCTGGAGACGAAGCCTGAGTTTGAAGGAGGATCCGGCACTGGAGCTACCGCCTCCTTGTGGAGGAGCTGAACAATGTCGTCCCTAAGGGCCGACTGAGCACCAACTGAGATCCTTTCCTCCCGTGGGGCACGGGCCTGGCTGGGGGGTTACTGCTCGACCTCTAGAGGTAGTCCCTGCCCGGCCACTTCCAGAACCCACTTGTCCAAAGTGATTCCGGACCAGGCGGAAAGAAAGTGGCGGAGCTGGCCCCCCACGGGAGGACCCAGAACTGGCGTGACGGGTGTAGGGGAGGCCACCCCCAACCCGTCACTGTGCAGGCTTAGAGGAGGAGGAGGATGCACCTGAACCAGCACCTCGGCCTCCTTTGCGGGGCTGTTGGGGACCTTGCTTGGGCCTAGGGCGCCAAGCTGGAGCCTGCAGCTGTTGCTGACCTCCTGGAAGGAGGGTTGTCTAACCGCAGGGGAAGAATGCCGAAAGGACTTCTTGCACTTCTGCTGGTTCTTGCCCGAAGAACCCTTAGAAGAGGTGGCATCTAAGGTGGCATTAGACTGCTCAATTCGCTGTAGATGACCTGCCACTCTCGGAACGAAGAGGACGGTGCCAAGGAAGGGCACGTCAGCTAGCTTGTGCTGAGTATCCGTGGGAAAGGAGGATAACCTCAGCCAAACCCTGCAGCGAGTGGCTACCACGGCAGCTAGTGAACGGGCAGAGGACTCACCAATGTCCAGAGCCGTCTGGAGCTGTTTAGCAACAGCACGGCCCTGGTCCTGGATCTGCTTGACCATGGTCTGCATGTCTGCTGGAAGATGAGGGAGGACTTCATCAAGCGACCCCAGAAGGGCGTGAGAGAAGTGTTCCATGATCACTGCTGAGCTAGCCTGACGAAGGCCTAGGGATGATGCCGTAAACCTTCTGGGCCGAGTGGTCCATATTTTTGGACTCCTTGTCCGGAGGGCGGTCAGTATCCGCAGAGCTACCTGTGTGCCTAAACACTGAGGCAGTCACAAGGCTCTCGGATGAGGGATGTTCAGTGAAGCCCGCCAAGGACCCCATGGGCACCGCGTACTTGCGGGCCATGCGGGCAGATGGAACCGGGCAAGAGGCAGGACGCTGCCAATGTTTCAGTGCCAGGCCAACTATGGCTTCGGCCACTGGGAAGGCCTCCATCGGGTATCCCCCCTCTTGAGAATATCCATGAGAGCATATTCCGCCTTCTTTTGTATGGGCTGCAAAGGCATACCTGTGGACTCCGAAATGAGTCGAAGGATGCCCTGGAAGGAAGAAGGGCCTTCCTCCAGGCCTGTCACTGACAGCTCATCATGTGAGTGAAGGCCAGTAGTATCCGAATCCGAGGAATCTGGATACAAGGGTCTCCCACCTAAGTCCCCCTCAATGCGCCTAGGGCGATCAGGAGTGACCGTAATGGACAACCTATGGGGCAAGCCCGTAGTTGGTCGATCCTCCTTAGAGGGAGCCCCTCCCTGAGGCTGTTTGGGTGGTGGTGGTTCCACCAAAATTGGTGGGGAGCCCGTAACAGGCCGAGCCAAAATACGCACCATCCCACCAGAGGAAGAACTGGAGTCCTTGGAACCGAGGGAGTCTGTGTCGGCTGAAGAGGCTGGGGCCAAGTAACAGCCGGAGCAGACGGCTTTTGACCCGTCGCAAGCAGTTGTTGCCACATGAGGTTATCATAACGTCGACGGAGCTTCCGTCTAAGTCTCTCGTTCGAGGAGGATGAGGAACGGTGGCGGCGCCTCTTCCGGGAGAGTTTGTGACCCTTTCTCTGTTTACCGACCGACGGGGTCCTACTCCTCGATCGAGACCGACGGTGTCGGCTCTGTCGGTCGGGAGAAGCTGGATTCGGTGAAAACCGAGATTCCGGCTCTTGTCCCTCGATCGGGATGCCCGAAGAACGGGACTCCTCGTCGGAGAAGGACAGAATGGGAGTCCTCTGCAAGAGTTGTCGACAGGCGTCAGCGACAACGGCTCGATCGGGTCAAGAGAAATCTTGGTCGGTTCTGCCGTATCCTCGGCTTTGATGCCCTGGCCTGACGGAGGGTCCAAAAAGCCGGCAGCCGAGGAAGCGATCTCGACCGTGGCCGAGACTGCCTGCTGCTGAGTGTCGGACCGCTCTCGGTCCCAGGAACGTCTTCTTCAGGTAGAAGATGATGATTTCGGTCCTTATCCTTCTTCTTGGATCGAGGAGTGCAAGTCTAAGGCGCCCACCCTTAGTAAGGAGAGACTGGCACAACTCGAAGGATCCCGTGAAGGTGGAGCCCAGGTTGAGAGGCACGAAGAAGCTTCGGTTGGCCGAAGCTTGGGCAGCTTCCTCTTCGAAGGCCGCCATCTGCTCGACGGATCCCGCAGCTGCGGAAACCACCCACCTGGCCTCCTTCGATTTCACCTGTGGATTGCGAAGCTCTGGTCTCCCCAACTTAAGGCACGCCTTGCGGTCCTCCAGAACAGTGGGATGGAAGGCCGAACAGATGGTGCAAGCTGAAGTATCGTGCACGGTGCCTAGGCAGTAGATGCACGAGAGGTAGGGATCGGTGCAAGACATTTTTTGTCCACAAGGACACCAGCAAAACCCGGGGAACGACTTGTCCTCCATATCCGAAGTGTTTGGATCCGAATCGTAAACTCTGACGAGTTTTAAAGTGAGGAAGTGCGGCGAAAACTGTCGATTTGACTCCAGGGCCTATGGTACTTGCAAAGTAGCACGAGGGAACCTGTATCTTCCAGCGGAATCAAGATCTGGCGTCATGGGGCGGCGCCGAGGTATTTACCACCCGGGTGGGTGGGAGGAGCCAGCTTGAAGACTTCCGGCAAGATTTAAAGGGGAAAGGGACAATGCCAGACAGTGTGGATGAACAACATATCCACGCTCCTAGAACCAATCATTATCAGTTTTCATCCTTATCATCTAACCTTAGGCGTTTTTTTGTAGGGGTACCTGTTTTCAAACCTTTGGCTCCTGGGTTGTTGTTTACATTGTATGTAATCAAAACTGAAGAGGGAGAGGGGAGGCCTGGTAATTTTTTTAGGGTTTTGTGCTTCGTCATTAGATAGTGGCAAAGTCTGATCACCCAACTTTCTCATAAATTCTGGAGGCCATACTTTGCTGGCTACACTCCAGAGCTTGTAGTCTAGTTCCAAAAGCAGATATCTCTGCTAACATATCGGCATTTTGTTTACATTTTAGACATAGGAAGGGGACTGCCCATGACAGGTATCTCTGAAAAGAGATACATTTCACAAGATACACATTTTATCCCTATTTTACCCAAAAAGAGTGAGTTAAAATCCATTATACTGTATTAATCTATCAGTCCTAGAGTAGTAAGCTTACCCTGTAGCAGAGTCCTTAGTATCAGGCTTGCCTTTTTTTTTTTTAATTAAGTCCCACTTTTTGGGTCTCCCTCTCATCCCTCGCGCAACACATGCAGATGCGAGTGTCTGCGCGTGTCTCCGCGCACACCCTGTCCGAGTTCACCCTGCTCGCTGCAGGGCTTAGATTTGAGGAGTCTCGTGACCCGAAGTCACCCTCGGGGTCACAGCTCCCTTACAGCCGAAAATAACGCCGCAAACAATAAATGTATATCCCCATCCACTATACTGAGGCACTCATGCGTGCCTAAAAGTAATATAATAGCCAAACACTAAAATAAAAGGCTAGGTTATACTTAGTGATGTTGCTCATTACTGTACGGGTGATGGCAAGCGTAACCAAGTCAACACACACACTTTCTTCCTGTTCCTCAAGCTGGTAGCATGGCTCCAAATATACTAGCGTGTTCCACTGAAAAACAAAGTGTGAGCCTTTTGCAGCAGCTCAATTAAAAGTCCAGCAGTATGGTAGGGTATTGTTGTGGCAATATATACTCTCACCCACTCGCTGCAGGGCTTGGATTTAAGGAGTCACGGCTCTCTTTACTGCCGAAAATAACGCCGCAAACAATACACACTCTTAATCCCCATCCACTATACTGAGGCACTATGCGTTTAAAAGTAATATAGCCAAACACTAAAATAAAAGGCTAGGTTATACTTAGTGGTGTTGCTCGTTACTTTTATTCTATAAAAAAGTTCAGGTCTCAGAGATCCAGAATGGGCCTTAGGTTTCCTGTCCATTTTGGAAGTAGGAAGTACCAAGAATCGAACCCAGTGTTCCTTTGGTCCAGGTGGACAGGTTTTACTGCCCTCTTCTGTAGCAAGGTGTGACTTTCTTCCAGAAGCAATGGAATGTGATCTAGATGGTAATGGACATGCACTGATGGATGGTCTGGAGGTAGTTCCAGAAACTCTTAGAGCATGGCCTTGTGCCAGTTACCTGCAAGACCCAAGCATCTGAAGTTACCTTTCTCCACTGATCCATGTGAAGAGAAAGGCGACCCTTACCACTATCCCTGGAGGTATAGGTGATGGGAGGTTGAAGGAGGAGTCAGGCAGAGTCAGTTGCTGCAGCTGCTGCCGCAGTGCTACCTCTAGGGGCTTTAGAGTGAGCACCTGGGATGAATCCTGAGAGGGACTATGCTACTGCAGTTCTCCCCTTGCCTTGCTGTGGACCGATGTCTGGTCATGGCTGGATGAAATGGTACCCTCTGTCTGGTCCTTGTCTCGGTAGAGGAAATGTGTGGATTTCTGGGTTCTGCCAGAGGCCTGTAAGTTGGAGAGAATGTCTTGAACATCTGCTCCAAACAGCTTATATCTCCTAAAGGGTGCACTCAAGAAGGACTGCAGCACATTATTAGCAAAGCCAGTCACTCTGAGACAGGAGTGCCTTCTGAGGCAAAACAGTAGAGGCAGGTGCCCTGGCAGAGGTATCAGATATCATAGATGAAGCATAGGAGATGTTTACCTACACTGGTACCTGCCGAAAGGGTATTCAATATCTCCTGTTTGGCAGTACTCTCTGGGAGGGCCTGGGCGGCTGCCTTGGCCTTCCTCCAAAGTGCATTCTGGTATTTTACCATGTCAGCTTGGTAATTTGTAATCCTCAGCCCTACAGAAGCAGAAACAAAAGTTCTTTTACACAAGACATCAAGCTTCCTGGACTCACTGTGTGAGAAGGGAACTAAGGTGCTTTGGAACCTTAGACCTGTCATGGGCCACGTTGATGACCACAGAATTTGCCTCAGGACGGCCTGCAAAACAGGGTTTGCCTGTGAGGGCCTGGTACATCTCATGCGCATCTTCCCTCACATCTTACGTGCCTTCCTCGGTATGGCAGGTATCATATTAGTCCTGTGCATGGCAGTCAAGGTGGCATCCTCTAGAACTAGCAGAAAAAGAAGAAAAACTATGGGTGGAGTATCAGGCAGGTCTAAGAAGTCTACTAAGTTCTTCTTAGTAATATCCTGCTCCTCTGCATCAAACCCCATTGCAGACTGAAGTTCTTGCATCACTGTTATAAAGGAGGGGTGTCTTCTGGGGGAGACCTGGGGTGTAGACCACTGGGTTTTCACTCCCAGTAGAGACTGTGGAACTTGTTCTATCATAGGGTTCTACAAATTCCTCTCCTTCTTCCTCACTCCTCTTCCAGAATAAGTTCTCGGTTATAGTCCTGGTTCTCATCGACAGTCTGTAGGAGACAATGATGGAGCTGAGGAAGCCGTCTACTGCCTGGAAGATACCTGGCGCATTCTCTTGACAGGCATCGTCGCTGGGGTTTGTTGTGTGGATCCCATTGAGGGAAATCTTATTGATGGAGGAGGTAACAGGTGTTTGAAAGTGCCTGTAATGCAGGGCTTGACAAATCCTATAGCCCGACGTCCCGGACTACCATTTTTTATGTAGGGACAAGCAGACGCCAGAGTTCTGCTTGTCCCACGGACTACCATACTGCAGTTTAAAATCTGCAGGTTTTTACCTGCTTTTCTCTGGCTGGCCCACTAGATGGAGTCTTTGTGCGCGTTGCTGAATCTGGCGCACCCGCGCCTGGCCGGCGCCACCCGTGCCCCATGTCCCGACTCAATTAACTGTGCAATCGGGCACCAGCAGACACTTGGGAGGCGCAGGGACAGTGCCAAGAAGAAACGCTGGCCAGAATTGGTCAGCAAGCCAGACTGACAGGCTAGGCAGCCTACAGCTGATGGTACATTCCTGTCAGTCCTGGCTATTAGTGATCGCGTTAGGAGGTTGGACTGGAGCTCTCAGAGTGGCAGTAGCACTAGCCAGTACGCTTGGCAACGCGCCATTTCGCTGCTCGGAGAGAGGCAGAAGCACATCGTTTCTGTTTGGAGCACAGTCAAACTGTGTATTTGGGGCTGATTGCCGAGAGTCACTAGCAAATCAGTAATAGGAGAGAGAAGTTAGAATATAATACAAATATATATTGGGAATTTTGGAGCAGGAGAGTAGGAGGATCTGTAGTTTGGGGGGAGGGGGATGTGAGAGGAGAGAGTGTTTGCTTAGAGTGGAAAGTCTGATTAAACAATCTGCTGATTTTATATATATATATATATAAAAAAAAAAGGGAGAACTAAGCAAAAACACTGCACACTGAATTCAGGGAGCTGTGTGTGTTGTTTGGACACGTGAAGTGAAGAAAAATAAAAGGATACACAGCTCTTAAATAAATAAAAAGGCAAAAACATGAGACTCTAAGTGGGGAAGTGATTGTGTGTTGAATTTAAGTTGTGGAATTACTAAACATTTCAATAATAATGTGTGGATAAGGGTTGGTGTGTGTGTGTGTGGGTGTGTTTGTGAGACAAGCCTGCCCTCCCTGAGAGAGAGCAGAGATCAGGGACTTGGACCTGACTGATAATGTGTGCCTCCTGCAAGACCACCGAACCTGCCCTGAGAGCCTAAGGGTAGAGTAGAGGAAATTGTGGAAGGGAAAGAACTGAATACTTAATAAAGTAAACAGTCGCAGTATAAAAAGAGATTGATACCAAAAAAAAAGATAGCTACCTTAAATAAACTTATTAGCTAGTACTTTGTTTGTCCTACCAAGTACTTTGTGGAGGTGTGTGTGGCAGTGGGCTGTGAGTGAGACCTAACCTGCCCTGAGAGGAGAGAGTACAGGAATTTGGGAACAATCATGGACTTCTTTCTTAGAAATATACTATAGGAAGGGGAAAGGAAAACATTTTTGTGTGAAAACCTCCTGCCTCACAAATCAGGGACAAGGCTTAAAAAATCAGGGACAAAGGACCAAAATCAGGGACACTTCTTCAAAATTGAGTTATCCACTCAGGAAGCTAGTAGAATAAAGGGCTTAGTGTAAAATGCATTATCTAAAGAAGAACAAGTCTGTAACTTAAATGTTTGACATTAGTTTATGCTTATAACCACCACTGTTTGGTCACGGAAACACAATTTTTAGGAGGGACAGAGTAAAATTTTGAGGCAAAATCAGGGACAGTTGAGAGGCATGAGTGACAGTGACACTACACAGAAGAAAATAATAAACCCTAGCTAGTACTTTTGGTGGAGGTGTATGTGTGTGCGGCTGTGAGGCCAAACCTGACCTGAGAAGGGAAAAGGCATTTTTGGGGACACCGAAAAAATAAAATAAACCTACCAGTCCTAGCTACACTGGTGGAAGTGTTTGTTTGTGTGTGGCTGTGAGACCGAACCTGCCCTGAGAAGGGAAAAAGCAATTTCCTGCTAGTACTCCGTCCGGCTCTGGACCCAGCCCCCTCCCACCTACCCACCTATAGGAAGGGGAAAGGGAAAAACATTTTTTGTGTGAAAAGTGACAGTGACACTACACAGAAGAAAATAATAAACTAGCTAGTACTTTGGTGGAGGTGTATATGTAAAAGGCTGTGAGGCCAAACCTGACCTGAGAAGGAAAAGGCATTTTGGGGACAATCAAAAAATAAAATAAACCTACCAGTACTAGCTACACTGGTGGAAGTGTTTGTTTGTGTGTGGCTGTGAGACCGAACCTGCCCTGAGAAGGGAAAAAGCAATTTCCTGCTAGTACTCCGTCCAGCTCTGGACCCAGCCCCTCCCACCTACCCAGTACCCACCTATAGGAAGGGGAAAAGAAAACATTTTTTGTGTGAAAAGTGACAGTGACACTACACAGAAGAAAATAATAAACCCTAGCTAGTACTTTGGTGGGTGTATGTGTGTAATGCGGCTGTGAGGCCAAACCTGACCTGAGAAGGAAAAGGCATTTTAGGGACACCGAAAAATAAAATAAACCTACCAGTACTAGCTACACTGGTGGAAGTGTTTGTTTGTGTGTGGCTGTGAGACCCGAACCTGACCTAAGAAGGAAAAAGCACTTCCTGCTAGTATCTGTCCGGCTCTGGACTCAGCCCTCCCACCTACCCACCTCTGTCCTGCCCTCTGTAGTGCTGCATAAGCACAACAGCTTAAGGTAAAAAAATTACAGTAACACAACACACACAAAGATAACACAAAATAGAATTTTTGTGTACAATAATACAACAATCTTTATTAGTTTATTTCACAATTGCAGCATAGAAGACAGTTAAAATAATGCAACAAAATAAGCCAAAGCAAGCTACTCTATTTTCCCTTTGGACAGGGAAAAAATCTTCATCGGAAACAAAAAGTAAAGAGCCTGACCCTGAGCCTTCTTCACAGTCTGAAAGCCAGCCCCAACCAGCCCCCCCTGGCCCTACTAGTGGTCAGGAAAAAACGACCAAGGTTCTCGGTCTGGGTCTGTGTTTGTAGACATAACAGGCGATCAGTCTAACTTGACCGTACCAGTTTCTGAAACGAGTGAGCATAACAGTAGCAGCAGTTCAGTGCCATCACATTCTGGTTCAGTACAGGTAAGCGACCTTTCATTTTAGATGATGAGAAATAAACACTGAGAAAAAGAAGCAAAGATAAAAATATGATGTTGAAAAAAGGGCTCGAACATTTCAGCATCACTGGCTAAATCAGTTTACCTGGTTAAGGTATGATGACCAAAAATACATCATGTACTGCTCTGCCTGTGAGAAATATCCCACTCTTGCGACTCCTGCTTATTCAAAAAAACCTAACGTGTTTGCCACTGGTTCAAATAATTTCAGAATTGAGTCCGTGAGAGCCCATGAGAAATCGAATCCACATATAATTTGTGCAAACCACCATAGTCATGAAACTGGTCAACATGCAGTCAATTTTAACATATCTGAAACTGCAATATATCATGCATTTTCTCAGATGGAGGAAGTCACCAAAAATAAAATGAGGCATTTATTTAACCACCGCATATTCCTTGGCTAAAATTTACGCCCTTTCTCAGATATGGAGTGGCTTTGCACATTGCAAGAAAAAATGGGGTTAAACTCGGCAGCAATTACGTAAATGGTAAACGGGCCAGAGATTTCTGTAACGCAATATCAGCTGTCATGCTACAACACAGATCCAGACTATCAAAATACAAAATTGCTACCGTTTTGCAGATGGCAGTACAGATGCAAGCATTGTAAGGGAAAATGTCTTCCTTCGCTTTGTTGATGGCGCAGAAAAAGTTACAACTGTGTTAATTAAAGCTGTACCTCTTGAACATTCTCATGCAGATGGAGTTTTTAAAGCAATAACCTCTGCACTTGAGTCTGTTGATCTTCTTTGTGGACCTTAACGATGTGAGCAGACCTGGACCAGTTCTCATATGTGCCAACTTTGATGGTGCCAGTGTGATGATGGGCCATAGGTGGCACCATAGCAAAAATCCGAGAACATGTCCCCACTGTAATACCCATGCATTATGAGTCTACAAACTGGAGTTAGCAGTTCTCGACGCCATGAAAAAAACCTTTGTTCAAAAGTAGAAAACACCTTGAAAGGAATTTTAAATTACCACTACAGCCCCAAGAAACTTCGGAACTGCAGGAAATAGCAGATGTCATACACACCGAGTTGGCTCATTTCAGTGCAATAAAAGCAAGTCTTTGATTGGCTTGCAAGTAAGACAAATTCCAGTTCATGCTGTTCAAGTCAACCTGCCTACAGTAATTCAGCATCTTGAACATGTGTCAAACTCTCTGCTGGTGATGATAGGGCCAAAGCAAAGGCACTTCTAAGAGATGCGCACGCAGTACAGTTTGTAAAATCACTGTTTATTCTTCAAGATTTTCTGCCAATATTGAAAATTTATCACTTGAATTTCAGAAAGATGACCTACTAATATTAGAAGTCCCCAACTCGTTGAGACATGCTTACTCCAGTTGACTGAGCTAAAAACAAGACCTGGAAAGTTTATGACATCATTTCTGAACCAATATAATCCTGCAGAGAAATGCATGAACTACCTCATTTCAAAACGTGGCAGTGAGGACAAGATTGTTCCTTTCACTTTCAAAAGGAACTGCCCAGAAGTAAATTTTACGACTGATACACAGCTGCACAGTTTAATAGATGCAGCAGTATCTTACATTGATCAGCGTTTTCGGAATTTCTCGGAAGAACCTCTGAAATGGTTCAGCTGCTTGGATTTCAAAATTTTGATCTGTCACGAGAAGAACTTGCACAATTTGGCACAACTGATTTAAGTAATTTATTAGACTACTTTCACAACTTTTTTCTGAAGATCATGTAACCAGTATAAAAAGGGAGTATTGTGCATTAAAAGCAATGCTTAAGTCTGCAGTTGACAAGCCATATCTGCAAGTGTATTCCACGACTACTCTGAGAGAAACCTGCCCAGCTTGCTCACATCCTTAACCTAATAGAAATGTTTACTGGCTATGAGTGTGTCTACTGCTAAATGTGAAGAGTATTCTCCATTCAGAATCTTATAAAACAAAAATAAGAACAAGTTTGGCTGATGACACGCCCAGTCACTTCTGCATATAGCAGTTGAAGGCACTGCATTAGACAGCTTTGATCCGGATCAAGCTATCAACCACTGGCTACTATCTGGTCCTGGCACACGCCACATTCATGGTCATCATGGTCATGCTAGTTCAACTACTAGTTCTGCTGATTCACGCGAAAATGTCCCTTGAGGCGGTCACTAGTCTTGATGACTACATGACTGAATATGATGCTCTTGGCTGGAGCAAGCTCAGGCTTCCTGTAACTTTTCCCAATGCTGATGCTGTACTGTCTGCTCTCTGCTGTAACGATGTTCTCACTGTGCTGCAGGCTGGCACTCTGTGCTGCTGCTGCAACCACACTTGCTGTCAGTTCCTCGCTGCTAATGCTAATTCTGTCTATGCTCGTAGCCTCACCATGCTGCTGACAAAATAAAATCATATTATTTATTCTCCTTATTGTCTATTTCAACACTAAATAACTACTACAATAAATCCATTGAGTTTTCTGTAGTTTGATACTTTCCATTAAAATATGCCATCTTATACGGGACTACCAACTCAAGCACTGGGACAACTACTTTTGGACAAGCCACTTGTCCGTGGACAAGTACCTAATTTTAAAATTTGTCAAGCCCTGCTGTAATGGATGAAGAACCACCTTAACATTGGCACCCATGTGATTGAGAGGCAGCTGGCAGAGGCTGATGGAGGAGGCAAGGGCCCCGGCGTGACTGCATACACCAGCCTTAGTAAGTCTGGAGGTGCTGGGAGCCAGCGCAGCGTGTCGATAGTCTGGGTGACAGGCTGCGTCCACCACTGGAGCGGTCAGTGGTCCAGGGGCATCCTACCTGAACATATGGGGCACTGGGATGTCCCTGCCTTTTCTTTCGCTCTCCCTGTGCTTTGGTGGTAAGATCCGGATGTTCTGTCCCAGGACTTGGAGCTTTTCAATCTCGAGGTGGGCCAGCAACGCGTGGCAGGGTTTCCTAGTGGAGTTCCTTCTCCATTTGGGCTAAGCGCTGTTTTAATGGGTGTTTTCTACAGTTCTTTTTCAAGGCCTGCTGGGTGGCCATATTAAAGCCCTACAAATTGGGCATGCTTTGATAACGTGGTACAGGCCAAGACAACACATGCAAATGTTGTGCTAGTCTTAATAAATTTTCTCACCACACTCACAGTATAGAACAGTTACGCAAGAACTTACTGTAACAGTAGATCTTCAAGGGAATCTCTGTCATCAGGTCACACATATGGAACTTTGACATCAGGCACTAGGATCCCACAGAAGCTTTTCAGCAGCAGTCTACTAGGGGCTGCTCACACCAACATTAGGCTCTGATATCACTCACCGTATAATATGGGCGGCCCTGCTCCCTCCTCAGTTCTTTCCCTAGCCGGAGGCCATGAGAGACAGCAGTCCCACTAGGGAACTGAGGAAAGAGAAAAGGTGACCAGCTAACAGAAGGCTGGACCAACAGGACACCCAAGCAGGTGAGAGAGAAAGACAAAGAAAGAGAGAAAGAGACGAAGAAAGGGGGATGGAGGAAGGGACATGACCTGATGAGAGAGACTCCCTCAAAGATCTACTGTTATGGTAAGGTTTTGCGTAACTGTTCTTTTCCGGGGATATCTCTGTCATTAGGTCACACCTAAGGAATGAGTCCCAAGCAGTGCTGAAAGCAGGGACAGTCTAGGTGGCAGGAGGCCAGAGGCCTAAGAAAGAAGGCCCTGAAGCAATGCAAGGACAAAGCCTGCCCTTCTTCAGGATGTCCACACAGTAGTGCTTGGTGAAAGTGTGGACAGTACACCCAGTGGCAGCAGCACAAATCTCAGCTGCAGACACACCTCAAACAGGCAACAGAAGTGGCCATGCACCTGGCGGAATGGCCCTTGATATCTCCAGGAAGTTCCTTACTGTACTTCCTGTAACAAAAAAAAATACAGCTGGCCAATCATTTGGCCAAGTACTGTTTTGAAACTGGAGCACCCGGGTGAAAGAAACAAATAACTGTTTGGACTTCCTGCAGTCCTTGGTATGGTGGTGTACTGTAAGAAAAAAATTACTCACCGAAGTAATGTTTCTTCTAATGGAGTCTTGCTGTATTCTGACTATATGCAGTTAGCCCAGAACTTTAACTGCTCCGGCAAGGAAGGGTTAACTCTATGCCAGAGCATAGAACATTGAGCTCGAGCTCAATTTTCAAACCTCTGTCTGTGGTACATCTCAGGGTAACCGTCAGATTCTTACAAGCACCATACTAACTTACTACTAAGTATAGAAATTGTTTTGAAATTTTACGTCGAATGGCAACAACAGCTTGGGTCCCATAAGACTCAAGTAGAGAACCCCAAAAAGAATCTATGTAGATAGTGATAAACAAAAAGCATAAAGCAAGAACAAAAAACCCTCCTAGAAAGGAAGGGTGCAAAGGTACACCTCTGGGGTGCAGCACTGTTCCTGCCAACCCACATCCCAAAACAAGACTAGGTTCTGAGAGGGTAGGCAGGGAGGGAGATCAGAATACAGCAAGATTCCATTAGAAGAAACAACATTATTTTGGGGAGTAATTTTTTTCTTAAAACAACATGAAGTCTTGTTGTATTCTGACTATATGCAGACTACCAAGCAGTCCCCCCAGGAGAAGGGGCTACAGAACCTATCTTGGGAACAAGCTCTGTAGTACTGCTGTACCAAACCTAGCATCACTTTTGGACTGGATGTCGAGAGAGTAACACCTGGTAAATGTATTAACAGTTTTCCAGGTGGCTGCTTCTCAAATTTCCAGTAAAGGAATGTCTCTAGCTGCTGCTAGCGAAGCAGCTGTACCTCTGGTGGAGTGAGCCCTCAGGCCTGAAGGTGGCTTTCCCCAACTTTGAATAGCAAAACTGGATACAGGAGACAATCCACCCGGCAATGGCTCTTTGGTGGCAGGTTTACCTTTTCCCACTTCTCCATACGTGAGAAACAATTGTGAACAGTCATTTCTATGGGCCTAAGAGTGCTCTACGTAGTAACTGACGGCCCTTTTTACATCTAGACTGTGTAATCTTCATTCCCCAGAAGAAGAAGAATGGTCTGTGAAAAAGACAGGCAATGACACAGACAGATTCAAATGAAAGTCTGATATCACCTTGGGAAGCAACTTTCTATTTGTCCAAAGGACCACCTTAGCCTGCATTTCACCGATTCTCCTGGCAGAAGTAATGGCTACCAGGAACACAGTCTTCCAAGTCAAGTACTTAAGCTCAGCTGAAGAGGAGTGGTTTGGGGGCTGCAGAAGCTGTGCAATACAGATATTCGGTCCCAAACAGGGTAGGCTCCCTAAAGGGAGAGCTGATATGAGCCAGATCTTTGAAGAATTTCTCAAATACTGGATGAGAAGCTTAGAGAGTCCTTCCCAGACAAAATGAATGCAGACAGCTGCCAGATGAACCGAGTGGTAGATCTAAGGCCTAAGCTGTTAAGATGAACCAGCTGATCCAAGGCAGTGGCGATATCACCTGAATCTGGCTGAATGTACCTCTGAGAACACCAAATGCCAAATCTCCTCCATCTGGAATTGTAAGTTTTCCTAGTAGAAGGTTTTCTACTAACCTTAAGGATATCCAGAACTGACAAGAGAGATGCAGGCCTGCATATTCACTAAAAATACCACCAACAGTTTAATTTGGTTCAAGGTCTGTAGGCATTCACCTGTATCCCTACTCCCTGGTCGTGCCTAAAATAGGCAGGATTTGTCTAGTGCACTTACCGGTCAACAAAAACTAAAATATTCTAGCTCCTCAAGAGCCCGAATCTGAGCCTGAGAGACTGGAGGTTGGGGCACAGTATCCTCTCCTGAAAGGATGTCAGTAGATTGTACCTCCTGGGAGACAGAGGAATAGTCACTGATAGTGACAATAGGAGGGGTACCATGGTTGCCTGTCCCAGTCTGGAGCCACCAGAATCCCTTTGCAGGGCTGAGACCTGATCTTTATTAGCACTCTGAGAATCATAGGAAAGGGAGGAAATGCATACAGAAACCTGTTTGTCCAATCCAACAGGAGAGCATCCTGAGGAAAAGACCTCAAGAAAGGGGTCCTGCAACAGAACTGGGGAAGTTGGTGCTTGTCTGAGGCTGCAAAGAGATCCATCTCTCTTGAAAATAGCCTGAAGAATTTGGGGATTCAGGGACCACTCGTGGTGACCCTGAGAAATTCTGCTGAGTGCACCTGCCAACACACTGTCCTTCCCTGGAAGATTCACTGCAATCAGGGAAGCTTGAAGCGAGTAAGCCAATGACCATATTTTCATGGCTTCTGTGCACAAGACCGTGGACCACGTGCCCCCCTTGCTTATGTACCACATGGTTGTGATGTTGTCTGTCCTGATCTCCACCACTTTCATTGAACTAATTGTGAGAATGCCTGAAGAGCTAAAAAGACAGCTCTGAGTTCCAGAAGATTTATGTGCAAAAGGGACTCCTGGTGAGACCATGTCCCCTGAGCAGAGAGGTGATTCAGATGAGCTCCCCATCCCAGAAGTGAAGCATCTATCGTGAGAATCACTGAAGGGGTATGACTGGGGAAAGGGATGCCCTGCCTCAGGTGGTCCTCTTCCAACCACCAGTGGAGAGCCTGGACAAGTGTCTGAGTCACTGGAACCAACTTAGTAAGTGGGTCCTTTCTTTGGGACCAAAAAGGACCTTAAATGGAACTGAATGTCCCTCATCTGGAACCTTGCCCCTTGAACCATTGCAGTGAAAGCTGCCATGTGGCCTAATAGTTGTAGGAAGTGCCTGGCTGGTTGAGACACCAGTTGTCGAAGAGAAGAAGCCAGAGCTGTGAGGGCCTTTACCCTCGAGAGGGGAAGAAAGGCCTTTGCCTGAACAGTGTCCAGCTCTGCCCCTATGAAAGTGAGATGCTGGAAAGGTTCGAGAATGGACTTTGGGAGAAGTATTTGAGACCGGCATCAGATAAGGTTAGAAGATGCTCCAAAACCTAATTTACCAGACAGGTGAAAGGGTCAAGCTGGTGAGAAGCAGCCCAGATAGCAAACTGCTTCCACTTGATAGAGCAAATGGTTCTAGTGGAAGGTGTTCTGACAGACAACAGGACATCAGCCACCTTCTGAGACATTCCAAACCGAGCAATGGCTATGTCCTCAGGATCCAAGCATGCAGATGGCAGGACTTATGGTCTGGATGGAAAAGGGTCCCCTGAGCCTGTGTCAATAGGTCCCGCAGAGGGCAGGGAACTGGAGGTTTCACAGCCAATTCTGCTGTAATGGAAACCATATCTGCCGCGAGCAAAATGGAGCCACCAGAATCAGGGTGGTGCCCTCCATCTGAGCTTGATTAGAACCTCTGAATCAGAGAGAATGCATAAAGAAATCTCCCATTCCAGGACAGGGATGAGTCTGCAAGAAAACTCCAGGCCCTGGATCTAGCGAGCAGAGACATGGCAGCTTTGCGCTGAGTGGGGACGCAAACAGGTGCAACTCTGGACAACCCAACCTGTCAACAGGTCTTCTGTGACTAAGGTCCGCAACTCCCACTCGTGCACTCTGGACTGAGACAGTCTGTCCACCAAGGCGTTTTGAATGCCTGACACATGGAGGGCCAAAGCTTGGGACCAGTACCTGACACTCACTGCCTCCCAGCACAGAGAGTAGGAATGTGTCACTCCTTGCTTAGTGATGCAACAGACCACACTGAAGTTGTCCAACTGCACCAACAGAGGACCCAGAGAGAGAGAGAGAGAGAGATGGTCCTGGGAGGCTTTCAGAACTGCCGGACTTCTAAACATTTATGTGGAGGTGAGCCTCCCAGTGGGACCAGAGATCTTGGGTCTGATAAGGGCCAAGATGAGCTCACCAACCCTGACCCGAAGCATCTGTGGTGAGGATCTGTTGAGGAGTGGAGATAAGAAAGGCGACCCCCTTGAGAAGATTGGCCAGGTCCATCCACAAGTGAAGCACTTTGCACACTGGTGAGGAAACAAGGACCCGCTTGATCCAAATCATCTGAGAGCTGATCCCACTGAACCCGAGTCCACTGAGGAATCCATGTGCAACTGGGCCAGAAGGACAGTCACAATGGTCAAGGCCATGAGGCCTAGAAGCCAGAGGAATGTTTTGACTGGAACATGCTGACTGAGCCACCTTCTGGGCCCGAGCAATAAGGCGGTCCACCCTGTCTTGAGAAAGGAAGACCTTGCCCTGAGTTGAGTCCATGACTGCTCCCATGTATTTGTAGGCTCAGAGAAGGGGTCAGCACAGACTTGAGCCGACTTGACTGCGATGCCCAAGGAGTGCAGCAACTGCAAGGTGCATTCCAGACTCAATAACAGGGGCTCAATGGAACTGGGCTTTCAGCAACCAGTCGTTCAGGTATAGGAGCACACAGAAGCCTTCACAGAAGGGTTACCAAGAGAAGGCGGGCACCTGCAAAGAACCGCGCGCAGAAGATAAGCCTAAGGGCAAAACCTGAACTGGTAATGCTCCCACTGAAAGAGGAACCACAGGTACCCTCCTCCTGTGAGGGGGCAAACCACAATGTGCAGGTAGGCATCCTCTTGTCGAGGGAGCACAGCTAGTCATCCTGCTTGAGCAGGTGGAGGAGAACGTGCAAAGTGACCATCTGGAACTTTCTGTACTGGATGAAAAGTTTCAGCTCCTTGAGGTCTAGAATGGGCCTCAAGTCCAGTGTCCTTTTGGGAACCAGGAAGAGTCAACAGTAGAACCCCTTGTTCCTTTGCTGCCTGGGCACTGGTTCTATGGCCTGTTTGCACTGCAAGGTAAAGACCTCCTCACTGGGCACCTCTGTGTGATCGGAGGGGTAAAAAAGGGGGAGACTGGGGGGACATCTGGAGGCTGCTTCAGAAGTTATAGAGTTATAGAAGTTATAGAGCATGTCGCTGTTAAGATTATCTGCAGGATCCAAGCATCTGATGCGACAGTTCTACTGGGGTAAATGACGAGAGAACCTGCTTCCGACCACCACCTCCTAGCTTGGGGAAGGAACGAAGGGGGCGGGGGCCGACAAGGAGTCAGGCAGAGGCCAAACCAGCGGTAGGGGCTGCACTCCTGCCTCTGGACTGCCTGGCTGAGGGACCAGCAGAGGAAGCATGCAAAGCTGAGTTGTCCCCATTTACCCTGAAGTTAGCCTCCAGGAACAGACTTGTGGTGGCCCTTCTGAAAGGAGGATCATGGTCTACTCCTGGGCTGGGTATGATATAAGGAGTGGACAGACCAAATGGCCCAACCGGAAGCCTACAGCTTGTTATAATGTCCTGCACATCTGGACTGCTCTACTGATGAGGGTTTCCTGGAGATTCCCAGGGTTCAGCCTTTAAGACATCTGGTGCCAGCGATTCGCTCAGCATGGCAACCCTGTCAAACTCCCTACCCGCCATGGTAATGTGTTCCAGTCTTTGGAAATGTTTAAATGGGAGTTGAAAACTTTTCTGTTTAATCAGTTTTTTTTTATCTAATTAGTTAGCTAACTTGTTGAAGTAATTTATAGTTATGTTTATGTTTTAATGTTCACACGATATTATAAAGCACCTTAAGTCACTATCTATAAAGTGCACTTAAATAAAGAATGATGATGATCCACCAAAATGTTTGTGACCCACCAAAGGGGCATTTAACACCTTTTGCTGGACGTCTCTAGCAAAGCCAGAGACCTGCAGCCAGGAGTGCCATCTGAGGCAAATGCCAGAGGCAGCTGCCCGGGTTGTAGTATCAACCATGTCATAGGTGACTGAGGAGGGCCTGCTAACATTCTCTGAGGTCTAGAGAACATTGAGAAGTTCCTGCTCTGGAGAATCCTCAGGAAGGTCTGAGCCATCACTTTGCCTTCCTCCAAAGGGTATTCTGGTACTTAAGATAAGCCAAATAACTGGCAATCTCAGAGGCCAAGGGTGGCTGAAGAAAGTTATTTTGCCCCACAGATCCAACCCTCTGTACTCGGTCAGGAGCTATAGGTGTTTAGGGGCCTCAGTCCTGTCATGAGTTGTTTTATTTACCACAGAGTCAGTCTCTGGCTGGGCCGCATAGAAAGGCAACCCTTCAGGTAAGTGGTAAAGCTTGTCGGCCTTCCTAGGCTTAGTTGGCACCATACTGGGTCTACGCCAAGCTGCTGTGGCTGCATCATTCAAGGCCAGCAGCAGAGAAGGAATAATCTTAGGTGGAGACTCTGGAATCTCCAAAAAGTCCACCATATTCCTCCTTGTTTCATTCTCCTCCTCAGTTTGGAACCCCATTGTGGAGGAGAGCTGTTTCAGGACACTGAAAAAGGAGGGTCGGGGGCACTTGGGATTGTGCCTGACAGACTCCTTGCTCCCAGAGGAGACAGTGGACCTCAGTGGTTTCCGTATCAACTTCCTCCTCAACCTCCTCTTCCTCAAAGAGGATAAGATCAGAATGGTACTCCTCTTTGACGCTAGACTGTGCTGGGGCAGGGACCGACGAACTCCACGTCGACTTAACAGGGGGTGCGTGGTCCTAACAGGTGTCACCACCAAACAGCCAATGACTGCGCATGCATTGACGGCCCGGGCCATGGCACTAGCTGTTGTATAAGAGAAGTAATGGAGGTTAGAATGGTAATGACCTCAACGGCAGGGAAGGGAACCTTTGTCGATGGAGGGTGTGAAGATCCACGTCTCATGTACCACTAAATGAAGAGGTAGCAGGTAGGCCCAGCACTGAAGTCAGAGAGAGGTTTTAAACTGGGCAGAGCAGGCGGCAGGCCCTTCCACAGCCTTATGATGGGTGAGAGAGGAATCCTCCATGGGGACCTGGAAGAAGTAGGGGCCTGCACGGGTAAGGTGCCACTACAAAGCTGTCAGCAGCGCATCCCAGGAGAAGAGCGAGGAAGAATCCAGTGGGGACCGGGATCAGCGACGGGGGTGGGGGGGAGCAGTCCTTGGGCTGTTCCTTATCCTATTGAGATGGTTCCACGAGGATCTGTCCTGGGCCTTGGTGGCCTGCGAACCTGTGGAGGACGCCGGTGACTGGGTGGGCTACCTGATGCTCCATGAGGAACTTCTGCAGGGCTTTCTTTCGTCAGTGCTGGGTGGTGAGGTTGAATTTCTGACAGAATTTGCAGGCGAGGAAGTTATGCTGGTGTTCCTCAGTGGAAAAAAATTTTTCACAGCAGAAGCGATGGAAAGAGCAGGCGAAGTAATTCTCGACATACAAAGGAAAAAAAAAATCACTTTTGAATAAAAGTGATCCGACGATAAAAAATAAAAAGTGAATAAGTTGCCTAAGCCTTTAGAGTCCGGTAAAGCAATGGTCGATGGTGGGAAAGAACTGAGGAGTTGGCGGGCTGCCCATGCTTTTTATAAGATGAGTGACACTGGAGCCTAACTGAGTGGGCAGCCCCTAGTAGACTGCTGCAGAAAAGCTTCCATGGAATCTTTATTACCCAATGGCAAAGTTCCTTGGGTGTGACCGGATGACAGATATCCCCCAAGAAGATCTAAAGACTTTTAGCGGTAATGGTTCTGAAAGGCGACAAAACAGCGTCACGAAAATCACTTTTAAAATGTGATTACTTTCAAAGTAAGAAAAACTGGCAATTTCAACAACAGCATTTCTGTGACAGGGTCTGATGAATATGGTCGACAACGGGGAAAAGAACCGAGGAAGGAAGGGGCTGCCCACATTTATATAGGAAGAGCTGACGTAGGACATCATTGTGGGTGACTCCTAGTGGACTGCTTGCAAAATGTTTGTGTGGTGCAAGTGCCTGACAGCTATAGTTACAAAGGTGTGGCCCGATAGAGATGTCCTCGTGTACTTTGTCTTGTGCCGAAAGCCTATCCCAAGATGACCCAATTCTCCTGTGCAGATCCATTACCAAGATGGCCAATGCTACAGACACAGCATGCACAACTGTTACTAAGATGGCCTCTGCTCCAATGGGCAAATGCGCAGGTGGCCATAACCAAGATGGTCACCGCTGTCCAAAATGCTCTTCTGGCCTCCCAAGATGGTGCCACCATGATCTGCAGGGCTGTTAGGCACAGGAACCCACCAATTTGCCTGCATTCTCCCCATAGAAACGGACCAGTCAATCAAACACCACCCCTCCCGATAACCCAACTCGTACCACTATCACACCTTCTGTGGTGCTTTGGGGAAAAATTATCCCACAAAGATGCATAGGAGGCCAGACTATAGCAGCTCAGCCTGAACTGTAGCCCTGGGTTCTATCTGCGATTAAATTCCTTTGTTGTTGACTGCAGATCTTGAAGAAATTAAGATCCTGGAGTCCTGAGCTAAAGCTGTCCGTACACACCGATGATAAACTCAAACTAGAGAAAACCAAATCCACTATAACAGTTTCCCTGAAGAGCAGAGACCCATCTACCTCCCAAGACAGACTTCCAGCATCATTGTATGTTCTCTGGTCCTAGTGTTCCTTCTCATTTGAAAGACTCCCGTCCTGTACCTTGTTCACTCTCAAGAGGTACTTGTCGTCTCTATTATGTTCCCCTTCACTCTCCTCTCTTCTCTTCTAGAGTGTACATGTTTGGGATCCCTTCATCTCTTGTTGTACGGCATTTTGTGCAATCCCTTCACTATTTTAGCTGTCCTCATCTGGACTGCTTCCACCTGGTCTATGTCCTTTCTGAGGTGCGGTCTCCAGAACTGCATACAACACTCCAGGTGGGGTCTCACCAGCAAGCAATTCAGTGGTAACATCACCTTCCTCCTCCTACTGGTGATGCTTCTCTCAATGCATTTCAGCATTCCACTGGTCCTACCCACCACCGTCATATTGCCCTGACACTTTCGGGTCATCAGCTATGATAACTCCAAGGTCACTTTCCTGCTGAGTGAGTGTCAGTACCCCCATCCGATACTCCGCTCCTGGGTTCCTATGACCTAGGTGCATGATTTTGCACTTTATAGCACTAAACCCCAGCTGCCATGCCCTTGACCACCCCTTGCATTTCCCCAAGGTCCCTACACATTCTCTCCACCTCTTCTGTGTATCCACCCCATTATGAGATTTTGGTGTCATCTACAAAAGGCATACCTTCCCTTCCAGTTCTTGTGTAGTGTCACTTAAGAAGACTGGTCCCAGTACTGAGCCCTGCAGCACCCCACTGGTCACACTGCCCTCATTAGACTGAGTGCATTTACCACCACCTTCTGACACCTATCCATTAACCAGTTTCTTACTCAATTTACCACTCTGGATCCCATCCCTAGGCTGCCAAATGTCTTTATCAGTCTCCTGTGTATGAAGGCCAGATTTGCCACATCACTGCCTCCCAATTATATCCCTGGTCATCCAATCGAATAAATCAGATTTGTCTGTGACCCCCCCAAATGAATCCAAGCGGAGACTGGTTTTGTAGACCAATGGATTCAAGATACTCTACTAGCCTTTCCTTTAAAATAGCTACCAGCCTCCTTCCTGCTGCCGCTCTTGTGCAGCAGGACCACATATGCTCTCCAACGTTCTTCTGGAACCATACACATTTCCACTGAGCTGCTGAACATAGGCCATCAGTGGTGCAGCATGCACCTCCTGTATATCCTGTCTGGCCCACTGACATGTACACTTTCAGAGCTTCAAGTGCCTTCAGGACTCATCTTAAAATGGACTTGTGCCCCCACAAAAAAAACCAAAAAAAAAAAACCAAAAAAACAGTGAAGACAGAGCACAGTAAGTATTTTATGACATCCTAAAGGAAAGGTCTCGTCCATCTCCTTTCATGCAGGATGAACAAATCGATAGCTGGCAAACACCCATGATATCAAGCTCTGGGCAATAAAATATTTCCGTTCAGTGCTTGTCTATGAGAAAGTGTGCCCTACATCTGCTGCAATGTGTAAACAGATTAACAGAAGTAAAGTCAGCTTCATCATGGCAATTAAGAATAAAACCATATCCTACCCTTCCCTTATATAATCATTTGCAATCACAGATGCACATATTACTATTCTTCCAGAACTGAACTGAAGAATTTTATGAAGAGTGTGATTAAAACAAACCTTTATCTTTTGATTTCCTGTCTTGATCTCTGTCCCGACTCCTACTTCTGTGCTTGTGTGTTTTTTTGTCTTTACTTTTAGATCTTCTCCGCTCCCTGCTGCGAGACCTGTGCTTTCTTTCAGATCTTTCTGATCGGTCTTTACTTTTGCTCCTTCGACGATCTCTACTCCTTATTTACAAAACAGGAACAGTTATCTTAAAAATAATGAAATTACAGACAGAAAATTTAAAACAGAAAACTTACAGTTCAGTTCATAACTAAGCAAACACAATGAAAAGAGTTATGAATCAAATGATGATTCTGACTAATCTTTGGGAGAACCATTTAAAGGGAAGATGGGCATGCAGGGTGCCTAAAAGTCTTCAAGCCAATGAAAAGCTCTTTCAAACAAGGAACAACCATATCTTAATCAGTTATACATTAATCAAGGCAGGAGCAATATCACGAAACCTTGAGACATGATGTGATGTCACAACAGGGCAAGCTGTGTTTAACATACAATTTGTCCGACCGCAGCATCACTTTCAGTCTCTAAATACATTTCTGCTTAAAATATGAGTAAATTTAATATTTGTCAGAGTTCCTTAATAGTTTGGATTTTCTGTCATCACAACAGAAGAAATGCCATTTGATTTACTGTAGTTTCTTGTTCCAACATGGTCGATGGGCTCCTGATTTATTACTGCGAAAAACATGCTTACCTACTAGGGCCAAACACACTCCACGGCTAGGACATCACTAAAGAAGAAAAAATTACTCACCTTAGTAATCTTGTTTCTTCTAAGGGAATCTTACTGTATTCTGACTTATGCAGTATGGTCTCCCACAGGAGTGCCCTGGAGCCGAAATGGTTAATAGAACCTATGCAAGCGATGGAATACTAGGCTCGAGCTCGGTTTTTCAAATCATTGTCCCAGTAAACAGCTTCTAAACAGTCATATTCTTAATGAAGCATGCGAAGCAGTTTCCTACTACTATCATGATAATACTAATAATAATAATATTAATAACAACTCTCCCAGACAATAGTAAGGATAAATTTAAAGGATACCCCTTCCTTAGAAAAAAATCCTCCAAAGTGGCATCACTAAGACTCAAGTCACAGATGCCCAAAAATACAGGTTACTCACCTGTAACAGGAGTTCTAGGAATGGTATATGTTGTTCATCCACACTTATTGGCAGGTTCCTTGCCGCTTTAAATCTTGCCGGAAGGTCTTCAAGCTGGCTCCTCCCACCCACCCGGGTGGTAAAACTCTCGGCTCCGCCCCATGAAGCCAGATCTAGCCCGCTGGAAGCCAGGTTGTGCGTCGAAGCCAGGGAGGCTGGGTGGGTCGTGTGGATGAACAACATATACCATTCCTAGAACTCCTGGTACAGGTGAGTAACCTGTATTTCTAGGGACATGGATATGTTGTTCATCCACACTCATTGGCAGACTCCTAGCAGTTCTCCAGGAGGAGGGAGGCAAGGCGCACACCCCTATTAGGTAGCAAGATTGCAGAACCGAGGCCCCGACCAGCACCCCGTCGCGACCCAAGGTCGATGTGGTGGAAGAGAGCGGTAAAGCCTGCTTCGGGCAGAAGCCCTGCGGATATCCTGGACCGGAGTATCCTGGAAGCAGCCACCGATGCAGCTGAAGGACGGGTTAAAAAGAGCACTTATCCCTCAGGGAGGCTCCATGCCCGCCCGCCTAAAGTGGAGACCTAGGGTGACCTCCACCATTGCTCTCCACTGGGCTGCAATCTGCCAGATGGGCCAGCTGAAGGTGATGAACAGCTGCTTAACCTCTCCGAACTTTAGCTCACGCCTCACGAGGTGAGCGAACGGTTCCCACGGAACCTGAATACACCTCCGAGGTGTGAATGGGGATATACCCGGCAGAGGCAATACCCAAGGGAAGACTCGCCACCGCCTCTGGAGGAACTTCGGTGGGGCAGGACAACCTAGTCCCTGTGGAAGACCGGATAGAAGGTTAAAGGAGCCTGAATCTCCCGCCTTCTGGATGCATGGAGTGCCCCAAGAAGGTGTTCTTCCACAACAGGTGGGGAAAACGACCTGTGCGAAGGTTCGATGGCTTGCTCGAGCTAAGCCCATACTAGCAAGGATCCCGCAGAAACGGGGATACTCTCCCAAAAGGGGAGGCGTGATCGAGGCCTAGAAGTGCCAGACCACCTTCTCCGTACCACCAGCTACCCTCCAGCCTGCGCCCGGAAGACAGTGGTGACCGCAGAAGCACCCAGAGGGTCATCGACCGAAGCCCTGGTCTAAGGATGGACCACAAATTGTCCGGAATGCTATGCCCAGGGACGGGAAATGGCACCGCCCTATCCCATCATCGGAAGGAAAAACTTCTCCCAAAGGACAAGCATCTTGGCCGACTTCTTAGCAGGACACCTCGAAGGTCGAGGACCTTGCCGAAAGACCCTAGGCCCGGCCCCTAGCCGCACAGGGGACGGCCAACAGGTGCAGGGATTGAAGGTCCAGATGGATAACCTTCCCCTGAAAAGGAAAGACAGGACCGGCAGACTAGAGACCGTCTTGGGAGCCTTGGGCTGAGACTGAGGAGAGCTGGATACCAGCATTGGCAATCCAGTCTGGGGCTACCAGCATCAACTGCGCCAAATCCCTCCTCGCCGGAGAGGACAGAGGGCCCAGGTCCGTGGCGTCTCGATGGCATCCCCACAGCAAGCCTTGCTGAGGGTGGCAAAACAGTCTCGGCCTAGTATTCTCCCCCGGAGGGAAAAAGGGAGAAGATCCTGTGCTACCCCGGCAGAGACACTCATGAGCGCAGCCTATGCCCAGCTCAGAGCCGCAGCCAGGGAATTGGGCTCCTGCCATGAAATGGCAAAGAAGCCTCGACTTCGCAACTGCCCAATCGCGGAGAACCTCCTTGCACTGAGACAAGGGGATAGACCCGACCGGCGGAGTAGCTAGCACATGGTCTTGGAATAGTCCAACTTGGACCAGACCACTAGACCCCATACAAGCGGAGCGTAGCGTGCCGCTAATCGGACCGCCTGTCTCCAGCAGTAGGAAGGACATGGACTCGCAAGAGGACCAGAAGCTGACCACTCTGTATTCCCAAGATGGGCACCCCACCCATCCGAGAAGCATCGGTCGGAGAAGACCGCAACTCAGGGCTAACAAGCAGGATAGTCTCCCGCCGGGTTAGAACGGTCCAAGGAGCATCTCCTAACTCCTGGGCTGTAAGTCACGAACTGGTCCACGGAACACAGTGCAGACTCTGGCTGGCCCCTCCCACTAGGGAAGGCCGCCCTGAGGCCCAGGAGGAGCAGGAGGTCCTGGCAGGACGTAATTTCCCGCCAACCCGACCGTAAAGAGGAAAACCTCGCCCTTCGCCCGGAGCTGAGCTCGACTCAAAGTCGAGCTTAGTCCCGAAGAAGCTTCACCGCCAAGCTACGAAGCCTTCACTGCCCCGAAAACGGAGACCAGTCTGCCTCCGGGTGGGTGACATCCGGACCCTTCCATGCTGCAGAGATTGCTGAGCAAGGAAGCGTTAGAACTGTAAGCAGCTCCCCAAGAAGAAGGGGTGGAGCCTTCCCAAAACGGACGGAACGAGGAGTAGGTACATCCTGGAACCAGGGAAACAGCTACACGCCACGTTAAAAGGATGGAATGTCTGCAGAGAGAGACCATCCAGGCGCGCGGGAGGATGGCGCAAGCCCCGTCCGAAGAGACCAGGAATACCTGGACGCCAACCCAGGGTTGAATGGGGTCCACGGCCTTCCTGATCATCTCTAACTAGAGAGCCAGGCATGTCGGACGACCGACACAGGGGCAGTGAACTCAAAATCCCCGTGGGGCAATGGCTCCAAGGGATCCGCTCGCAACTTGCGACAGGATCCACCCATAATACCTCCAGAACGAGGTGCGGAGCCGTCCCCCCACGAGAAAACCCGGGCTGGGACGACGGAGCAATGCCCTTTGGCCCGTCACTGAGCAGGCTTGGAGGGGGAGGGAGCCAAGGAGCCCCTCGGTTTCCTGCCTCTCCGCTTCCTTTTGGAGGAAGACGCTGGTTTGGCAACAGGCCGCCCAGCGGATGCCTGCTCGCCCTCATGCTGGGCCAGGGGGCCCCAGGGCTCAGGGGGCAAAGGGCTCACGAAAGGCTGACGGCTGCCCTTGACCCCGTGGGCGAGATGACAGAGTCCGGAATGGCATCGACTTCTCGGCCCATGGATGTATCCTCCACCCAGGGCCGAAAAGGTCAGTCCCCAAGAACGGATGTCCGCCAACTCGTGCTGGGTTTCAAGGAGAAGGATGTTAACTCAGCCACACCAAGCGGCGCATGGCCACTCTGGCCGCCACCGATCTGGCACAGAGAGTCGCCTAGATCCAGAGCCGTCCTGGAGCTGCTGCCCGCGCCCGCCTACTGATCCGCACCTGTCGAACCGTGGTCCGAGGTCACCTGGGAGATGAGGGAGAACCTCGCCCAGGGAGCCCAAAGGGTGTGGGAGAAATGTGCCATCAGTGCTACCGAGCTGGCTCTGACGGAGGCCTAGGGAGGACGAAGTAAACCTTACTTACTACATAGTCCATCCTTCTGGGACTCTTGTTGGGGGGTCTGTCCACATCCCCAGCGCTTCAAGACATTGGAAAAGCTCAGTCGATAATACCCCTTCAGCCGAGGGGTGCTCCGAGAAACCGGGCAGAGAACCGACCGGATAGGATACTCGAAGCTACCCTGGTCAAGGCGAGGGCAAAAGTAGGCCGCCATAGCTCCAAGGCTGGGCCCACGATAGCCTCAGCCACTGGGAAGGCCTCCGTGGAAGAACCCTTCAATCCAGAATCTCCAGAAGGGGTAAGGAGCCCGATCGAGACGGGCTTAAGCTGCATTCCAGTAAACTCTGAAATGAGCTGAAGTAGACCCTAGAAGACGATGGACTGTCGAGCTCACTGGATGTTCCGGAAGACCCGGGTCCTCCCCGTCAGGAACATGGCAGAGCCTGCTCCAGGCTCCGGGTCTGTCAAAAGCTGCCCAGGACCGAGGCACTTTCGTCCGCCTGGGGCGGCAGGGAGTGAGGACCGAGTGATCAAGGACAGGCCACGGTCGGCCTGGACTCGCCAAAGGCGGAGGGGCAGCGAGGGTCGAATAAGCAACCGATCCTGGAGAAGGCTCCTCGACCCGATTGAACGGCTGCTGACCAGCGGCGACTGCTTTCATCCGGAGAATGAACCGGGCCGATTGGAACCCAGACAACTGCTGTCGCCATGTGGTTCTCGAACACCGACGCCTAACGGCATCGAACCGCCTCCTCATCCGAGGAGGGGACGAGGAAGAACGCCAAGCCACTTAACCCGGTGCCCCGACCGAGAACGCCGAGATCGGCGTGAGCGGCTAGACCGAGAGGTAGACCGAGACCCAAATCCTGGGGTAACCGAGGGCAGGCCTGGGAAGAAACGAGGAGCACCCGCTCCTCCCTCGGCTCGAAGAACGGACCGAGGGCTGTCGACCAGGTGGAGGACAGAGCCTCGACTTCGAAGGCAGCGGAAGACGGCCTCAGCAGACCCCCGAAAGAGGGTCGAGACTCGACAACGCCGATGGGGAATTGGCGGCTGACCTGACAGGGATACCGTGAGGCCAGAGACCGAGTTAAACCTTGACCAGAAATCCGGCGTCGGCCGATGAGGAGGGAAAATTTCCGCCCAAGAGACCCCCTCGGCGGCCCTTTAGTATAGGCAGAGACAGGCCAGGTTCCTCTCCCTTGGAGGAGAGGGAATGACTAAGCTCCTGAACGAAGCTGAATGAAAGGAATCCAAGGAGAGCGGATAAGCTCCGCAACCGGTTGAGAGTGGAAGGGGAACCCCGTCCTTCCCCGCAGGATCAGACCGCAGAGAAACAGTCAAGCGGCACCCGGTCCGATGGAATCGCGAGCGTAAAAACTACCGATGTCCGAGCCCCAACGGGTCGCCATAGGTCCTCCGGAGGGCTGACCAAAGGTCAGAACAAAGTTGCAAGCCCGAGGATCGAGACCGCGACAGGCAAAAGAGCATCGTGAGGAGAGTCCTCCTGGAGGAACCAACCGCACGTGTCTCGGGCCGGAAAGACATCGCCACGAGCGAAGAAGAAAAGATCGAAGATTCAAGGATACTTCAATAAATTTGAAGACCGAACATTTCAGGAACCAGTCAAAACGCAGAGCTAAGGAGGGAACCTGAGCCTGCTGCAAGGAAGATCTGGCGGCCATGGGGCGGAGCCGAGTTTTACCACCCTGGTGGGTGGGAGGAGCCAGCTTGAAGACCTTCTGGCAAGATTTAAGCGCAAGGGACATGCCAATAAGTGTGGATGAACAACATATCGATGTCCCTAGAACAAGAACTTTAGACACCCCCAGGTTTGCAACAACTATAACACAGCTGTAGTGCAGTGACCGTAGATTTTGGAGGGGAAGGAGGGAGGCTCAGAATACAGTAAGATTCCCTAGAAGAAACAAGAGTACTAAGGTAAGTATTTTTCAAACTCCAGGAAATCTTACTGTATTCTGACTTATGCTGATTACCAAGCAGTGCCTCTGGAGGTGGGCCTATAACCTATTTAGGAAACAGGCTCTGCAGGACTGCTGTGCCAAACTTGGCATCACCTCTGGCCTGGACATCCAAACAATAATGTTTGATGAATGTATGAACTGTCTTCAAGTTGCAGCTTTGCAAATATCCACTAGGGGGATATCTCTAGCAGCTGCTGAGGTGCTACAGTAACCTTTACTTGAAATGCCTCCGCCTGCTGCGGGTTGCTACCCACATTGCTATAGCAAAACTGAATACAGGCTACAATCCATCATGCAATGGATCGCTTTTGTGGGGTTTAATTTTCCCACCTCTCCATAAGTAAGTAAGGAAAACTGGGTTTGATCCTGTCTGTGACCCTTTGTGTAGTCAAGATAGTAGCGGACTGCCCTTTTACATCCTGGCTGTGCAGCCTATGCTCACCTGAGGTGGAATGGTCTGTGAAGAAGACTGGCAAAGTAATAGACTGGTTGAGGTGGAACTCTGATACCACCATGGTCAAAAATGTTCTATTAGTTCTCAGAAAGTACAGTTACATAAGAACTTACCGCAACAGTAGATCTTCGAGAACAGCTCTTGCAGCAGGACTGAAGCCAGCAGGCGGCAGGACCCCACAGAAATTTTCTAGCTAGCAGTATCCAGTGGGGGACCGCCCCCGCGTCGGCCCGGCCCCCGATGTCAGGCATCGTATAAAAGGGGGCGGA
This sequence comes from Neoceratodus forsteri, assembly GCA_016271365.2. Lineage (NCBI taxonomy): Eukaryota > Metazoa > Chordata > Ceratodontiformes > Ceratodontidae > Neoceratodus > Neoceratodus forsteri. The sequence goes on along the minus strand of JADMNL010000024.1, from coordinate 211,824,858 downwards.
TCCCCCAGTTCTCCCGCCGGAGACTCCTGGCCGTTTGATGACATCAGAAAGGTATTCAGAATGGTGTTAGAAACAACTAATCCTAGAAAGGAGATATTGGAACAACTCTACCTCCAGAGGGGATGGTGGGAGGGAAACTACCTACTGCCAAGAGCTGTTCTCGAAGATCTACTGTTATGGTAAGTTCCTACGTAACTGTAATATCTTACTTCGAGAAACAGCTCTTGCAGCAGGTTACACCATTAGGACTGATTCCCAAGCAATAGTGGAAATCCCTCGCAGGTGGGAGGAGGCTAGGTAGAGATTGCGCGATGAACCGAAGCCTAGGACAGTAGTCCCTGAAGGACTGCTAGACCAAAACCAGCTCTTCGCCGTGATGCCACATCCAGGCTACAATGCCTAATAAAGGTGTGCATGGTGCTCCAAGTAGCTGCTGCGCAGATGGCTGAAGTGGACATGTTCTTCATGGCCGCAAAGGAGGTAGCCACCCCCCTTGTGGAATGACCTTTAACCGAGCCCGGTAAAGGTTTGTTCTGCTTCTGGTAACAGAACGTGATACAATGGATGAGACATCTTGACAGCGATTGTTTAGAAACTAGAGCTCCCATCATCCAATGGGCGAAGGAGACGAAAAGCTGATCAGATTTACGGTGGTGCCTGGTTCTGGTCAGGTAGTATCTAAGACACCTATGCACATCTACAGTGTGCAACAAGGCCTCTCCTCCGTTAGAGTATTTAGGAAAGTACACTGGTAAGTAGATGTCCTGACTGAGGATGAGAGCTGAGACCACCTTAGGTAGAAACTTTGGATTTGTTCTTAGGGACACCCTGTCCTGGTGAAAAACGAAATAAGATTCTTTGCACATCAGTGCATGAAGTTCAGAAATCCTTCTGGCCGAAGTAACGGCAACTAAAAATAACGTCTTCCATGTTAGGAGATGTAGCTCGCAATCCACGGCTGGTTCAAAAGGCGGCAGCGTGAGCTGCTCCAGGACAAAGGGTAAATCCCATGGAGGAATAGGATCCTTAATCGGCGGTCTAAGGTGGAGAATGCCTCTCAGGAAGGCTCGTGCTGTGTCCAACTGAGTTATGGGACGTCAACCTATAGGTGTATGATAGGCTGAAATGGCACAGAGGTGTACTTTAATAGAGGAGCAGGCCAAGCCTGCCTGGAAGAGAGACAGGAGGTAGTCCAGGACCAACCTTTCCGGACAATCCATCAGGGAAAGACCTCATGCTTGAGCCCAGAGGCAAAATCTGTGCCATTTCATGGCATATGTGGCGCGAGTGCCGGTTTTCTAGCAGCCACTAGAACATCTGCTACCTCTTGTGAGACCCCGTACCGCATGACAGCAATGTCTCTAGGAGCCAGGCGTGCAGGTTCAGAGAGCGAAGGTCCAGATGGACCAAAGAACCTGCCTCCTGGGACAATAAGTGAGAGCTGATTGGCAGAGGCACTGGAGATTCCTGGGACAGCTGGTGCAGCAGATGGAACCAAATCTGTCTGGGCCAAAAAGGTGCAATAAATATTGGCGTTGCCTGCTCTCTGCAGAGTTTCAGAAGGACCCTCTGGATCAACGGGAAGGGAGGAAATGCGTAGAGGAATCTGCCCGTCCAGGAAAGGGACAACGCGTCTAGCCAGAAAACACCAGGCCCTGAATCTAGCGAGCAAAAATTGGGCAGTTTTGCGTTGGATGGGGACGCAAAAAGGTCTAACTCTGGTGTGTCACATCTGTGAAACAGATCCTCTACTACTTCCTGGAGTAGTTCCCTTTCGTGGACTCTGGCCTGAGAGTGGCTCAGGTTGTCTGCGATGGCGTTGTCCACTCCTGGGACATGAACAGTGATGAGGTTTGCGCTGTGTTGCAGAACCCAATCCCACACCCTCATGGCCTCCCTGCAAAGCAGGTAGGAATGAGTGCCTCCTTGCTTGTTGAGGTAATACATCACAGCGGTACTGTCAGTATGCAGCAGCAGAGTACCCAGTGGAATCTCCGACTGGAAGGCCTGCAAGGCATAAAGGACTGCTCTCATCCCTAAAATGTTTAGGTGAAGATGAGCTTCCTGGGGCCTCCACAGGCCCAGAGTCCTGACCCGTCGAGGTGTTCTCTCAACCGAACCCTGAGGCGTCCATGTAGAGTGTCACAATCGGAGACAGTGCAATAAAGGGGACTCCCACGATAAGTGATGTGGTTCGAGCCACCATTGCCAATCCCAGATTACAGCATTAGTGATCCAATTGGGAGCTGCAGATGGTCTTGCTTCTGATCCCATTGTACCCGCAACTAACCACTCAGTCACCCATGCATGTGGAGGCGGGCTAAGGGACTGTCGCAATGGCCGCAGCCATGTGTCTGAGCAGGCAAAGGATCAGTCTTGCTGGGACAGTCGTCTTTGTCAAGATGTCCCTTATGAGGGATCTGATGTGTTCCGCTCTGTCTTGGGGCAAACAGGCTTTCCCCGGACGGTGTCCAGGACTGCACCTATGAACTGCAGTCTCTGCAACGGAACCAGGTGCGACTTCTCCTGACTGATGATGATGCTCAACGACCCGAAGAGGGAACGAATATAGTGGATCGCGGACATCAGAGCCTCCCGAGAGGGGACCATGAGAAGCCAGTCGTCCAGGTACGGGAACATGTAGTGGTATCATCTACTGAGAGTCGCCGCTATGACTGCCATGCACTTTGTAAATACCTGAGTGCCGAGGACAGTCTGAAGGGGAGGGCTCGGAACGGATAATGGCGACTCAAAAACTCTAAGCGCAAGAATTTCTTGTGTGCTTGAGCTATAGGTATGTGCAGGTAAGCATCCTGCATGTCCAGAGACGCTAAGAAGGCGCCCTGCTTGAGCATGGGAATTAAACCTGAAAGGGTCACCATGCGGAAATGTTTGTAAAGGACCGAAGCATTGAGGTTGCTGAGATCCAGAATTGGATGGAGATCACCTGTCTTTTTGGGAACCAGAAAGAAGTGGGAATAATAACCTGCACCTCTCTGGATCCGATGCACGTTCTCTACAGCCTCCTTTCCCAGAAGCGCAAACACTTCCTGCTGTATAAGCAGTGTGAGCTGACCCAGAAACGGAAAGCAGAGGAGGCCTTGATGGTGGGTGGTCGAGGAATTCATAAAGTGTCCTCTCAACCAATTGGAGACCCACCGGTCGACTGTTATCGCCTGCCAGCCTGAAAGGTGGCGAGCGATGCGACCAACCTTTCCTTCCCGTTGATCCAGAGATGGGGCGGGGGCCGGGAAGTAGTCATGCCATGGCAGCATTACCCACCCCCCCCCACAGGCTGGGTCGGTTTGGCATATCTTTGACCTTGGCCTGGGGAAGACTTAGGCTGGGCCTTACGGTTGAAGTTGCCCCTCTGCTGCTGACCGGAACGTGGCTGTTGCCGTTGCTGCCGGCCTCGAAAACTATTCTGGTTCCTACTGAAAGGAACTAGATTCGGGCCTGTACACTCCTTACTGCCTTCCCAGCATCCTGTAATTTGGTGATCACCTTTAGGAATGTTCACCAAATAGGACCTCGCCATTATTGGCTATGTCCAGGATGTTTTCTCTGGACGATCCGGTAAATCCGGAGATGCGGAGCCATGAGTGTCTCTGGAGACAGACGCCCGAGGCTGTTCCCCTGGCTGCGGAGTCCGCTGAAGCGTAGGCAGCTCTCAGAACTTGGGTCCCCATGTCTCACCCAGTATGAAGGAGGTTCAGAAGCTCCTCCTTCTGCTCGCCATCCGGAAGTGCTTTGACTAGATCTTCACCCTGTTCCCACAGGGCATTCTGAAACTGAACCATGTGTGTCAGGTAGTTCAGTGACCTAATGGAGCATGTAGCAGCCGCATACATGCGCCTACCTAGTGAGTCCAAGTGCTCGGACTCCTAATCCGGAGGCTGTGTACTCCAATAATGTGGTCGTTGAGACCTGTCATGGGAGGCCATGATGACCACTGAATCAGCCGGGGGTTGCAGCGCCAAGTACAGGTCCTCTGCAGGGGCCCTGTACAGGCGGTCAGCCTTCTTCGACATTGCAGGGGTGGAGTGCAGATGTTTCCATGCAGCCTTGGTGACGTCCGCGAAGGTGTCCACCTAAGGGTGGCACCACCACAGGCTTAGGGTCCTTCTGCCGAAGATATCGAGCTAGGTGCTGTCTTTCGGGGTCAAGGTCTTCCATTTCCCATCCCATGTTCTCCTGAATGTGCCTCATGATTCTGGAAAAAGAGGGATCGTCTGGAGGTGACCTGGGGAGGTCTCATGGGTCAGGCAATGGGATGCTGATTGGAGAAGGAGACCTGGAGATATCAAAAGAGTCAGGTCTAGAGTCTTCCCCCTGCGGAGTGGACCGTCTACGTCTGGGTCACTTAGGACCAGGAGACCCTGAGGGAGATCTTGAAGGGGGCCTTCTTTCTTTAGATCTGCCCCTAGGAGGTGGAGTAGGCTCCTTGGGGGTCGGAGGTCTTCCTACTGGACCCTGTGGTGGTGGAGGAGGAGTAGGATGAATAGGTCTTACGGGAACCACATCTCTTTGATTGTGTCCCACCAAAAGGTAAAGAGTTCTTTAACCTCCTGAATGTTCATACCGGACGACTGTATTGGCATCGGGGTTGGTCTGCCGCCGGATCAGGTGAAGATTCCAGTGGAAGCCCGGCGTCCTCACTGTTGCCTGCCTGGTCATCAGGCAATGTCAGATCCTCCTCCGTAGAGCCCGGCGACTGGCATCCACCGGGAGGGGGGCATCGTTGGCTCCTGAGGACGTTTGACCGACATCGGGTCCGACGGGAGCTTAGGCGGGAAGGGCTGGCAGCCCATTTAGAGTCCGTCGTCTGCTTAAGGGACGTCAGGTCCTTGGTCTTCCTGGGAGGGTGGGGTCCAGTCCCCTAGGAGGCTGGGAGGTCAATCTGGCATCGGGGCTCTGGCGTCTGTCCAAGAAAGCTAAAGAGATCTCTGAAGAGGACTTGGACCGGTGACGGTCAGAAGACTTCGTTGAAGCCCAGGAGGGTGCTGGAGAAGGTGCGAAGACCTGCAAGTCTTCATCGGATGCAAAGAAGCCAAGAATTGCCTGAAGTCCTAACCTTAACGGGAGGGGCTGAGAGTAAGCCCTGGAGGAGAGCGATCTGAGTGCGTGGGAGCCGGAGCTGCGAGTCCTAGGCGGTTCGGGATCTGGACCTGCCTTTTCCCAGTGTTTTACCAGTGCTTATGGGACTTAGAGGAGACTCACCTCTGAGGCAGGGTCTTTATCCATGATCTTTAACCTTTCTCCAAGAGGAACCCTTGAAGTGCCTTTGGCAGTGGATCCAGGTGCACTATTGAACCCGCTGGCAAAGGAGCAGGCCTTGGTGTTGTGTTCGGGTCTAAGCACCGCAGACAGGACAGTGAAGATCCTTAGAAGGAATCTGTTTGCCATAGGCACACTTAGAGGGGTGTCCTTGTGAGCAAGGAGTTAGAGATGCCGACATTTAGTAGATAAATGCTGTTCTAGACATTGTTCTCTGGAGCGGGTCCGTGAGGCCGATGCTGGAGAGTCGATGGCAGGAAAAGAACTGGGGATTCTGGGGGAACGCCCCATTTTATATGATGCCTGATGTCGGAGGCAGGGCAGATGTCGGAGGTGGTCCCCGCTGGATACTGCTAGCTAGAAAATTTCCGTGGGGTCCTGGCGCCTGCCGGCTTCAGTCCTTATGGTGTAACCTGCTGCAAGAGCTGTTTCTCGAAGTAAGATCTTACCATAACAGCAGATCTGAGAGAATCTCCTCCTTTATGCCACACCTTTGTAACTGTAAGCCTTCAACAACAGGAAATACAGGTTACTCACCTGTAACAGGAGTTCTAGGAATGGTATATGTTGTTCATCCACACTCATTGGCAAGTATCCTTGCCGCTTTAAATCTTGCGGAAGGTCTTCAAGCTTGCTCCTCCCACCCACGGGTGGTATAACTCGGCTCACCCCATGGCGCCAGATCTGGCCCATGGAGAAACAGGTTGTCTTGTCCCGAGAGCCGAGAGGAGGTCGGGTGGAGTCGTGTCGGATGAACAACATATACCATTCCTAGAACTCCTGTTACAGGTGAGTAACCTGTACTTAGGACATGGATATGTTGTTCATCCACACTCATTGGCAGACTCCTAGCAGTTCTCCGGGAGGAGGGAGGCAAGACCTTTTCACCAATACTTACTTGGGAAAGAGACTGGAGAACGAGGCCCCAAAACCAGCATCCCGGCGTGACTCAAGGTCGATGGTAATGGGTAATAAAGGTGTTTGCTGACTTCAGGTAGCAGCCCTGCAGATTTCCTGGATAGGGACGTCCCTGGAAGCAGCCACGTTGCAGCAGTATGGCCAGTAGAATGACTCTTATCCTCTGGGAGGCTCCGCCCGCCAACTATAGCAGAGATCTATGCAGGAGGTTACCCACCTGCTGTATCGTCGCTTGGCTGCAGGTCTGCCAGATCGGCTCAGCGTAGGTGACAAACAGCTGGCTAACCTCCTCGAATTTTAGTCAAAGCTCCTTATAATAAGCGATCGCTTCTAGGGTCCAGAGTATGGAGCCTATATTCACCCTCCGTGTGATTGGGTAGAACACGGCAGAGTCAACAAGTTAAGGTGAAACTCCGACACCACCTTCGGAAGAAATTTCGGTGGGAAGCAGGGACAACTTGTCCCTGTGGAAGACCAGGTAAGGAGACTCGATGGAAAGCGCCTGAGCTCTCCCATCCTTCTGGCTGGCGTGATAGCCACCAAGAAGGCGGTCTTCCACGACAGGTGAGAGAAACACACCTGTGCATAGGTTAGAATGGCTTGCCCATGAGCTTTGCCAATACCAGTAGATCACGGAGGTGGGGTTCCCCGCACTGGAGGAAATGTGATCAAGGCCTTTGAAAAGCGCCCAGACCACCTTCTCCTGCGCCACTGACTGCTTCCGGCCCGCCTGCAAGCAGAGATGGCTGCCAGGTGCACCTTAGGTCGCCGACTCCAAGCCCTTGACTCAGAAAGGGACCACAAATAGTCCAAGATGCTTGCCAAGGAACAGGAGGAAGGGTCCAAGCCTGTTCCTGACACCAAATGGAAAACCTTTTCCATTTGAAGGCATAACATTTTCTGGTCGACTCCTTACGGGACGCCTCAACTACATTGAGGACCTCGTCGGAAAGACCCAAGGCCTGGAACTCTAGCCGCTCAGGAACCAGGCCGTCAGGTGCAGGGATTGAAGGTCCGGATGGAACACCTTCCCCAGATTGACTGAGAGCAGGTCCGGGCGAGCTGGAAGCTGCCGCGGAGTCCTGGAGCTGAGACTGAGGAGATCTGGGTACCAGAACTGGCGAGGCCAGTCTGGGCTATCAGAATCACCTGCGCCTTGTCCCTCCTCGCGCAGAAGCACCTTTGTGGATCAAGGGAAATGGGAAAGGCGTAAAAGGCCGGGGTCCACTGCCTCGAGAGGCATCCCCTGCAGCGAGCCCCTGCTGAGGCGGGCATGGAACAGGCTCAACCGGCGTTCTCCCTGGGGCAAACAGGTCCACCTGAGGTGTGCCCCAATGGGAGAACAGATGCTGTACTACCTCCGGCAGGAGAGACCACTCGTGGGATGCAGCCCCTATCCGGCTCAGGGCATCGGCCAGGGTGTTGGAGGCTCCTGCCACGTGAATGGCTAGAGATCCGCCTCCAGGCTGCGACAAGTGACCAAATCGCGGAGAGCTTCCTTGCATAGAAGCATGGGAGCGTCCTGCCCTGGCGGTTTAGATAGTACATGGTCGTGGTATTGTCCGCCTGGACTCGGACCACTTGACCCGGGAGGAACAAAGGACGGTGAGAGCAGGCGGACCGCCCGGAGCTCCAGCAGGTTGATGTGGCATCGGGACTCCAGCGGGGACCAGAGGCCATGAGCCCAGTGTTCCCCAGATGGGCACCCCAACCCATCAGAGAGGCATCGATCCGATAGAGAGACCGTCGGCCAAAGGCGGACGAGCAGGATGCCCTCCTGCAAATGATCTGGAGCGGTCCACCACTGGAGGCGTTCCACATCCCCTATGTCACCGGACTAAAGCTGGTCAAGGATGCATGGCGTTGCGTAGACCACTGGCTGGCCAGTCCCACTGAAGGGATGCATGTTCCAGCGGGCCCAACGGACCACGCTGGTGCAGGCGCCATGAGACCCAGGAGGCGCAGGAAGTCCCGGGCAGGCGGTGCCCAACAAGAAATGATGTCGGACAAAGGAGAAAGAACATGGCCCTGTCCGCTGGAGCCGCGCTCTGGCTCGAGAGTCGAGCTGCGCCCCGATGAATAGAATCACCTGCTTGGCTCGAGTTCCGACTTGGCCTCGTTGATAAGGAGGCCCAGTTGAGAGAACAGACCTGGAGGCCAGATTTCTGGACCACTCTGCCTCCCTTCCTGGAGGGAGCTGCTATCAGCCAGTCGTCCAGGTAAGGGTACACCCGGACCCCTCGGCGCCGCAGGAATGCTGTCACCACTGCCATGCATTTGGTGAAGACCCTGGGAGCTGGAGACAAGCCGAAGGGCATGGCTTGGAACTCGAAGAGGGATCCTTCCGCTCGGAAGCGAAGGAATTCTGTGAGACGGGGACGGATAGGACGTGAAAAAACGCTGCCCTGCAAGTCCAGAGAGCAGAACCACCGCCGCATTCCAAGGATGGTATTATCTGAGCCAGATGACCATCCTGAAGGTTCGAGACCTTAGGAACTTGTTTAGGTCGTGTGAGTCGAGAATGGGGCGCCAGCCCCGTCCGCTTCGGAACCAGGAAGTACCTGGACACAAACCCTGGGTCTGAAGGAGGGTCCACCACCTCTCTATCACCTCCTTCTGGAGGAGGAGGCGATGTCGGCTCGACGAGCCGCCAGTGAGGCTGGGATCCCAGCCCCCGAGGCGGCGGCTCTGAAGGGTGGTGCCTGCTCGAATTCCAGAAGCAGGCCTCTTCCACCACCTCAAGACCCACCTGTCCGTGGAAACAGCGGACCAGGCGGAAGCAGAAGTGCAGGCCGTCCCTCAGGGGACCCAGGGATAAGGTGACGGGAATGGGGGCGACACCCCTCAGCCCGTCACTGGGCAGGCTTGGAGGAGGGACCGGCCGAGGGACCTCCTGGGCCTTTTCCTCCCTGCCTCCTGTTAGAGGAAGCCGGCGGCTTGGGTTTGGGATGCCAAGGCCGAGCCTGCTGGCCCTGACGTTGCTGGGCCGGGCGCGCCGGGGGCACAGAAGGACGAAAGGGCTTAGGCTGTGGTTTGCGGCCTTTGTCCTTCTAGAGGAAGAGACCGAGTCAAAGGTAGCATTGGACTTCTCGATCCTCTGCAGGTGACCTTCCACCCCAGGGCGCAAGAGGTCAGTCCCAAAAGGGACATCCGCCAACTTGTGCTGGGTATCCGAGTAAAGGTGGATATCCTCAGCCAAGCCATGACCTATAGCCACACGTGCCGCCACCCGATCTGGCACATGAGTCCCCTATATCCAAAGCAGTCTGGAGCTGCTGTTTGGCCACTACCCTGCCTGGTCCGCACCTGCTTAACCGTAGTCTGCAGATCGGCGGGAAGATGAGGGATGACCTCATCCAGGGAGCCCAACAGGGCATGAGAAAAATGTGCCATGAGGCGGCGAACTGGCCTGAGGCCGAGAGAGGGCCTTGGCTAGACTTTTTGCCCGACATAGTCCAATTTCTTGGACTCCTTGTCAGGAGGTTTGTCCACATCCTGGGCGTTGCCGGGCGCGCTGAACGCTGTCGGCAACCAACCCTCAGCAAGGTGTTCCGAAAACGGACAAGGAACCAGTAGGGACCGCTGATACTTCCTGGCCATCCTGGCGGCGAGGGCAGGAAGCAGGGCGCTGCCAAAGCTCCAGTGCCGGACCCACTATGGCCTCGGCCACGGAAAGGCCTCGTCGGAGAATCCCTCAGTCCAGAATCTCCGTGAGGGATACCTGGCCCGTTGAAGCGGGTTCGAGCTCCATCCGGTGGACTCCGAGATGAGCCGAGTAGTCCTAGGAAGGACGACGGGCTATCGTCCATTGACTGACCTCCTGAAGACTCCAAGTCCAGTCGCTTGGAGAAAAGGAGAATCATCTTCGGACTCGGAAGAGTCCTCGAAGAGCTGCCTCTGGCCTGAGCCACCTTCACCTGCCGAGGTCGATCGGGGTGAGGGTATGACAACCGATGGGGTAGACCCTTAGCCGACCGAGAAACCTTGGTCGAGCCCAAGTGGTGGCTGTGGAGGCGGAGGTTCCACCGGAATCGTGGAGCAGCTGGTTTGCGCACGACAACCGCCTGGGTATAGGCTCCTCGGATAAGTCGAGGGTTGTGTCGGCGATCCGGTGACAGCCACTTAATGGCGGGGAAGGCGGCGGGTCGGCTTATTCCCGGCCAGGAGGAGCTGTTGCAACATAAGGTCTCGTGCCGTCGGCGTACTGAGCGAAGCCTCCCTCATCCGAGGAGGAGGGACGGCCAGGCGCGCACACAGCGGTGCCGAGACCGCCTATGGCGGTGGGATCGGCTGGACCGCAAGAGGTCCGAGACCGAGGTCCCGAATTTCCGAGGTCGGTGCGGGAGGTGTCGGCGAACGGCACTCCTTCCGGCTCGGATGGTGCATCCGAGGGCTCCGAACCGGAGGCACAGGCGAGCCCAGGGATCCTCAACTCCTCCCGGGGAGCATGGGAGAGGGAATCTCGCTGCTAAAGGCGACAGCCCGTCCAATGGGTCGGAAAAATCTCGACTTCATGCGGTGGGAGTCTCGGTCAACTGACCTGACGGGGACACCGTGAGGCCAGTGGCCGAAGCCGAGCGGTCGACCGAAGCCGACGGTCGACGGCCCGGGGAGAGGAACCTTTCCCGCTCCCAAGAGCGTCGACGGAGGGACTTACCCTTGTCCCTCTTTTTGGACCGAGAATAAGGTCCCGCCAACGTAGGCCCTTCTCCTTTAGTGGAGAGGGACAGACAAAGCTCCTTAAAAGAAGCCGTGTAAGAAGAGCCCAGAGAGAGCGGGATAAATGCAGCGAGCAGAGATCACGGCCGCGCCGCCTCCTCTTGAGGCGACCATCCGCTGCCGAGCTGATCCGCCCGAGCCCGCCGCCGCAGACACCGCCAACCGGGCCTCCTGGACTTCACCGAGGGAACGCTCCTCGGGACGGCCCAGTTGCAATCGGGCAGCACGGTCTTCGAGGACGTAGGCCGAGAAAGATGAGCACAGGTCGCAAGCCTGCGGGCCGTGCTCAAGGCCTAAGCAGTAGACACACGTGGAGTGTGGATCCGTCCGAGACATCTTCTGCCCGCATGGGCATCTCCGAAATCCGGGAGTCGATTTGTCCATCGCAGCCGCGAGGGATAGAAGACTGAAGTCTTTTTCGCAAAATTTTATTTTTAAATCCATAAGCGGAGAAATGGAACCAGTCTCAAGCGCGGGCGTTAAGGAGGGAACCTGAGCTTCCAAGCGGTAAGGAAGATCTGGCGTCATGGGGCGGAGCCGAGAGTTATACCACCCGGGTGGGTGGGAGGAGCAAGCTTGAAGACCTTCCGGCAAGATTTAAAGCGGCAAGGATACCTGCCAATGAGTGTGGATGAACAACATATCCATGTCCCTAGAACACAACTTTTTTGCTAGCTGGGGGCCACCCAAAATGACATGCAGCGTCATCACGTACATAACCAACACTCCTCAGTTGTCTGCCAGAGGTGCACCTCAGAGAGTCTTTACCATGAGGAACCAGATCATCATACCACTACCAGGCAAACAAAAGTGGCATGGAACTCTAAACAAGATGCATGGAATAAGGTCTTGATACAGTATCTGATTTATCCCTTGGAAGACAACAAAGGGAAGGAGGGAGAGATGCGCTTATAGCCTGATAGAGGAGGAGTTTTTCTCAAAGATCTGCTGTTATGGCAAGTTCTTACGTAACTGTTCACTCTTCATCAAGGATATTTCCTCCATTAGGTTCATATTTTGGAACAATTCCGAGCAGTACAAAACAGCCCAAGAGGATGGCATAGTCAGATATGTGATCAGGGCACAAGGATTTGCAATACAGCAAGTCAAACCAGCATGTCTATAAGAGACTGTATCCAGACTGTAGTGCTCAGTGAAAATGGATAGTGCTCCAGGTGTCTGCAGTGCATATGTCACCAGCAGACATCTCAGAAGCAAGTGGCTATACCCCTTGTGAAGTGACCATGAACACCACCAGGAAGTCCCTTATTGTACTTCCAATAAATAATTACACAATTAGCCAGCCATTTGGACAGTCATTGTTTAGACACAGGAGCACACTTTTTTCCAGGGGCGAATGAAAAACTCAATAAATTTTCTGCAGCTCTTAAAGCGAATAATACAGTATCTCAGTATTCTGTGTACATCACGAATATGGAGCAAAGCCTCACCCTGGGTGGCATACTCAGGGTAATGAAAAGGAGTGGGGATTGTTTGGTTCAGTGTAAAGTCCGATTTTACCTTCTGTAGAAACTTAAGATTTGTATGTAAAGAGACACTGAAAAATCAAATAAGGAGTCTCACTTGTCAAAGCCTGAAGCTCAGAAATTCTTCAAGCAGACATAATGTAAGTAAGCAAGCAATAATACCCTCCAGGGTGAGCGGTATTGGGAAATACCAGACCGCCCAGGGGCCTAATGAGGCCAGACGCCGCAGCAAGGTCTGGTATTTCCCCAATACTGCCCACCCTGGAGGGTATTACTGCGCTTCAAAAATGGCTTCCAAGTGTCAAAATAAAGACTCAGACAAAGAAAGACTGCAATTCAAAACTGTCATAATTTGTCTACACTCGAGGCCTGCGCTTGAAAGCAGTTGCACCGCGGTGCTCCTAATGCTGTGGTCAGTGTACTCACGGCTTAATTGGGTTTCTTTGCTGAGCCGCTTCATCATCCCTCCAATGTAATTTTTACCCATTGGTTCATGGGCTGGTTGTCAAGTTATGCCTGTGGTGCTTTTTGGAGGTGGAGGTACAATGCCTTTGTGTCTGGTTGGACTTTTTGTATGTATTTTTTTAAAAGCTGCCACGGGACATGCAGGGTTCTTCGAGTCAGCATACATGCAGCCTCGCTTCAGTTCTTGGGCTCTTTGTGGTTTTTGCTGGTCGGGTTGTGGCTCAGTGTTAGGAATTCTTGCCCCCTTTCATTGGCCTGTATTACAAAGGATGAGGGGTTGAGTTTGCATAGTCCCTCTCTGCTGCGCCTGGCCAGATGAAGCTGCATTTCGAACCAAACTCTCCTGATTAGGCCAGGCATGGTGTCTGTGCAGAGAGTGGGGGACTGTCGCAGCTTGCAAAGGTCCGCCTCCGAGATTGGCGGGTGGTGAGTTGCCACATCTTTGATCTCCTTTCTGTATTTCTTTAGTATGCTTTTAAGCACATTGTTACTCGATTTGAAAATGGGGTCCACGGATGCTGATGTACAGGCTATTTCAGGGCTGTTTAGGAATCGGTTGATCCCACCTCTCAGGAGCTCAGTATCCTGCCAGGAAGTACTGCTTGCCAGTTCCTGTGCAAACTTCTGCATAAAACTGCTATAGAATGCCATTTAAGGTTTCGTCTGTGTGTGTGCCAGTCGATTGATATGTCCGTTTGTTTTGCCCAGTCCCAGAGTACTGATATTGCCCAACTGGTGGTTTCTTTTAGTGTTCGCACTTCAAGTTTGGCTTCTACTGCCTGCAGGGTGGGGGTGGAATGGCGTGAGCATTACAGACAATGATCCCAAGTCACACCCCTGATGCCTGTCAGTCTCTGTGGGGTAGGGAGTAACAGTTGGAAACCCGAACGCTGTAGGCGTTTGTTGGTATTTTCACTCCAAATTTTCAAAATGGGCCATCTGTGACTCCACCTCATGAAGAGCGGCACTATCAGTTTGGTAGCGGAAAGGTAGTTTTGCACAGTGGCTATGCCATTTGGCGACACAGGGACAAAAACACATTTTGATCAGGATGTGAAAAATGACAACTGTATGTTCATGAGGAGGTGTAAAAAAAATTGTGACACTGAAAATCTGGAGTGAAAATAGGACAAATTGTTTAAGTCATAAGCATGCACAGAAACTGTGCAACACACGCGCACTCCAATTATTTTGGGATTTGTTTTAACCACATTTTCAACATAGGCATTTTGGGACCTCCCTCATGAACAGTGGCACTGTGATTTAGTTAATTTGTCCCAAAAGTTGACTTCCCACAGCACCACAGGTGCGAAAAAACATTTTGGGCAGGATGCGAAAAATGATAGCTGTACTGTTCATAAGAAGGTGTGAAAAAATGCCAGTGTTGAAAATCTGGCATGAAAATATTGCAAATTTGCGAAGTTGCAAGGGTGCGTGGAAACTGCATAACGCACACTTGTAACAATCATTTTATGGATGTCACCAAATTTTCAACATAAGCATTTTAGGACCTCTGCTCATGAACAGTGTCACCACGATTTCCTCAAACTGTCCCGAAAACTGATTTCGCACAGTGACCGCGCTATTGTGCGCTGGACATGTGGAAACACATTTCGGCCAGGATACGTAAAATGACGGCTGTACTGTTCATAAGAAGGTGAGGGAAAATGCCAATTTTGAAAATCTGGGTGAAAATATTACAAATTCATGGAGATTCACAGTGTGTATGGAAGCTGTGCAACACTCGCTAGTAAAACTGCCATTTTGGAGGTTTTTCCACAAATTTGCAACAAAGGCTTTTGAGATCCCCCTCATGAACAGTGGCAGGTCATTCGTTAATCTGTCCCAAAAGGTGATTCACGCAGTGACCACGAAATCACCTCTCGGGACCGAATAACGCCATGACAGTGACGGAATTCATGAGGAGGGGGTCCCAATAATCCCATGTTGAAAATTTGGTACCACAATTCCCAAAAATGGCCAAGATATGCACCAAACGTGAAAAAACCCTATTTATGCCATTATACAGCTTACCAGCATTCCTTCAGTTCACGGTCAGCTTTGAAGAGTGCAGACGTGTTCCTGGTCCACCGAAAATCATTGTGCCGGGCTCCGGAGGCAAGTATTGGGTGAGGGGGGTGTGGAGAGGCAGGGCACACAGAGGTTGGGTGCGGGTTGGGGGAGGGGGCAGTGAGACCGCGAGGGACCGTTTTCTTCTTTCACAGGTTTTAAAAAAAAAAAAAAGGCAAAACAACATCGCAGGACAGTTTTTGGTTTACAGGGGCATCTGGCATGCTGGGGTGGGCTCCCAGCGTGCCACCTGAGTGTTTTGCAGGGGGGAAGAGATGCTGTAGCAGACAGGGGATTAAGCACATACCGAAAGGGGTGGGGAGAGACAAGAGCCGAGGGGGATTGGGCACCCCACCCCTCGGCACACAACAAAAGTGGGGAGGGGGGATTATGCCGACGGGGAGTGGGCTACCCATCTGTAAAGAAACAGGAAAGGGGGACTAAAGCTGACGGAGATTGAGGCAAAGAAAGACTGCTTGTGGCGGGCACAGGATGCAGAGGGGGACTGGGCACCCCCTCGACATACATTTTAAATGGATGGGGTGGGGACATTATGCCGACAGGGGGTGGGCTCCCCTGTCGGCAAACGAAGTGGGTCAGGGCACTCTTCAGGCAGTTTCACCAGGACAGGTACGTTGGTGGGGCGTGTTACAGTGCCACTGCATAATTGCAGCAGACCTTTTCTTAGATCCGGTTGCCACTTGACATATGCCTGGTGTCACCACCTGCAGCTGACTTACTGGGAATGAGGACACCTTCTGATCGTGCCCTGCATTCACCACAGTGACCTCACCTCCAAATCTGCTATAATGCAATATGTTGGCTGGCGCATGCGAGCCAACATAAAAACTGTTGCATGTGATCTTTAAGACATCCTATCTTTGTGAAAAATCAAAAATGGAGACACATTATTGCCTATAGCTCTGAAATCCTTCAAGCAGAAGTAACCGACCAAAATAATACTTTCCATGAAAGAAAGCGCAGACCACAACTAATGACATGCACAAAGGAAGTCAAAGTAAGCTTTTCCAACACAATTTAAGTCCCTAATTAGGTTTCAAGCATAGTATAGCACTCAAGAATGTACAGGAGATATCTAGTTGGGCAATCATATGGCCAGTCACAAGGGCATGAAAGGCTGAATTAGCGACCAAATGTACTCTGGAGGAGGAATACTGGAAACCAGTGTCTGACAAGGACAGCAAGTATGCCAACACTGCATTAACTGGGCAAGTAAAAGGATCCAGGTGCTTGGAAGTGAAGCACAATACAAACCTCTTCCACTTCAAAGAGTAAGCATGTCTAGTGGAGGGTTTTCTAGCAACCAGCAGAACATTAGCCACTTCAGAGGATATCCCAAACCTTGCTATGGCTACATCTTCAGGAGCCATGTGTGCAGATGCAAGGATTTCAGGTCCTGATGGACCAGAATCCTACTTGTCTTGTGACAACACACCCTTCCACAACAGCAGTGGCACTGGGGGTTACACTGCTCTGTATTAGAGGAAAGGCATACAGAAGAAAAAATTACTCGCTTTAGTAATGTTTCTTCTAATGGAGTCTTGCTATATTCTGACATATGCAGTGAGTCCCAACCTTCAAACTGCTCCGGAGGTGAAAGAGTTAACTTTCCATGCCAGGCATGGAACACTGAGCTTGAGCTCGGTTGAGACTCTGTCTGTTCGTCAAACTCAAACCGTCAGATCTTTATGAGCTAAACTCACTGAGGTCCTGTGTGGAAGCTGTAAACCTACACTAGCCAACTGGCTACTAAACATAAGAACACATTTTTTGGTCCCAAAACAAAGACTCAAGTCAGGAGACCCAAAATGAAAAACCTAACACCAAGTCACCCAAGAAAGGAGGGTGAAAAACAAAGGTAGGCACCTACTAAGTGCCAACACTGCACTGCCACCCATCCCAAAACAGAGGTTCTGAGAGGGCCAGGCAGGGGAGGTCAGAATATGCAAGACTCCATTAGAAGAAACAACATTACTAAGGTGAGTCATTTTTTCTTCAAACAACATAATCTTGCTATATTCTGACTATCTCTAATTCTAAAAGCAGTACCTCCATGGAGGAACAGAACCTACTTAGGAATAGGCTCTGAAGCACAAGCTGTGCCAAACCGAGCATCACTCCTAGCCTGGATGTCCAGGGAGTAATGCTTGGTAAAAGTGTGAACTGTTTTCCAGGTAGCTGCTTGACATATCTCTAGAATAGGGATGTCCTGACAGCAGCCAGGGAAGCAGCTGTACCTCTGGCAGAGTGAGCCCTCAGGCCTGAGGGAGGAACCTTACCCAGTTTTTCATAGCAAAACTGGATACAAGAGACAATCCACCTGGCAATGGATCTTTTAGTGACAGGTTTCCCTTTACCAACCTCACCATAAGTGAGGAACAGTTGGAGGGAGTCAACTAAGGGCTCTCTTCATATCTAAGCTGTGCAGCCTCCTCTCGCCAGAGGATGAATGGTCAGTGAAGTACACTGGAAGAGATATAGATTGATTAAGGTGGAAATCTGAAACCACCTTAGGCAAGAACTTCCTGTTAGTCCTGAGGACCACCTTATCTCTATGAAAGGAGATAAAAATCAGGCTCCACTGACAAAGCTTGTAATTCACTTATGCATCTGGCAGAAGTGATGGCTACCATAAACACAGTTTTCCAAGTCAAGTACTTAAGCTCTGCTGAAGACAAAGGCTCAAAGGGGTTGCATAAGCTGAGCAATGCAAACATTAAGATCCCAGGCAGGGGCAGGGTCCCTGAATGGAGGGTTGGTGTGAAGCAATCCCTTGAAAAACTTGGAGAATACAGGGTGAGCTGAAGAAGAGGGCTTACCTGCTGAAATAAAAGCAGACACAGCTGCCAGATGCACTTTTAGGGTAGCTGGCCTCAGCTAAAGGTATTTAAGTGGACCATATAATCCAGGACTGTGGATAAATCAGCAGATTCTGGGAAATATGTTTTCCAGAGCACCATATGGAAAAACCTCTTCCATTTGGAATTATAAGTAGCCCTGGTGGAAGGTTTTCTAGAAGCCTTCAGGATATCCATTACACCTCGGAGGTGTAACTCAACAAACTCTAACTCTTCAAGAGCCAGGCCTTGAGATTGAGAGATTTGAGGTTCGGGTACCAAACCCTCCCCTGAGCACAGGTTAACAGGTTGTAATTCCTGGGAACACACAGGGGAAGATGGACTGCTAAGGACAGTAGGAGTGGATACCAGGGTTGTCTGGCCCAATCTGGAGCAATCAGGATCATCTTTCAGGGCTGAGATCTGATTTTGACTAGCACTTTGAAAAGGAGAGGGAAGGGGGGGAAGCATAGATAAACTTCCCTTCCCAATTGAAATCCAAGGCATCCAGAGGGACTGAGCCCAACACTGGGGACCTGCAGCAAAAGAGGGAAGTTGGTGATTGTCTGGGGCTGCAAAAAGATCCATCTGCGGGGTGCCCCATCTGGAAAATATCACCTCCAAGACCAGGGGGTCCAGTGACCATTCCTGATGGCCCTGGGAAATCCTGCTGAGAGCATCTGCCAGGACATTCTCCTTGCCTGGGAGGTGAACTGCCATAAAGGGAGGTGTTCAGGGGTAAGCCAGAGACCACAACTTCATTGCCTGATTGCTCAAGGCCGTGACAGAGTGCCCCTTGCTTGTTGATGTACCACATTGTGGTGGTGTTGTCTGTTCTGACCTGTACAACTTTGTTCTGAACAGATTTGGAAAAAGCTTGAAGTGCTAGAAAACTGCTCTGAGTTCCAACAGATTGATGTGGAGCAGAGATTCCTGAGGGACCACAACCCCTGGGTGGTGAGGTCGCCCATGTGGGCTCCCACCCCAAGAGAGATGCATCTGTAGTAAGGATTAAGGGCGAGGCTGGGTGACAAAGGAACCCCTTGTCTCAGATTGCTCTGATCCTGCCACCACTGTAGGGCCTGGATCAGGGTTGAGTCACTGGGATCAATTTGGTTAGAGGGTCTTTCTTTTGAGACCAAAGGGCTCTCAAATGGAACTGAATGTCCCTCAATCTGAAATCCTGCTCCCTGCACTACTGCTGTGGAAGCAGTCATGTGCCCCAGGAGCTGCAGAAAATGCCTTGCTGGTCGAGACACCTGCAGGGTGAATGAGGAGGCCAGAGAGACCAGGGTCCTTGCCCTGTCCAAAGGAAGGAAGGATCTGGCTTTCTCTGTGTTCAGCTCTGCACCTATGAAGGTGAGGAGCTGGACAGGCTCTAGAACTGACTTTGAAAGATTCAGAAGGAAACCTAGAGGTGAGCAGTTGCTGAGTTATCTGTAGGTGTAACTTGACTTGGTCTGGGGACTGGCCTACTATGAGCCAGTCGTCCAGGTAAGGGAAGATGGCAATTTTTGCCTTCTTAGAGAAGCAGCTGCTACTGCCAGGCATTTTGTGAATACCCTTGGAGCAGAGGTGAGGCCAAAGGGCATTGCTCTGAACTGGTAATGGCCTGAGGGCAGCTCGAACCTGAGGTACTTTCGGTGGGAGCTTCTGATGAGAATATGGAAGTAGGCATCCTTGAGGTCCAGGGACAGTAGCCAGTCCCCTGGCCTTAGAGAGGGTAGAATAATTCCCAGAGTCACCATTTTGAATTTTGGTTTTAAAAGGTGCTTGTTTAAATATCTGAGATCCAGGATGGGCCACCATTCTCCTGTCTTTTTTGGGGTAAGGAAGTACCTAGAATACAATCCTTTGCCCTGGTGTAGGGGTGGAACCCTTTCCACAGCTCTGAGACAAGGAGGAAGAGACCTCTGCGCCCTAAGGCAAGTGCTCTGATGGATTTGCAGGTGGAAAGGATCTGGTTCTCATCTTTGGAAACTTTTGAAGCTGAGAACCAGTCCATGGCTTACTACCTCCAGGACCCATTTGTCTGATGTCAGAGACTCCCAGTCCTGGACAAAGTAAGCCAGCCTGCCCCCTACAGGTAGCTGAGAATCGGCCCTGGCAACCCCATCAGGGTGCCTGCTTGGCAGGGGCTTTGGGCTGAGGGGTGGAAGCAGGCCTGCTTGTACCCCGTCTGCCTCTCCCTCTAAAGAACCCCCTCTGGGCATAAGCAGAAGAGGAGGCCTGGGCTTGGTAAAAAGGCCTAAGAAAAGGCCTGCCCCTGCCCCTGGGAAGCTGCCTTTGAGGAGTGGCCTGCCTTTCCTTGGCCTGTGCACTCCTACAGGTGGTCCTATACTCATCCATTTTCTTCATGTAAGTCTCTGTCTGCTCCCCAAACAGGGAATTACCCACAACAGGAAAATCCATGGCCTTAGTCTGGGTATCCTGTGACAGGCTAGTACATCTGAGCCAAGCCATTCTGCGAAGTGCCACAGATGTAGCCATGACTCTTGATGACACATCATTTGAGTCCACTGCAGCATGGAATTGCACCTTGGATGCCTCAATACCATCAGCAGCCACCTGCTCCAGCTCCTTGGCAAGCTGGCCAGGGACCTGTTTTGCTAGAGCCATGACAGTGTCCCATCTGGATTTCTGATATCTAGCAACATAAGCCATATAATTTGCCTGTCTGAGTCCCAAGGATGCTGCCATGTACTGTTCCTTTGCCATGGCATCAATCCTCCTAGAGTCCTTGTCCGGGGTGAAGCCAAGGGAATATTTGCCTTGTCACAGGCTGCAACCTGCACTACCCCAACATGGCTGCATTGTTGTGTAAGGAACTCCGTATCAGAGCCTGACAATGTGTACCTCTTGTCCATTTTCTTATCCACAGGAGGTATAGTGTGAGGAGTTTTTAGAATTTTAAATGTCTGTTTCCCCAAAAGATTTATGCAAGGGAATAGACAGTCTCCTAGACTCTGGGATGTCCATCATTTTCACATAGTCAGGCTCCTCTTGATCATCCACAGCTTCCTCCATAGGGAGCTGGAGGGTTTCAGCCACTTTTTTATAAAACATAAAATGAGAAGGGGACTCAAAGCCTAGGAGGAGACACTCTTGAAGGTCTGTCTGGGGAGATGTCCGGGTCAATGGGCATCCAGACTTTCAAATCCATTCACTCTCCTCATACTCCTCTTCCCCTCCTCCGGTTCATAATATTCCTCTAAATCATACTCTTGAACCGGTGGAACCGGCCGAACCGGGCACTTACCTGACAGTGCCGGTTCAGTCGAACCGGGGAAAGCGATTGGGCAATTTTGATCGCTTTGGCTATTTCTTCAGCAGTTGGAGAGGAAAGTTTTGGCTCCACACCAGCTGATTTTCTAGTCCTTTTTGCTGGAACCGACTCCTGAGTCGGATCTCCTTTTGCCTGAAGAAGTCTCGCCCTGGTCAGACGGCACTCCTTCTGGTTCGGATGGAACCGAACCGGGCTGGCCATCCGGTTCAGCGGACTTTTTGGCCTCCCTTTTCCTGAGCCTACCAACTCTTTTCTCCAGGGCAGCTGCAGGAAAATTCTTACAAATCTGGCAGTCTGCATTGAAGTGGTCAAACCCCAGACAGTAAACACAGGTGGTGTGGGGGTCAGCCTTGGCAAGACTTCCCCACACATTGCAGTGTTGAAACCCAGTGGGCCCGGTTTTTCTTTTGGGTTTCTCAGACATAGTGCCAGTCCTATCCAAACTTACCCATTTATGGCAATCCGCCAGGTAAGACCCTCTTATCGGTTCCCAACCGTGTCACGGGTCATGGAAAAAACCGTAATAAAATCCGTTTTTTTTTAGAACCGATAAGAACCGGTAACCACACTCTAAATCACACATTAAGATTTTTTAAACAACTTAATCAGTTCAAACCAAACCGATAAACCGTTTACAAGTTCCACACAGAATAGAATTAATGTAAAACCTATCTAGTACTCACAAATATCACAGACAGAGACTGAACCGACAGGTTGCGGTTTAAATTCGGTCGAAAACAGAGAAAAACAATATTTTCACAAAATGAACCGAGCAGAAGGAGAAATCTCCGGAGCAACTGTTCAGTGAGGCGGAGTAAAGAATCTGATGGTTTGAGTTTGAAGAACAGACAGAGTCTCAACTGAGCTCGAGCTCAGTGTTCCATGCCTGGCATGGAAAGTTAACTCTTTCACCTCCGGAGCAGTTTGAAGGTTGGGACTCCCTGCATGTGTCAGAATATAGCAAGACTTCATGTTGTTTGAAACCTCCCTTTCCAGTGACAATACACCATGCCAGAAAAATCCAGGCCATGGATCGAGCAAGCATAAATACGACAATTCTGCGTTAAGGGAATGCAAAATGTCCAACTCCTGAGCAACCCACCTTGCGAAGAGATTTTCCGCCACTGAGGTTAGCAGTTCCTATTTGTGCAGGCTGCAGTGTGACTGCCTTAGCCTGTCTGCCAAGTTGTTTTGGGCACCTGTAATATGTACGGCCGAGATTCTAGGCAGAGTTCCAGAGCCCACTGCCACTCTTTCTCCCTGCATAGTGGCTATGAAGGCCCCCTGCTTCTTGATGTAATGCATCACACTGACATTGTAGGTCATTATTAACAGAGGGCTTGGCATCAGATGTGCTTGAAAAGGTCTGAAACTAAAGAACAGCCTTCATCTCCAGGACATTTATGTGTAGGCTTTTCTCTATCTGGGTCCAAGTACCCTGTGTTTGGTAAGGACCAGGTGCACTCCTCACCTGGATTCCAAGGCATCAAGGTGAGAACCTGTGACATAGCTGGACTTTGAAATAGTATCCCTTAAGCAGGTTGGTGAGGTCCATCCACCACATCAGGACCTTTCTCAGAGAAGATGCAACTAGTACAGGTTTGTCTAGGTTGTCAGTGGATTGTTCCACTGCACTCATGCAGACCACCGTGGGATCCTCATGTATAAAGTAAGCCAATGGCACTGTAACAAAGGCTGCTGTTGGGACTGACCGACTGTAGCACACCTGCTGGGCCTGTGCTGTAAGACGTTCCGCTCTAGCCAAAGCGAGGAACCCCGGCCCTTATCAGTGACTAGTACTGCCCCTTTGCACTGCAGTCTGACAGGAGGAGAGTACTGATTCAGCAAGTTCATAGTCACCCCTAGATGGTCAAACAATGTCCTAGTTCAAACCAGGGTGTGCAGCAGTTCTCTGGACTGAGCCTTCAATTACCAATCGTCCAGGTACGGGAACACAGAGTCCTTCCTCGCGGAGGGCTGCCGTGACCACTGCCAAGCATTTGGTAAAGACCCATGGCACAGAAAACAAGCCAAAGACTCAACTGGTAACGTTCCCCTTTTAACAGGAATCTCATATTTTCTGTGATTCTTTTCAGATCTTGATATGAAGGTAAGCATCCTTCATGTCTACAAAACAAATCCAGTCTCCTGAGTTCAATAGGAGAATAAAGGCTTCTAGGGAGACCATCAAGAACTTCTTGTACTCCATGTAGAAGTCTGGGTCTCTCGGTCTAGAACTGGTCACAAGTCTGCTATATCTGCAATAGAAACCTGTTCCTCTGCCTGAAAGGAACCGGTTCTATGGTTCATTTTGAAACAACACTTTCATCTCCTCTTGAACAGTGTCATATGTCCTGGGGAATACATGGAGCGGTGTGCAGATGATCTAGAGGGTCTCCAAGTTACAGAGCATGGCCTTCTGCAATAATGTCTAGTACCCATTTGTCATAGTTATCTCCATATACGGGTTCAAGTGAATGGAGAGGCGACCCTCTGCAGCCCCAAAGGCAATGGTGGATTGGGAGGTACATGGCTACGAGTCACTGTGAACCAGTTGGGACAACACCAGCTCTGCATCCTCTAGGTGATTTGGAATGGGCATCTGGGGGAAGGCTGACTGGCAAGACTCCAGCACCTTTACCTCAGCCTTGCTGCCTGTAGGTTGGTCTGCCACCCTTTGCTGGTGGTGGATTAAACTGATTCCGGCCCTTGCCCTTGTCTGGTGTGGGGTATAGGGATTTGACTGACCTTAAAAATCATTCTAGGGGAGTGGAGGACTTTCAAAGCCTCTTCCACATCATGCCCAGTTTATGGCCGCTAAAGTTTACATTTAACACTGCTTGCTGCACATCATTTGCAAACCCAACTATTTTAAGCCATGTGCATCTTCTCATGCAAATGCCAGATGCAGCAGCCCTGGCAGAGGCATCAGAGACATCACAGGCTGAGCAGATCAAACGTTTGCCCACTTCAGCCCCTGCAGTTAAAAATTTCAGTAACTCTGCTTTAGCCTGACCCTTCAGGAAGGGCATGTGCAGCAGCCTTGGAAATCCTCCTGAGGATGGTCTGCTATTTTATCATTTGGGCCTGACAGTGTGCAATACACAGGCCTACTGATGCAGAGGCATAGGTATGTTTCGCCATAACATCCAGCCTTCTGGATTCCTTATCAGGAAGGCAGGGAGCTCATATGTTTGAGTACCCTGGATCTGTCGTGGGCAGCTGTAATGATTAAGTCAGTTTCTGGCTGGTTAGCATAATAAAAGCTTGTGAGATGGTGCATGATACATCTGTCATCTGATGAGGAAGTATCTGCTGGCTGCAACAGCCACCTGGAGCACATCAGGGAGGCCTTGTCCTTATCCTTGATGTGGTGTTATGCTTGTGGCTGCCTGACAACAATTTTGACAACTGCAATTCGGTCAACGGAGCAGGCAACGTGGACTCTTCTTGGAGATGTTTTTCAAATGCCTGACAACTTTTCCAGCGCCCCTTTCCTGCGTCACCTGGTAGTGGAGTTAAAGCCTTTGCATGATTTCACGTCATGGGAAAGGCCTACACAGCAGACATACACTTCATGGGTTTCTCCTTTGTAAATTTTTCTCTGCAATCACAGTACGGAATACAGCGGGACGGTTCAGAGGGCACAGGACCCAAAGCAGCATGGATTTACAGCAGGAAGGTCATGTCAGATGAATCTAAGATTTATCTGACTGGGTGACAAAGTAATAGACCAGGGAGGGCTGTGGATATGGCCTACCTAGACTTTAGCAAGCAATCTGACACAGTCCGCACAAAGATTAATAATCAAGTTAGCCAGCTTGTGAGTGGGTCCCAGGGTGGTAGCCTGGGTTGCAAACTGGCTGCATAACAGGACACAGAAGGTAATAGTGAGTGGCACACATTCCGAAGAAAGGGAGGTCACTAGTGGAGTACCTCAGGGCTCAGTACTGGGTCCAGACCTCTAACATCTTTATAGGTGACATTGCAGAGGGTCTGGAGGGAAAGGTATGCCTCTTTGCAGATGATGCAAAGATCTGTAACAGAGTTGATACACAAGGGGGGTTAGAAAGGATGAGAAGGGACTTGGCAAGGTTGGAGGAATGGTCAGACATATGGCAACTTAGATTCAATGCAAAGAAGTGCAAAGTAAAGCACCTAGGAAACAAAAACCCAGGAGAAGAGTACACAATAGCAGGGGAGGTACTAACAACAACAAAAATGGAACGGGACTTGGGGGTAGTCATATCAGATGATCTAAAGGTGGGTAAGCAATGTGAGAGGTCAGTGAGGAGAGCCAGGGATACTGGGATGCATAGGAAGGGCATCACAAGTAGAAAAGGAAGTGGTTATCCCTCTGTATAGACAGTTGGTGAGACCCCATCTGGAGTACTGTGTGCAGTTTGGAGACCTCATCTATGCAAGGACATAGACAGGAAGGAAGCAGTCAGAGGAGGGCAACTAAAATGGTGCAGGGTCTGCATCAGAAATCAAATGAAGAGAGACGAGAGAGCTTAATATGTATACCCTGATGAAAGGAGGGACAGTGGGGACATGACAGAAACGTTCAAGTACCTCAAGGGAATCAACAAAGTCCAGGAGGGTAGCATCTTTCAGAAAGAAAGATGTGTAAGAACAAGGGGACACAATTTAAAGATAAAGGGGGGACGGCTCACGGGTAATGTGAGGAAATCTTTTTTCACGGGGAGAGTGGTGGATGTGTGGAACTGCCTTCCTGGGGAGGTTGTTGGGGCTAAAACAGTGGGGGAATTCAAACATGCATAGGACAGACACAAAGCAAATGTAGTGGAGGGTGGCAGGAAGTAGGCTGTTGGTTAACCAGAATCTGCAGCTTATCTAGTAGGTAGGGGAAATGGGAAGACTGGGTGGGCCAAGTGGTCCTCATCTGCCGTCAAAGTCTATGTTTCTATGTAACTTCGCTTTGCCAGACAAAGTTTATGAAGCTGGAACTAGAACGGGTAAGCTGTTGGCCTGGCAGATCAAGAAGCAACAAACTAATACAGCAGTTTTAAAGATTTGAGAGGGGTGGGCAGCGGGAGATGGGCAGCCATCCTGGAAAGATTTCCTCGGCTTCTGCCGATTATTACTCCCTGTACCAGTGAATAGGGAGGCTCTTATTAAAGCTTGTTTGAGTCAGATTTGATTACCTAAATTGTCACATTGTGAAATGGAAAGCGTAGAGGCCCCAATCCAGGTGGCAAAAATAGAAGTGACAAAAAAATCTTAAAAATTGGAAGTTCTAGCCAGCCCAGTGGCACGGAGGACTGAGGCGCTGGGCGCCTTACCTCCTGCCATGCCGGTGACCCATGTTCAGAAGCAGATTCGGGTCACTGGCGAGGGAGAGGAGTGAGCACCCGGAGGACTGCGCTTCTCTCCCAGGGTAGGTGGGTTGTCATTCCAGCTGAACTACTGGCGCTAGGTGGAAGCCTGGTGATAGTGTACATCTGGGTGACAAGGATGGAAAAGTGCCGGGACTCTGCAACATGCACGCACCTCCACGTGTGCAGCTGGCGTGTGTGCCAAGCAACAGAAGGAAAGGAGAAAACAGAAGGGCACTAGCAGGCTTCATGAAGCCCTGCATGCTCCCAACTTCAGGCACTCCTGGTCTAACTGGATTATTTACTGGGTGGGGGCATGGGGTAACATGCCTAGAGAGTTGCCCAAGTCAAAATGCACGCCACCAAGGGTGGAATTGAGCCTTCTCAAAAAGTGGAGAGCTGAAGCCTTGCTGCAGCCCTCTTGCAGAGGTAAAAGTACACGGGGACAAAAATGCGAAGTCCGGGGGGGGGAGGGTATACAGGGAGTTTTATAAAACACTGAGGAAGGAACTAACCTCTGAGCTCCACAGGCTGTTTCTGATACTGAGAGATGTGGAAGACATGCCTCAGACCTGCCAAAGGGCTCACATCACGTTTGTACAGAAACCAGAGAAACACAGCACAGTCTGTGTATTCTACTGACCCATATCAGCTTTTTCCTGTGGACTTAAAATTATTCACCCTATCCTGGACCAAAGGTTGCAGGGGTTATTGAGGCCTAGTCCATGCAGATCAGACAGGCTTTAAATAAGGAAAACTTACACAGCAACATCTGGCAGCAATATTCTCAATTGCAGAGGCGCCTACAGTTTCAGGCAGCCATCTCCTTGGATGGCGAGAAGGCTTTTGACCAAATGGACTGGGCCTTCCTTCAACAAACATGCTCAGCTATGTGATTTAGCCATGTGTTTAAAACATGTATTGATACACTGTATGATTCCCCAGAAGCCACGGTGAGGGTTAACAGGGTAATTTCGCCCAGTTTCTCTTGCAGCATGGTACCTGGCAGGGCTGTCCCGTTTCACTTTTGTTTGCCGCTTGCACTGAACATTGACTGTGGCAGTGCGACAACAGCCAGCTATCAGAGGTATACAGGTGGGACAGGCAGATAAGACAGAAGGCAAATGACACCATTTTTTCTTAAGGGACCTAGTAATTTCCACATCAGCCCTCTACAGGGCACTCTAAGAATACAGGCAGATTTCTGGTTATAAAATTATTTTCAAATCTGAGACCTTGTTTGCATCAGGGCATCACCCTGCCTTTTTTTGTACCCCGACACTGCACCTGTGCGACTCCTCAGGGTTCTCCTAAGGTACCTGTGGTTAGGCCTACTACCAGATCATCCCAGATGCCCTGCCTCCACATGTCCCTCAGTTTATCCCCTGGGCCAGGAAGGAGAGAGCATCCTCTCTTCCACTCCTTACTACCTGCTTGTAGTCTTCGTCAGTCAGCAGCCAGTGTGTCCACGGCCCTGCCCTTTTTAACAATACTTTCCTATTCAAGTGGGACACCAACAACAGCATCCGATATTTAGGGGTTAGGATCACAGCATAGCTCTCAAAGCTGCATCAATTAAATCATCTCCGCGCCCATATCAGGGTGGGCATGCAAACCCTGACTCTACCAAGAGAGGAAGGCGGCCAGGGGCTACCAAATTTTCAATGGTACTATTTGGCAGCTCAATCAGCCCTAACAGTTTCAACAGCGAAGCTGAATACTTCTACAGGATGGTATATCCATGAGAACATAGCATCTCTGCCAGGGTCACCATTCCATTTATGCACTGGACTACCAAACAGTCCTAGCCCTAGATAACTCATGGACTAAATCATCGATTGAAATCCTAATAGATTTATGCAAACATACAGCTACCCAAGAGGAGTGAGCTTGCTGACTGATTATAGGAAGCCAGACTTTCCCTAACAGGGCGTGATGTGGGGTTTCGTAGCTGGAACCAACAGTGACTTACCACCTTCATCCAGTTCCTATCAAGAGGCAACTATGTCAGAAACATGGACTTTGACGGCAGATAAGGACCGCATGGCCCACCCAGTCTGCCTATTTCCCTACATAATGGATAACCAGCAGATCCTAGTTAACCAGCAGCCTACTTCTTCCTACCCCACCCCCTAGAATTGCCTTATGACTGTCCCATGCATTCTTAAATTCCACCACTGTTATTGACTCCATAGCCTCCTCAGGAAGGCAGTTTCATGCATCCACAACCCTCTCTGTGAAAAAATACTTCCTTACATTATCTCTGAGCCATCCTCTCTCTATCTTCAAATTGTGCCCCCTTGTTCTTGCACACATCTTTTTCTGAAAGATGCTACCCTCTTGGACTTAGTTGACTCCCTTGAGTTACTTGAAAGTTTCTATCATGTCCCCTCTCTCCCTCCTTTCCTCAAGGTTATACATATTAAGCTCCTTAAGCCTCTCTTCATTTGTCTTCTGGTGCAGACCCTGCACCATTTTAATTGCCCTCCTCTGGACTGCCTCCATCCTATGTCCTTGCGAAGACTGGGTCTCCAGAACTGCACGCAGTACTCCAGATGGGGTCTCACTAGCTGTCTGTACAGAGGATAACAACTTCCTGTTTTCTACTGGTGATGCCTCTCCTATGCATCCCAGCCCCCCTACTTCTGCCCTCTCACACTGCTTGCCCACCTTTAGGTCATCTGATCGACTACCCCAGGTCCCTTTCCATTTTGTTGTTCTCAGTGTCTCACTCCCTGTGTACTGTTCCCTGGGTTTTAGTTTCCCAGGTGCATTACTTTGCACTTCTTAGCATTGAATCTAACCTGCCATACATCTGACCATTCCTCCAACCTTGACAGGTCCCTTCTCATCCTTTCCACCCCACCTCGTGTATCAACTCTGTTGCAGATCTTTGTGTCGTCTGGAAAGAGATATACTTTTCCTTCCAGTCTCTCTGCAATGTCACTTATAAAGACACTGAAGAGGACCAGTCCTAGTACTGTACCCTGTGGTACTCCATTAGTAACCACCCTTTCTTCAGAGTGGACTCCATTTACTGTTACCTTCTGTGTCCTGTTCGCCAGCCAATTCTTTACCCAGGCTACCATCTTGGGACCCCACTCCCAGGCTGGCTAACTTGTATATTAATTGTTTGTGTGGGACAGTGCCAAATGCCTTGCTAAAGTCTAGGCAGGCCATGTCCACAGCCCCTCCCTGATCTACTACTTTGGTAACCCAGTCAAATAAATCTATTAGATTTGTCTGACATGATCTTCCCACAGCGAATCCATGTTGCCTTGGGTCCTGTGCCCCTCTGGCCTCTAGGTACTCAACAATTATTTCCTTCAGAAAGTGATTCTATCATTTCCCTATCACTGAGATTAAACAAACAGGTCTGTA
The DNA here is from genome assembly GCA_016271365.2 of Neoceratodus forsteri. Taxonomy (NCBI): domain Eukaryota; kingdom Metazoa; phylum Chordata; order Ceratodontiformes; family Ceratodontidae; genus Neoceratodus; species Neoceratodus forsteri. Next base: position 211,795,058 of record JADMNL010000024.1, on the reverse strand, counting down.
GTTTCCTGATTCTGCCCTGCTCCCACTTTTGTGAAGTGGAATAACAAAATGCCCTCCTCCAGTCCTCAGGTACCACACCATCCTCCCATGATTTGTTAAAGAGGGTAGTCAGTGGTGTCACTAGTTCTACCCTTAGTTCTTTTAGAATTCTGGAGTGGACCCCATCAGGCCCCACTGCCTTGTCCACCTTCAGTTTTAAGAGTTCTTTCAGAACACTTTCTTCTGTGAATGGGCATGTAGGCCCCCCAACCCCGTATCCAGAATGTTTCTATTGTTTGGTTTAGGTACCTCATCCTCTTCATTTGTGAATACTGAGCAAAATATGTTTAGTATCTCTGCCTCTTCACAGTCACCTCTGCCCCCCTTCCCTTATTAAGCCTCACTATCCCTCCCTGGCCTTCCTTTAGCCCTAATGTACCTATAAAGGTTTCATCTCCTCTCTTAACTGAGTTGGCTATCTTTTCTGCGGTTTGGCCTTTGCTGTTCTGACTGCCTTCCCTGCTTCCTTTTACTTTAACTGATGCAATTCTCTGTCCTGCTCCTTCTGTGATTCTGTGTACTTCCTAAACGCTTTCTTTTTCTCTCTAACCTTCCCTGCCACCTCTTTTGAGAACCATAGTGGTTTCTTGCATCATTTTATTTGCTTCACATAAAAGCTTGTTGCCTCTGTGATGGCAGTTTCGATTATTCCCTGTTGTTCTTCCACCCCTCTTTCTTGCCCATTTGCTAGTGCATTCTTTAGGCACTTACCCATTTTGGCAAAGTCAGCCCTCCTAAAGTCCAATACCTTTGCATGGCTTGACTTCACTGCTGTGTTTATCGTGAGCCATACTGTTCAATGGTCGCCAGATGGCAAACCACTTCTAAATCTGTGATCCTCTCCCCATCTCCACTTGACAGTACCAGGTCTAAGATTGCTCCCTCTCGAGTGGGTTCCAATACTAGATGTCTAAGGCATGCCCCCTGTAGGGCATCTAGAATGACACCACTCTTAGAAGTGGCTGCTGCAAATGCACTCCAGTCAACGTCTGGCATATTCAAATCCCCATCAGCAATATCTCCCCTTTTCCTGCCATTCTAAGGATACTTTCCTTGTCCATTTCCTCCCAGAGATCGGGGTCTGTATACAACCCTGTGCAGACTGAGGTGCCATTGCCCGTCTCCAAAATGACCCACAGTGCTTTCTCTCCTCCCTGTTTACCCCTTTGGTCTGTTGCTTTGATTCCTTCCCTTTGTGAGGCTCTCCTCCTCCTCCTCCTCTTACCCTCCCTGTCCCTCCTGTAGATAGTGTATCCTGGTATGTTTATATCCCAGTCATGGTTCTGTATGTACCATGTTTCTGTGACTACCACAATATCCACATGTTCCTCTTCCAACAAGGCCACTAATTCAGGAAGCTTGTTACCAGACTACGGGCACAGGTACTCACCGTTCTCCATTTTTGATGGCTTTACCTCTTGTAGCACCACCCTGTCCTCACTGACTGCTTTCCCATTTACCCGTCCTTCTCCTACTGACCTTTCTACCTTGGTCTTCACCTCATTTAGTACCCTGTTTTGTAGGGAAGGCTGGGAATTCCTGCTGCTTATCAGTGACCCCCGACTAGTTTAAAAGCTTAATGAAGCACTTAAACCAATCGCCCAGAAGACTTGTGACCATCCTGCCAGTACAGGCTGGTATCCCTCAGGTGGAATCCAGTCCCCAATGAGCCAAACCCTGTGCTCCGTACCATTTTTTCAACCATTCACTGAATCGCATGGTGAAGTACCCTCATCTCACCCATGCCATAGACAGGCAGCACCTCCAGAAGGATACTGTGTGTGCTACTTGCATTAGGCCCTCACCAACTCCACAAACTCCTCCTGCACTGCTCTAATCTCATGTTGAGCCAAGTCATTCGCCTCTAGGTGGACAATGACATCCAGCTCAGTCTCCCGTGCAGCTGTTCTCGTGACCCTGAGGATGCGCTAAGTCCCTCCAAGCCATGGCGCTAGGCAGGCACCCTACTTCAAACTGTGCCCTCCAGAAACAATCAGCTAAAGCTCTGACCCACCACTACAATGAGTGTTGACCTTTCTGTCAACAAGACAACCTACACAACAATTTAACAGAAAATACCCTGCTAAACAAACGGAGAAAAATCAAACAGCTGAGTCAAACACAGGTAAACCTCCCAGGCCCGATACAGCCTGGTGATTTGTGCTCTTAAAGCAATCAGCCCCAAAACAAGTCAGCTGTGCACCAGGAAAAACAGTAAATACAGGTTACTCACCTGTAACAGGAGTTCTAGGAATGGTATTATTTGTTCATCCACACTGTCTGGCAGGTTCCTTGCCGCTTTAAATCTTGCGGAAGCTCTTCAAGCTGGCTCCTCCCACCCACCAGGTGGTAAAACTCTCGGCTCCGCCTCACAGCGCAGATCTAGCCCGCTGGAAGCCAGGTTGTGTGTGAAGCCGGGGAGATCCCGGGTCAGTGGTGTGATGAACAACATATACCATTCCTAGAACTCCTGTTACACGTGAGTAACCTGTAGTTCTAAGACATGGATATGTTGTTCATCCACACTGTCTGGCAGACTCTAGCAGTTCTACGGGAGGAGGAGGCAAAGCACATCCCCTACTTAGTGAATAAAGAGCTGGAGGACCGAGGGCCCCAAAACCAGCATCCCGGCGTGACCCAAGGTCGATGTGGTAGTGGGTAATTAAGATATGTGCAGACTTCCAGGCAGCAGCCCTGCAGATATCCTGGATAGGGACATCCTTGGAAGCAGCCACCAATGCAGCGGTATGGCGGGTAAAATGAGCTCTTATCCCTCTGGGAGGCTCCATGCCCACCAACCTATAGCAGAGATCTATGCAGGAGGTGACCCATCCGCTCATCGTCCGCTTGGCTGCAGGTCTGCCAGGTGCGGCTTCAGCGTAGGTGACAAACAGCTGGTGAACCTCTCCCCGAACTTCAGCCGTACGCTCCTTAAGAAAGCGAGCGCTCAACCAGTGTCCAATATGAAGCCTATATTCGGCCTCTAACATGTGATTGGGGTGGAACACCGGCAGAGTCAACACCTGGTTAAGGTGAAGCTCCGACACCACCTTCAGAAGGAACTTCGGGTGGGGCGCAGGACAACCTTGTCCCTGTGGAAGACCAGATAGGGAGACTCAAAGGAAGCACCTGGAGCTCTCCCGTCCTTCTGGTTGACGTGATAGTCACCAAGAAGGCAGTCTTCCACAACAGGTGGGAGATACCACACCTGTGCATTGGTTGAATGCTTGCCCGTGAGCTTGCCAATACCAGCAGTAGATCCACGGAGGTGGAGGTTCGCACGGAGGAGAAATGTGATCAAGGCCTCTGAAAAGCGCCAGACCACCTTCTCCTGCTACACCCACCGCTTTCCGGCCCGCCACCCGGAGGGCAGAGATGGCGCCAGGTGCACCTTAAGGGTCAGCCGACCAAAGCCCTTGCTGAGAAAGGACCACAGGTAGTCCGGAATGCTTGCCGAGGAACAGGAGGAAGGGTTCAGGCCCTTTCCTGACACCAAATGGAAGATCTCTTCAATTTGAAGGCCTAGCATTATCTGGTGGAGCTCCTTATGGGACCTTCAACAACGTTGAGGACCTCGTCGAAAGACCCAAGGCCTGGAATCTAGCCAGCTCAGGAACCAGGCCGTCAGGGGCAGGGATTGAAGGTCTGGATGGAATACCTTCCCTGACTTGACAGATCAGGTCTGGGAGGCTGGAAGCCGCCTCGGGAGCCTGGAGCTGAGACTGAGGAGAACTGGATACCAGAGCTGGCGGAGCCAGTCTGGAGCTACCAGAATCACCTGCACCTTGCTCCTCCTCGCCTTGAGAAGCACCTTGTGGATCAAGGGAATGGGGAAAGGCGCAGAAGAGGCCCGAGTCCACGGCCTCGAAAGGCATCCCTGCAGCAAGCCCTGCTGAGAGGCGGGCATGAAACAGTCTCAACCGCATTCTCCTGGAGGCAAAAGGTCCACCTGAGCGTGACCCAGTGGGAGGAACAGATCTTGTGCTACCTCCGGCAGGACAGAACCCCTCGTGAGCGCGCAGCCCCTATGCGGCTACGGCATCGACCCAGGGTGATGGGCGCTCCTGCCACCCTGACTGGCTAGGAGATCCCCTCCAGGCTGCGCATGAGGCATATCACGGAGGCCTCCTTGCATAAGGGCAAGCGTGTATCCGGCCCTGGCGGTTTAGGTAGCACATGGGCCGTGGTATTGTCAGTCTGGACCTGAACCACTTGACCCGTAGAAGCGGAGCGAAGGCAGTGAGAGCTAGGCGGACCCTTACGGGCTCCGGCAGGTTGATACCAGCACCGGGACTCCGAGGGGACCAGAGGCGTCGCTCCGTGCTCCCCAATGGGCACCCAACCCATCAGAGAGAGAGTCGGTCCGGAGAGACCATCGGCCCGGGCAGACGGCAGGATGCCCTCCTGCAAATGTGCGGAAAGGTCCACCACTGGAGGCGTTCCACATTTCCTGGGTCACCGTCACCAACTGATCAAAGGATCGAGCATTGTGACAGCTGACTGACCCATCCCCAATGAAGGGAGACGCATGTGCCAGCAGGCCCAATGGACCCACGCTGGTCAGGCCGCTGTAGTGCCCAGAGGCGCAGGAGTCTCCGGGCAGAAGCTACTTAACCAGGAAAGATTGGGCAGGAGGAAAATTTCTGGCCCTGTCCGCGGGAGCGAGCTCTGGCTCTGAAGAGATCGAGCTCTGCCCGATGAGGGTATCACCTGCTTGACACAGTTCGGCTCGGTCTACGCTGATGAGGAGGCCAATCTCAGAAGCAAGCCTGGAGGCCAGATCTCGGGACCACTCCACCTCCGTTCTGGAAGGGGCTGCCAACAGCCAGTCATCCAGGTGAGAGGTACTCCTGAGCCCTTGGCGCCCATAGAATGCCGACACCACTGCCATGCATCGGTGAAGACCCTGGGAGCTAGAGAGGCCGAGAGGGCATGGCCGGAACTCATAAGAGATCCCTCCGTTCTGAAGCAGAGAATTCTGTGAGAAACAGCGGATCCGGACAAGAAGAGCGCATTCTGGAGGTCCAGGGAACAGAACCACATGCCCCAATTCCAGGGATGGAATAACTGAACCAGAGTGACCATGCTGAAGGTCCGAGACCTTGAGGACCTGCTCAAGTCGTGCAGGTCAAGAATAGGGTGCCAGCCCCGTCCGTTTTGGGGCCAGGTTCCCTGGACTGAACCCGGAGTCTGGAGGAGGATCCGCCACCTTCTGATCACCTCTTTTGAAGCACAGAGCAATATCGGCTCGTTGGCCCGACAAGCGGGCTCCGGACCCGTGTGGCGCCCAGAGCGATGGCTCGAAAGGAAGGCCTGCTTTCGAAAACCAGAGGCGAGCCCTTACCTACTACCTCCACACCCAGCGGTCCGTGGTGATAGCGGACCAGGCGGGAAGGAGTGGCGGGCCGTCCCCCACGGGGGGGACCCAGGAAGAATTAGCGAGGTTGGGGTTGACACCCCTCAACCGTCACTGGGCAAACTGGGTGAGGGACAGCCAAAGGAGCTCTGGGCCTTTATCTCCTTGCTTCCCATTAGAGGAAGCCGTGACTTGGGTTTGGGATGCCAAGCGCCAAGCCTGCTGGCCCCTCGTGCTGGTGCTGATGGGCGGCCGTGCCGCAGGGGCGAGGACGAAGGACTTACGCTGATGTTGCCGGCAGCCCTTGTCCGTCTGGGCAGGGTGCCGGAGTCAAGCGGCGTTGGACTTCTGATCCACTGAGTGTCCTTCCACTCCAGGGCCGAAGGTCAGTCCCCAGGAAGGATGTCCGTCAACTTGTGCTGGGTTTCGCCGAGAAAGTGGACATCTCAGCCACGCCCTCGGCGCGCAGCCACCTTGGCCGCTACCGACCTGGCACAGGGAATCACCTATGTCAGCGCAGTCTGAAGCTGCTGCTTAGCCACCACCCTTCCTGGTCCACGCACCTGCGGGCCGTGGTCCGCAGGTCGGCCGGGAGATGAGATCACCTCATCCAGGGAACCCATGAGGCGTGGGAGAGTGTGCCATCAAGCGTGGCGAGCTGGCCTGCTGGAGCAGAGGAGGACACAGCGTATACCTTGCGTCTGACATAGTCCAGCCTTCTGGACTCCTTGGCCGGTGGGCCTGTCCCACGTCCGGCGTTTCGGGCAGCTGGAAGACATTATCGGTGACTAACCCGTAGCAGAGGGGTGCTCCGAAACGGGCAAAGAGCCGATAGGGACGCACACTTCCTGGCCATCCTGGCTGTGGGCGGGACAGGAAGCAGGCGCTACCAAAGCTCCAAGGCTGGGCCGACAATGGCCTCAGCCACAGGAAGACCTCCATGGGTGAATCCCTTCGGTCCTAGAATCTCCGTCAGGGATAACAGGCCCGTTTGGATCTGAACTCGAGCTGCATCGGTAAACCTCCGAGATGAGCCTAAGCAGACCCAAGAAGGACAATGGGCTATCGTCAGAGACTGGCCCAGGAGGACTCCAGGCCAACCTGCCTGGGGAACAGGAGGAATCGTCATCGGACTCCAAAGAATCTGCAAGAGCTGCCTCAGGCCTGAGCCACCCTCCACCTGCCGAGGCGGCGGGAGTGAGGGTGACCACAACCTGCTGGGCAGGCCGTGACCCAACCGAGGATCAACCATAAATGGTGGGGCAGCTAGTTTGGTCGAACAACCCGCCCAGAAATGGGCATCTCGACTGCTGGCGGAGTTGCTTCGACCATTGAGCGGCAACCACTTGATAGCCGGGGAATGAATCAAAGTAGATTGACTCCCCAACAACAGCAACTGCTGCCATAAGCTCCTCGTAGCGTCCGGCGCAATCTGCGTGAAAGCCTCTCCTCATCTGAGGAGGATGGCCCGAGGAGAACGTGTCTCCACTTAATTGGGGTGCCCAGACCGAGACCATGAAGTCGTGGGAGTGACTTGACAAGATGAGTCCAGAGACCGAGACCCGCGATTGAAACCTAGATTTCTTTGACTGGGTGACCGTAGTAGATCAGGGAGGGGCTGTGGACATGGCCTACCTAGACTTTAGCAAGGCATTTGACTCAGTCCCATACAAAGATTAATATACAAGTTAGCCAGCCTGGAAGTGGGTCCCAAGATGATAGCCTGGGTAAAGGGTGGCTGGAGAATAGGACACAGAGAGTAACAGTAAATGGAGTCCACTCTGAAGAAGGGGGTTACTGGTGGGGTGCCGCGAGGTTCAGTATTAGGACAGGTCCTCTTCAATATCTTTATAGCGACACTGCAGAGGACTGGAAGGAAAAGTATGTCTCTTTGCAGATAACACAAAGATCTGCAACAGAGTTGATACAGGTGGGGTGGAAAGGATGAGAAGGGACTTGGCTGAGTTAGAGGAATGGTCAAATGTGGCAGCTAAGATTTAATGCTAAGAAGTGCAAGGTAATGCACCTGGGAAACAAAACCCAGGGAAGAGTACACAATGGGGTGAGATACTAACATCAAAATGGAAAGGGACCTGGGGTAGTCATATCAGATGACAAAGGTGGGCAAGCAATGTGAGAGGGCAGTAAGGAGGGCTGGGGGGGATACTGGGATGCATAGGGAGAGGCATCACCAGTAGAAAACAGGAAGTTGGTATCCCTCTGTACAGACAGCTGGTGAGACCTCATCTAGAGTACTGCGTGCAGTTCTGGAGACCTGATCTCCGCAAGGACATAGACAAGATGGAAGCTTTCCAGAGGAGGGTAACTAAAATGGTGCAGGGTCTGCACAGGAAGACATATGAAGAGAGACTAAAGGAGCTTAATATGTATGGCCTCAAGGAAAGCAGGGACATGACAGAAACTTTCAAGTACCTTAAGGGAGTCAACAAAGTCCAAGAGGGTAGCATCTTTCAAAAAAAAAAAAAAAGAGGTGTGCAAGAACAAGGGGGCACAATTTGAAGATTGGGGGCAGCTAGAGGTAAAGTAAGGAAATACAGGTTACTCACCTGTAACAGGAGTTCTAGGAATGGTATGTTGTTCATCCACACTGTCTGGCAGCAGGTATCCTTGCAGCTTTAAATCTTGCGGAAGGTCTTCAAGCTGGCTCCTCCACCCACCCGGGTGGTAAAACTCTCGGCTCCGCCCCATGACACCAGATCTGGCCCGCTGGAAGCTCAGGTTGTGCGTCGAAGCCGGGGAGGTCAGGTGGGTCATGTGGATGAACAACATATACCATTCCTAGAACTCCTGTTACAGGTGAGTAACCTGTATTTCTAGGGACATGGATATGTTGTTCATCCACACTGTCTGGCAGACTCCTAGCAGTTCTCAGGGAGGAGGGAGGCAAGGCGCACACCCCCTACTTAGGGAATAGAGACTGGAGAACCGAGGCCCCAAAACCAGCATCCCGGCGTGACTCAAGGTCGATGTGGTAATGGGTGATGAAGGTGTGCGCTGACTTCCAGGTAGCAGCCCTGCAGATTTCCTGGATAGGGACGTCCCTGGAAGCAGCCACCGATGCAGCAGTATGGCGGGTAGAATGAGCTCTTATCCTCTGGGAGGCTCCATGCCCGCCAACTATAACGAGATCTATGCGGGAGGTGACCCACCTGCTTATCGTCCGCTTGGCTGCAGGTCTGCCAGGTGAGGCTTCAGCGTGAGTGACAAGACAGCTGGCGAACCTCTCCCAATTTCAGCCTGCGCTCCTTATAATAAGTGAGCACCCTTCTAGGGTCCAAGTATGGAGCCTGTATTCGGGCTCGAGGTGTGAGCTGGGTAGAACACGGCAGAGTCAACACCTGGTTAAGGTGAAACTCCGACACCACCTTGGAAGGAATTTCGGGTGGAGGCATGGGACAACCTTGTCCCTGTGGAAGACCAGGTAGGAGACTCGTGCAGAGCGCCTGGAGTTCTCCATCCTTCTGGCTGACGTGATAGCCACCAAGAAGATGGTCTTCCATGACAGGTGAGAGAGTTCACACCTGTGCATTGGTTAGAGATAGCGCCCATGAGCTTTGCCAATAACAGCAGTAAATCCCGGAGGTGGAGGTTCTTGCACGGAGGAAATGTGATCAAAGGCCTTAGCGCCAGACCACCTTCTCCTGCACCACCGACTGCTCCGGCCCGCGCCCGGTAAGCAGAGATGGCGCCAGGTGCACCTTTAGGGTCGTCGACCAAAGCCCTTGACTAGAAGGGACCATAAGTAGTCGAAATGCTTGCCAAGAACAGGAGGAAGGGTCCAGGCCCTTTCCTGACACCAAATGGAAGATCTCTTCAATTTGAAGGCCTAGCATTATCTGGTGAGCTCCTTGTGGGGCTTCAACAACGTTGAGGACCTGGTAAAGACCCAAGGCCTGGAACTCTAGCCGCTCAGGAACCAGGCTGTCAGGTGCAGGGATTGAAGGTCCGGATGGAACACCTTCCCCTGATTGACTGAGAGCAGGTCCGGGCGAGCTGGAAGCTACCTCGGGAGCCTGGAGCTGAGGCTGAGGAGATCTGGGTACCAGAACTGGCGGGCCAGTCTGGGGCTATCAGAATCACCTGTGCCTTGTCCCTCCTTGCTTTGAGAAGCACCTTGTGTATCAAGGGAAATGAGGAAAAGGCGTAAAGAAACCCGGGGTCCATAGCCTCGGAAGGCATCCCCTGCAGCGAGCCCTGCTGAGAGGCGGGCATGAAACAGCCTCAGCCTGCATTCTCCTGGAGGCAAACAGGTCCACCTGAGGTGTGCCCAGTGGAGAACAGATCTTGTACTACCTCCGGCAGGACAGACCCCTCGTGAGATGCAGCCCCTATCCGGCTCAGGGCATCGGCCAGGGTGTTGGAGGCTCCTGCCACATGAATAGCTGGAGATCCGCCTCCAGGCCTGCGCACGTGACCAAATGGAGAGCTTCCCTGCACAGAAGCATGGAGCGCTCCTGCCCTGGCGGTTTGGGTAGTACATGGTCGTGCTATTGTCCGTCTGGACTCGGACCACTTGACCCGGAGAAAGCGGAGCAAAGCGGAGAGCGAGGCGGACGCTCGGAACTCCAGCAGGTTGATGTGGCATCGGGACTCCGCAGGGGACCAGAGGCCGTGCACTCGGTGTTCCCCTGATGGGCACCCCAACCCAGAGAGGCATCGGTCGATAGAGACCGTCGGCTGAGGCGGACAAAGGGATGCCCTCCTGCAGATGAGATGGAGCGGTCCACTACGGAGCGTTCCACAGCTCCTGGGTCACCATCACTAGCTGGTCCAATGGATCGTAGCGTTGTGACCACTGGCTGGCCAGTCCCCACTGAAGGCGCATGTGCCAGCGTGCCAGCGGACCACACTGGTACAGGCCGCCATGAGGCCCAGGGCGCAGGAAGTCCCAGGCAGGCGCGATTGCCCAACCAGAAATGATTGGGCAAAGGAGGTAGAACCTCGGCCCTGTCCGCGGAGCCATGCTCTGGCTCGAAGAGTCGAGCTCTGCCCGATAAACAGAATCGCCTGCTTGACTCGGAGTTCCGACTTGGCCTCGTTGATGAGAAGGCCGACCTGAGCAAACCTGGAGGCCAGATCTCTGGACTGCTCCACCTCCTGTCTGGAAGGCTGCTATCAATGTCGTCCAGGTAAGTACACCACGGACCCCTCGGAGCGCCAGAAAGCTGTCACCACTGCAATGCATTTGGTGAAGACCCTGGGAGCTGGAGACAGGCCAAAGGCATGGCTCGGAACTCGAAGGAATCCCTCTGCTCAAAAGCGAAGGAATCTCCGATGTGGACGGACGGATAGGGACGTGAAAAAGCAGTCCTGCAGGTCCAGAAACAGAACCACACGCCGTGTTCAGAGATGGTATTATCTGCACCAGAGTGACCATCCTGAAGGTTGAGACCTTAGGAACTTGTTCAGGTCGTGTGGAAGTGAGAATGGGCGCCAGCCCCGTCGTTGCGGAACCAGGAAGTACCTGGACACGAACCCGGGTCTGGGGGTCCTCTACCTCCCTGATCACCTCCTTTTGGAGGAGAGAGGCGATAATAAGCTCGACGAGCCCGACAGTGAACTCTGCGGACCCAGTGCAGCGGCTCTGAAGGGCGGGGCCTGCTCGAATTCCAGAGCAGGCCTTCTCCACCACCTCAGTACCCACCTGTCCGTGGTAATAAGCGGACCAGAGGCGGAAGAAAATGTGAGCCGTCCCCCACGAGGGGAACCAGGCGAGTGGCAGGGGATGGAAGCGACACCCCTCAGCCGTCACTGGGCAGGCTTGGAGGAGGGACGGCCGAAGGACCTCCTGGGCCTTACCTCCCTGCTTCCTGTTGGAAGAAGCCGGCAGCTTGGGTTTGGGATGTCAAGCCCGAGCCTGCTGGCCCTGGCGTTGCTGGGCGGGCGCGGCGAGAAGGCGAAAGGGCTTAGGCTGTGGCTTGGCCTTTGTCCTTCTGGGGAAGACCGAATCAACCCCAGGGCCGAAGAGGTCGAGTCCCAAAGGGAACATCCGCCAACTTGTGCTGGGTATCTGAGGTAAGGTGGATATCCTCAGCCAAGCCGACGGCCGCATGGCCACTGCGGCGCCACAGACCTGGCACATGAGTCTCCAATGTCAAAAGCAGTCTGGAGCTGCTGTTTGGCCACTGCCCTGCCCTGGTCCCGCACCTGCCTGACCGTAGTCTGCAGATCCAGCGGGAAGATGAGGAAGACCTCATCCAGGAGCCCAACAGGGCATGAGAAAAATGTGCCATGAGGATGGCGAACTGCCTGACGAAGGCGAGAGAGGGCGCAGCATAGACTTTCGCCGGCATAATCCAATTTCTTGGATTCCTTGTCGGGAGGTTTGTCCACATCCCTGACGCTCCTGGCGCGACGAAAACTCTGTCGGTAACCAACCCTCAGCAGAGGGTGTTCAACCGGACAGGGAACCGTAGGGACCGCATACTTCCTAGCCATCCTGGCCGAAGGCGCAGGGCAGAGAGCAGAGGCGCTGCCAAAGCTCAAGGCCCGGACCCACCACTATTTCCGGCCACGGAAAGAGCCTCCGTGGGGGATCCCTGGGTCCAGAATCTCCGTGAGGGGATACCAGGCCCATTTAGAAATGGTTCGAGCTTCATCGGTGGACTCAGAGATGAGCGAAGCAACCCTAGGAAGGACGAAGGGCTGATAGTCCACTGACTGTCCTCCTGAGGACTCCAAGTCCATTACGCTGGAGAAAGGGAGGAATCATCCTTGGACTCGGAAGAGTCCTCTAAGAGCTGCCTCGGGCCTGAGCCACCCTCCACCTGCCGAGGTCTATCGGGAGTGAGGGTGACAGACAGCCTATGGGGCAAACCTCGAGCCGACCGAGAACTTTTGGTCAGCGCCCCAACTAACGACTGTGGAGGCGGAGGTTCCACCAGAATCAGTGGGGCAGCTGGATCTGGCCGAACAACCGGCCTGGGAACAGGCTCCTCGGCTAGAACGAGGGGTTGTTTCGGCCGCTCCGGTGACAGCCACTTAATGGCGGGGAAGGCGACTGGGTCGGCTTATTCCCAGTCAGAAGGGCTGTTGCCACATGAGTTCCTCATACTTCCGGCGTAACTTGCGCCCAAAGCCTCCCTCATCCGAGGAGGCCCGGCGCCTCTGTGATGCCGAGACCAAGACCGCCTATGAGGCGGGACCCGGCTGGACGCGAAGATGTCGAGACAGAGAATCTCGGCTGGGCCGAGGGCGGTGCGAGGGAGGTGTGGGAATCGGCCACCCTCGGTTGGACGATTCCACGAGCTCGGAACCGGAGGCACAGGCGAGCCGACAGGATCCTCAACTCCACCGGGGAACCCGGGAGAGGGGTTCTCAGCTTCTCCAGCCGACAACCCGTCTAACGGGTGGAAAAAATCTCGACCCGCGTCGGCGGAGTCTCGGTCAACTGGCCTGGCGGGGACACCGTGAAGCCAGTGGCGAAGCTGATGGAGTCGACCGAGTGGGCTGTCAACCAGGGAGGAGTCTTTCCGCTCCCAAGAGCGTCGACGGTGAGACTTACTTTGCTCTTTTGGACCGAGAAAAGGTCAGAAGAAGTTGGACCCTCACCTTTAGGTGACAGGGTCAGACAGAGCTCATTAAAGGAAGCCGATCAGTGGCACGAGAGAGAGCGGGACAAATGCACGCAGCCGAGGTAAGCGGCCCGCACCGCTCCTCTCTCGAGGGCGATCATCTGCTCGAAAGCTGATCCGCCGAAAGCCCGCCATCAAGGACACCGCCAACCGGCCTCTTTAGATTTAACCGAGGAAATCTTTTCTCGGACGCCCAGCTGTAAACGGGCAGCACGGGTCTTCAGGACGAGGGCCGAAAGAAAAGCACAGGTCACAAGCCTGCAGGTCGTGCTCAAGGCCCAAGCAATAACGCATCGTGGAGTGCGGATCCGTCCGGACATCTTCTGCCGCAGGGGCATCCTCCAGAAAACCGAGTCGGTTATCCATCGCAGCCGCGAGGAGAAGACGAAGTCTTTTAGCAAAAGAACTTTGATTTGAAAATTCGAAGAATTGGAACCAGTCTTATACGCAGAGCGTTAAGGAGGGAACCTGAGCTTCCAAGCGGTAAGGAAGATCTGGCGTCATGGGGCGGAGCCGAGTTTTACCACCGGGTGGGTGGGAGGAAAAGCCAGCTTGAAACCTTCCGGCAAGATTTAAGCGGCAAGGATACCTGCCAGACAGTGTGGATGAACAACATATCCATGTCCTAAGTATTTTTTCACAGAGGGTTGTGGATGCATGAGCGGCCTTCTGGAGAAGGTTGTGGAGTCAAAACCAGTGGCTGAATTCAAGCATGCATGCATGGGACAGCCATAAGGCAGTTCTAGGGGTGGGGGTGAAAAGTAGGCTGCTGGTTAACTAAGATCTGCAGCTTATCCACTAGGTAGGAAATGGGCAGACTGGGTGGGCCAAGCGATCCTTATCTGCCATCAAATTCTCTGTTTCTCGAAACACAATCTGACACATGGGGTTCAACTGCTGCTTCTATGGCAGCTGCGACGAAGAGCTGTCCATCAGCGTCACAGCATCAAAACAGACCACACTGCGGATTACTTTAATACAGTCTAAGCTATGTGGACTGTCCGGGACGTACTCCAAGGTACTGTGCAAACATGCAGTCCTACATGAACTACTGTACTGTAATAATTTAGTGAGATGCACACCACTTTCACCAGACTAATGCACTTTACTGTATAGTACTGTATTTATTAATGAGCATCTATGTGCAATTATGAGCTTTTTATTTATTGCTATTGTACCTCTAATGCCAGCACGTTGCTGCCCTTTTAACCTGAACTATCATTAAATGCTAATTACCGCATACCACACTGTGCTGGCAATTTTTTCAGTTTCTCCCATTTATCTGAACATTTTTCGTGTCACATTCGGATAAACAGGGTTCCACTGTATATATAGACCAAAAATATCAAAGCACTGATATACAGAGACTTGTCAAAGTTAAAGGATTGCTTATACTGGCTATTTGATTAAAGGACACAGAGCGGTCCATCTCAATTAAGTGACAGCATTATCCTGGCAGCAGACCACCACTCCACAGCAAAAGTCAGACACAGCTGGCAGACAGAAGCTGGAGGTCCTATCCCAGACCACAACTGGGGCAGACACTAAGCAGTGGGTAGAAGGTGACTCACCTGGGTGGCAGGGTATCCTTGGAAAATCCTCAAGTTTTTATACTCCTATTATAAAAGTTAATTTTAGACAGGACAGTTCCAGCTTATGCTGGAGAGGCTGTCAGGAGAGGAGAACCACTACCACATATTTTGTGCATGTCCTCTGTTGCGATTACTGGAGATAGATGCACGAGATGGAAATGGGGCAGGGCATAGATATCCCTTTTCTGTATGAGGTAACGGTGCTGGGTTTAGCCCCCCCCCCCCCAAAGGTCTCTGCAACCAAAAACATAGGGGGGTACGTCATGCTTTTTGTCTGGCAGCAGTTAAAGTTATAACTTATCACTGGCTGGCTGCTGACATACTGACTACACCGGAATGGAAAGCAAGGGTGCAACACTTACTGGACATGGAAAAAACCACAATGGAGTTGCGACTCACCCAAAAGAAATGCAGAGAAGTGAGGGAGGGGGGAGACGCATATTAATGCAATTCAACTGTGCCCCCCCCCCCCATTAAATGAATTAAAGCTACCCTGGGATAAACAGTGAGCGAGTTTTGTTTCACAGAATGAGATAATGACAGACAAGTTTGCAGTTGTTGTAAAAACAGGAATTTCATAGAACTCTCTCTCTAATTTCACACTTGCCGAGAGACTGCTTAAGTCTTAGTACAGCAGGATACATTACTGTACTACAGTACAGTCTAAGTTGCTTTTCTTTCTACAAGCCAAAATGGTAATCACTGCAGAATGCAAGATTTTCACTGCTTTACAGAAATAGTAATCTGTTGGATTTTAAATGCCAAATGGACGTAAAGCACTAACCAAACACCAGACTGAAATGCAAGTCAGCAATACTTTGTTCTATACTGTCATGTGCTGTCTCAAACTTGAAGTTACAAAAAAAAAAAAAAGTTGATGGTTCTTTACACGCTCGTAAAAGGAAAGGCAAGATCAAACAGATGAACTCTAAACAGACTGAGCACAAAAATTACTACACTTTGGGGGAAACAGTTATATTGAGCCCCACCTCACCCTGAGGCGGGGCCTACCTGCAGGAAAACATTTCCCTTTAACACTTTCATAAATACTCTTGGTGCAGAGGCTAGCCCGAAATGGAGAGCCCCGATACCGAAAGTGTTCATCTTGGAAGCTTCTTAACTGCACTTCATACTTTGTTGCTATATAGGCAAGTGGACTCTAGATGGCACCATTCATTTGAGAAAGCCTCATATGAGGCGAAGCAGTGTGCTCCAAACTGCCTGCAATTGTTGCACTTCTATTCACTTTAAAAATAAAAGAGAAAAAATAAACTTCAAAATATTTTCTCTACTGTCTGTCTGTTACAAGGATTGGCAAATGCCTGGCCTATATGTACTGCTACTGAAAGTGTTCATCTTGGATCTCAAACTTGAGAAATTTTATATGCAACGGCAGAGTAGAAATATGTAGATAAGCATCCGATAGGTCTATTGAGGAAGGTCTGGGACTGGTCTATTCTTCTACCACTTCTAAGTCTTGTCCATCCAGAGAAGACACTTGCCTGCTTTTATCCCATTACTCTTTTAGGTGCACCGTGATCCTTGCAATCTATTTCCTTGAAAGAGGTCCCATCTCCTCCCTCCCTTCTCTTGATCCATCGCATTTTGTAAAGGTTATCCTCACCCAGCCTTCTCAATTTATGAAAGTCTGCCCTCTTGAACACTGGAGTTTATGTTTGTTTTGATTTTAAACTTCCACCCTAGTCCTCATTTTAACGTTACCACATTATGGTCAAAAGGCCATCGCTCACCCACCCTACAGAAGACACGAATTATTCCAACTGCTAAGCACTATATTTCTTTATTAGCTTCTGTTTACTGGGTAAACAAACTAGACAACAAATGCCTATTTTCAGGTACGACCCAGAAGATTACTAGAGCATGGTTTACAAAACAGTGCGAGGGAATTACAACAATGTGAAATACAAGCAATGAGCAGGGTGATACAAATAAACAGGTACAGGATAAGCATATACATCAAGGGCAACAAGAAGCAAACAAGTGTTACATTTCGTGGAAATAATACAAGCGCAATTCGTACATTTTGAGGATGGTAAGTGTTAAGGTCAAGGGCATGCAGGGTAGATAATTCCCTTTACTAGAGCTCAGAGGGGGCAGGGGACCAGGAAAGTGGAGGGTGCAGCAAGGTCCAAGCAGCGGTAGGGATATCAAACAGCCTTGGAACAGTTACAGGCTGGCGCGAGACTTCAGGTGCAACCAGAGGGCACTCTTAAAGATGGGATATCCAATATATTTACCCCACTACTACCCTATATCACATACTGTGACAGAACGCAGCCCCAGTTACATTTAAGCATTCCTGTTCTACCTGCCCTTTTGGCAGAACCACCATCGCAATTTATGTCAAGTAAATTAAGATCTACCATAATTACTGCTCTACCTTTAAAGTGGTCTTTCTGCTTTTATCCATAATTCCTGATCACGGTCCTGTCTGGTCCAAAAGTCTGTAGCTTAGTTCCAGAAATGCTGTCGTCTACACACCTCAATAATCAATTCATGTTTACTGTTCAAGTTCTTGTCATGGCAAGACAACTCCACACGTGAGGATTCAGCACCCCCTTCTGTCCCAGATATCCTCTCTTACCCAAAACTCTTAATTCCTGTTTAATACAAAATTCTACTCCCCGTCTTCTTCCCATTCAGTCTTTTTATACTACTCTGGGTATGTATCCCTATTAGGCATATCTCCAAGTCTCCATGATACCATTGTGGAACCATCTATCCCAGATGCTATTGTTATGACTTCTTGCATTCATGTAAGCACTTTTCCAAGTCTGCATTTGCTATCTCATTTATCGTCTAGCACTGGAATACTACTTAGTGCACTTTCTTGACTTTTCCTGCCAAATACTCCCTCATCTAGTTTAAACACTCCCATCATTCTGTCTTACTTACCAATATGTCTGTCCTGCTTTCATTCAGATGGCACCTTCTTGTATAGGGCCTCCCAGTTAAAAAAGGTTCACCAATAGCTAAGAAGCTTAAAGTTATGATGTGACCTTTGTAAATTCAGTTTTGGGCTTCATAGCTTGTCACTCAGCTGCAGCGATAGTCCCGCTGTATCAAGATTATAGAGTTTACTGCTGTCCTGTAGGAGAAAGAAGAAATCATAACTCAGGCCTAACCACCGGTCAACCGATCCCTTCCATTTCCCGGTCTGCTCACCACGCCCCCACGCTCGGACGTTTTGTGATGTCCTATCAGGGAGAGCGTGGGGACGCACCCCAGTGAATCCTATGGGAGAGATTTTCAAATCCATACTATGCGTCTTTAAGCTGCCATTGATACAAATGAAAGCCACGCTCAACTAATGTTTGGGGTGACTTATTTATATCGGCAGCAGCACAAAAAGATACATAATGCGGAGATTTGGAACATCTCCCACAGGATTCAATAGAACTATTACGCTCCTGCAAGGCATCACAAAAACGTCCGAGCACAGGAAGGGATCAGCTGGCCAGCAGTTCAGCCACAGTTACAATCCCTTCCTCCCTTACAGAACAGCAGCAAACTTCGCAATTTTGTTAGAGTGACTGTCACTGCAGCTGGAGTAATGGACTATGAAGCCCAACAGTGAATCTCATAACTTCACCTTTAAACTCAGACTCTTTACCACTCACTTAAGCCAGCGCGTTAGTCTAATCACCAATGTCTTTCCCAACTCGCGTGGCATGGCTGAGAAGAAAAAATTACTCACCTTAGTAATGTTGTTTCTTCTAATGGAGTCTTGCTATATTATGACATATGCAGTTTGTCCCAGCCTTAGAACTGCTCGAGGTGAAAGAGTTAACTTTCCATGCCAGGCATGGAATCTTGATGACTCAGTTGAAAACTCTGTCTGCTGTTCTTCAAACCCAAACTGTCAGATCTTTACTGAGCAAAACTCACTAAGATTCTGTGTGGAAGCTGTAAACCTACACTACCAACTGGCTACTAAACATAAGAACACATTTTTGGTCCCAAAACAAAGACTCAAGACAGGGATCCAAAAATAAAATAAAATAAAATACAATACCCAAACACCCCAAAGGAGGGTGAAAAAACAAAGGTGGGCATCATAAGTGCCAACACTGCACTGCTCACCCACATCCCAAAACAGAGGTTCTGAGAGGGCAGGTGGGAGAGGTCATAATATGCAAGACTCCATTAGAAGAAACAACATTACTAAGGTGAGTAATTTTTCTTCAAACAACATGAAGTCTTGCTATATTATGTTTCTGTCTGAACACACAGCAGTACCTCCATGGAGGAGGGACAGAACCTATTAGGAAATAGGCTCTGAAGCACAGCTGTGCCAAACCGAGCATCACTCCTAGCCTGGATGTCAGGAGTAATGCTTGGTGAAAGTGTACTGTTTTCCAGCTAGCTGCTTGACATATCTCTAAGATAGGGATGTCCTGGCCGCAGCTAGGGACGCCAGCTGTACCTCTGGTAGAGTGAGCCCTCAGGCCTAAAGGGGGAACCTTACCCAGTTTTTGATAAAATTGGATACAAGAGACAATCCACCTGGCAATGGATCTTTTAGTGGCAGGTTTCCCTCTACCAACCTCACCGTAAGTGAGGAACAGTTGGAGGGAGTCAAACCTGTGACCCTTGGTACGCTCTATGTAGTAACTAAGGGCTCTCTTTACATCTAAACTGTGCAGCCTCCTCTCGCCAGAGGTGGAATTGTCAGTGAAGCACACTGGAAGAGATATAGATTGATTAAGGTGGAAGTCTGAAACCACCTTAGGCAAGAACTTCCTGTTAGTCCTGAGGACTACCTTATCTCTGTGAAAGGAGATAAAATCAGGCTCCACTGACAAAGCTTGTAATTCACTTATGCGCCTGGCAGAAGTGATGACTACTAGAAACACAGTTTTCCAAGTCAAGTACTTAAGCCTTGCTGAAGACAAAGGCTCAAAGGGGGTTGCATTAGCTGAGCAATGCAAACATTAAGATCCCAGGCAAGAGCAGGGTCCCTGAATGGAGGGTTGGTGTAGAAACTCCTTGAAAAACTTGGGAGAATACAGGGTGAGCAGAAAGAAGAGGGCTCTCCTGCTGAAATAAAAGCAGAGACAGCTGCCAAATGCACTTTCAGGGTAGCTGGCCTCAGCCCCAAAGTATTTAGATGGACCATATAATCCAGGACTGTGGGCAAATCAGCAGATTCTGGAAATATGCTACCAGAGCACCATATGGAAAACCTTTTCCATTTAGAATTATAAGTAGCCCTGGTGAAGCTTCCTAGAAGCTTTCAATATATCAGTACACCTTGAGAAAGGTGTGGTCAACAAACTCTAACTCTTCAAGAGCCAGGCCTTGAGGTTGAGGGATTTGAGATCGGACACCAAACTCTCCCTGGGCACAGGTTAACAGATTGTGAATCCTGGGAAGACACAGGGGAAGGCGGACTGCTAAGGACAGAAGGAGTGGATACCAGGGCTGTCTGGCCCAATCTGGAGCAATCAGAATCATCTTGCAAGGTTGAGATCTGATTTTGACTAGCACCTTGAACAAGAGAGGGAAGGGGGGAAAGGCATAGAGAAACTTCCCTTCCCAGTCGAGAAGGAAGGCATCCAGAGGGACTGAGCCCAACACTGGGGGCCTGCAACAAAAAAGCGGAAGTTGGTGATTGTCTGGGGCTGCAAAAGATCTATCAGAGGGTGCCCCACCTGGCAAATACTAACTCCAGTACTAGGGGATCCAGAGACCATTCATGTTGGCCTGGAAATCCTGCTGAGAGCATCTGCCAGGACATTGTCCTTGCCTGGGAGGTGAACTGCCATGAGGAAGTGTTCAGGGAATAAGCCAGAGACCACAACTTCATTGCCTCGGTGCAAAGGCCAGAACCGAGTGCCCCCTTGTTGATGTACCACATTGTAGTGGTGTTGTCTGTTCTGACCTGTACCACTTTGTTCTGAACAGATGCAGAAAAAACCTGAAGTGTTAGAAAAACAGCTCTGAATTCCAACAGATTGATGTGGAGCAGAGATTCCTGAGGGGACCACAATCCCTGGGTGGTGAGGTCGCCCATGTGAGCTCCCCATCCCAAGAGGGACGCATCTGTAGTACGGGTCAAGGAGTGAGATTGAGGGATGAAAGGAACCCCCTGTCTCAGATTGCTCTGATCCTGCCACCACTGCAGGGCCTGGATCAGGGTTCGAGTTACTGGGATCAATTTGGTTAGAGGATCTCTCCTTTGAGATCAGAAGGCTCTCAAATGGAACTGAATGTCCCTCATCTGAAATCCTGCTCCTTGCACTACCGCTGTGGAAGCAGCCATGTGCCCTAGGAGCTGTAGAAGTGCCTTGCTGGTCGAGAGACCTGCAGAGTGAAGGAGGAGGCCAGAGCCACCAGGGTCTTTACTCTTTCTAGAGGAAGGAAAGCTCTGGCCTGCTTTGTGTCCAGTTCTGCGCCTATGAAGGTGAGTAGCTGAACAGGCTCTAGAACTGACTTTGGAAGACTGAGAGGAAAACCTAGAGATGTAAGCAGCTGCTGGGTAACCTGAAGGTGTAATTTGACTTGGTCTGGAGACTGACCCACTATGAGCCAATCGTCCAGGTAAGGAAAGATGGCAATCTTTTGCCTTCTTAAGTGAGCAACTGCTACTGCCAGGCATTTTGTGAATACCCTTGGGGCAGAGGTGAGGCATTGCTCTGAACTGGTAATGGCCTGAGGGCAGTTCGAATCTGAGGTACTTTCGGTGGGAGCTTCTGATGAGAACATGGAAGTAGGCATCCTTGAGGTCCACGGACACTAGCCAGTCCCCTGGCCTTAGGGAGGGTAAAATAATTCCCAGTCTCACCATTCTGAATTTTGGTTTTAAAAGGTGCTTGTTTAGGTATCTGAGATCCAGGATGGGCCGCCATTCTCCTGTCATTTTTGGGGGTAAGGAAGTACCTGGAGTACAGTCATTTGCACTGGTATAGGGGAGGAACCCTTTCTACAGCTCTGAGAGCCAGGAGGGTTGAGACTTCTGTTTCCAAAGCGAGAGCCTCTAATGGATTTGCAGGTGGAAAGGATCTGGCTCTCATCTTTGGAAATTTTTTGAAGCGGAGAACCAGTCCTGGCTTACTACTTCCAGGACCCACTTGTCTGATGTTAAGACTCCAGTCCTGGGCCGAGTAAACCAGCCTGGGTAATGGAGAATCTGCCCGGCATCCCATCAGGGTGCCTGTTTGGCAGGGGCTTTAGGCTGAGGGGTGGGAACAGGCCTGCTCGTACCCCGTCTGCCTCTCCCTCTGAAGAACCCCCTCTGGGCATAAGCTGAAGAGGAGGCCTGGGCTTGGTAAAAAGGCCTGTGAAAAGGCCTGCCCCTGCAAAGCTGCCTCTGAGGAGTGGCTTGCCTCTCCTTGGCCTGTGCACTCCTATATGTGATCCTATACTCATCCATTTTCTTCATGTAATTCTCTGTTTGCTCCCCAAACAGAGAATTACCCTAACAAGGAAAATCCATGGCCTTAGCCTGGGTATCCTGTGACAGGCTAGTACAACTGAGCCAAGCCATTCTGCAAGCCACAGATGTAGCCATGACTCTTGAAGATACATCATTAGAGTCACTGCAGCATGGAATTGTACCTTGAATCTCAATACCATCAGCAGCCACCTGCTCCAGCTCCTTGTACAGCTGGCCAGGGACCTGTTTGGCTAAAGCCATAACAGTATCCCATCTAGATTTCTGGTATCTTGCAACATAGGCCATATAATTTGCCTGTCTGAGTCCCAAGGATGCTGCCATGTATTGTTTCTTTGCCATGGCATCAATCCTCCTGGAGTCCTTGTCAGGGTGTGTGAAGACAAGGGAATATTTGCCTTATCACAGGCTGTAGCCTGCACTACCCCAACATGGCTGCACTGTTGTGAAAGGAACTCTGTATCAGAGCCTGACAATGTACCTCTTGTCCATTTTTATCCACAGGAGGTATAGTGTTAGGAGCTTTAAAATTTTGTCTGTTTCCTAAAAGATTTATGTAAAGGAATAGACAATCTCCTGGACTCTGGGATAGCCATCATTTCCACATAGTCAGGCTCCTCCTGTTCATCCACAGCTTTTTCCAAAGGGAGCTGGAGGGTTTCAGCAACTTTTTTATAAAACATAAAATGAGAAGGGGACTCAGACAGCCTAGGGGGAGACACTCCTGAAGGTCTGTCTGGGGAGATGTCCGGTTCAATGGGCACATCCAGACTTTCAAAATCACATTCACTCTCTTCATAATCCTCCTCCGGTTCATAAAATTCCTCTATATCATATTCTTGAACCGGTGGAACTGACCGCTTACCTGATGGTGCCGGTTCGGTCGGAACCGGGGAAAGCGACTGGACAATCTGGATCGCTTTGGCTATCTCTGCAGTGGTTGGAAGGAAATTTTGGCTCCACACCTGCTGATTTTCTAGTCCTCTTTGCTGGAACTGGCTCCTCCAGTCAGCTCTTAGTTTGCCTAAGAGTCGCCCTGGTCAGAGGCACTCCTCACCCGGACAGACTGGCCATCCGGGTCAGTGGACACTTTGGCCTCTTGTTCCCTGAGCCTACCAACTCTCTTATCCAGGGTAGCTGCAGGGAAATTCTTACAAATCTGGCAGTCTGCATTGGGGTGGTCAACCCTAGACAATAAACACATGTGGTGTGTGGGTCAGCCTTGCAAAGGCTTCCCAGAGACACTACAGTGCTGAAACCCAGTGGGCCCAGTTTTTCTTTTGGGTTTCTCAGACATAATGCCAGCCTAACAAAACTTGCCCTTCTACGGCAAATCGTAACAAGACACCCTTATCGGTTCCCCAACCGTGTCACGGTCGTGGAAACCGTAATGAAACTGCTTTTAGAACCGGGAACCGCACTCTAAATGCAATTTAATTAAGTTTAATAACCCTGATCGGTTCAAACCGAACTCGATAATAACGTTTGCAAGTTCCACACAGAGAAAATGTAAAACCTATCTATTACTTACGATACCACAGACGAGCTTGAACCGACCGGTTGCGGTTAAAATAAGACAAATGCGGTTTAAAAAAAAAAAACGAGAAATTACACTTTTCAACCAACAAAATGAACCGAGCAGAAGGAGAAATCTCCGGAGTGACTGTTCAGTGAGGCGGAGTAAAGAATCTGACAGTTTGGGTTTGAAGAACAAACAGACAGAGTTTTCAACCGAGCTCGCGCTCAAGATTCCATGCCTGGCATGGAAAGTTAACTCTTTCACCTCCGGAGCAGTTCTAAGGCTGGGACAAACTGCATATGTCATAATATAGCAAGACTTCATGTTGTTTGAAACAAAACCACAATTTTTTTTTTTTTTTTAAACATACTACAAGAATCACATTCCCTGTGTGAAGAGACAAGTCCTGATAGTGGGTATCTACAGAAGACATCTTGCCTTTGAATGAAGCAAAATTTACAACAAAGAGAACCTTTAACGCTTTGTTGAATATGGAGAAAAATGTAATAGGACTTGTCTACCCACATACCTGCTACGTCTCCTGTCACGATCCCGGCTTTTTGATCGTTTGCGGTCACGTGATCTACTGCGTCTCCTGTCTGACGTTTTACTTGAGTGTCTGCTGCGTGAATGACTCCTCCTCCGCTTCTCCCGCTCCTTATCTCTCTCTTTCTCCCTTTCTTCTTCTTCACGGCGCCTCTTTCTGTCCCTTTCTTCTCTTTCCCGCTCCCGCTCTCTTTCTTTTTCTTCTCTCTCTCTCTTTAATTTGTCATCACGATCTGGTTCATCACTCTTCTTCCTCAACTTTTCCTAAGTAAAGGCATAAGAAAGTGAGGCCATAAAACAACTATCATTTACAAAACGGTACGAAACCCTAATGTACTCCAGTAATGATTTTAAAAGGAAAAATCACACTCAAAAGCTAGCGTACTAGCAGTGTTCGAGGCTGATGGTTACTGTCAGGCAGTACCCATATCTTTAAACAAGAAAACTGCCACATTTGTTACATCAGTTCAACAGAAATTGTCTAAGTAAAACATCTTATTTATTAAATTTTAGGAGAGTAAACAAGTACATCACACATTACATACATATGCTTGTACATTAGTTAAGCAGATTTTCACAGATTACAATAAACTTTCACATAGTAATTGTGGGACATTTCATGGCAGCATATGTAGGACATAAAACATTAACACTAAAACATCAAACTTCAGCTCTGCAATTAATAGCAGGTAGCTGGTACCCTAATACCGTGTAGATCAGTTAGACTTCTACACCATTTAATCCTGGGATGAAATCCCCCATGCGCCATAGTTACCTGAGTACATCTGGCTCACCCTTCAAGTCTAATCGTGGCTGCTTAAACTGAGTAAGAGAGTCAATAACAGAGCCCCACTGTGTCCAAGATCTGTCTCCCATTTCTCAGAGATCCCCCCTCTCCGATTCCCTGGAAACCATACCATCGTTCCTTGGCCTCTTCCCGAGCTACACCTCAGTCTGTATCAGGCTCCTTCCTTTTCTACAGCTGTAATGCCACATATTCCACCAGCTTTGGTCTCTATTTGCACGTCAAAGCTACTCACCATACCTTGTTTTTTTCCGTTTACTTTTTACTTGCACCTGTGCTGTTTGTACCAATCATTATTACTGTACATGTTTTTATTATTGCATTTCCCATTCCCTCTCCCCCATGTCACACCTGGAAAGAGAGCCTCGACTCAGTGTGCCCTTCCCAGTTACCAATTTTCAAATAAATACTGTAAAAATATTCTACAGGGAGTACCTTAAGGAAGAGCTCCTGTCACATCTGTAATGCGGGGATTGCGCATGAGACCCACATCATTTTGAAGAGTTTTCTGTGCTATTACTACCATAATTCTTATTACCCTGGGGTACAGAAAGTCCATTTCCTTATCTTCTCAGCATTCCACCCCAAAAGGAGAGACAACAGTTCATCCAGCTTTGGCACCTTTGCAATCCAAGTCATTTTCTGGGGGATGCTCATCTAGAAGGGACGCAGGGTAGGGCACTCCCAAAAGTAATATGTGCCCCTACGTTGCATACACTTAACTCCTAGTAGGGAGATGACCTTGTTAAATTTGTTTTCTGTGTCTGCAGACATATATAATCTGTGTAGAAATGTATATTGGACTTTATATCACTTATAAACCAGTAATCCTTTATATCAATTACAAACCAGTAATCTCATAGGGGTTTCACACAGAATCTTCCACATCTTCTCTGGGATTTGGCACTGTCACTCAGTGTTGCTTAACGTGGAGAGATAGGTTGGGAAGCACTCCTTCATGAACTAGTATGCCTAATAGCGCCCCTTGGGGTCAAGTCTGGTCTGCAGGATGCACTGTTCCATACAATGCACCTTTACTGTCAGAAAGTCCAGTCTACTGACCCTGTGTGCCCAATTTCTGACCTGGAAGTGTATAATGGGGGTTCTTAGTAGTTCTGCAATATATTCAAAGACCAAACACCCTGAGTGTTGTACAAGTCTCCTAAACATTTCCTCTTCCCCATCTCCCATGCTACAATCCTGGATCCTCTGGCCCTGGCAGAAATTTAGGATAGGCATACATTGGGGTTAAAATTGTGTGAGCCTTCCCATCTCCCAAATGTTTCCTTATCTGCCCCAGGCATGAATCAGCTGTACCTCCAGCTTATTTCCTTCCATGGCTGTCAATGCTTGCAAGCCTCCAAGTTTTAAGTATTCAGTCAGTGGATGGGTGGTGGGGGCCTCTCTGCTCTCTAGGAACACCAGCAGAATACCCCGGCTCTTAATCCATTATATAGTCTCACCTCGAGGGCCAAACAATATAGGGCAAAGGCAGGAAATCTCAGACTCCTTGCATGGGATGTTTTAATCTTAAAGGAAAACACCTGTCTCACCCAGCAACGCGCCCCCAAAAAAACAGGCTTTTGAGACCCCAAAATAATTTTATTCCTTGCCTGCTGTAATTTTTAATCTAGTCTTGGGGCTATTTTAATCTTAAAGGAAAACCTGTCTCATCCTGCATCCCCGATTAGGCTTTTGAGCCCGAAAATAATTTATCCTTGTCTGCGAAATATTTAATCTAGTCTGGGGCCATAAGTAAACAGCCCCGGAGCTATGCAGCACCATTTTACATTCTCAGCGTGATGCCACTCACTGCATCTTATACAGGGGGCTTAAAAGCTAAGGGGGGGGGAGAATCACTTTAGGGGTAGGGTGCTGGGAGCAGGACAGGTGTTCTTTAATAGGCTGATGCTGGGTCTTCTTTATGCACAAATGAACTCCGCACAGTTCCTTTCTAATGCATGTACAGCAAGTCCTTCTTTGTAAGACCCACAGGTAAGATCTGTATCGGGTATAGACAAATCTCACAAGTACATTCACCTTACCAAGGCTAACTCTCCCAAGCCAGGAGATGGGTAGCCTTTGCCATCTTTGGAGTGCATCCTGACCATATTTAAAAGGGGTTTGATAATCAAATCTTATAGTTTAGTTAGGGATTTGCCAACCCTGATCCCCAGATAATGTAAGAGTTCACCAGCGTAAACTGGACGTCCCCCACTCCCTTGAGGTCTACATCGCCCAGTCCTATCAGTTCAAACTTTATAAAATTTACAACATTGCCAAGGAATCTAGCATAGGTCTCAATGATGTCAATTACTGCTGATAAAGACCTCCTGGACTGGGTTAGAAAAGTACATCATCAGTATAAAGAGATGATATGTGCTGTATCCCATGCTCCTCAGCTCCAATTAATTCCATGCTGTTCCTTATAGTCACTGCCAAGGGCCCAAAGGCCAGTGCAAACAGCAAGGGAATGAGGGTACCCATCTCATCCCTCCTGTGAGCTCAAACTCCTCAAAGCTCCTGTTAACCAGAATATTTGCCCTAGGCTAGGTATATAACAGACACACAAGTTAAATTACATTTCCCAGACCAAATGAGCCCAGAGCTTTAAACATGCAGGTCCATTCTATAGTCAAATGTTTCTCAGCATCCAGGTAGACTACACATCCCACTGCACCACATTATGCAGACAAGGAACATTATGGTAGATGGTAGGAATACCATCCCTTAAACCCAATCCGGTCCTCTTTCACCAAAGAAGGCAATATCCCCTCCAGCCTAATAGTCAGGACCTTTGCTAGGACCTTAACATCACAGTTCAAGAGTAAGATGGGCCCATATGCTGCACACTCTGCAGGGTCCTTTCCTCCCTGTAAACAACTGACTGTGGCCTTGTTACAGCTTTCTGAGAGATGCCCTCTAGCACCTCCTTAAAATGCTATGCATGCATTTCAACCTTGTTTCCCATCGGCTATAAAAATTCAGGTGTGGAGGCAGTCAGGCCCAGCCTTCCCTCTTGTGGGCTCCCAAGTGAGACAGGCTCGATCAGTGTCTTCAGCTTGTCCTCTGTGTGATGAGGAAATTCAATCTCTTTGGGAAGGGTGTGCCTCCTCCTTCCTCTCCATGTATTCTCTTACGTGCAGTTTCCTACAGAACTCCACAAAATATTTATGAATCTCCCCATTCTGAAAAGTGAGAGATCCGTCCCTTTTTAACAGCTGCAATGACATTTGACTTCTTCCTCCCTCTAGATAATCATGCCAAAACTGAACAAGGCTTATTTTGCTACTCATAAAAATGCTTATTCGCTTAAGAGGGAGACCGTAGCCCTTCCTGCAAGCTCCCTATTGACAGCTTCCCTAGCCGCTTTCAGCAGTCTCCCAGTTTCTTCTGTAGGATCTTTATAAGCTTTTTTTTTTTTAAGGTCCTGAAATAACTCCTTTTCTTATGTTTGGCTGCCATAAAGGTCACCTATGCCCCTTAGAAACATAGAAGTTGACGGCAGATAAGGACCGCAAGGCCCATCCAGTCTGCCCATTTCTTTTTCTACCTTATAAATGTGCCATCGGCCTTTGCTCTGTCAGTGACCTATCTATTCATAGTCATTTGTATTGCTCCCTTATGCCTATCCCATGCCTGTTTGAAGTCCTGCACTGTATTCATAGCCACCAATTCTTGTGGTAAGCTATTCCATGCATCTACCACCCTTTCTGTGAAAAGAATTTCCTCATTCCCCTTAATCGGCCTCCTCTAATCTTCATGCTGTGTCCTCTTGTCCTGCTATTTTTCTTATATTTAAACATGTTAGACTCTCACCTTGTTTATGCCCTTAAGGTGTTTAAATGTCTCGATCATATCACCTCTCTCCTCCTTTGCTCAAGGGTATACATATTGAGCTCCGTTAATCTGTCCTCATATGTCTTCTGATGCAGTCCCTGCACCATTTTGGTTGCCCTTCTCTGGACTGCCTCAATTTTGGTTAATGTCCTTGTGAAGGTGTGGCCTCCAATACGCAGATACTCCAGATGGGGCCTAACCAATGTCTTGTACAGAGAATTATTACCTCCTGTTACGACTTGTGATACCCCTACTAATACACCCTAACACCCCCTAGCCTTACCTACTGCTTTAGAGGTCTGCTTGGATGATTTTAGGTCATCAGTGATGATGATGCCCAAGTCTCTTTCTTCCTTTGTGACTGCTAGCAACTCCTCCCAGCCTATAAGTGGCTTCAGGGTTTCTCTTCCCTATGTGCATGATTTTGCACTTCTTTGCATTAAATCCCAGTTGCCACTCTTCTGACCATTTGCTAGTTTATCCAGATCTCTTCTCATTCTGTCCACCCCATCTGGATCATCTACTCTGTTGCAGATCTTGGTGTCATCTGCAAACAGACAAGCCTTACCCTCTAGTCCATCTCACGAGGTCACTAATGAAGATGTTGAATAGGACTGGCTCCAGGACTGATCCCTGAGGTACCCACTTGTGACTTGCATCTCTTCTGACTGTATACCATTTACCACCACTCTCTGTTTTCTGCCAGTCAACCAGTTTGCCACCCAGTTGACCAACTACAGCCACCCCAGCCTACCTAGCTTATTTATCAATCTTCTATGTGGAACAGTGTCAAAAGCTTTGCTGAAGTCAAGGTAGGTGACATCAACTGCTCCCCTTGGTCCACCACTCTGGTTACCCAGTCAAAGAAATCTATGAGATTAGTTTGACAGGACCTTGTGTAAAGCTTTACCAGCCTCCCATAAGGCAGCATTCAAGGGTGCTGTCACTGCATTAGTCAACACATACAGTTGCCACTGACCCCCAAAAAATTCTCTGAATTTCTCACTTTGAAGCAGGTAGTTTGGAAACCTCCAGCATCTCACCTGCTGTTTTGGCTGCATAGGTCTGAAGCAGACTACTACCTCATACAGTCCCAGACCACAACAGGGTTGATATGAGTAAAGTACCATGCTCTGAAGATCATGGACATAGTCAATGTCTGACCATGATCAAGGAACTTCACCTGTGCAGTCTTTTGGACCTAAGCAAAGCTTTTGCGCTGTCGACCATAGCCTTCTCCTCACCTCTTTACAAACCACTGGTGGGCGACTCCTCGTTGCCCTGGTTTGCAGCTACCTCTCAGGGCAAATTCCAACAAGTTAAAGCAGAAGGTGAGCTGTCCCTCTCAAGCCCCTTCTAAGAGGGTACCACAGGGATCTATCCTGAGGCCCTCTCTTATTCGCCATCTACATTTATAACATTGACTATCATATTAATAAACACCAATATCCGCATGTTTGCAGATGATACCATTCTACGTTAGCAGGCTCTACACCGGAGGCTTGCAACGACCTCAAGCGAGCTCAACCTCCTGCAAAGCCAGTTAATTCACAAAAATTACTCTTGAACGCTAAAAAACAAAAGCAATGCTCTTCTCTCCATTCTCCAATGCATCCAGTCTGACAGCCTGTGGAGCTATCCCTGAAATTAACACAATACTAGGTGAAAGCTGGAATTTGTCACAAAATTCAAATATCTGGAGTATGGATAGACAACAGACTCTCCTTCAACGAACATATAAAAGACTTGTTGAAAAACTCCGCAAAGGCTTGGACTTTCTTCAGACTAAATCAATTCCTTACAATAGATGCCAAGGCATGACTGGTCCAATCCACTTTCCTATCCTTGGTTGACTACGCGGATTTCTTGTACAGCCAATGCCCCATCTCTCAGCTAGCTAAACTGGACATGCTGTATCACCGTGTGTTAAGGTTTATCACAGGTCTTCCTGATTCTACCCATCGCTGTGTGCTATGCGGCTGCTGGGGTGGACCTCCTTAAACTCAGGCGCCACAAAAGCATGCTCTCTGGACCTACCATGCTCTCACAAAACTACCCCATACATCTCCGCCGCCTACCCCTAAGCATAACAGGAAAATACATGCTTAGAAGCAACTCCATCTCCCTCATAGTACCCAGAGTAAACTCGCGTTTCGGTAGAGCAGCAATTAGCTTTATGCTGCTCACCTTATGGAATAATCTACAGAGGACCCTCAAACTGAGCGCCCTTGTCTCCCTACCCATTTTTAAGGCATTATACTCGTGCACTGTTAATGAAGTCTAATTGCTATGCCCGTCCCCTACTGGCTCCTAAACCCTCCTCGGCTCGTCCCCTGACTTAAAACCCGACTTCAGCCACTTCCAATGTCTGGTGAAAGACATCATCTTAATGTTATGAGCCAAGCTGAACGACCAACTAACATGTTAGCATTACATTCACCCATTCTGCACCCCTATATTCCTCTCCCCTATCCAAAGCGATGCCATACTCTCTCCTGGTCAGATAGTCATGGCTCTACACATACAATACAGTACCCATGTAATTCATATCTGCTGTTGGATGTTATCCTCTTCCTACTAGCCCTCGCTTTGATTACATGTACTTGTATTATATATATTATTTGTATATAACCTCTCCCGGGCATTGCCCATATTGTAAAATGGCTACCCCTTGCATTGAATGATATAACCTTGTATATATGTGATAACCAGGTCCACCTTGCAAATGAGCTTTGCTCAACGGGTGACTGCCTGGATAAATAAAGACTTTGATTGATCGATCAGTGGAGATTTAAAAACAAAACAAACAAACAAAAAACAAAACACACAAACACGCAAAAGTAAATTCTTTAGCGCCACGCTTCACCTCCTTCAGACATCCAGTTGATCCACCGACCAGACCCGCACTCAATCTAGTGAATCCCAGGCTAAGTCTGCCTCCACCTCCTGATCTAACTGGGGTTGAACAAGGCGTTAATCACCTCCCAAAATCAGGCTAAGAAATTGCTCTTTCTGCAAAAGACTTAACATTTAATCATAAAAAACAGGGTCACGGGCTGTAGAATTGTAAATGCTGCTCAGTGTTTTTCTTTCCCCACATAGCATGCCCTACACAAAAACATACCTCCCACTGGAGGGGGATCAGCAACCACCCTTTCTTTTGTGAAGCACCTACTCCTATGCAACAAGATTCCCACCCCTTGCGGCGCAGAGGTTAGTTTTCCGCTTGCGATGTCGACAACCCGGAAACAGACTCGGGAGTTGGAGGGCCAGCACGGGGAGAAGGATTGAGCATCCTAGGAACTGCTCTCCTTCTACATGGGGCGCGGGGGGGGCCGGTGCTTGATGGACCCTGGCAGAGGCCGGGGTAACCGCACCATGCTTGACGCCACTGCAGTCCCTGCCCCCAGGCAACAAAATGCCGGTCCCTCAGCATGGCGAGCCATTCCACACCACTGTCCACTGCCTACTGCCGAGTCCACCAAGGGGTCCCACTCTCGTGTAGCTGACCAGGCAGTAATCGGGGCTTGCCCACAATGTCCATTAGGGATTGGGAAGCCCCTTGGCATATGAACAAGTACATTAAATGGATCACCTGGGATTCTCAGTTTAAATCTAACTGACTTTGTCAGTGCAGAGGTGATGGGATCAACCAAAAAAAAAAAAGAAATTTATTACACTGTCTTGGTCTAGTCCTCTTCATCATCATCATCATCATCATCATCATCATCATCATCATCATCATCATCATCATCATCATCATCATCATCATCATCATCATCATCATCATCATCATCATCATCATCATCATCGCCTGACTCACTAGTAGTCCTGGCCTACTACGGTTCTTCTGAAATTCTGACACAATCTTTCCACCCTTTCTTAGTCTCCTCTGGATCACTGAACTGGTAAGTCTTGCCACCATATGTGATGCAGAGACGGGCCGGAGACAGCAAAGAGTACTGCACCCCCAATCCCCGAAGTTGTTTCCTCAGAGGAACAAACAGCTTGCATCTGGTTCTTGTGGCGAAGGACCAATCTGGAAAGATCTTGATTTCATGTCCCTCCATGCTAGTAGGATATCTATCTCTTGCTCACTGTAGGACCTTGTCTCGAGTTCCTGAGCCCGTAGTGACCACCAAGATCGTGAGTGGAACATCTTGTTTGGCCTGGGCCCTTCATGGGTTAATTCTGAAGGCAAGGGTAAAAGCATCTGTATCAACCTGATATTCCTGGGGAATAGAATCCTAAATCCAGTTTTTAATATATATTAGTAGAGTCTCCCCCTCGATGTGTTCTGGGACCCCTACCATCCGCAGGTTCATGGATCGGGCTGCGTTCTCCATCGATTCCATTCGGACCTTGAGATGGTTCATCTCTTGCACTGATTTTGAAAAGGCCGCCTGCGTCCTTTGGGATTGGTCATAGCTTCATTTGCTGTTTTTGTAGCAGCCTCGATTCTGGCATCTTGGGCCCCCAGCCAATCCAGTACTTTTTCAATCTTCTGATCCATTTCTCGCACTGCATGCAGAACAGTTTCCCATGTGGTGCGTCTGGCTTGCCACTCGGGCCTGCAGTCTGTTCTATGCCTAGCTGCAGGGTCTACGTTAGCTGCATGTGTGATTTTTGACTGTGCCCTCCAGTCGCTCCCTTCGGTCTAGGCATACTAAGTTTGGTATCGTTATGCTCCTTATCGGGTCTGGTTTCAAAGGATGCCCTCCATTCGCGTCGAAGTTCGTGAAGCAACAATAAATTTTAAAAGTTTCGTTAGTACGAACTACCGAGCAGCAGGGAAAAACGTCCAGCTCAAAACGTGGCTCTCTAGCGCCCCCCATGTTCTGCTTAAGCACATGTAGTATTTCTTCCCTCTTCATGGGGCAGGGAACTGGGACATACCAGGAGCACCTTGTTAATTTTTCCATTTTATGCAGCAGTATACAGCAGTTTTTGAAGAGTGTTAATTCCCTACTAAACACAGATCCAGAACTGCCAACATCAACTGCTAACAAAAACAAACAGTAACTTACTCAACCCTTTAGTCTATGGGACCCTTAGTCTGTTAAAAAAAAAAAAAAAAAAGTGATTTTAATCCCCCATACCAGCACTTAACGATGGTGAGACCGCCTCTCCCTTCACGATGGGTCCCCCTTTGAGTCGGCTGCAGTGTATGCTATGCCATCCTAAGCACCACATGAGCATCTCGACATCAAAGGCCAAAAACTCGCAAGGGGCACCCCACTGGCAGCACAGGAGGAACAGCAACTCAACAGTGGGGGGGGGTTAATAAAAATGTCCAAATTTGGACGGAGGCAGTTTCTGGTAAGTCCGCATTCAAAATGAGGGAGACAGCCGGAGGGTAGCAGTGGTGGTAGTCACAGTGCAGCCCAGCAGGCAAAAAAAAAAAAAAAAGAAGGTTACTCACCTGTAACAGTAGTTTTAAGAGTGGTATATGATGTTTATCCACATTTTCTGGCAGTGTCCTTTCCCAAGACATGCCGGAATGTCTTCAAGCTGGCTCCTCCCACACCCCCAGGTGGTAACTCCCCTAGTTCCGCCAGCTCTTGCCCGCTGGAAACAAAAACAGTGTGCCACTTGCCAAGGGAGGTCTGGTGGGTTAGTGCGGATGAACATCGTGTACCAGTCCTAAAACTGTTACAGGCGAGAAACCCATTTTTCTAGGGACGTGGATACTATGTTTTATCCACACTTTCTGGTAGACTCCTAGCAGTTCTCCTGGGAGGAGGGGGAAGGCACACACCCCCTATTTAGGGAACAGAGATTGGTGAACTGAGGCCCCAAAACCAGCATCCTGGTGTGATTCAAGGTCGATGTGGTAATGGGAAATGAAGGTGTGTGCTAACTTCCAGGTAGCAACCAGACAGATTTCCTGGTAAGGAAAGTCCCTGGAAGCAGCCACCGAGACAGTGGTATGACGGTGGAATGTGCCCTTAGCCTAAGGGAGGCTCCCTACCCGCCAACCTACAACAGAGGTCAATGCAAGATATAATCCACCTACCAATCGTCCTCTTAGCTGCCGGTCAGCCAGGTACAACTTCAGTGTCCGTGACAAACAGATGGCAAACCTCTCCCGAACTCCAACCGCGGCGCTCCATATAACAGCTTAGCGCTTGCCGCAGGTCCAGAGTATGGAGCATATGCTCGGCCTTGATAAAAGCGGCCGTTAAGTACAATCGAAGACTAATCACCTGATTAAGGTCAAAATCAGACGCAACCTTCAGGAGGAACTTCAGTTTGGGGTGAAGTGCAATGCTGTCCCTGTGGTAGGCCAGGTAAGGAGACTCTACGGCGCCTGGAGCTCACTAATCCTTCTGCCTGATGTGACAGCCACCAGGAAGGCGGTCTTCCACGACAGGTGTTGACATTTCACACCTGTGCGTTGGTTCAAATGACTTGCCCATGAGCTTAGCCAAAACCAGCAACAAGTCCCAAGGTGGTGGTGGTTCACGCACCAGAGGGGAAATGTTGTCAAAGCTTTTAAAAAAGCACCACACCACCTTCTCCTGTGCCACTGACTGCTGGCTGGCCCGTGCCCGGTAAGTACAGATGGCTGCCAGATACACCTCAAGGGTTGTCAACCGAAGGCTTGACTGGGAGAGACCAAAGGTGGTCAAGAATGCTAGCCACTGGACAAGATAAGGGGTTCAACCTCTTGCCCTGGCACCAAATAGAGAACCTCTTCCATTTGAAAGGCACAGCATTTCTGAGCATACTCCTGAGAAGCCTCAACAACGCTGGGGACATATTCAGAGAGACCCAAAGCCTGGAACTCTAGCTGCTTAGGAACTAGGCAGGGATTGAAGGTCCAGGTGGAGAACTTTCCCCTGATTAATAGACAGCTGGTCTGGGCACAGGGGAAGAAGCCTCTGGAGCCTGCTGCAGAGACTGAGGAGATCGTAGTACCAGAACTGATGTGGCCAGTCGGGAGCCACCAGGCTCACCCGTGCCTCGTCCCTCCTCGCCTTGAGCAATACCTTGTGGATCAAGGGAAGCTCAGGAAAGGCACAGAGGAGGCCTGGGGTCCAGGGTCTTGAGAAGGCATACCCCTGCAGCATTCCCTGCTGAGGGGGTGGGCACAAGACAGCCTCAGCTTTACATTCTCCCTGGAAGTGAAAAGGTCCACCAGAGATGTGCCCACTGGGAGAACAGGCTGTGTACTACCTCTGGGTGGACAGATCACTCATGAGACTCCTCGCCCACACAATTGAGTGTCCCAGCTGGTTGGAGACACCGACCACATGGATGGCCAGGGGATCGGCCTCCAAGCTGCACATGAGGGTCCACACGTTGTGAGCTTCCCTGCACAGAGAAGGGAGTGCGTCCCACCCTGCCTGTGGTGGTAGTACATCACTGTGGTGTTGTTGATCTTGACCTGGACCACCTGACCCCGAAGGTGTGGAGCAAAAGCAGTCAGCGCCTGCCAAACTGCCAGAAGCTCTAGTAGGTTGATGTCGCACCAGGACTCCTCAGGTGTCCAGAGCCCATGGACTCTGCCTCCCAGCCCATGAGAGGGGGGGGGGGATACCTTCCTGTAGATGTTCCGGGACCAACAACTGGAGCGTCCCACATACACTGGGTCACAGTGACTAGCTGGTCAAAGTGACCCCTGAGCTAGAGACCACCGGCTGGCCAGCTCCCACTGCAGAGGCGCATTCTCCTGTGGGCCGAATGGACCACGCTGGTGAACCGCCATATAATCCAGTAGGCAAGAAAGTCCCAAGCAGGGCGCAACTGCTCAACCCAAAATGACTGGGCAAAGGAGGAGAGAACCTCCGCTCCGCTCTGCAAGAGATCAGCTCCACCCCAATGAAAGATCACCTGCAAGGACACAAGTTCCTGAGTTGGCCTGACTGACCAGAAGGCCAAGAGAGGTGCAGTTCTGGAAAGCAGGTCCCTGGACGCTCCACCTCCTGCTTGGAGGGACCCACAATGAACCAGTCATCCAGGTAGGGTATGCCCAGACTCCCCAGCAGCACCTAAGGTGGGCTGGAACCACTGCAATGCACTTGGTGAAGACCCTGGGGCCGAGGACAGGCGAATGGCATGATCTGGAACTCATAGAGGTTCCTTCCACTGTGAAGCTTAAGAACCGCGGTGCAATGGATGGATCAGGACATAGAAGAATGCATCCTGTAGATCCAGTGAGCAGAACCATGTGTTCTTCTAGCGAGATGGTATGATCGAGACACAGTGACCATCCTGAAGGTGTGTGCCTGATGAACTTGTTCGGTCATGCAGATCTAAGATGAGGCGCCAGCCACCTGTCCGTTTTGGTATCAGGAAATACCTGAAATGAACCCTGTGTGTTCCAGAGAGTCGAGAAAGAAGACCACGACCTCCTTATGGAGGAAATGTCATCCCAATGGGCCAAGAGAATGTTGGACACTATGCCCTCCCATGGGGCGCAGGCTCAGCAGGGCGGGTAAGCCTCAATCTCCAGAGGCAGACCCTGACCGACCACCTTGAGGACCAACCTGTCCATGGCAACAGCAGACCAGGCAGAAAGGAAGCAGTGGAGCCAGCCCCCCATGGAAGGACACATGGGGCTCAGGACAGGAATGGGGGAGGCAACCGCCATCCTGTCACTAGGCAGGCTTGGGAGTGGAGGAGGGTACAGCGGAGGGGCTGCCAGGACCTCTAGTTCCTGATGACTGAGGCCAGGATTTGGGCGGGGATGCCAAGCCTTTGCTGTCCAGCGGGGACTCGCGAGTTTAATCACTGGTGCAAATGTGGACCAAAAGGGCTTCTTTTGGGGTTTAGAGCTCTTCAGGTCCTTCCGGGCATAAGTCACAGAGTCAAGGTGGTGCTGGACTTCTCAATCTGGGTAGGTGCCCTTCCATATCGGGCCTGAAAGATCAGTACCCAAGAAGGAATGCCTGCCAACTTGTGCTGCGTGTCAGCCGTGAAGGTGGAGATGCACAGCCAAGTCCTGTGGCATGGCACTGCTGCAGCCACGGATTGGGTGCACAAATCACCAATGTCCATGGCTGTCTGGGACTGCTGTTTCGCAACAGCACGGCCTGGGTCCCTGACCTGCTTGACCACAGTCTGCAGATCTGCAGGCAGTTGAGGAACTTACCTTGTCAAGGGAACCCAGGAGGGTGTGCAAGGCGTGGGACATGAGAAGGCAAAGCTTGTTTGCCAAAGGCCAAGAGAGGAGGTGGCATACACCTTTTTGACCCACATGGTCCAATTTCTTGGACTCCTTGTCGGGGGTTGTCAACATCCCCAAGTTCGAAGTCTGCCACAAAACCCTCAGCCGAGGGTGTTCTGTGAATCCAGACAGGAAGCGGTGGGACCACGTACTTGCGGGCCATCCGGGTTGATAGTGCAGGCCAAGAGGCCAGGTGCTGCAACATTTCCAGGGCAGGACCAAGAATAGCATCCTGGACCAGGAAGGCTTCCACTGGAGAGTCACCCTGGTCAAGGATCTCGGTCAGTGGGCACAGTTTCTGCTTCTGAAGGGATACCAACTGGAGACCCGTAGATTCTGAAATGAGACAGAAGGCCCATGAAGGACATGGGCCATTGATCTGTCATGAGGTCCCCCGTCGACTCCTCATCCAGCAGTCAGGAGTGTAAGGAGGACCCTTCCGATTCCGAAGAATCGTGGAAGAACGGTCAGTCATCCAAGTCCCCACTAACCCTGTGAGGGCAGTCCGGGATGACTGTGACCGACAGCTGATGGGGTAAACCCTTACCAGGTGAAGCGTCCTTGGTCGGAGCACCGGTCGTCTGCTGTTTAGGTGGTGCCTCCACAGGAATCAGTGGAGAGGTCGGAGGGGGCCACGCTGGGACTATACAAACCAGCTCCTGCCGAGGTAGGGTCTGCTGCGGATCAGCTAGTGGCATCAAAAGAAGGGCTGGGTGTGCGGATCAACTTAATCCAGGTCAGTTAGAACTGCTGCCACGTAAGCACCACATAACCTGCACTGGTGCTTCTCCTCACCTGACAAGGATGAGGAATAGTGGTGGTGCCACTTGCCCGAGCACCGAACATCAAGATAGACATGGGCTGCCAGAGTCAGGGCTCCAAGAGCAGGACCTCGACCACCGGCGAGTCTTAGACGGGGCCAGCGAAAGCCTAAGTCTCCCCGGTCCAGGTGCTCTGGGTCGAGAAAGTGCAGAACCGTACCCTGGTCCGTCCCTCCCTGTGAAAGTGGAAGGACCAGAGTCCTAGAAAGGGAGGCATCGACCTCCTCGGCAGACAACGGGTCAACAGGTTTGAGAAATATCCCAGAGACATAGACAGAAGTCTCAACCAACTGGCCTGAAGGGGAGACCATGAGTGGGGTGGGTGTGGTGGTGTGTGTGTGTGTGTCTGTCAGTGGCCAATGTCAAAGCAAAACTGTAGTTGGCAACTCAAGCAAAGTGTGGGAATCGGAGGTCCGAGAGCACCTGTGAGACCGCTGTTTGCTTTCTTTTTCTTCTTTTTTAGATTTAGTGCCCGATGGACCCTGCCCATGGGTGGGAAGGGCCTGGCGCAGTTTCTTAAATGCCCCGATAAAGGAGGCACCCAAGGAGAGCGGCAAAAAGGCCTAAGCCAAGGAGACCTGTGCTGCCTCCTCAAATGCAGCAAACTTCTTAGGCAGACTCCACAGCCACAGAGACCACAAGATGGGTGTCCTTAGACTTCACGGGCGGGTCCCGATCATCTGGACATCCAAGGAGAAGGCAGGCTAAGCGATCCTCCAAAGTGGAGGGATGGAAGGTGCAGCAAGGCCGCAAGCCTGGGTATCATGCTTGTGGCCCTAGGCAGTACTCACGCAAGAGGTGCGGATCCATTCGGGACATCTTGTGCCCGTATACATTTCCAGAACCCCAGAGCAGACTTTGTGTCGTCCATGTCGGCAGCAGAAGTAAAGCCTGAAGACTAGATTTTTATTTAAGTTCGAAGGAAGCAAATCGCAAAGGACCTCTTCAGCGCAAGAGCATTAAGGATGGAACCTCCTTCCAGCGGAAAGGAAGATCTGGCATCATGGGGCGTAGCTAGGTGAGTTATCACCTGGGTGGGTGGGAGAAGCAAACGAAGACATTCTGGCACATCTTAAAGGGGAAAGAACACCGTCAGAAAGCGTGGCCAGAAAGTACAGTTACACAAGAATTTACCATAACAGTAGATCTTTGAGAGGAGCTCTTGCAGCAGGCAACACCATTAGAACCGAAGCCTGCAGGCACCAGGACCACACGGAAAACATCTAGCTAGCAGTCATTAGCAGGGAACCACCCCTGATGTCCGCCTATAAAAAGGGGCGGTCCCCCAGCTCCACCTTAGTTCTCCTGCCGGAGACCCTGGCACAGAGAGAAATGGAGAACCAAGGAGGCTCCTCTACACCGAGGGAAATAAAGCATCAGAGATGGAGAGTCAGCACCAGGGGACGGATGGAGGGAAAGCAGTGCCAGCTGCAAGAGCTCCTCTCAATCTACTGTTATGGTAAGTTCTTACGTAACTGTATTATTTTACTTCAAGGGGGCTCTTGTAGCAGGCAACACCATTAGGACAGAGTCCCAAGCAGTAAAAGACTGACCCTGGTCAGAGCTGGGAGGAGGTAAAGAGCAGGATAACCAACCCTCAAGAGAGGAAGCCTTGCAGGACTACGAGTCCAAAACCTGCCCTACTCCTAGAGATAATGTCCAGACTGTAATGGCAAATGAAAGTATGGACAGAGCTTCAAGTGACAGCTGCACAGATAGCAGCAGCAGACACATTCTTGAGAGACGCAAAGGAAGCGAATTCTCCCCGGGTAGAATGGCCTTTAACTGAGCCCAGTAAAGTTGTCATACTTCTTGTAACAGTAAATAATGCAATCTGCTAATCATTTTGACAAACACTGCTTAGAAACAGGAGCCCCAGCTCTGTCAGGGGTGAAGGAAACAAACAACTGATCAGGCATTCTGGTGGCCAAGGTGCAATCTAAGTGGTAGCGAAGCAGCCAGTGTACATCCAGAGTACGAAGTAAGGTCCCCCCTTGACTGGAATACTCTGGGAAATAGAAAGGAAGGTGGATGTCAAGTCAGTGTAAACTCTGACACCACCTTGGGCAAAAACTTAGGATTAAGCCGCAAAGACACCCTGTCCTTGTGTAAAGCCAAATAAGGCTCTTTACATAAGAGAGCCTGAAGCAGAAGTAATGGCAAACTAAAAACACTTTCCACAACAGAAAACACAGCTTGCGGCAGGCTCAAAGGGAGGCAAAGTATGCTTCTCTAAAATAAGCAAAAAAGTCCCATGGGGACAGGGTCCTTGATGGGGTTTCAGATGCATTATGCCCCTCACGAAGGTGTGGGAAACATCCAGCTGGGCAAAAGCTTAGCCTTCTATAGGTGCATGGTACATAAATATGGCAGATAAGTGCACCTTAATCCAAGCGTAACCGAGACATGAGTCTGACAGGGAAAGGAGGTACTCAACGACAGTATTCACCAGACAGGTGAAGGGACCCAAGTGGCGAATGGTGACCCAGATGCAGAACCGCTTCCACTTCACAGCATAAGTGGATCTAGTGGAGGGCTTCCTGGCAGCCACTAAGACATCTGCTACCCACTGAGAAACCCGAATCAGGCAACTGCTATGTCTGCAGAAGCCATGCATGAAGATGCTGAGACTTGAGGTCTGGGTGGATCAAAGTGCCCTGCTCCTGGGAGAGTAAACCTGAGCACAGGGGCAGAAGGCTTGGAGGTTCCACAGCTAATTGCTAGAGGATTAGAAACCATATCTGCCTCAGCCAGCAAGGGGCTATTAGAATAATCTCCGCTCCTTCTGACTGTAACTTGAGAAGAACTCTCTGAAGCAATGAAAAGGGAGGGAAGGCGTACAGAAAACTCCTTGTCCAGGAGAGGGATAACTCATCTTGCCAGAAAACACCAGGCCCTGGATCTGGCGAGCAGAAACTGGGCAGTCTGCATTGAATGGGGACACAAAGAGATCCTGCTCCAGCGGCCCGCCTGTCAAAGAGATCTTCGACCACGAAGGAAGAAGTTCCCATTCATGTACTGCTGGACCGAGATTGGCTTAAGCTGTCTGCCAATGTATTCTGAATACCTGGAATGTGCACAGTGGTCAGGTCCATCTGACACTCTATGGCCCAATACCAGATTCTCATGGCCTCCCTGCAGAGGGGTTAGAGGGCATGTTCCTCCTTGCTTGTTTATGTAAAAGACCACTGACATATTATCCATCTAGATCAGAAGAGGGCCCAAGAGCAGATTTGTCAGAAGGCCTGCAGAGCATAAAGGATCGCCAGTATCTCTAAAACACTGATATGGAGATGCTGCTCCTGTGGGGACCAGGTCTCTAGTACGACGGTCCGCCAGATGGGTGCCCCAGCCCTGGCTTGACACGTCTGTGGTTAGGATCAAACAAGGAGACTATCCAGACGTGGACCCCCCTGGAGAGGTTGGAGGAGTTCAACCACCATGCTAGAGTTTGTCGCATGGAGTTGGAGACAGACACCAGTTGCTCCAAATCATCCATGCACTGATCCCACTGGACTCAAAGGTTCCACTGGACTACCCTCATATGGAGGCACGCCAGAGGAACTGTAGCAATGGCTGCTGCCATGTGTCCCAGTAGTCTGAGCAATGATCTGACCGGGATCTGGTAAGATGATAAGACCAGTCGAGCTTGGGCCTGAAGGCATTCTGCCTTGTCTGGGAGTAGACAGGCTTTGCCATGGGCAGTGTCCAGGATTGCCCCCATGTACTGAAGCCTCTGGCTCAGCCAAGGGGAGGATCTGGGGAGACTGAGGGTGATCTCCGACTCTTGGAACAAAGAAAAAGTTGCTTCTAAAGTTCTGAGCAACTGTTCTTGGGTGGGAGCTGCCAGAAGCCAATCGTCCAGATAAGGAAAGACATAATGGCCGTTCCTCCGTAAGGCCACAGCTACTATTGCGATACACTTTATAAAGACTTGTGGGGCCGAGGACAGGCCGAAAGGCAGGGTCTGAGCCTGATAGTGGTCTCCTTGAAAGCCAAAACGGAGGAACCTCCTGTGGAGTGGAACA
This sequence comes from Neoceratodus forsteri, assembly GCA_016271365.2. Lineage (NCBI taxonomy): Eukaryota > Metazoa > Chordata > Ceratodontiformes > Ceratodontidae > Neoceratodus > Neoceratodus forsteri. Next base: position 211,752,328 of record JADMNL010000024.1, on the reverse strand, counting down.
CCAAGACGTGGAGATGAGCGTCATGCATGTCTAGAGGAAAAAATCCAGTCCTTTTGATGAAGCATGGGAAGGAAGCCTGGTAAAGTGACCATCCTGAATCTTCTGTATTCTATATACTGGTTCAGGTTGCTGAGATAGAGGATAGGATGCAGGTCTCTTGTTTTCTTCGGAACCAGGAAGACGTGAGTACAGAATCCCTTCCCCCGCTGTGCCAGTGGGACGGTTCTATTGCCTGTTTTTGAAGGACCACTTGGATCTCCTCTTGGATGACGGTGAGACTTGCCCGAGGGTAGTAGGAGGGCAATGGAGGGCTGTCTGGGGGAATCTCCTAAAATTCTAGAGTGTACCCCTTTCCACTAGTTGGAAGTACCCACTGGTCTGCAGTTGTCTTATGCCATCCTTCTTGATAAAGCGAGAGACAACCCACCACCACCTCCCCCAAGGCTTCGGCCGGGCGGGGGTCAAGTAGGGAGTCATGTTGAGGATCCTGGGACAGGTAAAGTGGCCTGGGAGGTTCTAGGGCTCTGGGGCCTGAACCTCAAGCGGCCTGAGTACAGGCTGTTTGAATGCACCCCTAGGTTGTTGGCCACAGGTTGCTGCTTAGGTGGGCGATGAAAGGGCAACTTCTGGGAGGATCTAGGCTGGGATCGGTATAACGTTTGTACCGAGCACAAGTCTTTGCCGGACTCTTGAAGGCAAGTAATATTCTGCGAATCCTCATCAAAAAGAACATGACCCCTGAAAGGGGCATCCAAGATCTTGGATTGCACGTCCAGGGCAAACCTGGAAACCCTGAGCCAGGAGTAGTGTCTGAGGCAAACTCCTGTAGACACAGCTCCACCCGTGGAGTATGCAGAGTCATAGGAGGCCCGAGAACCAGTCTCCTCACATCCGAGCACAACTTCAGAGGGGTGCAATAGCTCAGACCTGCCCAGAGTATCCGCCTGAGCTTGAGCCACGATACAGCCTTCTCCCACAGGCCGCTCTGGGAACTGGACCATGCAGACCAGGAAGTTCAGTCCACAGAAGGTGCAGCGGTAGATACCTCTTACCAAAGAGGTTTATCTGCCTGGAGTCTCTGTCAGAAGGTTGAGTGCTCAGGTGCCTGGGACAGAGAGAACGATCATAGGCAGCGTTACTCAGTACTGAATCTGCCTCTGGGTGCTCCCATAGAAGGGCTCCACATGTGGAGCATTATACAGGCGATCTGCCTTCTTGGAGGTCGCTGAAGTAGAGGAAGGACATTTCCAAGCAGCCCTGCTGACGTCCTTGAAGGATTCAATGAGAGGAGGAACAACCAAGGGCAGCGACTCCTTCTTACGAAGGAAGGTGGCCAATTGAGGCCTCTCTGGGTCCACCTTCTCCATGTCCCAATCCCAAATGGACTGGATACGGCTCATCGCCTCCATGAAAGCAGGGTCATCTGGAGATCAAGGCGTGTCTCTGGGATCCTCTGGTTCAGAAGGCATGTTCTCACCTTCAGACTCCTGTGAGGAGGATAAGGAATATTCTCTTGACTCGCCAGAATCCGGGGATGGAGAGGGTGAGTGAGTATGCTTACGCCAGTGAGTCCTTGGGTGGCAGATGCCAGCTGTGTCAGGCTGAAGCGCCAGCTCTCTAGGAGGCGCAGTCGGTACAGTCCTAGAAGGGGTCTGCTCCAGAGTTGAAGAAGGATCTCTGGGAGTCTGAGTAGGAGGCTTTTTGGAGGCTCCTTGTCTTTGAAGTATGCCCACCAGGCGGCAAACAGTGCATTAAGCTCTGTGGGCAGATTCTGAGGAAATGGTGTTGGGTTGGGCTAGAGGCGGTAGCCGATTGATCAAGCTGTGGTAACCTGGGCGTCGAGTTAACTGGCATCGGGTTAGCGGGCATCTGCCTCCTGAGGCAGAGAACCAGCTGATGCCGTTCTGACAGGTAGGAGGACCAGGCGTTGGACCTCTGAGCATCAGCCAAGTAATGACAGGGTCGGTCAGTGATGGGTGGAGGATTACAGGCGACTGCCGAGGTGCTGCCAGAGTAGACGGGTGGTCAGTGTCAACCAGTCAGGCATGGGCTGATGCCGGTCTAGTGAAACAGCTGGTGTCAGCTGAAAGGGAAGCCTGTACCAGTGAGCTCACTCCCAAGCAGGGCAGGGCGTCACTCTCACAGAGGAGGTGATCTCATGCCCTGGCGCCGCTTAGTGGTGTCTGCCACTGAAGTCGGGGACGACTCAGCTGATGCCTGGACTGGGAGGGCGATGGGCAAAGACCCGCCGCCCATGGAGGACCCAGTCGAGCCATCTGGCTGCGGACCCAGCTGGTGTAAAGGCCTGAGCTTCAGTGGCTGAGAGGCTGGGGATGAAGTCCCGAGCCCCGAAGAACCTCCGCCCGTGACAGTGATAAGTAGGGAGGTTTCACCAGTGGTGACCCAGAAGGGGTAAGGGCCGCTGGGGTAGAAGGGGCCAACCACCTGTGGAAGAAAGACCCAGACTCAGTTGCCGCCTTACACAGGGACTTGAATCAGGAAGCTGACTGGAGTTTGTCCCTGTATTTCTCCCGGTGCCTGTGCTTTCCCAAAGATGACTTCTCTCTGGAGGACGAAGAAGTAGAGGCCCCAGAGGCCAAGGAAGAAGTTGTACTCCTGTGGAGCTCCTTCTCCATCACTGAAAGCTTTTTCAACAGCAAGAATGTTTCTAGGGTCTTCGGATGGCAGAGCCTGGTGCACTGGTTGAACTCCTGGCGGTGGTGGCAGCCCTTGGTGCCGAGTCTTGGCCGAGGCAAAGCAGACACGACAAATGGCAATTCTTGCGGGAAGGTGCTTCCCATATGCACACTTCGCTCATCTCCACTCTACAGAGGATGAAGAAGACATGCACAAAAAAAATTAAATTTGAAGAAATCTGTAAAATAAAGCATGGGCAATGCAAAAAAATGGCAGTCTGTTATAGCAGAAAGGGCCTGTGAAGGTCCAACTTGTAGGTCAACAGGGAACAGAACTGAGGTGGAGCTCAGGTACCGCCCTTTATAGGGTGGACGTCAGGGGAACATCGCCTGCTGACGACGGCTAGCTAAAAGTTCCGTAGGGTCCTGGGCTACAGTCCTAATGATGCAACCCTGCTGCAAGTGCCCCTTCAAAGTAAGATTATCATATCCACATCCCTAGACAGTTCAGGATTCTTCACCAATAAGTTATTTTAAAAGGTTATTAAAAAAAAAAAGTAAGTTTATTCAGGCAAAATAGGAGTTCATTTATTATAGTTTTCCTCTTCACAGAAGCGCCAAGCCTTTTGTATCTCCCAGAATAACTGACCTTCTAGCTTGATCTTGAGGACTGCAGGATACACAAAGTGAAAGTCAATTTTGTTGGCTCTAAGCTCATTCTTCAGCGGAGCAAAGGCCTTTCATTTGCTTTGTACCAAGTGAGAAAACTCCTGGGAGAAAAAAAAGGGGGAGATATATGATACTTCCTGTATTTCAGAGAATCCTTCTCCTGAACACTTGTAACATTTTCACTTATCTGGGCAGATGTGGAGTCTCACTGTTATCTGTTGTGGGGGGGCCATCTGCAGGCAGTTTGGCAACTAGCGCTTTGTGGGCTCTGTTAATTCTCACCTTCACCTTAAGATGATTGAGGTGAAGCGGCTCGGGGATCCATTTTTCCAGGAAGAGGTCATGCCAGGGCTCTCCACTCCCTCCAGGAGGACCCTGCTGTGAAGACTGTTCCTCTGCTGGTTATTCTACTGAGCATCAAGTTGGTCTCGAAGATCTCCCAGTTCTTTTTCAAGCTAGGTGATGCACTCTGGTAGGACTCACACTTGGTTAGTTGCCAAACTCCTAGACAGGATGGTGGACAAAGCAATGGGGACTGACGGGATTCAACCCAGAATTCTAAAAGAATTAAGCAGAGTACTACTGACACCACTGACTAGCCTTTGTAACAAATCATGGGAGGATGGTGTGGTACCAAAGGACTAGAGGAAGGCGGATGCGATTCCCCTTCACAAAAGTGGGAGCAAGACAGAGGCAGGAAACTACAGACTTGTCAGTCCTACCTCAGCGGTAGGGAAAATGATGGAATCACTTCTGAAGGAAATAACTATTGAGTAACTAGAGGCCAGTGGGGCTCAGGACCTAAGGCGACATGGATTCACAGTGGGAAGGTCATGTCAGACAAATGTATTCAATTTCTTTGACTGGGTGACCAAAGTAGTACACCAGGGAGGGGCTGTGGACATGGCCTACCTAGACTTTAGCAAGGCATATGACACAGTCCCACAAAAGATTAACAAATCAGCCAGCCTGGTAGCCTGGATAAACATTGGCTGGACAACAGGACACAGAAGGTAAAAGTAAACGAGTCCACTCTGAAGAAAGGGGGGTTACTAGTGGGGAACCGCAGGGTTCAGTACTGGGTCTGGTCCTTTTTAATGTCTTTATAGGTGACACTGCAGAGGGACTGGAAGGAAAGTATGCCTCTTTGCAGACGACACAAAGATCTGCAACAGGGTTGATACACAAGGGGGGTGGAAAGGATGAGAAGGGACTTGGCAAGGTTGGAGGAATGGTCAGAAGTATGGCAGCTTGGATTCAATACAAAGAAGTTCAAAGTAATGCACCTGGGAAACCAAAAACCCAGGGGAAGAGTACACAACAGGGGGGAGGTAGTAACAACAACAAAAATGGAAAGGGACATGGGGGTAATCATATCACATGACCTAAAGCTTAGCAAGCAATGTGAGAATGCAGTAGGGATGGTTGGGGGGATACTGGGATGTATAGGGAAGCATCACCAGTAGAAAACAGGAAGTTGTTATCCCTCTGTACAGACAGTTGGTGAGGCCCCATCTGGAGTACTGCATCCAGTTCTGGAGATCCAATCTCCGCAAGGACAGACAGGATTTAGACAGTCCAGAGGAGGGCAACTAAAATGCAACAGAAGCCACACGAGGTGAGACTAAAGAAGCTTAATATGTATACCCTTGAGGAAGGGGGGGGGGGCGCGGACATGACAAACTTTTAAGTACCTCAAGGGAATCAACAAAGTCCAAGAGGGTAGCATCTTTCAGAAAAAGAGATGTGCAAGAACTAGAAGACACGATTTGAAGATAGAGGGGGGACAGCTCAGGGGTAATGTGAGGAAGTATTTTTTCAGAGAGGGTGGTGGACGCATGGAATAGCCTTTCTGAGGAGGCTGTGGGGTCAAAAACAGTGGTGGAATTCAAGAATGCACAGAACAGACATAAGGCAATTCTTGTGGGGGGTAGGAAGAATTAGGCTGTTGGTTAACTAGGATCCGCAGCTTATCCAGTAGGTAGGGAAATGGGTAGACTAGGTGGGCAAAGCGGTCCTCATCGCCAGTCAAAATCTATGTTTCAGCCCACAGTTTAAATTCATTCAACAACAGAAATCCTGGTAAACTGCTCATATCTGCCTACAAAGGCATCATGTTTGTCAGACACCTCAGCCAGCCTTGGAAACAACACCGCGAGGACCAAGTCTGAGATCACATAGCCCTTGGCTGCCATCAACTCCTCCAAGACCTCTGTGAAGGTGGTGATGGCATTCTCCAAACTTGGTCCCCCTTTCTGCTGGTTCTTTTTCATCTCCTTGGTCACCCTGGAACCCGAACTGGCAATACATTTGTCCGCTGACTCTCTGGTCACATGCATCTGACTTTTCTGCATCATTTTTACAAGTTTTGATGCTGAAAATGCAACTGTTATTCCGCACAAGAGCGAGAGCAGGCAGGGAAGCTTCTAGTCAGGAAAGGTACACATGTGCTGTCCGAAATGGTCTTCTTTAAACAGGTAAATTCTTCACAGCCTTGAGTGTTGCAAAATTTAAATGCAGGGAACAGCTCCACCTTCTAGATGAGGTTTCATTAGCTCTTTAAACACCGCAAATTTAAGAGCTGCTGACACTTGAGGTGTCTGACAAACATGATGCCTTCAGCTGGCAAACCTCTCACCAAACTTCAGCCATCCGCTCCTTATAATAAGCGAGCGCTCTTCTAGGGTCCAAAGTATGGAGCCTATATATTCTGCCTCCAAGGTGTGATTGGGGTAGAACACCGGCAGAGTCAACACCTGGTTAAGGTGAAACTCGACACCACCTTGGAAGGAATTGGGTGGGGCAGGACAACCTTGTCCCTGTGGAAGACCAGATAGGACACTCGATGGAAAGCGCCTGGAGCTCTCCCATCCTTCTGGCTGACGTGATAGCCACCAAGAGGCGGTCTTCCACGACAGGTGGGAGATATCGCACCTGTGCATTGGTTCGAATGGCTTGCCCATGAGCTTAGCCAATACCAGCAGTAGATCCCACGAGAGGAGGTTCTCGTACCGAGGGGAAATGTGATCAAGACCTTTGAAAAGCACCCGACCACCTTCTCCTGCAATCTACTGCTTCCCGCCCCGCCGGTAAGCAGAGATGGCTGCCAGGTGCACCTTAAGGGTCGTCGACCGAAGACCTTGCTGAGAAAGGGACCACAGGTAGTCCAGAATGCTTGCAAAGGGACAGGTGGAAGGGTCCAGGCCCTTCCCCTGACACCAAATGGAGAATCTCTTCCATTTGAAGGCGTAGCATTTCCTAGTCAACTCCTTACGGGACGCCTCAACGACGTTGAGGACCTCGTCGGAAAGACCCAAGGCCTGGAACTCTAGCCGCTCAGGAACCAGGCAGTCAGGTGCAGGAATTGAAGGTCCGGATGGAATACCTTCCCCTGACTGACTGAGATCAGGTCCGGGAGGGCTGGAAGCCGCCTCGGGAGCCTGGAGCTGAGGCTGAGGAGATCTGGATACCAGAACTGGCGGGGCCAGTCTGGGGCTACCAGAATCACCTGTGCCTTGTCCCTCGTCGCCTTGAGAAGCACCTTGTGGATCAAGGGAAATGGGGGAAAAGGTGTAGAAGAGGCCCGGGGTCCATGGCCTCGAGAAGGCATCCCCCTGCAGCAAGCCCTGCTGATGGGGGCGGGCATGGAACAGTCTCCACTTCGCATTCTCCCTGGAGGCAAACAGGTCCACCTGAGGCATGCCCCAATGGGAGAAGAGATCTTGTACTACCTCCGGCAGGAGAGACCACTCGTGAGAAGCAGCCCCTATCCGGCTTAGGGCATTGGCCAGGGTGTTGGAGGCTCCTGCCACGTGAATGGCTAGGAGATCCGCCTCCAGGCTGCGCACGAGGGACCATATGTGGAGGGCTTCCTTGCATAGCAGCATGGAGCGTGTCCCGCCCTGCCAGTTTAGGCAGTACATGGTCGTGGTATTGTCTGTCTGGACCTGAACCACTTGACCCCGTAGAAACAGAGCGAAGGCAGTGAGAGCTAGGCAGACCGCTCGGAGCTCCAGCAGGTTGATATGGCATTGGGACTCCCAAGGGGACGAGGGGCCATGCACTCTGTGCTCCCCCAGATGGGCACCCCAACCCATCAGAGATGCATTGGTCAATAGAGACAGTCGGCTCGGGGGATGAACGGGATGCCCTCCTGCAGATGTGCCGGAACGGTCCACCACTGGAGAGCGTTCCACATCTCCTGGGTCACTGTCATGGGCTGGTCCAATGGATCGCAGCGTTGTGACCGCTGGCTGGCCAGTCCCCACTGAAGGGGACACATGTACCATCGGGCCCAACAGACCACGCTGGTGCAGGCTGCCATGAGGCCCAGGAGGTGCAGGAAGTCCCTGGCAGGGGCGCGATTGCCCAACCAGAAATGATTGGGCAAAGGAGGAAAGAACCTCGGCCCTGTCCGCCTGGAGCCGAGCTCTGGCTCGAAGGAGTCAAGCTCTGCTCCGATGAAGAGTATCACCTGCTTCGGCACGAGTTCCGACTCGGCCTCGTTGATGAGGAGGCCAATCAGAGCAAACCTGGAGGGCCAGATCTCTGGACCGCTCCACCTCCACTCTGGAGGGGGCTGCAATCAGCCAGTCTTCCAGGTAGGGGTACACCTGGACCCTTCGGCACCGCAGGAATGCTGTCACCACTACCATGCATTTGGTGAAGACCCTGGGAGCTAGAGAGAGGCAGAAGGGCATGGCCCGGAACTCGTAAAGGGATCCCTCCACTCTGAAGCGGAGGAATCTTTGATGAGACAGATGGATCGGGACATGAAAGAACGAGTCCTGGAGGTCCAGGGAACAGAACCACACGCCTCGTTCCAAGGATGGTGTTATCTGAGCCAGAGTGACCATCCTGAAGGTCCGAGACCTTAGGAACCTGTTCAGGTCGAGGATGGGCGCCAGCGCCCCCCCCCCCGTCCATTTTGGAACCAGGAAATACCTGGACACAAACCCTGGGTCTGGAGGAGGATCCGCCACCTTCCTGATCACCTCTTTTTCGAGGAGCAGGGCAATATCGGCTCGGCGGGCCCACAGCGAGGTTGCGGACCCCGTGGCCCCCCGAGGGACGACGGCTCGAAAGGGCGGGGTCTGCCCGAACTCCAGAGGCAGGCCCTTTCCTACCACCTCCAACACCCAGCGGTCCGTGGTGATAGTGGACCAGGCAGAAAGGAAGTGGCAGAGCCGCCCCCCCACGGGGGAACCCAGGGGGGAGTGACGAGGCTGGGGGAGGCACCCCTCAACCCATCACTGGGCAGGCTTGGAGGAGGAACCGGCCGAGGGACCTCCTGGGCCTTTACCTCCTTGCTTCCTGTTGGAGGAAGCCGCCGGCTTGGGTTTGGGATGCCAAGCGTGAGTCTGCTGGCCCTGTTGCTGGTGCTGTTGGGCTGGTCGTGCTGCAGGAGCCGAAGGATGAAAGGACTTATGCTGCTGACGGCGGTCTTTGTCCCTCTGGGAGGAGGTGACCGAGTCCAGAGTGGCATTGGACTTTTCGAACCGCTGGAGGTGTCCCTCCACTCCAGGGCCAAAGAGGTCAGTCCCCAAGAAGGGGACGTCCACCAACTTGTGCTGGGTATCCACCGTGAAGGTGGATATCCTCAGCCACGCCCTGCGGTGCATGGCCACCGAGGCCGCTACTGACCTGGCACAGGAGTCACCTATGTCCAGAGCAGTCTGAAGCTGCTGCTTTGCCACCGCCCTACCCTGGTCCCGCACCTGCCGGACCGTGGTCTGCAGGTTGTCTGGAAAATGAGAGACCACCCCATCCAGGGAGCCCATGAGGGCGTGGGAGGAGTGTGCCATCAGCACAGCCGAGCTGGCCTGTCGGAGGCCGAGGGAGGACGCAGCGTACACCTTGCGCCCGGCAAAGTCCAGCTTTTTGAACTCTCAGTCAGGGGGCTTATTCACGTCCCGAGCGTTTCCGGAACGCCGGAAGACGCTGTTGGTGACTAACCCCTCGGCAGAGGGGTGCTCCGAGAAAACCGGGCAAAGAGCCGGTAGGGACCGCATACTTCCTGGCCATCCTGGCCGAGGGCACAGGACAGGAAGCAAGCCGCTGCCAAAGCTCCAAGGCTGGGCCGACAATGGCCTCAGCCACCGGAAGGCCTCCGTGGGGAATCCCTTCGGTCCAGTATCTCAGTCAGGGGATACATGGCCCGTTTGGACACGGGCTCAAGTTGCATCCCGGTGGACTCAGAGATGAGTCAAAGCAGACCCAAGAAGGACAATGTTCTATCGTCCAATGACTGGCCCCCTGAGGACTCCAGGTCAACCTGCCTGGAGAACAGGGAGGAGTCGTCATCGGACTCCAAAGAGCTGCCTCGGCCCTGAGCCACCCTCTACCTGCCGAGGACGGTCAGGAGTGACAGACAACCTGTGGGGCAGGCCGTGACCCAACCGAGAATCCTTGGTAGGTGCCCCAGACTTCTGTTGTGGAGGTTCCACCACAATCGGTGGAGCAGCTGGTTTTGGCCGAACAACTGGCCCACGTCGACGCAATTTACGTCAAAGCCTCTCCTCATCCAAGGAGGAGGGCGAGGAGGAACAGTGTTGCTGCTACTCGGTGACTGAGACAGAGACCGCCGATGTCGGCAGGAGCGACTTGACCGAGAAGAAGTCCGAGACCGTCGGAGTGACCAAGGCGGGTCTGGGAAGGGGCGTGGGACACCCGCTCTTCCCTCGGCTCGGGCACTGTAGCCAGGGACTGCCGCCCGGAAGGCGCAGGCAGATCCTTGGTCTCCACCGGGGGAAACCGGCGAAGGTGGGTTGTCGGCTTCACCAGTCGACAACCCGTCCGACGCGTTGAGGAATATCTCGACTGCGTTGACAGGAGTCTCGGCAGGCTGGCCTGACGGGGACACCATGAAGCCAGCGGCCTGAGCTGCAACTTTGACCGAAGTCGACAGTCGGCTGTCCGGGGAAGGAGACCTCTTCCGCTCCCACGAATGCCGATGGTGGGACTCACCTTCAACAACTCCTTCTTGGGCGGGAGAAATATCGATGGCCCTCTCCTTCTTGGAAAGGGACTGACAAAGCACCTTGAGCGAAGCAGAGTCCGAGGAACTCAGAGGGAAGTGGGATAAATGTGGCCGAGGAGGAAGATGCGGCCTGGGCCGCCTCCTCGAGGGCGACCATATGCTCGAGCTGCTCAGCTGAGCCAGCCGCCGCAGACACCGCCCAACGAGCCTCTTTGGATTTTACCGACAGGTAACGCTTCTCGGGGCATCCGAGCTGCAATCAGGCAGCGCAATCCTCCAGGACAGTGGCCGAAAAAGAGCGGCACAACTCACAGGCCTGCGGATCGTGATCTAGGCCTAGGCAGTAGATGCACATGGGTGTGGATCCGTCCTGGACATTTTCTGCCCACAAGGGCACCTCCGAAAGCCGGGAATCGATTTGTCCATCGCGGCCGCGGATGATGAAGACGAGTTTAGAAAACTTCAAAACTAGTTTGGACGAACCGAAGAGTTAGGATCCAGTCTAAACGAGAGCTAAGGAGGGAACCTGAGCTTCCAAGCAGTAAGGAAGATCTGGCGTCATGGGGCGGAGCCGAGAGTTTTACCACCCGGGTGGGTGGGAGGAGCCAGCTTAAAGACCTTCCAGCAAGATTTAAAGCAGCAAGGAACCTGCCAATAAGTGTGGATGAACAACATATCCATGTCCCTAGAACAAACTTTTTACATTTTCTGATGAACAGGATACAGTTAAGCTGCCAGAAAGAGATATCTTGTAGCAATTTTTGGTTTTCCAGCTTTAGATTTGGAGATGCACTCGTAAGGACTTTTGTTTGAACTGCCTGTATTAAAATGCCATCCTGCACAAACTTAAAAGTGCTACTTGCAAATTTTGTAACTTCTCCTTTACCGGACTGCCTATACTTCCTGGTCTTTGGCTTTACAACATCACCCAACCCAGAACTGAAATGAAGCTGATCTTTTATAGAGGACTACAGACCGTTTTTAGCATGCTGATCAGAACAATGAGATCAGCACTCAAGGTTCCGAAACTGCTAAGGACCCCCCCACAGATCTTCTGCTCATCTAGCGACAACTGTCCACTAAAATGTAATGCCCCAGTCAAGCCAACCAGGCATAGAGATAGGCTTACCGCACTTGGTGCACTTTTTGAAGTCGCCTAAGGGGTTCACCCGATGGGTGGGGTAGAAAGACTGAACCAGATGGCAACAGATAAGAAATAAAATCCTGAGGAGAGGAAAAACGGTACATAGCCAGGTGTGACTGATCTCTTGTACTGGGGAAAAAGATCTGACAGACGGAGGGGTTGGTGCACGTAGTATAGTTTGAATCTGATTGAGCAGTTTCTGTATGATGGTTCCTTCAGCCAGAATACTTCAATTCGTCTGTGGGCAACTACGGAATCAATCCAAGAAAAGCTACACACTATAGCACACAAATCACTCTACAAAGGCAAACTTAGTCAACCATCTTTCTTGTAACTAGGTTTAAAAATAGTATGGTTAAACATCTGGTGCAGGAAAGTAAGTTATGTAAGAAAGTACAGTTACGTAAGAACTTACCGTAACAGCAGATCTTCCGAGAACAGCTCTTGCAGCAGGTTACACCATTAGGACTGAAGCCTTCAGACGTCAGGACCCCACGGAAATTATCTAGCTAGCAGTCTTCAGCGGGGACCGCCTCCAATGTTGGTCCCGCCCCCGACATCAGGCGTGGTACATAAGGAGGCTGTCCCACTAGAATCCCCAGTTCTCCCGCCGGAAACTTCCGGCCGCTGGATGACAGAAGAGGAGAAGGAGGACCCGCCATCAGATAGCCAAGACTAAGGACAGACCTTTCCAATCTGAAGGATGGATGTTAGGTTAGAACCTACTTCCTCCAAGGGGGAATGGTGGGCGGGAAGGTACCTGCTGCAAGAGCTGTTCTCGAAGATCTACGGTTACGGTAAGTTCTTACGTAACTGTACTATCTTCTTCGAGATATAGCTCTTGCAGCAGGTTACACCATTAGGACTGATTCCCAAGCAATGGCGACATTGTAAAGCCATCGGAAGGAGGCAAGACGGAGATTAAGACCCCTTCTGAGCCTAAGACAGAAGTCCCTGGAGGACGGCTAGGCCGAAACCAGCCCTTCGCCTTGAGGCGATGTCCAGCTATAATGCCTGATAAAAGTATGCACTGAGCTCCAGGTGGCTGCAGCACAGATAGCTGAAGTGGACACATTCTTCAGTGCTGCTGAAGAGGTAGCTACCCTCTGGTGGAATGGCTCTTGACCGCTCCTGGCAAGGGTTTTCTGCGTTGTCATAACAGAAAGAGATACACTGAATGAGCCAGCTGAAAGGGCTACTCTGAAGCGGGGGCCCCTTTCATCCTCTCAGTGAAGGTTACGAACAGCTGCTCCGCTTTCCGGTGCTGTTTGGTTCTGGTCAGATAATATGTGAGACACCTGTGAACATCAAGGGTGCGAAGCAGTGCTTCTCCTCGATTGGTGTACTTGGGAAAGTACATTGGTAAATCGATGTCCTGATTAAGCGTAAGGGCTGAAACCACCTTAGGCAGCAACTTAGGATTTGTCCTCAGGGATACCCTATCCTGGTGGAAAATTAAATAAGGCTCTTTGCACATGAGAGCATGTAGTTCGGAGATTCTTCTTGCTGAAGTAACAGCAACTAAAAACAACGTTTTCCACAACAGAAAACGTAGCTCACAATCTGCGGCTGGTTCAAAAGGTGGCAGTGTAAGCTGCTCCAGGACGAAGTGCAAGTCCCAAGGAGGGACGGGATCCTTAATGGGCGGCCTAAGGTGGAGGACCCCCCTTAGAAAGGCACGAGTAGCATCCAACTGGGCCACCATGCGATGGCCTATGGAGGCATGATAAAAGATTATAATAAGGTGCACTTTGATTGAGGAGTAAGCTAGCCCGGATTGAAAAAGGGAAAGCAGGTACTCCAGAACCAGCTTCTCAGGACAGTCTAAGGGCAAGAAACCGCGTGTTTGAGTCCACAGGCAAAACCTGCACCACTTCATGGCATATGCTGCATGTGTTGCCCGTTTTCTGGCGGCAGAAAGTACGTCTGCCACCTCCAGCGAGACCCCGTGTCGCATCATGGCTATGTCTCTAGGAGCCAGGCATGTAGGTTCAATGAATGTAAGTCCGGGTGGATTAGTGAACCCTCCTCCTGAGACAACAGGTGGGAGCCGATTGGCAAGGGAAGCAGAGGTTCCCATGACAACTGATTCAGAAGCGGGAACCAAATTTGCCTGGGCCAAAAAGGCTATATCAAAATAAGCGTCGCGTGCTCCCTACGAAGTTTGAGGAGGACTCTCTGGATCAAGGGGAAAGAAGGGAAGGCAAGAGGAATCTGCCCGTCCAGGAGAGGAACAACGTGTCTTGCCAGAAAACACCAGGCCCTGGATCTAGCGAGCAAAAATTGGGCAGTTTTGCATTGGATGGGGACACGAATAGATCCAATTCTGGAGTGCCCCATCTGTAAAACAGATCCTCTGCCACCTCCTGTAGAAGTTCCCACTCATGGACTCTGGCCTGGGAAAGACTCAGGCTGTCTGCGACAGTGTTGTCCATCCCGGGAACATGAACTGCAATGAGGTTTGCGCCGTGTCGTATTACCCATTCCCACACCCTCATGGCCTCCCTGCAAAGGGGGTAGGAGTGTGTGCCTCTGTTGAGGTAATACATCACTGCAGTATTGTCTGTTTGTAACAGGAGAGTACTCTGTGGAATCTCCGACTGGAAGGCTTGCACGGCATAAAGGACCGCCCTCGTCTCCAATATGCTGATATGGAGATGAGATTCCTGGGTAGTCCATGTTCCCTGAGACCTCACCCCATTCAAGTGCGCTCCCCACACCAGCCCTGAGGCATCTGTGGAGAGTGTTATCACCGGGACGGCGCTGTGAAGGGAATCCCCACAGAGAGGGTTCCCGGATCTAGCCACCATTGCCAGTCCCGAACCACGGCCTTCGTGATTCTGACTGGATGCTGCAGATGGTCTTGTCTTTGGTCCCATTGCACTCTTAACATCCACTGGGTTACCCGCAGGTGGAGTCTTGCCATCGGGACTGTTGGAATGGCCACAGCCATGTGTCCGAGCAGACGAAGGACCAATCTGGCTGGGACGGTCTTCTTTGCTGATAGGTCCCTTATGAGGGAACGGATGCGTTCCGCTCTGTCTTTGGGAAGAAAAGCTTTCCCCTTGACGGTGTCCAGAACTGCCCCTATGAACTGCAGTTTCTGAGACGGTACCAGGAGAGACTTTTCGTAGTTGATTAGGATGCCCAGAGACTGAAAAAGGGCCTGAGTACACTGAATGGCCATCAGTAATGCCTCCTTGGAAGAGGCCATGAGAAGCCAGTCGTCCAGGTACGGGAACACATAGTGGCCCTGTCTCCTCAGAGACGCTGCCACGACTGCCATGCATTTGGTGAATACCCTGGGTGCTGATGACAGCCCGAAAGGAGCGCCGGAACTGATAATAGCGGCCGAGAATCAAGCGCAGGAACCTCCTGTGCGCTTGAGCAACAGGGAATATGCAGATAAGCGTCCTGCATGTCCAATGATGCCAAGAAAGCATCCTTCTTCAGCATGGGGATTAGTCCCAGAAGGGTCACCATGTGGAAGCGCTTGTAAATGACCGACATGTTGAGGTCGCTGAGATCCAAGACTGGACGGAGGTCCCGTTTTCTTTGGAACAAGGAAGAAGTGTGAATAGTAACCTGCTCCTCTCTGGTTCCCTGGAACATGCTCCAAAGCTTCTTTCTGTAGAAGTGTGAGCACTTCCTACCGTATGAGCAGGGCATGCTGACCCGAATAACGGGCGAGCAGAGGAGGCCTTGTAGGGGGGTTGTCTACAAATTTTGTATAATGGCCTTTTTCGACCAACTGTAGCACCCACCTGTCGGTGGTGATCGACCTACATCCTGGTAGGTGGTCTGCGATGCGACCCCCAACCTTTATTTCCCGTTGATCCTAAGGAGGGGTGGGGACCGGGAAGGAGTTATGCTGTGGCAGCACTGGATCCTGCAGGTTGGGCCGACTTGGTAGCCCGTTGGCCTCTGCCTGAGGATGTCTTAGCCTGGGCTTTACGAGAGAAGGAACCCCTCTGTTGCTGGCCGGAACGAAGTTGTTGCCTCTGGGTCCGGCTGCGAAAGCGACTCTGGTTCCTACGAAAGCAACTAAGTCTAGATCTGTACATGGCATGGACAGAATCTAATAGCCTTCCCAGCTTCCTGCAATCTGGTGATTACCTTTTCTGAGGCTTCACCAAACAAAACTTCGCCATGGTAAGGAGCGTCCATAATATTTTCTGGACGTCCGGGGTAAACTTCGGAGACACGAGCCATGAGTGCCTCCGGAGACACGCCTGAGGCTGCCACCTAGTCAAGAGTCCACAGAGTCATATGCGGCTCGGAGCACCTGGGTCCCCTATGTCTGAACCCGCACGGAGTGAGCTGCAGAAGTTCCTCCTTTGGCCACCATCTGGCAATTTCTCCACCAGGTCCTGTCCCTGTTCCCACAATGCGTTCTGGAACTGAACCATGTGGGTCAGGTAATTCAATGATCTAATGGTGCAAGTCGCGCCCGCGTACGTGCGCCTGCCCAGCACCTCCAACTGCCTGGACTCCGGGTCCGGTGGCTGCGTGCTCAAATGTTGCAGTTTCTGAGACCGGTCATGAGAGGCTGTAATGACCAGGGAGTTGGCCAGAGGATGGTTAGCCAGGTACTGGTCCTCCCTTGGGGCCTTGTACAGGCGGTCAGCCTTCTTCGGCATTGCCGGGGTCGAATGTGGACGCTTCCACGCTGCCTTGGCGATGTCCACAAAAGGTGGACACCAAGGGTGGCACTACCACAGACTTGGGGTCTTTTTGCCGAAGGTAGCGGGCAAGGTGAAGTCTTTCAAGGTCGAGTTCCTCGGCATCCCATTCCATGTTCTCTTGAATATGTCTCATTATTTCGGAGAGACGAGGGTCATCCGAGGAGACCTAGGGAGGTTGCGTGGGTCCGGAGGGGATGCTGATTGGTGAAGGAGACCTGGAGCATTCAGAGATGTCAGATGTGGAATCCTCTGTGGATGGTGAATACCGCGTCCTCTGGGTCTCATGGGGCAGGGTGACCCTGAAGAGGATCTTGACGGAGGTCTTCTCTTCTCCAAAGATCTGCCCCTAGGAGGTGCTGCTGGCTCCTGGGGGAAGGTGCTTGTCCTGCTGACCCCTTAGGTAAAGGAGGGGGTGCAGGCGTCGGTGGTGCTGCGGGTGTGGGAGGAGGCTGCGTGGTGACCACATCCTTTTGATGGTGTCCTACCAGAAGGTGAAGGCTCCTTCGCTTCTGACAAGTTTAGGCCCGGCTGACCGGACCAGGCGCGGTGGCCTATCGTCGGGGCAGGCGCCCGGCTCCCTGGGGGTCTCTGGTTCTGGAGAGGTTCCTGTGGGAGTTCGATAGGTCCGGAATCGCCCACCTGGTCTTCGGGCTGGTGAGACTCTCCTCCGGACAGCGCCTCCCAACAGATGTCAGTAGGCGGTGGTGTGGTCCTCCTGACTGCGTATCTGACGCGGTGTCCTGGGAGGTGAGTGCCTGACCAGCGACAGGTGAGCAGGTAGCGGTTCCCTGGAGTGCCTGTGTACCTTGGCGGCGTCGGGTCAGATGTCTGCTTAGGGAGGTCAGCTCCTTGGTCTTGCGATGGGGGAGGCGGCGGCAGGGAGACAGACCCGGACGCCGGAGGCGAATGCGGGAAGACGACTTGTGGGACTCCCCAGACCTGGCAGGCCTTAGCAGGCAGCAGAGTAGAAGAACCACTGACAGTTTTGACCACAGCCGGGGGAGGCTGAGAGTGGGCCCTCGACGGAGAGCGGTCCGACCTGGAGCCGAAGCTGCGGGAGTCCGAGGCCCTGGAGTGGGATCTGGGTCTCACCTTCTCCTGGTGCTTCTCATGGTGCCTGTGTGACTTTCCTAAAGATTCCCCTTTGGAGGAAGGTTCCATGGCCTCAAGTTTTTCTTCAAGGAGGAAAGCCTGGAGGGCCTTCTGTTGGCGGATTCTCGTTCGGCTGTTAAAGCCCCGACAGAAGGAGCAAGCCTGGGTGTCGTGGTCCGAGCCCAGGCAACGAACGCAGGCCAAATGAGGGTCTTTGAAAGGAATCTGCTTCCCACAGGCACACTTCTAAGAATGGCCCTCCACTGAAGTTGGGGAGGACATCAGACGAAAAAAGCGGCTGAAGAGTAGATTTTTTCGAAGTTTGGAAAGTTTGATAAGTTTTCCTGGTCGTCGCGCGCTAGACTAACCGAGAGGTCGAGACATGCAAAGTCGACGGCGGGAAAGAACTGGGGATTCTGGCGGGACCGCCTCCTTATGTACTACGCCTGACGTTGGGGGCGGGACCAACGTTGGAGGTGGTCCCCGCTGAAGACTGCTAGCTAAAAAATTTCCGTGGGGTCCAGACACCTGACGGCTTCAGTCCTAATGGTGTAACCTACTGCAAGAGCTGTATCTCGAAGAAGATCTTACCGTAACAGCAGATCTTCGATAGAGGCTCTTGCTGTGGCTGGCAGGCATCAGGACCCCACGGAAAAATTTCTAGCTAGCAATCTCTGGCGGGGGACTGCCCCCACGTCAGGTAACCGTCAGGCGATGTCAGTATAAAGGGGCAGTCCCCCACGCCCGCCTTCCAGTTCTTTCCGCCAAGGCCAAAAAAAGGAAGACGAGAGAGAAACGGATGTTTCCTTCACTGGAAAAGGAGCTGAAAAAGCTTAGGGGGATGGAGGACGCAAAGGTATTACCTACTGCAAGAGCCTCTCTCGAAGATCTACTGTTACGTAAGTTCTTACATAACTGTACCATCTTACTTCGAGAGAACTCTTGCAGTAAGTAATTACAAATAGGACCGAGTCCCAAGCAGTCTGGAACAAGCAGAAGCAAACGCGAGGAGGAAAACTACCCAAAAGTAGACCCTCTGGCTGTGAAGGTCTTAGGAAAGAAGACCTTGCAGAACAGCCAACCCGAAGACCGCTCTACGGTGAGAGGCAATGTCCAAACTGTAGTGTTTTGTAAAGGTCTGGACAGAAGTCCAAGTTGCGGCTGCACAGATGTCTGCTGCTGACACATCTTGAAACAAGCACTGGAGGCAGCGACCCCACTGGTGGAGTGGCCTCTGACTTGACCCGGCAGGGTGGTCTTGTACTTGTCGTAACAAAGTGATACAATGAGCCAACCATTTAGAAAGGCATTGCTTTGAAAACAGCATTGTCTCTCTTGCTAGTAAAAGAGAAGGCAAACAGTTGATCGGTCTTTCTGAGATCCTTCGTCCTGGTGGTGTAGTATCTCACAATTCGGTGACCACCGAAAGTATGCAAGAGGTACTCCCCTTGACTGGAGTGCTGCGTAAAGAAAGCAGGCAGCTCCATGGATTGATTCAGCGTAGATTCCGCTACCACCCTGGGGAGAAACTCAGGGTTGGTACGCAAAGCCACACATTCCTGCGAAAAATCCAACACGGCATTTTGCACATGATGGCCTGGAGCTCGCAAATCCTTCAAGCAGAAGTAATGGCCACAGAAATAGCGTCTTCCATGAAAGAAACTTTAGGTCTGCTGAGGCTGCCGGCTCAAAAGGAGGCAGAGTAAGCTTCTCAAGGATAAAATTCAAATCCCAAGGAGGGTCAAGAACCCGAATTGGGGGTCTCAAGTGGAGGACCCCTCTAAAAAAAGTCTTGGAGACTTCCAGTTGCGCAAAAGTCCTGTCCCCAAAAGGAACATGGTAAGCAGAGATGGCTGCCATGTGAACCTTCAGAGAGGAATGACTGAGACCCCGATCAAAGAGGTGTCTCAAGTAATCCAAAAGCCGCCCAACACAGCACGAGAAAGGCTCAAAATCGTTGGAAGCAGCCCAAATAGAGATTCATTTCCATTTCATGTCATACGTAGATCTAGTAGAGGGCTTCCTGGCCTCCACCAGAATCTCAGCCACCAGTGGGGAAACCTCACATCGGGCTTGAGCTACCTATGCAGGTGCCACGCGTGCAACTGAAGGGACTTGAGGCCTGGATGGACTGGGGTCCCCTGATCCTGGGTCAGCAAAAGATGTGACAAAGGAAGAGGAAGCAGAGGTTCCTCTGAAAACTGTCGTAGAAGAGAACCAAACTTGCCTGGGCCAGAAAGGAGCGATTAGGATCATGCAAGCTCCTTCTGAGCTGAGTCTCTAAGACCCTCGGAATCAAGGGGATCTGGGGTGGGGGGAGGCATAGACAAATCTGCCTTTCCAGTCCAGAGACAGAGCACCTCTTCAAAAAATGCACCCTGGAGCGAGCAAGCAAAAGTCGTGAAGGTTTGCGTTGTGAGGAGATGCAAACAGGTCTAACTGTGGCGTTCCCCAACATAGGAAGATATTGTCTACTACCCCTTGATCAAGTTCCCACTCATGAGCATGAGCAGACGACTGACTGAGGTGGTCTGTCAATGTGTTCTTGACCCACGAGACGTGAACTGCCGTGAGGTGAAGGTTGTGCTGCACTGCCCAATCCCAAACTCGCATCGCCTCCCTGCAGAGAGGGTAGGAACTAGTTCCTCCCCGTTTGTTGATGTACCAGACCACACACATGTTGTCCGTCTGGACGGCCAGATGCCCGGGAAGCAAATACAGATGCAGAGCCTGGACAGCATAAAGCACGGTCCAAATCTCGAGCACATTGATGTGGAGTGTTTTCTCGAGTCTGGACCAGAAGCCCTGGATCCTGTGAGACTCCAAATGGGCTCCCCAACCCTTGCCTGAGGCGTCTGTAGTCAGCGTCTTTTGGGGGGCGGCAGAAGGGAACTCCCTGGCAAAGGTTCTCCTGAACCGTCCACCAAAAGCAAGTCCTGAGCAATGGGACTGGAGACCAGAACTAGCTGATCTAGATCGTCCAACTGATCCCATTGAGACCGAAGCGTCCACTGAGAGATTCTCATGTGCAGCCAAGCGCGAGGGACTGTCGGAATAGCAGCCACCATGAGCCTAAGGAGGCAAAGGACCGACCTGACGCTGACCCACCTGCGGCTGGACAACAGGCTGACCTGAGCCTGAAGTATGGCCGCCCTGTCCAGTGGAAGGAATGCCATGCCAGAGGTCGTGTCCAGGATCGTGCCGATAAACTGGAGCCTCTGGGACGAGACCAGATGGGACTTGGCCTGGTTGATGGTAATACCCAGGCTGGTGAAAACCTGCAGGGTAAGGGAAAGGAAGCGCAGGAGCTTCTCCCTGGACAAGGCCACCAGAAGCCAGTCGTCCAGGTACGGGAAAACCTGAGCCCCCTGTGTACGCAGGTAGGCTGCTATCACCGTGAGGCATTTGGTGAATACTCGGGGCGCCAAGGAAAGACGAAATGGGAGGGCCTTGAACTGGTAGTGGTCCCCCAAGAACGAAAAACACAGGTATTTGCGGTGGGAAGGGCGAATAGAGATATGCAGGTAAGCATCCTGCATGTCCAGAGCGCACAGCCACTGTCCCAGCCGAAGAAGGGGCAGAAGACTCAGTACTCCACAAACAAGTTCAGGGAGCCGAGGATCGGCCTCACATCTCCTGACTTCTTCGGGACCAGGAAGAAATGGTAGTAGTAACCTGTCCCCCGAAGATGGGGTGGGACGGGCTCTATCGCCTCCTTCCAAAGAAAAAGAGAGCATATTTCTTCCCAGACCAGAAGAAGGTGGGGAGTAAGATGACCTGGGGGTTCGAGGAGGTTTCTGAAGAAACTCTACTGAGTGTCCTTCCCAATCAGCTGGAACACCCAAGTGTCCAAAGTGATCCTCTCCCAACCCAGTAGATGGAAGGTGAATCTCCCTCGTACCGGTTCCTCTGAAAAGCCCAGAGGCTGTGGGAGAGGAAAGGAGTCAGGAGATGTGGGGCAGCGTCGCGGCTGAAGCCCCCGCTGCTTTTTTGGGCGGGGGGGCCTGGCAGGTGGAGGGGCCCAACGTTTGCTGGCCCGCTTTCCCTGAGGTTTCACCTTTTGCCGAGAACGTCTGCGAAAGGGACGACGCTGAGACTGAGGGGGTCTGTACATGGAGTAGACAGCCTTAAGTGCAGTACCCTTCTCCTGCACATCGGTGATGTCCTTGACATCACCACTGAACCCCTGAAGGGCGCGTCCTGGATAGTGGACTGCACCTCCGGGACCAAACCTGACACCAGGAGCCAGCCATGACGCCGCAAACCCATGGCGAAAGCCGAGCTCCAACCAGCAGCGTGCACTGCGTCGTATGTGGCACGAAGCATGTGCAGACTGGCCGAACGTGCAGACCAGACTAGATCAGCCACTTCCTGCTTCGTCTGAGACTCAGGAAGGGAGTCCAATTTAGTCTCCACCTCGCTAAGAATCACCTTCTGGTAATCCCCCATATGAGCAACGTAATTCAGGGCCCTTATACCCAGAGTGGAAGAAGCATAGACCTTCTTCCCATACTGGTCCAGAAGGTGGGATTCCTTGGGTGGCAACGAGCTCAAGTGCTTAGGGTTAGCCGTCCAACCGAGACTGGTGCTAATCACGACCAAATCAGCTAGAGGGTGTGAATTTAAAGAGTCAACACCCTCCGGAGCCTAATAAAGCCTGTCCGACTTCCTAGGAAGGGGGGCTAATGCCGACGGTTGCTTCCAAATAGTGGCGACAAGGTGGGCATGAGGCTCAATCCAGGGTGGCACCAGGGTAGGAACGGTCTCTGGCAGATCCAGGTGCGCGGCAAGTTTTTTACGCTGTGGATCCGGCTCTAAGGAATGCCACTGATAAACTGCCTGGCTTTTACGCAACTCCGTAAAGGAAGGATCCTCCAGAGGAGACTTCGGACAAGCCAAGGCCAAGGACTCCGGAGGGCATGGCTCGTCATCCGGATCAGAATGACCGTCTGAGTTATCCGAGGTCTCAGAGGAGGAGGAAGAAGACGACTCTTCCTCCCGGTGCGGGGGAGGAACAGACCCTTGGAAGCCCTCGAGAGCGTATCCTACCCTGGAACCGGAGGGCTCGCCTCCAGAGAGGGAAAGGGAGTCTCTCGCCTCCGACGTAGGGGGTCCAGACAGCTTTCTACCTCCCTGGTGAGCCGAGCCTTGGCCTCAGCCCACCAGGAAGCCA
This sequence comes from Neoceratodus forsteri, assembly GCA_016271365.2. NCBI lineage: Eukaryota > Metazoa > Chordata > Ceratodontiformes > Ceratodontidae > Neoceratodus > Neoceratodus forsteri. The sequence continues at coordinate 211,729,950 of JADMNL010000024.1, read as the reverse complement.
GAGTATCCTTCAGGTCCACTGGTGGCTGAGGGGGCGGTGAAGGAGAAGCGGGTATGGATACTGAGGGTATCTGTAAGATGTGTATCCATAACCCGATGGTGGAAAACCTGGCGTCGGGTACTGGGGCGCCGTGTACTGCGGGCCTGCGTAGGACAGAGTCGGATAAGACTGGGTCGGATACCCAGGTACCAGGGGGGTCTGCAGAAGCAGAGGGCCCCGGAGACGGTCCAGCGGGCGGACCCGGAACATGCAGGCCCAGCATAGGGGCGGTGTCCAGCAATGGGATGTTGTTGAGCGTCAGATAGGCCGGCGTGGGCATCCAAGGATCCGGCGTCTGGTCATCCGGCCAGTGGGAGGGAGACCCGATGGCAGCATACCCAGCTCCTCTGTGTCACCCGGGGAAGGAGGATTACCATCCCTGGGGTCCAACAAAGGGGACGCTGGCGCCTCAGAATGCAACGAGCATTGCTGCAAGCTCGAGACGATGGAGAGGTCTGAAGGGTCCGGCGTCTGCTCTAATGCCGAGCGGATGTCGGAGGAGCCACGTCTGTCTTATCGGAGGGATCCGGGCGGACGTCAGTGGAGCCAGCGTCCGACGAAGGGTGGCCTTATCAGGCGCTTTGGAGGCCATGTGCTGCCCCACAGGGTCGGGCGTCTTAACGGCCTTACCTGGCCGGGCGGCCGGAGCGACGTCACTTATCGGGCCACTGAACCAGAAAGCGCACGGGCGGCGCCTGACAGCAGTTGCCTCTTAGACCCGGAGGATCCTAAGGGCTTGAGCGCGAGCCGTGGGAGGTTGGCCTTGTGGAAGCCTCCAAAACAGCCGCCCACTGAACTGCCTCCAGGGCGTTACGCAGTACCGTGACTCCCAGCCGAGGCCGCGGTGACTGTTGAAGAGGAGTCACGGTGCTTCTTGTGGTAGCCTCAAGAAGTAGATGGCCGCCTGAGTTTTTTTTTTTTTTTTTTTTAACTTTTCCATGGAGGTCATTTTAAGTTTAAGAACGTGGGCCTCCAGGAACTGCTACCTCCGTTTTCGGGTGGCCACGTTAAAACTGCTGGCAGAGCTGGCACTTCGATGGGATGATCAGGGCCTAGACAAAAAAGGCACGGGAATGTCCGTCCTTGTGTGGGGAGCTGGGCGCCGCAAGAATCGCACTTGTTTTTGTGCTCGGACGGAGTCTGGGATGACATACACGGCAGCTATAGGTAAGGCTGATGATCAAAGAAAAGTTGAAATTAGATGATAAAAACTACCAACGATTGACTGCAAAGCAGTTAACTTTACTGCAAGGCGCTGCACGAACTAACGACAGGAAAGAGCTGGAAGGTGGGTGTGGGGGACCGCCCCTTTATACTGATGTCTGTCACCCGACATGGGCGGTTCCCGCCAGAGGCTGCTAGCTAGAAATTTTTCAGTGGGGTCCTGGCGCCTGCCGACTTCAATCCTATTTGTAATTACCTACTGCAAAAGCCCTCTCGAAGTAAGATCTAAGTTTTTAGTTTATCGAAAACAAAGTGGAATATGGTAGGATGGGCTCAAGACTGGCCATTTAAGGAATGATCATCTCTCCCCAAAAGGGTTAAGCCTTTCATTTTTACTTTATATTACCCACTGTACCTGGTCCTAGGTTGCAGCATTCAATTCCAACTATCAGGGCTGATGACAGACACTGGTCTTTTCTGAGACTTCAAGTCCCACTTGCAACCTGCAGAGCAATACCCCAGCCCTCCTTAACCATAGTAAGTGCATTTCAGCCATGTCCCACCATTTGAGAGACGAGGTTCCTACTGAACCCAGTTTTCCCATTTAGTAGCACAACAAGCTGCAGCTGAGCTACTAGGACAACCCCATGGTCACTCTTACACCCCAGAGACACGCTCACAGTACTGAGTTTAAAACAGCTATCCTACACATTCCAATGCTCATTTTGACAAACCACACTGTTCTAAGGGTTCCTGCAGCTGTTCTTTAGCAGGACATACAGGAATTAAACAGTGTTTAAATCTGACCCGATTGACTGCATATTTTAGAATGCTTACCCGGACTGTCTACTATCAGGAATGCCACTTGCCCGCTCACTGCACAGCACGCTGAAAGTGGTGGCATGTGAAAGTGCGGCTGCAGATTAGTTTCAACAAAATGGAGTCTTCGAAGTCAAACAAACATTTTCAAAGCTGGCCTGGAATGGACTCTACTGGCAGATTATGGACACCTGAACCCTGGTTTACAAAAGGAAGGTCCTGTCAAACTAATCTCATAGGGTTTACAAAAGGAAGGTCCTGTCAAACTAATCTCATAGATTTCTTTGACTGGGTAGCCAGAGTGGTGGACCAAGGGGGAGCAGTTGATGTCGCCTACCTTGACTTCAGCAAAGCTTTTGACACTGTTCCACATAGGTGATTGATAAATAAGCTGGGTAGGCTTGGGGTGGGTCAGAAGTTGGTCAACTGGGTGGCAAACTGGTTGACTGGCAGAAAACAGAGTGGTAGTAAATGGTATACAGTCAGAAGAGATGCAAGTCACAAGTGGGGTACCTCAGGGATCAGTCCTGGGGCCAGGCCTCTTCAATATCTTCATTAGTGACCTTGCAGATGGACTAGGGTAAGGCTTGTCTGTTTGCAGATGACACCAAGATCTGCAACAGAGTAGATGATCCAGATGGGGTGGGCAGAATGAGAAGAGATCTGGATAACCTAGCAAAATGGTCAGAAGAGTGGCAACTGGGATTTAATGCAAAGAAGTGCAAAATCATGCACATAGGAAAGAGAAACCCTGAAGACACCTATAGGCTGGGAGGGGAGTTGCTAGCAGTCACAAAGGAAGAAAAAGACTTGGGCATCATCATTACTGATGACCTGAAATCATCCAAACAGACCTCTAAAGCAGTAGGTAAGGCTAGGGGGGTGTTAGGGTGCATCAGTAGGGGTATCACAAGTCGTAAGAGGGAGGTAATAATCCCTCTTTACAAGACACTGGTTAGGCCCCATCTGGAGTACTCGTGCAGTATTGGAGGCTCACACCTTCACAAGGACATTAACCAAACTGAGGCAGTCCAGAGAAGAGCAACCAAAATGGTGCAGGGACTGCATCAGAAGACATATGAGGACAGATTAACAGAGCTCAATATGTATACCCTTGAGCAAAGGAGGGAGAGAGGTGATATGATCGAGACATTCAAACACCTTAAGGGCATTAACAAGGTGAAAGTCTAACATGTTTAAATATAAGAAATATAGCAGGACAAGAGGACACAGCATGAGATTAGAGGGGGGCCGATTAAGGGGGAATGTGAGGAAATTCTTTTTCACAGAAAGGGTGGTGGATGCATGAAATGGCTTACCACAAGAAGTGGTGGCTATGAATACAGTGCAGGGCTTCAAACAGGCATGGGATAGGCATAAGGGAGCAATACAAACGACTATGAATAGATAGGCCACTGACAGAGCAAAGGCCAATGGTACATTTATACGGTAGAAAAAGAAATGGGCAGACTGGATAGGTCTTGCGGTCCTTATCTGCCGTCAACTTCTATGTTTCTATGTAGGTATGTGGTATTTTTGTTGTGAGAACTGTGAAGCATACACTGTGTACTTAAAACTCATGGGGACGGACAGCTATATGTCTATGCTCTCACCAGGCAGTGAGGCATGGATGCCATCATAACAGCCAGAATGTGTGCAATGTGCGACTGCAGAAAGCAAACATGACACTGTGATTTGGGGTACGAAGATGACTACCAATGTTTTATTTTATTTATTTAAAAATTGGTGACCGGGAAAGGCACACATTGCAAAAAAAGATAATATAATAATATTTATTTTATTTATTTATTCAATTTTGGCAACCGGGCAGGCCCACTGAATCCGAAGGTCACTTTTTCAGGGGGAGACCCTAGTACCACAGGGGCCATTAGTACCACCAGCCTTTTTCCATGTATTGATAGATCGTATGGTAAGGGTCACATATTTCTGAAGTGACTCCTAATTGTACTGATTCCCTTTAACTAAACTTCACTGCAAATGTGCATCTGTTTTCAAGATAAAAGGTGCAACTGTCATTCTAACTGGCAGTCTTAAACCTTGCTGTTTTGGTAGGCAAAACAGAGCTGCAATTTGATGACATTCTTACCTTTAGTTCTTCAACTGTTGATTTAATTTTAGCATATCCCATATGCTGCTTTCCCATCAAGTGGTCATCTACCCTGGACTGTGCATCGCCTACAATCAGAAATGCTCCACAAACTTCACAAACTTCCATTTGTTTTTCCTGTGCTGCAAAACTTTCGATTGTCTGAAACACACAAAATCCTACCTGTATTAACACATGGTTTATAGGTGTTTTTTCCTCATAAAATAAACAGATATTTAAAACTTTTACATGGTTACGAAACTCTAACTTAAAATAAGCCTAAAGAAATAGGTTGAGCATCATCAATTTAAGCCATCAGGATTCTTCTCTAGTAGCGCACAGGACCTAACCCTCCCTCTAGTCCACAGACATCAATGAGGTCCAGATTCTACTTACAGAACTTGTAGACCTAAGTTGTTCTCGATCTTCTTTTAGCTGTTCTACAAGCTTCATCATTCCCTGGGCCTCCTCTACCTTTCCTTCAGAACCCAGTTCTTCAATCTGTCAATTTTAGAAATTGCTTGTTATTATCTGTTTAAAGTATCTGTCTCAAAAAATGTTAATATTTCGGTGACCTCACCTGTAGCAAAAGTTCTTCGATTTTTATAGTTAAACCCTGAATCTTCTCCTCATTCTTACCAGAAGGACCAGGTGCTTGCTATAAATACATAAAACAAAATTAATCATGAAGGTTAGCTAGGTGAAGAACATTTTTTCAACAATACCTACAAATTCATCTTAGGCTGTGACAGGCTGCCGCATTGTAGTGTATACTGTACAACAGTCCAGGCATCTTCCCCCTACACAAGGTCCCCATTTTCAGAAGGTTAGAGCATCAATAATCATGTCAGTGATGCACTAACTGGAATTAGTATTGTCAGACTGTGCGGGCCATATTCAGTAGCCCCAATGTGCAGCGCTAAACTTGACAGTTCATATGCAAGTAATATACTTCTGTGCCCATGCAAATGAGAGATCCCTCCAGTATACTGTGCATAGTTGTACATTAACAGCCAACTTTGGAGTGCTGCTTAATGCTAGCAAAACCCTACCTTTACCAAAGCACAATGTAGTGCATGTTGCCCGCTCCTTCAATTGAGTGCGACAGGACTGATGGCATGAGCTGTCAGTCCCTGCCAGTGCCACCCCACCCCATCTTAAGTCCGATCCGAGTTAATGTTGACATCCACATCCTTGGCGGTCTAGTGGACCTCCCATCTCAATCACCACTTTAGTCCCTCAGCACATGAAACAAGCACCCATCCCTGGCTAGCTAACAGAACCCCCATCTGCAGTCAGATCCCCAGTAAATGATACAAGCCCCAGCCCTGGCTGTCTAGTGCACCACCCCCAAATCGCAGTCTCACACGCGCCCTCCTAGTCCTGCCCACTCAGCACCCAACCTACCTGTCAGCTGCCCCCACCCCAGAGATAGGGACCAAAACAGACCCTGTCGCCAGGTACCATCTGAGTGACAGGGAGCAAGCATGTGCCTACTGCATAAAATGAGGGTTACTCACCTGTAACCTTCGTTCTAGGAGTGGTATATGGTGTACATCTACACTTCTGGCAGAATCCTCTCTCTTTAAGAGGAGGCCGGAAGGTCTTCAAGCTGGCTCCTTTCACCCACCGGGTGGTATCCTCCTTGACACTGCTCCGTGACATCAGATCTTACCCACTGGAAGCAAGAACCATGTGACACTTGCCAGGGGAGGTCGACTGGTTTGTGAAGATGTGCACCATATACCACTCCTAGAAGAAAAAATTACTCATCTTAGTAGTGTTGTTTCTTCTACTGGAGTCTTGCTATATTCTGACATATGCAGTGAGTCCCAAACTTCGAACTGCTCCAGAGGTGAAAGAGTTAACTTTCCATGCCAGGCATGGAACGTCGAGCTCGAGCTCGGTTGAGACTCTGTCTGTTGTTCTTCAAACTCAAACCTTCAGATCTTCCGAGCTAAACTCACTAAGGTCCTGTGTGGAAGCTGTAAACCTACACTAGCCAACCGGCTACTAAATATAAGAACACATTTTTTGATCCCAAAACAAAGACTCAAGTCAGGAGACCCAAAAAATGAAAAACACAACACCAAGTCACCCCAAGAAAGGAGGGGTGAAAAACAAAAGGTGGGCACCTACTAAGTGCCAACACTGCACTGCCTACCCACATCCCAAAACAGGTTCTGAGAGGGGCAGGCGGGGGAGGTCAGAATATAGCAAGACTCCATTAGAAGAAACAACATACTAAGGTGGTAATTTTTCTTCAAACAACATGAAGTCTTGCTATATTCTGACATGTCTGACTACAAAGCAGTACATCCATGGAGGAGAGACAGAACCTACTTAGGAAATAGGCTCTGAAGCACAGCTGTGCCAAACCGAGCATCACTCCTAGCCTGGATGTCCAGGGAGTAATGCTTGGTAAAAGTGAACTGTTTTCCAGGTAGCTGCTTGACATATCTCTAGAATAGGGATGTCCCTGGCAGTAGCCAGAGAAGCAGCTGTACCTCTGGTAGAGTGAGCCCTCAGGCCTGAGGAGGAACCTTACCCAGTTTTCATAGCAAAACTGGATACAAGAGACAATCCACCTGGCAATGGATCTTTTAGTGGTAGGTTTCCCTTTGCCAACCTCACCATAAGTGAGGAACAGTTGGAGGGAGTCAAACCTGTGACCCTTGGTACGCTCTATGTAGTAACTAAGGGCTCTCTTCACATCTAAGCTGTGTAGCCTCCTCTCGCCAGAGGAGGAATGGTCAGTGAAGTACACTGGAAGAGATATAGATCGATTAAGGTGGAAATCTGAAACCACCTTAGGCAAGAACTTCCTGTTAGTCCTGAGGACCACCTTATCTCTGTGAAAGGAGATAAAATCAGGCTCCACTGACAAAGCTTTTAATTCACTTATGTCTGGCAGAAGTGATGGCTACCAAAAACACAGTTTTCCAAGTCAAGTACTTAAGCTCTGCTGAAGTCAAAGGGGGGTTGCATAAACTGAGCACTGCAAACATTAAGATCCCAGGCGGGGACAGGGTCCCTGAATGGAGGGTTGGTGTGAAGCAATCCCTTGAAAAACTTGGAGAATACAGGGTGAGCAGAAAGAGAAGGAGGCTTACCTGCTGAAATAAAAGCAGACACAGCTGCCAGATGCACTTTCAGGTTAGCTGGCCTCAGCCCCAAGGTATTTAAGTGGACCATAAAATCCAGGACTGTGGGCAAATCAGCAGATTCTGGGGAAATATGCTTTCCAGAGCACCATATGGAAAACCTCTTCCATTTGGAATTATAAGTAGCCCTGGTGGAAGGTTTTCTAGAAGCCTTCAGGATATCCATTACACCTTGGGAGAGGTGGAACTCGGCAATCTCTAACTCTTCAAGAGCCAGGCCTTGAGATTGAGAGATTTGAGGTTCGGGTACCAAACCCTCCCCTGAGCACAGGTTAACAGGTTGTAATTCACGGCCACGGAGGGGCATGATCCAACATGGCGGCTTACATAGTTCGCTTTAGGGCATTGAGCAGATTTCAAAGTCTACAGCACAGTTTGGTAGCAAGGATGAAATACTGCTGACTCGGAAAAACATGGAGGCATCTGTGACTGCCAGACATCCAGATGAAGAAATTGAGATGACACGTATGGCAGTTCGATTTGAGCTTGAAGATCTATATATGAGGCCCGACCCCGAACCTCTCCTTACAGAAATAATTCATGCGGCAGCATACCGGGACAACACAGTAGGGCTTCCTCGGTACACCCCAGCAGAGAACGTTGATAAAATTGATCAGAAGGTGCTTCACTTGTACATGCAGAATTACTTCACCCCTGACAGGATGGTGCTGGCAGGAGTGGGAATAGAACACGAGCAACTTGTTAAGTGTGCCAGGAAGTTTCTTCTTGGAGTTGCACCTGTGTGGGGGACCGGAAAACCAACTGACGTGGACAAGTCGGTTGCACAGTACACTAGAATTAATAAGAGGAAGACCCTCGCTGAGCCCTCACTGGCGCCGAGGACAGGACGCCGCCAGCAGGCGGGCGGCACCTCCAGCCGGCGCCGAGCTCCATAGAGCCGGAGAGACCCTGCAACCAAGGTACGGCAAAGCCGCAACCAATCGGAAAGCGAGCGCCTTCTGAGGCTTTGTTCCGATTGGTCCCCGTTGTTCCTGGCTTCCTACTGCTAAAAGACTTATTTTGCTTTTGTTCGGAAATGTTGTTGGGGTATTGATTGTGTAGAATTCATCAAAAAAGAGCTGAGCACTGTAATTGTGGGGTGGGGAAAACTGTGATAGGTGTGAAGTGGGACGAAGTGATTACAGCCTTCCTGTGCCCAGATTGCTGGTAGCCAGACGCTTCGGCGCCTTAGCCCCTTCCCTGGCCTTTCACCTGCTAATTTCACTGGCCCCCCTGCTGCTCTGCCTTTGTCAGAGCCAAAAAAAGATTTAAATTCAGCTGTGCTCTCTGTTGTCTCCCAGAGGAAGACCCTCGCTGAGCGCCCCTCACTGAGCGCCGAGGACAGGCGCCGCCAGCGGTGGCGGCACCTCCAACCCGGCGCCCGAGCTCCATAGAGCCGGAAGACCCTGCAACAGATGCAGCAAGCCGCAGCACCTATGCCCACCGCCCTTCCCCTCTTGTGGTCTTTCTTAAGTAGTCACTTTCCACAAAAAATCTAAGCCACGCCTGCTACAAATTGTCGACCTATAGCATGACACACATCCATTGTTGATCGCAGATAGTGGATCTGTAGTGCTGACATTTAGTCTGTGCATTCACATAGCAACACTGCCAAAGGAACAATCAGTTACTGCGTGTAATTTGCAAGATAGATTATCTGGTCACCTCATAATGGGGAACCTTCCCTTGTGCCTTGTTGTATTACTTATAATACTGGAATCCAATATAAGAAGCAGACATCCAAATAACACAATACATATTGATACGGTATCGTTCTCCTCCTGCTGCAGTCATATAGCAGGAGACTGGATATATTACTATGACATCCCACTAATACGATCTGACACACTTAACAGCTACTATGGAGGGACACTTTCAGCTGTACATCTGTTTGGTGACTATTATCAACTGCATTCAGATATACAGTCCACACTTATTCCAGACAAAGTATTAATCTTTTCTATTACAAGAGGCCGAAAGACTGAGGCTGGATGGCATTTAAGATCCCAACATAATGAAAAAAAAAAACTCAATAAAAAATGCATCTACTAGATTCTATACCCTATCCTAGGCAACCATGAAAATACTACTGCTTGTACTAATTTGTTCTGGGAGCGTGGAACTTAACCCTGGGCCACCTATGAATATCTCTGCACCTTCAGAATTAGTAAAGATTAAAGGGCTAAGCCTTCCACATATTAATGTATGTAGCCTACTAAAAAATCACTTTGCTTCAAGCCTGGGTTAGCCATACACTACCTGACATTTTGGTGGTATCTGAATCATGGCTTAGGCCGATACAGCTGACAGAGACATTAACACTTGACAATCAAACATTCAGAGCTGATAGGCATTCAAGAGGAGGTGGTGTAGTAATCTACGTAAAGGCCAACCTACCTACAACTTGTCTTGACTCGTCCTCCATGAAAAAAGAATTCGAGTGCCTATCCCTCAGAATAGATCTTTCCAACACTATCTCGCTACAATTGATCGGCTGCTACAGGCCTCCCTCAGCTGGCCTGAAAATTCTATCCCATTTGGGGGATCTGATCTCAGCAGGAAATGAAGAAACCATAATCATAGGTGACCTTAATCTAAACTGGCTTTCTAAGACAGCAGCACCACTATCATCATTCTGTGATATGCATGGGCTTACACAACTTATAAATGAACCTACTAGAATAAACAAAAAGAACCCTAAAAACAATACACTACTGGACGTATTACTAGTGAGTAAACCTCACCTCTTCTCACATATTGGAGTACTGTTCAATGACATCAGTGATCATTGTACTATTGCAGCAGTTAGAACTGCATGTAAGCCTTTGCCCCCGACAAAATTCATGCTGAGGAGATCGAAAAAGAAATTCAACATCAATGCATACCTGGATGATATCAAACACTCCATAAGATGGGAAGAGTTCTATTTAGCGACCACTACAGAGATTGCACATGGTATTTTAAATGATATTATTACAAGTGCTCTAAACACCCATGCACCAGTTGCTAAACTTACGTATCAAAAATAAATATTGTAGTTGGTTCAATTCAGATCTTAAATCCAACCTGCTCAACAGGGACAAACTTTGGAAGAAGGCTCGAAAAACAAAGTTAGACACTGACTGGGAGCAGTTCAGAAAACTAGGAATCTCTGCACCAAGAAAGTGCGAGACACAAAGGCTGCATACTATATGGCTGAACTAGATTCATCATACCATAACCCTGCCAAATTTTGGAATACCATAAAAGATATAACTGGCAATGTCACAAGCAACCTACTCCCAAAAAAGGTACATAGTGGAAATAGAACCATCATTGACAGAATAGAAGTACTGGAAGCTTTTAATAATCACTTTACTACTGCTGGGCTAGCATTTGACTCCTCACCTGCCAACCTTCTGAGATTGCAACTAGGGATTAAGAACTCTGATGTAAAAGTGACTGATTCCACTTTCTCCTTCACACCAACCACACTGAAACAAGTTGAAGAACTAATATTACAGTTGGATACAAAAAAAAGTGCAGGTGCTGACTCCCTTGACCCCTACTTCATAAAAATTGCCTTACATGTTATAGCAGTACCGGTGACACATCTGTTCAATCTCTCATTACAGACAGAAGGCATCCCGTCAATCTGGAAAACCGCTCAAGTTATTCCACTATTGAAATCCGGGGATCCCACAGACCTCAATAACTACAGACCAATCTCCATTCTCCCAGTACTATCCAAACTACTCGAAAAAATTGTGAGCACTCAGTTAAGGGAGTACCTAGAAGCTAACAATCTTCTAAATCCAGCACAATCTGGTTTCAGAACAAATCACAGTACCATCACAGCTCTTGCAAAAGTCACCAATGACTGGCAACTTGAATTGGATAAAAAAAATTGTGTTAGTGCTGTTTTCTTAGACCTAAGTAAGGCCTTTGACACGGTTGACCACGACCTGCTCCTCTCATCACTGAGGTCAGTTGGGCTTGACACCAATTCCATTAGATGGTTTCATGATTATCTTTCAGGAAGAACTCAGCAGGTGAAGGCAAGGTGATATATCATCACTCAGACCACTTCAAAGAGGAGTACCAGAAGGATCGATCCTTGGCCCTATCCTATTTGCAATATATATCAACAACATCGACTTAAAACTATCCAAAGCCACTATACACCTGTTTGCTGATGATACAGTACTGTATGTCAGTCACTCTTCACCTATTACAGCCTGCAAAGATCTACAAACAGAATTCACCTGCTGCAATATCAACTGCTGGAAAGAAACTATTATTGAATGCAAAGAAAACCAAGGCTATGTTTTTCTCCCTCAGGTGCAGTCAGGATACAGTATCCCTCTTAACCTTCCGAAATTAACCACTGCCCTTGGTGAAAACCTAGACTATGTCACAAAATTCAAATACCTGGGGTATGGTTAGATAATAGGTTAGACTACCTAGAACATTTGGAAGAACTGTTAAAAAAAAAACTCAGACAAAGACTTGGACTGTACTACAGAATAAGGCACTTCCTTACAAGTGATTCAAAAAAGAAGATGGTTCAGGCCACTTTCCTCTCAGTACTAGATTATGCTGACTTCTTATACAGTCGCTGCCCTACTGTATGTCTGAACAAGATAGATACACTATATCACAGAGCCTTGAGGTTCATCACAGACCTATCCTATAGCACTCACCACTGTCTGCTCTACTCTGCAGTGGGATGGACGTCGCTTCAAGCCAGAAGAGATAGAAATGCAGTATTATGGACCTACACAGCAATATCACAGCAGCTTCCAAAATATATCTCTGACTGTTTTTTACAAACCACATCAAATAGTTATGCATTAAGAAGCATGAACCTTATTACCCTCAAGGTGCCTAAATTCCACTCTCGACATGGTAGATATGCAATTAGCCATGTGTTATCCACTTTATGGAACACAATGCAGAAGACATTGAAATTGAAAAAGCTTATATCTATTTCAGCCTTCAAATACCTATACAATAGGATTTTCAAAGAAAAATATAGCTGCTTCCATCAACACTAGTTTAACCCTCCATATGTAGATATGTAGATACACAATACAAGCTTACCAGCACCTACTGTGAAACTACCCTATAACTTACTATCCAGTGCCTTTTCAGATCCAGTGCCTAACCTCTCCTCTTCCTCCTATACCTACTCTGGATCCTCTTATTGCATTAACTATTAGGATTCCTCCCCACCCAGTTCTACACCTTACCATTACTATAGGGTACCAATCCTGCCACTCCATCAGCCACAAAACACTCACTTGTCCCCTAGTACCCATCCTAGCGAGCTGGCTACCTTATGAATCGTGTATATATGTAATATATCCTTGTTATACATGTCAAATTAACGTGTCCAATATCTGATTTGTTTTATTCCTGTCTCTACAATTTGGTGTATAATTTGATTGTTATATTAATTATTGTGATCAGCTGTACTATTCACATTTTGTATTCTTCTATTTGTAAATGTTCTGAATGCTATATTTCATGTAAATTGAACCTTGACCTTACCAGGTACATCTTGCAAATGAGCCATGCTCAACGATGTTCGCCTGGATAAATAAAGATTTGATTGATTGATTGATTGAATTCCTAGGAAGACACAGGGGAAGATGGACTGCTAAGGACAGTAGGAGTGGATACCAGGGCTGTCTGGCCCAGTCTGGAGCAATCAGGATCATCTTGCAGGGTTGAGATCTGATTTTGACTAGCACTTTGAACAGGAGAGGGAAGGGGGAAAAGCATAGAGAAACTTCCCTTCCCAATTGAGAACCAAGGCATCCAGAGGGACTGAGCCCAACACTGGGGGCCTGCAGCAAAAAAGGGGAAGTTGGTGATTGTCTGGGGCTGCAAAAAGATCTATCTGCGGGGTGCTCCATCTGGAAAATATCACCTCCAAGACCAGGGGATCCAGTGACCACTCGTGATGGCCCTGGGAAATCCTCCTGAGAGCATCTGCCAGGACATTGTCCTTGCCTGGGAGGTGAACTGCCGTAAGGGAGTTGTTCATGGAGTAAGCCAGAGACCACAACTTCATTGCTTCGGTGCACAAGGCGGTAGACCAAGTGCCCCCCTTGCTTGTTGATGTACCACATTGTGGTAGTGTTGTCTGTTCTGACCTGAACAACTTTGTTCTGAACAGATTTGGAAAAAGCTTGAAGTGCTAGAAAAACTGCTCTGAGTTCCAACAGATTGATGTGGAGCAGAGATTCCTGAGGGGACCACAACCCCTGGGTGGTGAGGTCGCCCATGTGAGCTCCCCACCCCAAGAGGGATGCATCTGTAGTAAGGATTAAGGAGTGAGACTGAGTGACAAAGGGAACCCCTTGTCTCAGACTGCTCTGATCCTGCCACCACTGTAGGGCCTCGATCAGGGTCCGAGTCACTGGGATCAATTTGGTGAGAGGGTCCTTCTTTTGAGACCAAAAGGCTCTCAAATGGAACTGAATGTCCCTCATCTGAAATCTTGCTCCCTGCACTACTGCTGTAGAAGCAGCCATGTGCCCCAGGAGCTTGTAGAAAATGCCTTGCTGGTCGAGACACCTGCAGGGTGAATGAGGAGGCCAGAGAGACCAGGGTCCTTGCCCTGTCCAAGGGAAGGAAGGCTCTGGCTTTCTCTGTGTTCAGCTCTGCGCCTATGAAGGTGAGAAGCTGGACAGGCTCTAGGACTGATTTTGAAAGACTGAGAAGGAAACCTAGAGAGAGAGCAGTTGCTGAGTTATCTGTAGGTGTAACCTGACTTGGTCTGGGGACTGGCCTACCAGTCGTCCAGGTAAGGGAAGATGGCAATTCTTTGCCTTCTTGGAGAAGCAATTGCTACTGCCAGGCATTTTGTGAATACCCTTGGAGCAGAGGCGAGGCCAAAGAGCATTGCTCTGAACTGGTAATGGCCTGAGGGCAGCTCGAACCTGAGGTACTTTCGATGGGAACTTCTGATGAGAATATGGAAGTAGGCATCCTTGAGGTCCAGGGCGCTAGCCAGTCCCTGGCCTTAGAGAGGTAGAATAATTCCCAGAGTCACCATTTTGAATTTTGGTTTTAAAGGTGCTTGTTTAAGTATCTCAGATCCAGGATGGGCGCCATTCTCCTGTCTTTTGGGGTAAGGAAGTACCTGAGTACAACCCTTTGTCCTGATGAGGGGTGGAACCCTTTCCACAGCTCTGAGAGCCAGGAGGGAAGAGACCTCTGCCTCTAGGACAAGTGCCTCTGGTGGATTTGCAGGTGGAAAGGATCTGGTTCTCATCTTTGGAAACTTTTTGAAGCTGAGAACCAGTCCCTGGCTTACTACTTCCAGGACTCATTTGTCTGATGTCAGAGACTCCCAGTCCTGGACAAAGTAAGCCAGTCTGCCCCCTACAGGTAGCTGAAAATCGGCCCTGGCAACCCCATCAGGGTGCCTGCTTGGCAGGGGCTTTGGGCTGAGGAGTGGAAGCAGGCCTGCTTGTACCCAGTCTGCCTCTCCCTCTCCCTCTAAAGAACCCCCTCCCTCTGGGCATAAGCAGAAGAGGAGGCCTGGGCTTGGTAAAAAGGCCTATGAAAAGGCCTGCCCTGGAAAGCTGCCTTTGAGGAGTGGCCTGCCTTTCTTTGGCCTGTGCACTCCTATAGGTGGTCCTATATTCATCCATTTTCTTCATGTAATTCTCTGTTTGCTCCCCAAACAGAGAATTACCTAACAGGAAAATCCATGGCCTTAGTCTGGGTATCCTGTGACAGGCTAGTACATCTGAGCCAAGCCATTCTTGAAGTGCACAGATGTACCCATGACTCTAGAAGACACATCATTGGAGTCTACTGCAGCATGGAATTGCACCTTGGATGCCTCAATACCATCAGCAGCCACCCGCTCCAGCTCCTTGGCAAGCTGGCCAGGGACCCGTTTTGCTAGGGCCATAACAGTGCCCCATATGGATATTTGATACCTAGCAGTATAGGCCATATAATTGGCCTCTCTGAGTCCCAAGGATGCTGCCATGTACTGTTTCTTTGCCATGGCATCAATCCTCCTGAAGTCCTTGTCCGGGAGGTGTGAAGCCAAGGGAATGTTTGCCTTATCACAGGCTGCAGCCTGCACTACCTCAACATGGCTGCATTGTTGTGTAAGGAACTCCGTGTCTGAGCCTGACAATGTATACCTCTTGTCCATTCTTTTATCCACAGGAGGTATAGTGTTAGGAGTCTTTAAAATTTTTAATGTCTGTTTCCCAAAAGATTTGTGCAAGGAAATAGACAGCCTCCTAGACTCTGGGATATCCATCATTTCTACATAGTCAGGCTCCTCCTGGTCATCCACAGCTTCTTCCATAGGAAGCTGGAGGGTTTCAGCCACTTTTTTTTTTTTATAGAACATGAAATGGGAGGGGGACTCAGAAAGCCTAGGAGGAGACACCCCTGAAGGTCTGTCTGGGGAGATGTCCGGGTCAATGGGCACATCCAGACTTTCAAATCCACATTCACTTTCCTCATACTCTTCTTCCTCCTCCTCCGGTTCATAAAACTTCTCTAAATCGTAATCTTGAACCGGTGGAACCGGCCGAACCGAGCGCCTGCCTGATGGTGCCGGTTCGGTCGGAACCCGGGAAAGCGACTGAATAATTTTGATCGCTTTGGCTATCTCTTCAGCGGTTGGAGAGGAAAGTTTTGGCTCCACACCAGCTGATTTCTCTTTTTTAGTTCTTTTAGCCGGAACAGACTCCTCAGAATTGGCTCTTCTTTTGCCCGAAGAAGTCTCGCCTTGGTCAGAGGGCACTCCTTCTGGTTCGGTTGGAACCGGCGGGCTGGCCATCCGGTTCAGCGGACTTTTTGGCCTCCCTTTCCCTGAGCCTACCAGCTCTCTTTTCTAGGGTAGCTGCAGGGAAATTTTTTGCAAATCTGGCAGTCTGCATTGAGGTAGTCAAACCCCAGGCAAACACAGGTGGTGTGGGGGTCAGCCTTGGCAAAGACTTCCCCACACACATTGCAGTGTTGAAACCCAGTGGGTCCGGTTTTTCTTTTGGGTTTCTCAGACATAGTGCCAGTCCTAACCAAACTTACCCTTTTATGGCAATCCGCCAGGCAAGAACCTCTTATCGGTTTCCAACCGTGTCACGGGTCGTGGGAAAAAACGTAATAAAATCCGTTTTTTTTAGAACCGATAAGAACCAGTAACCACACACAATCACAAATTAAGATTTTTTAAAAACAACTTGATCGGTTCAAACTGAACCGATAAACCATTTACAAGTTCCACACAGAATAGAATTAATGTAAAACCTATCTAGTACTCACAATACCACAGACAGAGACTGAACCGACAGGTTGCGGCTTAAATTCGTTCGAAAACCGAGAAAAACGGTACTTTAACCGGCAAAATGAACAGACTGTTCAGTGAGGCGGAGTAAAGAATCTGACGGTTTGAGTTTGAAGAACAACAGACAGTCTCAACCAAGCTCGAGCTCAGCGTTCCATGCCCGGCATGGAAAGTTAACTCTTTCACCTCCGGAGCAGTTTGAAGGTTGGGACTCACTGCATATGTCAGAATATAGCAAGACTTCACGTTGTTTGAACTACGGATACAGGTGAGTAACCCTCATTTCTAGGGATGTGAATAGGGTGTACTATCCACACTTCTGGCAGACTCCTAGCACTTTTCCGGGAGAAGGCGGAAAGGTGCACACCCCTATTTAGCAAATAGCGCAGAGCTGCAGATTTCTTCCATAGGGATGTCCCTGGAAGCAGCTACCCAGGCACCAGTATGTCTGCTGGAATGAGCCCTAAGCCCAAAGGAAAGCTCCCCACCAGCCAACCTATTGCAGAGGTTGATGCAGGAGCCTATCCACCTGGCAATCATCCGCTTAGCTGCCAGTCTGCCAGGCCCGGCTTCAGCGTAGGTGACAAAGAGCTGGCGAACCTCTCAAACTCCAACCGTACGATCCTTATAATAAGCGAGCGTACACCTCAGGTCCAATGTGCTCGGCTTCTGAGGTTGGAGTGATGAAATACACCGGAAGGTATGTTGTCAAGGCAACAACTCCTCGGACTCTGATACCACTGGTCTTCACTCACACCCTGATGAGTTGTCAGTGACAGGCCTGGAGGAAGGTCTTTCCTCTTTCCAGGGCATCCTTCGACTTATTTGTGAGTCCACCGGTAGGGTCTTGGAGCCTATTCAAAAGAAGGTGGAATATACTCTCACGGATATCCTTAAGAAGAGGGCTACCCCGACGAAGGCCTTCCCAATGGCCGAAGCCATTGTTGGCCCGGCCCTTGAGCTATGGCAACGCCCTGCCTCTTGCCCGGCTCCGTCTGACCACATGGCTCGCAAGTACACTGTACCCATGGGGTCCTTGGCGGGTTTCAATGAGCATCCCTCGGCCGAGAGTCTTGTGACTGCCTCAGTGTTTAGACGCACGGGTAGCTCAGTGGATACTGACCGCCCTCCGGACAAGAAGTCCAAAAATATGGACCATTCTGCCCGAACGGTATATGCGGCCTCATCCTTGGGCCTTCGTTAGGCCAGCTCTGTAGTGATCATGGCACACTTCTCTCACACCCTCTTGGGGGTTGCTAGATGAAGTCCTCCCTCATCTCCCAGCGGACATGCAGACCACGGTTAAGCAAGTCCGTGACCAGGGCCGTGCTGTTGCAAAACAGCAGCTCCAGACGGCTTTGGACATTGGAGATTCCTGTGCCAGTTCACTAGCAGCCACAGTGGCCACGCGCCGCAGGGCCTGGCAGAGATTGTCCTCTTTTTCCGGTGGATACTCAGCACAAGTTAGCTGACACGCCCTTCCTTGGCACCGACCTCTTCGGTCCAGGAGTGGCAGGTCACCTCCAGCGCATAGAGCAGTCCAATGCCAACCTGGATGCCACTTCTGAAAAGGGTTCTTCGGGCAAGAACCAGCAGAAGCACAAGAAGAAGCCTTTTCAGCAATCTTCTCCTGTGGTTAGACAGCCCCCCTTCCAGGGAGGTCAGCAGCTTCAGCAGCAACAGCAGGCTCAAGCTTGGTGCTCTAGGCCAACGCAGGGTCCCCAACAGCCTCAAAAATGAGGCCGAGGTGCTGGTCCAGAAGCCTCCTCCTCTAAGCCTGCGCAGTGACTGGTCGGGGTGGCCACCCCTACTCCAGTCACGCCAGTTTTGGATCCTGCCATGTGGGGGCCAGTTCCGCCACTTTCTTTCCGCCTGGTCTGGTATCACTTCAGACAGGTGGGTCCTGGAAGTGGTCGGTCGGGACTGCCTCTAGAGTTCGAGCAGTACCCTCCTTGCCGAGCCCGTGCCCCACAGGAAAGGATCTCAGATGGCACTCAGTCGGCCCTTTGGGACGACATTGCTCATCTCCTCCACAAGGAGGCAGTAGCTCCAGTGCCAGATCCTCCTAGAGACCCAGGTTTCGTGTCCAGGTACTTCCTGGTGCCCAAGCGGACAGGGGGTTGGCGCCCCATCCTAGATCTGCACGACCTGTATCAATATCTCAGGTCTTGCACCTTCCGGATGGTAACTCTGAACCAGATCATACCATCTATGCAGCGAAACATGTGTTCTGTTCACTGGATCTACAGGACACGTTCTTTCTCGTCCCAATCCGTCCGTCCCACCAGTGGTTCCTCCGCTTCAGGGTCGAAGGGACCCTGTACAAGTTCCAAGCCCTGCCGTTCGGCCCGTCATCGGCCCCTCGAGTGTTCACCAAATGCACTGCAGTGGTGGCAGCCCATTTACGGTGTCAAGGGGTTCGGATATACCCTTACCTCGATGACTGGCTCCTGGCGGGTTCCTCCCTGTAGGAGGTGGAGGTGTCCAGGGACCTGGCCCTCTGAACCTGTTCCCAATTAGACCTCCTGATCAACGAGGCCAAGTCGAACTCGTGCCCTCTTAGGTGATGGGCTTTATCGAGGCAGAGCTCGACTCGTCAAGTCAGAGCTCGGCTACCGGCGGACAGGGTGGAGGTTCTTTCCTCCTTTGCCCAATCATTTCTGGTTGGGCACTTGTGCCCTGCCCGGGACTTCCTGCGCCTTCTGGGTTACATGGCGGCGTGCACCTCAGTGGTCCGTTGGGTCAGATTGCACATGCGCCCCCTCCAGTGGGAGCTGGCCACTCAGTGGACTCTGCGTCAGGGTCTTTTCGACCAGCTGGTCACTGTCACCCCGAAGATGTGGGACGCTCTCCAATGGTGGACCGTCCCAAGTTGTCAGCAGGAAGGGATCCCGTTTGTCCGCCCCAAGCCGACAGCCATCCTCACGACCGATGCCTCTCTCACAGGCTGGGGAGCCCACATGGGGGACCACAGAGCCCACGGATTCTATACCCGAGAAGTCCCGTTGCCACATCAACCTGCTAGAGCTCAAAGCAGTCAGACTGGCACTGTCAGCTTTCGCTCCTCCGCTCCAGGGTCAAGTGGTTCAAATCCAGACGGGCAATACCACGACCATGTACTACCTCAACAAACAGGATGGCATGCACTCCCATCTGCTATGCAAGGAGGCACTCCGGATGTGGACCTTCATCAGCCGGTTGGAGGCGGATCTCCTTGCCATCCATGTGGCAGGAGCCTCGAACTAACTGGCGGATGCTCTCAGCCGCATAGGCCAGACATCCCACGAGTGGTCTCTCCATCCAGAGGCAGCTTACAATCTGTTCTCCGTTGGTGGACCTGTTTGCCTCCAAGGAGAACACCAAGCTCAGGCTGTACCATGCCCGCCTCCCTCAGCAGGGCTCGCTGCAGTGGGGGTGCCTTTTTGAGGCCGTGGACCCCAGGCCTCCTCTACACCTTCCCTCCATTTCCCTTGATCCACAAGGTGTTACTCAAGATGAGGAGGGACAAGGCGAGGGTGATCCTGGTAGCCCAAGATTGGCCCCGCCAGTTCTGGTATCCGGATCTTCTCAGCCTCAGCTGCAGGGCCCTGGAGCAGCTTTGTACACGCCCGGACCGGATATCATTGAACCAGGGATGGTATTCCACCCAGACCTTCATTCCCTGCACCTCACAGCCTAGTATCTGAGCGGCTAGAATTCCAGGCTCTGGGTGTTTCCGAGGATGTCTACACCATGGTGGAGGCATCTCGTAAGTTATCGACCAGGAAATGTTATGCCTTCAAATGGAAAAGGTTTTCCACCTGGTGTCAGGGTAAGAGTCTAGACCCCTTATCCTGCTCTGTGGCTCACATTTTAGACTACCTTTGGTCTCTCTCTCTCCAAATGGGGTCTTTGGTCATCGACCCTTAGGGTGCACCTGGCAGCCATCTCTGTTTACCGGGCACTGGCCGATCAGTCAACACTGGCACAGGAAACAGTGGTTGGGTGCTTTTTCAAAGGCCTGGATCACATATCTCCTCTGCTGCGTGAACCTCCACCTCCATGGAATCTTCTGATGGTTCTGGCAAAGCTCATGGGCAAGCCATTCGAACCCATGCACAAGTGTGAGCTCTCACACTTGTCATGGAAGACTGCCTTCCTGCTGGCTATCACATAAGCCAGAAGGACAGGGGAGCTCCAGGCACTTTCGGTGGACTCCCCTTATCTGGTCTTTCACTAGGACAAGGTTGTCCTGCGCCCCCACCCGAAATTCCTTCCGAAGGTTGTGTCAGTTTCACCTTAACCAGGTGTTGACTCTGCGGTATATTACCCTAACTACACCTCAGACACAGAGTACAGGCTCCATACCCTGGACGTGCTGTCTCCTACTACAAGGACAGGACAGTGGAAATTCGGGGAGAGGTTCGCCAGCCGTTTGTCACCTACGCTGAAGCCGCTTCTGGCAGACCTGCAGCTAAACGAACCATTGCAAGATGGATTACATCATGCATAGGTCTGTGCTATAAGTTGGCGGGCATGGAGCCTCCCAGAGGGATAAGAGCTCATTCTACCCGCCATACTGCTGCGTCGGTGGCTGCTTCCAGGGACATCCCTATCCGGGAGATCTTTTGGGCTGCTACCTGGAAGTCTGCAAACACCTTCATTACCCATTACCACATCAACCTTGAGTCACATCAGGATGCTGGTTTTGGGGCCTCTGTTCTCCAATCTGTTTCCTAAGTAGGGGGTGTGTGCCTTGCATCCCTCCTCCCAGAGAACTGCTAGGAGTCTACCAAAGAGTGTGGATGAACCTATTCTATGAAGAAAGGTTGAGAGATTTGAACATGTACTCCCTGGAGAAGAAGAGGGAGAGGGGGGACATGATCGAGACCTTCAAGTACCTTAAGGGTATAAACAGGGTGCCAGGGGGGAGCATCTTCAAGATGAAAGAAAGTAAGAGGACGAGGGGCATGGCCTGCAGGTGGAGGAAGGACAGTTCAGGGGTAACATTAAAAAATACTATTACTCAGAGAGAGTCGTGGAAAAGTGGAACAGACTCCCAGAAGCAGTCGTTGGAGAGGAAACAGTGGAGGGATTCAAAAGGGCATGGGACAACCACATGGGAGTGTTAAATGGGGGAGGCACAGGTCCAAGCAGATAGTTGGGCAAATGGGCAGACTTGGTGGGCCTAGTTCGGTCCTTTTCTGCCGTCACACTTCTATGAATCTATAGGCCAGGAAGCATAAGACCACCAGAAGCATTTGTAAAATTTGCAAATAGCAGTTTAGTATCAACAGAATAAAAATAAACACATTTTCAGGATAGCTATATACAACGGCAGTACAATCACAGTAAACAAAAGTCCTTCATCTGAGGGTTTTTTAATTCCAAATCTCTCTCTCTAGCAAAGATTGCTGCTCTTTTTATAACAAGACTTTGCCTGATAATCAACTTCTTTATCCTGACCTCGTTAAAGAGACAGCCTGTTTTTCACAAAATGTTCTTGTCAGTTTCTTTGCAGAGCAGGCTTGCAAAGAGAACAGTGATCCAAGCTGGCCTCCTGCTGATAGCTCTGCGAAAGAGTTTGTAAACAAGCCCGAGAGGAGCTCAAACTGCATCTCAGGTTAACCTTCTAAATTCCAAACAGCTTTCTGCAATCATTTCAACAGTATAATTATGTACAGTTTCAAACACAGGGATCCCAGTTTCACATAAAGATTCACATATATTTTATAACCGCAAATATGCATGGGGGAAGGAAAGACAGAAACAGCGAGTGAAGGTAGAGAGATCGCGAGGCAGAGAATTCTAAGACCATAGATATCAGTTCCTAGGTCTCACAAGAAAAATGTGTTTGTGGAACCAGACAGACAAGAGCCAGAAAGGGGATGAGAGAACAGATCTTTGCATTTAACTTTCTACATAAATGGGACAGGCCTTATTCAGCTCTGTCACAAGGTATATCACCTGGTTAAGGTGAAATTCCGAAACAACCTTCAGGAGGAACTTCGGGTTGGGGTGGAGCACAAATTTGTCCTTGTCGAAGACTAAACAGGGAGACTCCACTGAGTGCCTGATCCTTCTGGCGGAGGTAATGGCCACCAAGAAGGCGGTCTTCCACAACAAGTGGGAGATGTGATACCTGTGCATCGGATCAAATGGCTTACCCATGAGCATCTCCAATACCATTAACAAGTCCCAAGCTGGTGCTGGCTCACACACCGGTGGGACAAATGATTAAGACCATTGAAAAAGCGCCCGACCGCCATCTCATGTGCCACCACTGGCATACCAGCCCACGCTTAGTATGCAGAGATGGCCGCTAAGTGCACCTTGAGGGTCGTCAGCCAAAGGCATGATTGAAAGCGGGACCACAGGTATTCCAGGATGCTCGCAAGTGAGCAGAACAAAGGATCTAGCTCCTTGCCCTGACACCAAATGGAAAATATCTTCCATTTGAACATAGAAGTTGACGGCAGATAAGGACCGCAAGGCCCATCCAGTTTTCCCATAAGACTGGCAGGTCAACTGTTTCTGATAGGCCTCCATGACATGGAGGACTTTGTTGGAGAGACCCAAAGCCTGGAACTCTAGCCTCCTAGGAACCAGACTGTCAGGTACAGGGACTAAAGGTCCGGGTGGAGGATCCTCCTCACACAGCAACACAACAGGTCCGGGTGGAGAGGTAATCTCTTCGGGGGACCTGCTGCTGAGCAGATCGGGGTACCAGAACTGGCGCAGCCAATCTGGTGCCCCAAGATCATCCGTGCCTTGTCTATCCACACCATAAGTAGTATTTTGTGGATCAGGGGGAAGGGAGAGAATGCGTATTGGAGGCCCGGTGTCTAGGGTCTCGCAAAGGCATCCCCAAGCAGTGTCCCGCACTGAGGGGGAAAGGCACAAAACAGCCTCAGCTTCATGCTCTCCCGGGAGGCAAACAGGTCATCCTGGGGAGTGCCCCACTGGGGGCAACTGAATGCCTCCTGGTAGAGGAACCACTTGTGAGACACCTCACCCACTTGGCTGAGGGCAGCTGCCTGCTGGTTGAATACACAGGCCACATGAATCACCAGAAGGTCTGCCTCCAAGCTGTAGATGAGGATCCAAGTGCAGAGAGCTTCCTGGCACAACAGGAGGGAATGCGTCCCACCCTGCTTGTTGAGGTAGTATATGGTAGTCATGTTGCCATCTGGACCTGGATGACCCGACCCCGTACTATAAGAGTACGCAGTCAGGGCAAGATGCACTGCACAGAGCTTTCCACTAAGCTGATGCAACAACAAGATTCCTTGGGGGTCCAGAGCTCATGAGCTCTGTGGTCCCCCAGATGAGCTCCTCCTGAGAGGGAGGAGTCAGTCGTAAGAGTGACTGTCTGCTCTGGGCAGACAAACGGAACTCCTTCCTGCAGATGGTCCGGGACATGCCACCACTTAATGGTGTCCCACATCAGAAGAGTCACTGCGACCAGCTGGTCAGGGTGACCGAGGTGTTGAGACCACTGACAGGCCAGTTCCACTGCAGGAAACACCATCTACCGGCAGTAGCACAGGACCATGCTGGTGCAAGCCGCCATGTACCCCAACAGGTGCAGGAAGTCCCAGGCAGGGCACAACTGTACAACCCAAAATGAGTGGCAAAGGAGGCAAGACCCTGAGCCCTGTCCGTCGAGAGGCGGATCTTGGCTCAAATGGAATCGAACTCCACCCCAACAAACTGGATCACCCAAGAGGGGATGAGTTCAAACTTGGCCATGTAGACCAACAGGCCCAAGGCTGAGCTAGTCTAGAGGGCCCGGACCCTGGACCACTCCACCTCCAACCTGGAGGAACCCATGATCAGCCAGTCGTCCGAGTAAGGGTACACCAAACACCTCTGCACCAGAGAAAAGCTACCACCACTGCCATGCATTTGAAGACCCTGGGGCCTAAGGAGATGCTGAATGGCATGGTCTGGAACTCTAGTACCCCTTCTGAGTGGAACCACAGGAACCATTGGTGGGCCGGATGGATGGATGGATGTGTGGAAGATTGCCCCCTTAAGGTCCAAAGAGCAGAATCACAGGTCCTGTTCCAGGGATGGAATAATCTGGAACTTATCTGGTCTCAGATTCTTGTTGCGGTCATGCAGATCCAGTATGGGGTGCCAACCCCCCCCCCCCGTCTGTTTCGGTACCAAGAAGTATGTGCAGATGAACCCTGGACCAACTGTGGAGTCCTGGACACAGGCCACAGCGTCCTTCTGAGGAAGTTGGGCAATGTCCTCCTGTAGGGTGGGCATGTCCATGGGCACCATGTCCTCCCATGGGACATGGGCTTGGCTGGGTGGGAGAGCTTCAAATTCCAGAGGCAACTCACGACTTTGAGCACCCATTGGTACAAGCCAGCCCCCCAAGGAGGTCCCAGCCAGGACGGGTGGGGGAGGGACACTCCCCAATCAGTCACTGGACAGGCTTAGTGGCAGCTCTAGAGTCGGTAGCTGGGGGAGACCCTGAACCCTGGCCTCCAGGCTTCCTATCACCAGAAGAGACTGGTTTGGGCCTAGCCTGATGATGCCCTGCTTGGGACAGCAATGGGCAAGATGGAGGCACAGAGAAGGGCCAAAATTGAAAGGGCTTCTTCAGTTGTTTCTGCCCCTTAAGGTCCTTCTGGGAGAACGAGACAGTCCAAAGTGGCGCTGGACTTCCCAAAGTGGGTGAGAGGACTGTCAACACTAGGTCTGAAGAGGTTGGTACCCAAGAAGGGGACATCTGTCAACTTATGCCAAGTGTCTGCTGTGAAAGTCAAGATCCTCAGCCATGCTCAGCACCACATGGCCACTACTGCAGCCACAAACCTGGCACAGGAATCCCCAATATCCAGAGCCATCTGGAGCAGTTTAGCCGTGGCTGGACCCCGATGCCGGACCATCTTAACCGCCAGCTGAAGGTCAGCGGAAGGAAGTAACCTGGTCCAAGGTGCCCACAAGGGCGTGGTAAAAGTTAGCCATCATAATGGCGATGCTGGCCTGCTGAATTCCCAGGGACGAAGCAGCATAGACCTCCTTTGCCTCATGGTCAAGCTTTTAAGATTCCTTATCGGGAAGGGGGGCCTGTAGACATCCCTGCCATTTCCCATACTCTGGAATACTGAGTCCATGACCAGATCTTTGGCTGAAGGATGGATGGTCGGTAAACCCGGGCAAGGACTCCGTAGGCACCACTCACTTGCAGAACATATGGGCCGAGGGCATCGAGCAAGAGGCAGAATGGCCACCACAGGAAAGGTGACCCAAGGGGAGTCATCCCAGTCTAAGCTCACCGTGAGGGGATACTCAGCCTGCTTCTGAACTGGTTCCGGCAGGATCCCATGGATTTGGAGATCAGACTGAGCAGGGCTCCAAAGGAGAAGAAGCCGAGCTCCACAGAAAGTTCTCCACTGGACTGGTCAAATTCCAGTGTCTGGGAACAGTGCATGGAGGATCCCTTAGAATCAGAGGACTCCTCAAAGACCACCAACCCTGTTTCCCCACTGATGATGGGAGGCTGGTCTGAGTGCAAGATCTTCACCGAAAGTCTCTCGCGGAGATCCGGAGCAGGTTGCACAACCTTGGGTGGGTGGCAGCTCCACCAGAATGGGTGCAGAAGCAGGTGTCAACAGGGCCAGGGAAACTGGCTCAGGCTGCATAATCAGCAACCAAGGGAGTATTGGAACTGGCTATGGAGCATGGCCTTGGACAAGGATCCACTGCTGCCACGTGAGCACCTCGTACCATCGTCGCATCCCACGGTGGAGCCAGTCCTTGCCTGAAGACGAGGACGAGGAATGCCAACGGCACCTCTTAGCTGACAGTCGAGAGCGGGACTGCCGAGAACGTTGAGAGTCCTGGGATCTCAATCGAGAAGTTGACCGGACCTTGACCGTGGTGTGCTGGTCAACACGGAGAGGCAAAAGGACGCCTAAGGATCCCTAATGGTTTAATCTCCAGAGAGGAGACATCTGGCTCAGGAGATGAACCAGTCCCTCTTGTGAGGCAGCCAGGAACAGAGTCCTGGATATGGAGTCCTCCCCTCCATCCGGCGATAATGGGTTGACCGGGTCCTGATAAATTCCGACTAGTTGGTTGGCCCACATCTTGAACGTCACGCCAGACAGGGTCTCCGTGGGTCTTGCGGACTGGACCTGGTGCGCAGGAACGAGAGGAACCAGACTGCTCTCGATCCTATGACCTGTGGCAGGACTTTTAAG
Source organism: Neoceratodus forsteri (assembly GCA_016271365.2). NCBI lineage: Eukaryota > Metazoa > Chordata > Ceratodontiformes > Ceratodontidae > Neoceratodus > Neoceratodus forsteri. Next base: position 211,703,148 of record JADMNL010000024.1, on the reverse strand, counting down.
ATTTGTCCTCCTTGGACCATGGGGCCCTCCCAAGAGAGTCAGACGGGACTGACAAGTCCCGGAATGCTCTGGTAAAAGAAGCATCCAGGCCTGCAACCCATGGCAGGCGAGGAAGAGCCTAAGCAACCTGGGGAAGCAGCCTCTTCAAGGTGGCTAGCTGCATAGGTAGAACCAGCAGCTGCAGGGACCGCCGGTGGGTATCCTTGGACTTAACAGGCGGGTCCCACTGGTCTGGGTGACCTAGAATGAGGCAACCATAACGGTACTCCAAAGTGGAGGGTTGAAGGGTCTGGCACAAGCCAGCGGGTTGTGCTGAACCCTTAAGCAGTAAATGCATGTGGAGTGCGAATCAGTGCATGACATTTTTTGGTTGCAAACTGAGCACCATTTCAAGCCAGGACCAGCTTTGGAGTCCTTGTGTTCCATTAGAGAACAGAGAGGCGCTGAATACTGTACAAAAAAAGTCTTGAAGACAGAAAAACGTTTCTTTAGCAATAATAGGGCCTACACCTAATGTAGAGCTGCAATGGAGGGAACCTGATGCTCCCAGCAGACAGAAGATCTGACGTCACAGGACTGTGCAGAGGAGGATACTACCCAGGTGAGTGAGAGAAGTCAGCTCGAAGATCTGCCAGCCTCTAATTAAAGGAAAAGGATTCTGCCAGAAGCGTGGATAGAACACCATATCCACATCCCTAGAATATCTGTTCCTACAACAGGCGTGCGCTCGATTCCTGTCACTCAAACAATGGTTGACTGAGGTGGTAAGTGGACAAGCTGTGCTAGTCGCCATCTCTGAGACAGGGCAGCTGGCAGAATAGGTGACTGAGGTGTCATGGGAGGAAGGTTGAGTGGGTGGGATAGGGAAAAGGGTCCACTAAGTCATGCATGTAGCCTGATTCATGTACTGGGGAAACTGGACTGGAGATCAAGGGTTGGAGGACTGCCAGGGATGGAGATAACATTTACTGAGGAATCAGTCTTTTTTTTTGGGGGGGGGGGGCAGTCATGCAATATCAGAGCTTTGCACGAGCACATAATGGAATGCAAAAGGTCCCATAGTGCCTTGCATGCCACATGTGCTTATCTGCGTGCCGGTAGCTCAAAATGGCAAGGGTGTCATCTCATTTGGAAAATGCCATCTCCCTTTTCACCTAGGAGTCACTTTTCGGCGAGGAGCTGTGTCAGTATAGCACACAGTCACTGTGTGGTGCGCTCCCAGATATTCAGACAGGCAGCATGCACTGCTTGTCTGAATATGCCCCAAGGCCGGCCATGCGCCCTCTCACACGCACTGCTATGGGATGCACAGCACTGATGGCAGGCTATGAACATGGGGCCTACTAAAAGGGAACTCAAGAGTGGTTCCCTTTACTGGCAAATGCATTTATGTGGTCTATATCCCCAGTTACCTTAGCTATCCAAGGTAAATCAAAACATATCAACTTGACCCAGTTTACAAAAGATGGCGCCAATTGGGCCTACACTATATATGCCACTTTATGACTCCAAAAGGAACAGTACCATTTGAAACCATGCAACAAAACTACAATCTTCTGGCTCATAATATAAATAGATTCGATAGGGTAAGAGTATACCTCTCAGAATTACTGGGAGAGTCGCCAGTGATCCCCGACTCCCAATCCCCACTTATGCAATTAGTTATCAACCAGCTAAGGGGTGTTTACCTTCTAGGCTAATAGGTCTCTCATACAAAATATTCAATACTAAAACTGAGGACTCTAACCTCTCCATACTACAGAGCTGGAACATGGATTTGGGGACCAGAGCAGACTGGTTGAAATCCGCACTATCAGTGGTTAAACTCACTCACTCGACCATTTGGCACAAGTTTATTTATTTATTTTATTTTTTTATTTTATTTAAACAGCAGTTTGGAAAACCTTTGAGCCATAGGCTCATTTACAAAGGTACCTTGTCACAGTAAGACAAACCAAAATACACAGTATAGCAGTACAACACATAAGTATAACAGTAAAATTAAGACATAGATACAAACAAGCTGGTACAGGTAGGATGGATGCAAACAATACCAGAGTTATGTCTTCCTTAGCAGCTTAGTAATAAGCTTTGTCATAAGTATTGAGTACGGCTTTGAGGTTTTCATGGAAATGCAGGAAAAGATATTTTAGAGAACCAGCAACTCTAAAAGCTTCTCCCAGCTCAATATGGAAACTGCTGGAGGGACTGCAAATGCCCAAAAGCTGACTTGGGACACATAATCTGGTCATGCCCTATCTTGACCCCCTTCTGGTACACCTTACAGACAGAATTTAGCAAATGAATGGGAGAAGATATAGAACTAACTGAGGTGATAGTGTTCCTACTGGTGATGCCCCCCAATGTTCCACCCTGGTATAAAACTCTCCTTCCAATTCTCCTACTAGCCTCAGAAAAGGCAATTACCAAGAGATGGATGACAGCTAAAATACCTACAATACTAAAGTAGAAATAAATTGTAACCTCCATCTACCAAGTAGATAGACTAACAGCAGCTCTATTAAATAAATCCACAGTCTTCTAACTGAAATAGCAGCGGTGGACATGGTATATGCTGCAAACTGACCCAACATTTATCCCATAAATTTCTAATGGAGTGTGGCCGGGAGGGAGCATTGAGAGAGGCGATACAGAAGAATAAACCATACAAACGTTCCAACTGATCTGTTATCTAATTGCCTTGCCAAGATGAACTGTGGTATTGTGAAAATGTCTACAATGCTTATACTGCCTACAGAACCACACTGTATACAGGTTTTAATGGATTAATGAGTTATTCACCCCACTTTTACTCTTGCATTTGGAAAGCCATAACGATGTAATGCATGTACTCTGTCTCTTAATAAAAATTAAATTAAAAAAATGAAGCATATCAACTTCTAATCATTCTCCAAGCATCTCCTCAAGATCCCTAAAACGCATAGGACCACTGGACATAAAGCCTTGTCATTGATGCCACGGCAGGATTAGCTGGAACTCGCTTCCAGATAAACAGTCTTGAATAACTGGTACCTTCAAAGAGCCAAGTACAGTCACCTCCTCAAGATATGAACCTGCCAGTTCTTCCACAATCATCAAGTGATAACCCAGTATACCCTTCATACTCTCTCCCTGGCCTGCCCCCCCCACTGCCTTTCTACATTTTGATCTTTTCGCTATTGTTGCTAAATGAAGCTGTCTGCATACTTTACTTTTACTGTACTGAATATGCATGTACATATCCATGAGGACATTTTCAGACTTCCATTATTTTTCCCTGTTAGTTTCCACATTGTTCCTGAGCATTCATTAACTGCTGGATTACACATGCTTACCTACTAAGGGCCAACACACTTCAAAATTGTGACATCACAGAACCCTGGCTCCACCCCATTTCAAGCTATTTAGTTTAGAACAGTCTGTCACAAATCTTTCAGCACTGTACTGCAAGGCAACGATGCCAAGGTTAACAGATAGATTCCTTCCCTAAAAGATATTTCCATAAAAGATACAGAAAAATCACAGCCCTACCTTGCATGAATGTGTAAGTAGCATTGAGCCCTCTATCATTAACAGTGTCCCAGACGCCCCCAACCATTGTTACTGCACCAACAACTTCATAACTACCTCCAGAGAATCTGTGTGTGAAAGAATAATGCACTAAAGGAGATGTGCCAGAAACAAATAAAACCATCTTGCCAGGTAAGTCATTTTATGAAATCTAATCAAGTTTCAGCAATAGAATATTCTCAGCTGTACAAAATAAAACACTCTAGGGTGGCTCCTAGTAACAATGCTGGAACAGAAATACAGGTTACTCACCTGTAACAGGAGTTCTAGGAATGGTATATGTTGTTCATCCACACTGTCTGGCAGGTTCCTTGCCGCTTTAAATCTTGCTGGAAGGTCTTCAAGCTGGCTCCTCCCACCCACACGGGTGGTAAAACTCTCAGCTCCGCCCCATGACGCCAGATCTAGCCCGCTGAAAGCCATGTTTTGCGTCGAAGCCGGGAAGGTCGGGTGGGTCGTGTGGATGAAAAACATATTCCTAGAACTCCTGCTACAGGTGAGTAACTTGTATTTCTAGGGATATGGATATGTTGTTCATCCACACTGTCTGGCAGACTCCTAGCAGTTCTACGGGAGGAGGGAGGCAAGGCGCACACCCCCTACTTGGGAAATAAAGACTGGAGAACCGAGGCCCCAGAACTAGCATCCCAGCGTGACTCAAGGTCGATGTGGTAGTGGGTGATGAAGGTATGTGCAGACTTCCAGGTAGCAGCCCTGCAGATTTCCTGGATAAGACGTCCCTAGAAGCAGCCACGATGCAGCGGTATGGCGGGTAGAATGAGCTCTTATCCCTCTGGGAGGCTCCATGCCCACCAACCTATAGCAGAGATCTATGCAGGAGGTGACCCACCTGCCTATCATCCGCTTGGCTGCAGGTCTGCCACGTGCAGCTTTAGCGTAGGTGATAAACAGCTGGCAAACCTCTCCCCGAACTTCAGCCATCTGCTCCTTGTAGTGAGCGAGCACTCTTCTAGGATCCAAAGTATGGAGCCAATATTCGGACTCCGAGGTGTGATTGGGTTAGAACACCGGCAGGGTCAACACCTGGTTAAAGTGAAACTCCGACTCCACCTTTGGAAGGAATTTCAGGTGGGGGCGCAGGACAACCTTGTCTCTGTGGAAGACCACATAAGGAGACTCAATGGAAAGCACCTGGAGCTCTCCCATCCTTTTGGCTGACGTGATAGCCACCAAGAAGGCGATCCTCCACGACAGGTGAGAGATGTCACACCTATGCATCGGTTCGAATGGCTTGCCCATGAGCTTAGCCAATATCAGCAGTAGATCCCAGGGAGATGGAGGTTCTCACACCGGAGGGGATATGTGATCAAGGCCTTTGAAAAAGCACCCAACCACCTTCTCCTGCGCCACCGACTGCTTCCCGGCCCACGCCTGGTAAGCAGAGATGGCTGCCAGGTGCACCTTAAGGGTAGTCGACCGAAGCCCTTGCTGAGAAACGGACCACAGATAGTCCAAAATGCTACCAAGAACAGGAGTAAGGGTCAGGCCCTTGCTCTGACACCAAATGGAGAATCTCTTCCATTTGAAGGCATAGCATTTTCTGGTCGACTCCTTATGGGACGCCTCAACGACGTTGAGGACCTCGTCGGAAAGACCCAAGGCCTGGAACTCTAGCCGCTCAAGAACCAGGCCGTCAGGTGCAGGGACTGAAGGTCCGGATGGAATACCTTCCCCTGATTGACTGAGATCAGGTCCGGGCAGGCTGGAAGCCGCCTCGGGAGCCTGGAGCTGAGACTGAGGAGATCTGGATACCAGAACTGGCGGGGCCAGTCTGGGGCTACCAGAATCACCTGCACCTTGTCCCTCACCTTGAGAAGCACCCTGTGGATCAAGGGAAATGGGGGAAGAGCAGAAGAGGCCCGGGGTCCACAGCCTCGAGAAGGCATCCCCCTGCAGCAAGCCCTGCTGAGAGGCGGGCATGAAACAGTCTCAGCTTCGCATTCTCCCTGGAGGCAAACTGGTCCACCTGAGGCGTGCCCCAGAGGGAGAACAGATCTTGTGCTACCTCCGGCAAGACAGACCACTCGTGGGATGCAGCCCCTATCCGGCTTAGGGCATCGGCCAGGGTGTTGGAGGCTCCTGCCACATGGATGGCAAGGAGATCCGCCTCCAGGCTGCGCACGAGTAACCAAATGCGGAGAGCTTCCCTGCACAGAGGCATGGAGCGCGTCCCACCCTGGTGGTTTTGGTAGTACATGGTCGTGGTATTGTCCATCTGGACCTGACCCACTTGGCCCTGTAGAAATGGAGCGAAGGTTGTGAGGGCTAGAAGAATCACTCCAAGCTTCAGCAGGTTGATGTGGCATCGGGACTCCCGAGGGGACCAGAGGCGTCGCGCTCTGTGCTCTCCCAGATGGGCATCCCAACCCAGAGAGGCATCGGTCAATAGAGAGACCGTCTGCTTGGGGCAGACAAACGGGATGCCCTCCTGCAGATGTGCTGGAACGGTCCACCACTGCAGAGCATTCCACATCCCTGGGTCACTGTCACTAGCTGATCCAGTGGATCGGAGTGCTGTGACCATTGGCTGGCGGCCCCACTGAAGGGGGCACTGTACCAGACCCAACGGACCACGCTGGTGCAGGCTGCCATGAGGCCCAGGAGGCGCAAGAAGTCCCGGTAAGGGCGCAACTGCCCAACCTGAAATGATTGGTCAAAGGAGGAAAGAACCTCGGCCCTGTCCGCTGGGAGCCGTGCTCTGGCTTGTAGAGAGTCGAGCTCTGCTCCAATGAATTGGATCACCTGCTTTGGCACGAGTTCCGACTTGGCCTCGTTGACGAGGAGGCCAGCCTGAGAGCAAACCTGGAGGGCCAGATCTCTGGACCGCGCCACCTCCGTTCTGGAGGGGGCTGCAATCAGCCAGTCGTCCAGTTGGGGGCACACCCGGACCCTTCGGCGCCGCAGGAATGCTGTCACCACTGCCATGTATTTGGTGAAGACCCTGGGAGCTAGGGAAGGCCGAAGGGCACGGCCCGGAACTCAAAGAGGGATCCCTCTGCCCTGAAGCGGAGGCATCTCTGGTGGGACGGATGGATTGGGACGTGAAAGAACGTGTCCTGAAGGTCCAGAGAACAGAACCACACGCCTCGTTCCAAGGATGGGATTATCTGAGCCAGAGTGACCATCTTGAAGGTCTGAGACCTTAGGAACCTGTTCAGGTCCAGAATGGGGCACCACCCCCCCCCGTCCGTTTTGGGACCAGGAAGTACCTGGACACAAACCCCAGGTCTCGAGGAGGATCCACCACCTTCCTGATCACCTCTTTTTCAAGGAGCAGGGAGATATCAGCTCGGCGAGCCAACAAAGAGGCTGCAGAACCTGCAGCCCCCCCGAGGGGCAACGGCTCGGAAGGGCGGGGCCTGCTCGAACTCCAGGGGCAGGCCCTTTCCTACCACCTCCAGCACCCAACGGTCCGTGGTGATAACGGACCAGGCGGAAAGGAAGTGGCGGAGCTGTCCCCGTGGGGAGACCGGGGAGTAATGAGCTGGGGCGACACCCCTCAACCCGTCACTGGGTAGGCTTAGAGAAGGGACCGGCCGAGGGACCTCCTGGGCCTTTACCTCCCTGCTTCCTGTTGCAGGAAAATGCAGGCTTGGGTTTGGGGTGTCAATCGCGAGCCTGCTGGCCCTGGTGCTGTTGGGCCGGACGTGCCGCAGGTGCAGAAGGACGAAAGGACTTATGTTGCTGTTGTCGACGGCCCTTGTCCTTCTGGGCGAGGCGACAGAGTCCAGAGTGGCACTGGACTTTTCGATCCGCTGGAGGTGACCTTCCACTCCAGGGCCGAAGAGGTCTGTCCCCAGGAAGGGGACATCCACCAGTTTGTGCTGGGTATCCGCCGTGAAGGTAGATATCCTCAGCCATGCTCTGCGGCGCATGGTCACTGCGGCCGCAACCGATCTGGCACAGAAGTCTCCAATGTCCAGAGCTGTTTGGAGCTGCTGTTTAGCCACCGCCCTACCCTGGTCCCGTATCTGCCGGACCGTGGTCTGCAGGTCAGCCGGGAGATGAGGGATCACCTTATCCAGGGAGCCCATAAGGGCATGGGAGTAGTGTGCCATCAGCATGGCTGAGCTGGCCTGGTGGAGGCCAAGGAGGGCGCAGCATACAACTAGCGCCCGGCATAGTCCAGCTTTTGGACTCCTTGTCGGGGGCTTGTCCACGTCCCTAGCGTTCTCGGGACGCCGGAAAACGCTGTCGGTGACCAACCCCTCGGCAGAGGGGTGTTCCGAAAAACCGGGCAAAGAGCTGGTAGGGACCACATACTTCCTGGCCATCCCTACCGAAGGCGCAGGACAGGAAGCAGGCTGCTGCCAGAGCTCCAAGGTTGGGACAACAATGACTTCAGCCACCGGAAAGGCCTCCGTGGGTGAATCCCCTCAGTCCAGTATCTCCGTCAGGGGATACTTGGCCCGCTTGGATACGGGCTCGAGCTGCATCCCGGTGGACTCTGAGATTAGCAGAAGCAAACCCATGAAGGACAATGGGCTTTTGTCCATCGACTGGCCCCCGGAGGACTCCAGGTCAATGGGCCTGGAGAACAGGGAGGAGTCGGACTTTGAGGAGTCCTGGAAGAGCTGCCTGAGGCCTGAGCCACCCTCCACCTGCCGAGGACAGTCGGGAGTGAGGGTGACCGACAACCTGTGGGCAGGCCCTGACCCGACCAAGAGTCTTTGGTCGGCGTCCCCCGATTTCGGTTATGGAGGAGCAGGTTCCACCACAATTGGTGGGGCAGCTGGTTTCGGCCGAACAACCGGCCCGGGCTTGGGCACCTCGGCTACAGTGAGGTTGTTTGCGCCGCTGGGTGACGCCACTGATGGCGGGAAAGGCGTCAACTTGTTCCTGGACAGAAGTAACTGCTGCCACATCAGATCCTCGTGGCGTTGGCGCAACGCGAAGCCTCTCCTCTTCCGAGGAGGAAGGCCGAAGACGGCGGGCGGCACAGCACTTCAGTGCCGAGACGAGAGACCGCCGATGTCGGCGGGACTGGCTGGACCGAGATGATGTCCGAGACAGAGACAGAGAACCTCGGCGTTTCCGAGGACGGGCCTGGGAAGGGGCAGGGGACACCTGCTCTTCCCTCGGCTCGGAAGCCTTAACCAGGGACTGCGGCACCGGAGGCACAGGCAAGTCCTCTGTCTCCACCGGGGGAACCAGTGAAGAAGGATTGTCTGCTTCACCAGTCGACAGCTCGTCCGACGGGTCGAGAAGAATCTCGACCGCGTCAACAGGTGTCTCGGCCGGCTGACCTGATGGGACACCTTGAAGCCAGCGGCCTTAGCCGCCACCTCGACCGAAACAGAGTGTCAACTGTCCAGGGAAGGAGACCTCTCCCACTCCCAAGAATGCCGACGATGGGACTTACCTTCCGAGTCCTTCTTTCTGGACTGAGAGGAATGTCCAGATGGCCCCTCTCCCTTCATGGAAAGGGATTGGCAAAGGTCCTTGAAAGAAGCTGAATATGAGGTACCCAGAGAGGCGGGATAAATGCCACGACCAGGAAGATTCGGCCTGTACACCTCCTCCTCGAGGCAGTCATTTTCGAGTTGCTCAGCTGGGCCAGCCATGTGATAGCAGCTACTCGGGGTGCCCAAGCTGTAACCAGGCAGCGCGGTCTCTCAGGACGTTGGCCGAAAACGAATGGCATAACTCGCAGGCCTGCGGGTCATGTTCTAGGCCAAGGCAGTAGACGAACGTGGAGTGTGGGTCCGTCCTGGACATTTTCTGCCCACAAGGGCACCGCCAAAAACCGGGAGTTGATTTGTCCATCGCAGCCGCGAGGGAGAAACTTGATCGAAGTCTTGAAAATTTTAAAATAAGTTACGGGCGAACCGAAGAATTAGGATCCAGTCTACACGCAAAGCGCTAAGGAGGGAACCTGAGCTTCCAAGCGGTAAGGAAGATCTGGCATCATGGGGAGGAGCCGAGTTTTCTCACCCGGGTGGGTGTGAGGAGCCAGCTTGAAGACCTTCGGGCAAGATTTAAAGCGGCAAGGAACCTGCCAGACAGTGTGGATGAACAACATATCCATGTCCCTAGAACAGGTTACTCACCTGTAACAGTAGTTCTAGGAGTGGTATATGATGTTTGTCAACACATTTTGGCAGTTGCCTTTCCCCTCAAGACTGGCCGGAATGTCTTCAAGCTGGCTCCTCCCACCCACCGAGGTGACAACTCCCTCAGCTCTGCCCCGTGACATCAGATCTTGCCCACTGGAAGCAGATCAGTATGCCACTTGCCAGGGGAGGTCCAGTGGGTCTGTGTGGTGATCATATACCACTCCTAGAACTACTGTTACAGATGAGTAACCTGTTTTTCTATGGATGTGGATACACAGGTTACTCACCTGTAACAGTAGTTCTAGGAGTGGTATATAATGTTCATCCACACTTTCTGGCAGTGTCCTTTCCCTTTCAGATGTGCCGTAAAGTCTTCAAGCTAGCTTCCCTCACCCACCCGGGTGGTAACTCCCTTGGCTCCACCCCATGACACCACAGCTTGCCCGCTGGAAGCAGAGTGTGTGCATCGAAGCCGGGGAGGTCGAGTGGGTCCACGTGGATGATCATCATATACCATTCCTAGAAAGTACAGTTACGTAAGAACTTACCATAACAGCAGATCTTCGAGAGGAGCTCTTCCAGCTGGTATTACCATTAGGACTAATGCCGCCAGGTGTTAAGACCCCACAGAAAAATCCTGTAGCTAGCAGTCTGAGGTGGGGAACCGCCCCCCCCACCATTGGCTCTGCCCAACATCAGACGTGGTATAAAGGGGGCGGTCCCCCAGCACTATCTCAGTTCTCCGGCCGGAGACCTGGCTGAAGTAAATGGAGAACCGAGCAGGATCGCCCCTACCCAAAAGAAGGGTAACAGTAGTTCCTGGGGGATGGTTGGTGGGAAAGCCACCTGCTGCAAGAGGTCCTCTCGAAGATCTACTGTTATGGTAAGTTCTTACATAACTGTACTATCCGACTTCGAGGTGGAGCTCTTGCAGCAGGTATTACCATTAGGACAGAGTCCCAAGCAGTACCCAAAAACAGGCCCAAGTCTGAAGGGAGGGAGAAGAACAAAAAACAACTGAAAAGCCTCAAGAGAGAGTATGCCCTGAAGGATGGCTAGTCCAAATTCTGCTGTCCTCTTAAAGGCAACGTCCAGGCTGTAATGCATAATGAAGGTGTGCACTGTGCTCCAAGTTGCGGCAATGCAGAGATCTGCTGAGGAAACATTCCTCAAAGAGGCAAAGGAGGTAGCCACAGCCCTGGTGGAGTGACCTTTGACCGATACCAGCAAGGGCTTACCATGACGCTGGTAACAAAAAAAAAAAAAAAAATGCAGTGTACAAACCAACGAGTTAGTGTCTGCTTGGTGACAGGAGCCCCTGTCTTTCTGTGAGCAAAGGAGATGAACAACTGGTCAGTCTTCCTTAAGGAACTGGTTCTGTGAAGATAACGCAAAACTCTATGAGCATCCAGAGTATGCAACAAAACTTCTTTACTGGAGAACTCTGGAAAATAAACCGGAAGTTGGATGTTCTGGTTCAGCGTCAATTCAGATACCACCTTCAGCAAAAATCTGGGATTCGTACACAGTGTCATCCTGTCCCTATGAAACACAAGATAAGGCTCCTTGCACATAAGGGCCTGAAGCTCAGAAACCTTTCGAGCGGAAGTAACAGCAACTAAAAATACAGCTTTCCATGAAAGAAAGTGCAGCTCGCAAGTCGTGGCTGGTTCGAAGGAAGGCAGGGTGAGCTTCAAGAACAAAAAGTAGATCCCAGGCAGGGACAGGGTCCCTCCTGGGGGGTCGGATATGCAGAACACCTCGCAGAGAGGTCTTGCACACATTAACCTGTGCCAGACTCTTCTCCCCATATGGTGCATGATATGCTGATTAAGCACACAGGTGCACCTTGATGGACAAACAGCTTAAGCCCAGGTCCAAGAGGTGGAGAAGGTAGTCCAGCACATGCTTGACCGGACAATCCAGGAGATCTAGGGCACTTGCTGGTGCTCAAAGGCAGAAATGCTTCCACATCATGGCATAAGTTGCCCTAGTGGAGGGTTTCCTCGCTGCCACCAAAACCTCTACCACCCTACTTCACACTCCTAATCTCTCCTCTGCTAAGACTGCAGGAGCCAGGCGTGCAAGTGAAGAAACCACAGAGTAGGATGGACTAGTGCACCCTGCTCTTGAGAGAGCAAGTGAGTGGAGAGGGGCAATTGCACGGGAGGCTCTGTGGCCAGTTGCTGCAGCAGTGGATACCAAATCTGTTGAGGCCAAAGAGGAGCCACCAGAATCATTGTGGCATCCTCCGTCTGCAATTTGAGCAGAACTCTCTGAATGAGAGAGAAGGGAGGGATAGCATACAGAAACCTCCCTGTCCAGGACAGGGACAATGTATCTCACCAGAAAACACCAGACCCTGGATCTAGCAAGCAAAAATTTGGCAGTTTGGCATTGCACAGGGATGCAAATAGGACCAATTCTGGTCGGCCCTAAAGACTGAAGAGGCTGTCTACGACTTCTGGTGCAACTCCCATTTGCGATTCAGAGAACAAGAGCAATTTAAGACTGTCAGTGAGAACATTCTGGCTTCCGTGCACGTGCACAGCCGTGAGATTCAGAAGGTGTTCCACTGCCCAGTCCCAAACTCTCATGGCCTCCCTGCAAAGGGGATATGACAGAGTGCCTCCTTGCTTGTTGATGTAGATGACAACCAGAATGTTGTCTGACAGCACCAAGAGAGGACCCTTGGAAACTTGGCCTTGAAAAGCCCATAGAGACTGCTCTGTGGGGGACCAAGCCTCCATGGTCCTGCGGTCCCCTAGATGGGCCCCCCAACCTAACTTTAAGGTGTCTGTCATCAAGGTTTGCGACGGATCGTCACTGAGACTCAAACTTGGTGATCCAAGTCGTCCACCGCCTGGTCCCACTGGACCTTGAAGTGCCACTGCAAAACCCTCATGTTTAGCTTGGCGAGAGGGACTGTAGCTATGGCCGCAGCCACGTGGCCTAGAAGTTGAAGAATCACCCTCGCTGGGAGAGAGACTGCTGCCTGAACCCTGCGTGCCAGGTCCATCAGACAGCCTGCTCTGTCTGATGACAAGAAGGCTCTGCCCTGGGTAGTGTCCAGAATGTCCCCAATGTACTGCAGCCACTGGGAGGGCCAGGGTTTCAACTTTGGCCAATTTACAGTAATGCCCAGGGAGCGAAAAAGATCCTTCATTTCCTCCGGGGCCACAATCAAATGGCTTGCAGACTGAGCCAAAATAAGCCAGTTGTCCAGGGAAGGGTAAACAAAGTGACCTTTCCTCCTGAAGACCGCGCCACCACTGCCAGGCACTTGGTGAAAACCCTGGGTGCCGACAAAAGTCCGAAGGAAAAAACCCTGAACTGGTAGTGCTGGTCCTGAAACTGTAAGTGTACAAACCTCCTGTGGGAACGCAGGGCTTTGATATGCATGTAGGTGTCCCGCATAATCGAGGGAGCTTAACCAGTCTCCCTGATGGAGGAGGGGTAACAGGCTTGCCAATGTCACCATCCGGAATATCTGGTACTTTATAGACAGACTGAGTTGGCTGAGATCCAGAATGGGACGAAGATCCCTCGTTTTCTTTGGAACCCAGAATAAAAATGGGAGTAGAAGCCTGTGCCTCCCTAGGTCGGGGGGAGGCCGGCTGAATGACCTTCTTCTGGAGGAGGGACTAAATTGCATCTGCCAAAAGCCAGGCATGAGCGGGTGGACAATGAAAAGGGGGGGGGAGATTGGATTGTCCAGGGGTATGCTGAGAAACTACAGCGTAACTTCTCCGAATGGTTTCCAGCACCCATTGGTCCGAGGTGATACTGGACCATTCAGTGAGGTAAAGGGAAAATCTCCCACCTATGGTCTTGTTCTGCATGACCCGAGAATGAGGAGGGGTTTGCAGCGAGTCATGTTGTAGAGGAGGGGTTTGGGACTGGGGCCCTAGGAGCTTTGCGCTGCTTGGGGCCTTGGTACCCTGAGGGAAAGGGTGGCCGCGCCTCTTGAACCCTTTTCCTTGGGGTTGTTTGCACCCTTGTCCCTGACCTTTCCGAATGGGACGACGACAGGGACCTTGAGGCTCCGACTTGTACATTTTGTTGACGTCGGCAACAGCTTTGTCGGAGTCCTGCAGGCTCTTGACGAGTGACTCTAGCTCCTGGCCAAACACTGGACCCTGAAAGGGGGCGTCCAGTATAGAATCTTGAGGGTTAGGGCAAAAACCAGACACCCTGAGCCAGGAGTGCCTCAGACAAATTCCTAGTGTGGCCGCACGGGACTCCATGTCCACAGAGTCATATGAGCAACGGAGGATGTGCTTGTCCACACATCCATTCCAGACTGGACAAGCTAGAATTTCATTATTGTCAGAGTCTGGCAGGGTCTCAACCAACTAGAGTTTTCTCCCACAGGATTGTTGGTAGGTAACCATGTGAGCAGGAAAATTCAGTGAATGGATGGAACCAGTAGCTGAAGAAAAAACGTTTCTGCCCAAGTGATCCAATTTTTGGACTCCGTATCAGGGGGCTGGGCACTCAGGTGCTTGGAATGTTACCCAAGAAAGGTTCCACCTCGGGGGGGGGGGTTGTAGAGCCTGTCTGCCTTCCTTGGACCAGGCGAGGTGGACGACTGCTTCTGCCACGTAAGTCTGGTGGCGTCTTGGATCCCACAAACTTGGCCAGCCGCTTCGCTCTGGGTCCAGCACCTTGGTGTCCCACTCCTAAACCGGACTGAATGTGGTGCATGATGTCCAAGGCAGAAGGATCGTCGGGGGGACTGGGCGAGTTCCTGGGACCTTAAGAGAGGGAGCAAACCCTTCCTCATCTGAGGAGTATGAGGAAGAAGCTCACAGCACAGTCATCTGAAGAGGCTGGGCATCCGCTGGAGGAGTACCTTCTCTTACGTTTGCCCTTTGGAACTGGATGGGGTTGGTCACCGCCATCCGGTTAAATCAGGAGTTGGAGTGGGCCTCATAGGAGGCTCCCTAGGAGGCGGGTCAGAAGGTCTATATAGCAGGTCCCCTTTGACCATATTCCACCAGGTGGAAAAAAGCGAGCCGATGTCTGCCACAGGAACTACAGGTGGGGCGGGCATCAGGTTTGAAGGACCGGGCGTCTGCGGATCTTCAGGATCTGGTGTCCGGTCAGGGGATCCCTCTTTGCCCTTGTCAGGCTGCTACTCAACGTCCGTGTCCTTTGGGGACCCGGCGTCCACAGAAGGAGGGGGCCCACTGGGCAACCGACCTTCAGAAGGTGGGCGACTGCATTTAACTTCATCAGGCGACGGCCTCCCATCAGGTGTCTGCACGAGTCACCGGATAGGGCAACCGGCACAGGGGGTGCTTGTCAGCTGGGGGCAGGCGCACTTTGGCCAGAGGAGGGGTGTCCAATGGCAAACTGTCTCCTGTCGCCTGTTAGTCTCGTCCGGTTGTTTGCATTTTTTGCACGACCCGCTGGGCTTATGGATAGAGTTCCTAGGCCTGCCAGCAGGCTAATGGCCTTCCTGGGTCGAGCCAGTGGAAGATTTATAGGGTCGGTGGGCCAGAGAAGATTGTGCAGGCAAACACTGGGAGGAAGATGGCTCCCTGTGCTTACACTGGGAGGAGGAGGAGTGAGCAGACTTCGAAGATGTCCCTGCTTCCTCTGGAAGGACAGAACCCAACCTCCCGCCGGAGGCCAAAGACTGAGGCGTCCTGGAAGGCGACTTTTGGCAGGACTCACACCTGGCCCAATTTTTCTCCCTATGGCGGCGTTTCCCTCACGAAGCCTTCTCTCTGGGTGGGGAGTCCTTGGAGGGAGAAGAAGAGCTGTGCTCAAAGATCCTCTGCATACCTGCCATCATCTGCCCGAGGAGGTAGGCCTTAAGGACGTTGGCTCACAGAGCCTGGTCTTCTGACTGAATTTCTTGCAGTACGGGCAGTCGGCGATCAGAAAGTCGGGGCCTAGGCAGATGAGGGAGGCCATGTGGCCGTCCTTAGCAGGTATCTGCTTCCCGCACGCACACGCTGCTGTGGAGAGGGAGAAGACATGCAAGAATACTTAACACTAAGAATATTCGAAAACTAGAAAAATGGTAAAAAGCGCGGTCAACTGCAATGAAAGGCGTCTGTGGAACCAAACTAAGCAGGTCGACGGCAGGAGAAGTACTGAGATGGCGCCAGAAAACCATCCCCTTTATATCACATCTGACATCAGCTGGAGCCGAGGTCAGGGGGGTCCTTCTCCTCAGACTGCTAGCTATAAGATTTTTCTGTGGGGTCCCAACGCCTGGCGGCATTAGTCCTAATGGTAATACACGCTACAAGAGCTCCACCTCTAAGTCAGATCTACTGTTGCAGGTGAGTAACCTGTGTTTCTAGGGACGTGGATATGATGTTCTACCCACACTTTCTGGCAGACTCCTAGCAGTTCTTGGGGAGGAGGGAGGCAAGGCACACACACCCTACTTAGGGAATAGAGACTGGAGAACTGATGCCCCAAAAATCAGCATCCTGGTGTGACTGGAGGTCAATATGGTAATGGGAAATGAAGGTGTGTGCTGACCTCTAGGTCGCAACCCTGCAGATCTCCTGGATAGGGAAGTCCCTAGAACCAGCACAGACGCAGCAGCATGGCGGATGGAATGAGCCCTTAGCTCTACAGGAGGCTCCCTACCCACCAACTTATAGTAGAGACCAAGGCAGGATGAAATCCACCTGCCATTCGCCCACTTGGCTGCTGGTCTGCCAGGCTGCCTGAAGGTATGCACAGCTGGTGAACCTTCTTCCCTCCCCAAACTCCAGCCATTTACCTCTTAGACCTGAGGCTAGTGCTCGCTATTACAGAGTATGGAGCCTGTGCTCTGCCTCTGAGGTGTGATTGGTGAAGCACATCGGGAGATTAATTACCTGGTTAAGACGAAACTCCGACACCAACTTCAGAAGGAATTTCGGGTGGGGGCGAAGGACAACCTTGTCCCTGTGGAATTCCAGATAAGGAGACTCTATGGAAAGCGCCTTGAGGTCTCCCATCCTTCTGGTTGACGTGATAGCCACCAAGAAGGCGGTCTTCCACGACAGGTGAGAGATGTCACACCTGTGCATCAGTTCGAATGGCTTGCCTATGAGCTTAGCCAATACCAACAGTAGATCCCATGGAGGTGGAGGTTCTCGCACCGGAGGGGTTATGTAATCAAGGCCTCTGGAAAGGCGCCCGATCACCTTCTCCTGCGCCACAGACTGCTGGCCGGCCCACGCCCAGTAAGCAGAGATGGCTGCCAGGTGCACCTTAAGGGTCATCGACCAAAGCCCTAGTTGAGAAAGGGACAGGCAGTCCAGAATGCTAGCCAAGGAACAGGAAGAAGGGTCTAACCCCTTGTCCCGACACCAAAGGGAGAATCTCTTCCATTTAAAGGCATAGCATTTTCTGGTCAACTCCTTACGGGACACCTCAACGACGCTGAGGACCTCCTCAGAAAGAACCAAGGCCTGGAACTCTAGCCGCTCAGGAACCAGGCTGTCAAGTGCAGGGACTGAAGGTCCAGATGGAGAACCTTCCCCTTGTCGACTGAGAGCAGGTCCGGGCAGGCTGGAAGCCGCCTTGGGAGTCTAGAGCTGAGGCTGAGGAGATCTGGGTAACAGAACTGGCGAGTGCCAGTCTGGGCCTACCAGAATCACCTGCGCCTTGTCCCTCTTCGCCTTGAGAAGCACCTTGTGGATCAAGGGAAATGGAGGGAAGGCACAGAAGACGCCCAGGGTCCACGGCCTCAAGAAGGCATCCCTCTGCAGTGAGCCCAGCTGAGGGGGAGGGGTGGGCGTGAAACAGTCTCAGCCTGCATTCTGTTAACAGGGCAGTCTTCATTGACTTAACCAAAGCTGATCTGGTTGACCATTCTCTGCTACTATCCGCCTCAGTACCTTGGGCTTCTCCCAGTCACTACCTGGTTCAAAAGCTACCCCTCCAACAGAACACAAGCTGTTAAGTTTAATTCATCCATGTCAGACAGTGCTGTTATCAACATTGGGGTCCCTCAGGGTCTATACTTGGCCCTCTTCTATTTTCATTATTCGTCAATAAACTTCCTGAGCTGGTCACCACAGGTCACTCACTTCTTATGTGGATGACCTGGTAATTTATTATCACTCTGATAAGGTCCTGGATCTAAATGCTGCCTCACTGCAGATTTTCGTGCTGTACAACACTGGTTGAACTCTCAGCGCCTGGTTTAAATACAAATAAAACAAAAGTTATGATGTTTGGCTCAATCACAAGCTTAGATCCTGTCCTCTGACCATCTCTGTCTCTGATATCGATGGGGACCCTATAGAAACTGTCACTTTTTCGCTACTTGGCATCCACCTGGATCAAACCTTGGACCTGAAAGCACATATACAGGAAACCTGCAAGTCAATTAACTGCAAATTGGGGCTGCCTATAGAACCAAATACCTGCTCACCCCTACTGCTAAATTGGCGATAGCCAGAGGCATTCTATTGCCAACCTCATATAGGGTGTCCCATCCTGTCCTGGCCACCAAATCTTCACTGCAACTATGGGATACTACCTTCAATAATTGTGCAGGTATGCAACCAAAGCACCTCGGCTGCAGCATCATTGTCGCTATATCAGGACCTTGGTTGGCTCTCTCCTTCCTCTATCAGGCAGTACTACTTGTACAATTTAGTTGATTCCATCCTAAGGACGTCCAAGCCTGCTATCCTGTCTGATCTCCTCAGGCCAGCCATTCCCACAAGGAATCTTAGATCGGCTGATCAGACCTTACTATCCATCCCCTTTGTCGGACTAAAAAGGGCATGGGCTCCTTCCATCATGCTGCCCTCACCTATGGAACCTCTACCACCAGGATCTAAGAGATATCTCCACTCATGTGACTTTTTAAGAGCAAACTCAGGACTTTCTCACTACTATGGACAAATGTGTTTGCTTTGACCCTACCTGATCCGCTGCATTTGTACTGTTTCCTCATTGCTAGCACTTTTGCCTGTCCAAATGGGTGTTCTATACTGTGCCTTGTAATTAATGTTTTATTTTGTGCCTTGTAATTAATGTTGCCTTCACCTGTTTTTTATAACCCTAATGTTAGCTGTTGACAATTGTAAGTCGCTATTCTACTCCATGACATTCTTATCTTCACTTCACAGCCTCCTCACTTAACCCCACTGCTGCCTCTTCCCCTCTTCTGTTATATCCTCTTCCCTTTTGCCACTCCCACCAAACTCACCTTTACCTGTTCCTACCTCATCCATGCCCTCCTTAGTCCCCACCCTCCTGGCTGTGCTTAGTCACCTCTCCACCTACTACCGCCACTCCCACCGCTCACCGACCTCTTCCCTGCCCTGCCATCTCTTGGTTCCACTGGCTTGGCTTGACTTTACACTTTGCCGATGGTGACGTAACTCCTCCGCCTATCCCCTCTCACCGCATCCTCACTCGCCCTGCCGCTCATCGGTTCCACCAGACCGCTGTATTTTCCTACCTCCTACCACTGTTGCCATCTACTGCCGCCTCCCCACCACCCTCTCTTCGCCTGCCGTCTTTTCGGCTCCATAGGCCCGCCGCAGGTTGGTACTCACCCCGCTTGCTGCTGTATCTGACGGCACTCCTTCCACTTAATCTCTTCCTCCCGTCCTTTTGCCAGTTTTCCTTCCTTGTGTCTTTTCTACTGATGCCTATCCTCTTATTTTCTGCCTTCTACTATTCACATTTTGAGTATGTTCCATGATCAAGTGCTAAAGTATATTTTGTTTACTAATGTATGTTACATTGCCATATGTATTTCTCTCTGCATTTTTGTACTATGGTCTTAATAATCTGGCTGTACTCTTTGTGTATTGTAATTGTACCTCCCGGTCGTGCCTGAAAACAGTCACTTGCTGACTAGCGCACTTACCGGTTAACAAAAACTAAATAAATAAAATAAATAAAATAGCCTTCTAAGTGACACTTGAATAGAATTCTATAACATTTAAATTGTCACCATTTTTTATCTTCGCTTATAGGTTTCATCTAGCAGAAGTATCGGATTTTTTAAATATGAGGAAAGGTCACAGTTCATTACACTGCTAAACATTAATAAACCTACAAGATTAGCAGGAGAAACTTACTACTTTTAACTGATTTATGTTGTAATGTATTCTTTAACTAAAAATAACTTGTGCCTTGTGGAAATACTCGAACGTTGCTTCTTCAGTTCAGAGGTGAAAGGTCTTGCCTGTTACGGAACTGTCTCGCTGCCTGTCGGCTGATTTTTCAATGATTCTCACGCCAGGATGTGGAAGTCGTATCAACCGCAGGTTGATATTTATTTTTGTATCAACCTCATGAAGTTGATACAACTTTTTAGAAGTGAGAAAACGAGTTGATATTGGCCATAGCCAGTTATTATTGTGAAACAGAGACATAAATAAACAACACAGTGATTCAAAAGTTAAATTACAGGAAAAAATACAGAAAAATCACATTACATAACAAAAAAAAAAATACAACAGCACAAGGATTTCAGTGAAACAATCATTATTTGCTACACAGATATAAAGCTTATTTAAACTTTATAAAGTGAGTAAACCCCTTCCACCATTTTGTAACTGTACGTGAGGTAAGCACATTTGATTCTTGTAGGTAAATCTTTGAAAGTTCATTAGTTACCAAACGTTCATAACATTCGTAAGTCATTTTATTTTGATAGATCATCCATTGGCATCTAGCTTGCTAAATAATACCGTACACAACTAAAGAATAATAATAGGGTACTATCATAATAAGGAGCGAAACTAGGAGGATAAACTCCTAAAACTAAGATACTGTATCATATGAGAGATTTGTAAGCCATTTCAAGTTCTACACTTTGCTAGATAATGCCATAGACCCCTAGTATAAGAACAGTAAAGAAAAAAATGTTCCATGGATTCTTCCATATTAATGCATTCATTATAAGGGCAGTTTCTTTCTTCCTTGGCTTTATATTTATCATTACCCCTGACACTGTGTTTCCCACTGTGATGCAGGCAGTCTGGGATTATTAAGCTGGGCCAGTACCCTAGGGTTCAAAGCAGAGGGACAACTTTTAAAACAAGGCACTTGTGGGTAGATCAACCCCATAATTAGCCTGTACATGGATTGTATATTATTATTTAAAATCACGGTCCTAGTTATTTGCCATTTAAACAGCTTCTGGACTGCTGATTTAAAGTAAACAGGGATGTTAATATGAGGATTCAGCCTAGGTGCTAAATTGAGCCACACTTTAAAATAATTACCTAAAGCCTTTACAACCTATCACTTACAGATACAGTCCACGGTAAGTAGCTCAGATTTAAGGGCATTCATAAAAAGAGTGAATGCACAAATACAACAGGATCCAGCATACCCAAACCACCAGATTTTTTATCCAAATATGTATACTGCCTTTGACAGGATTCAACTGATTCCCCACAGCATCTGAAAAAATAAACTGTACAACTTTGTCTGTAGCTGGGGAGGAAGGGAAAAATCATGGCAAGATATTGCAAACAGGGAATAATGAATTGTTTTAATATATGTATTCTTTTAAGCTTTGAAATTTTCCATTGCTTCCATCTATTAACCTTGTTTTCAACCCTCTCAAGAACTAGTTCCCAATTGTCCATTGGCAGGTTTTGGGGGCCAAACAGGATCCCTAGAATTTTTAAAGGATTGCGGGAGATACAAATCCTGTCTTGAATTATTTCTATTGGGCCTGATGCTCCAATAAATAGACCTCTGGTCTTCTGCAAGTTTAACTAAGCATTAGAAGCTGCTGAAAAACGTGAAAAAAACTCCAAAAAATAGTGAACCTGATTATAATCAACAAAATATAAAATTAAGTCATCAGCATAAGCCTGCACATGAAGTGGAGAAGCAGGCACAACACCAATACCTATCCATTTTTGTGACTGGACAATAAACTGTAAAAGAGGATCAAGGGAAAAAATATATAAAAGGGGGCTTAGGGGGCAGCCTTGTCGGACCCCAGTGACTAAACGAATAATACTTTTAGCAACATTCCCCTGTAAAAAAGGGTAAACTATATTATGCTGATAAAGAGATGTGATGAGTTTAACCATTTGCTGAGGGATTCCATACCGTTCTAGGACTAAATAAAGAAAGAGAAGATGAACCTTATCAAAAGCCTTCTCTAAGTCCGCAAAAATCATACAACCAGATATACCACTAAGTGAGATGTTCTATAGTATCCCGTATAATCACTAAGGCAGATTGAATTCTCCGTTCAGGAATTCCACAAAACTGATATGGGGATATGACCAGTTTAGCATATTGTTTAAGCCAATTGTTTAAAATATTAGTAAATATCTAGGCCCAGATATTCAAAAGGGTTGCGCATGGTGCAACAGTGTTGCGCCATGTACAACCCACTGATGCGCTCTGGTGCGATATTTAAAAGGGAAAAGTGCACCTGCACAAATCCCGATGCGCCAGGGCGCATCAATAATGTTTGCAGGCACAGGTGGGAGGGCGTGCCCATGCATAAACTGCACAGCCCGATATTCAGCCTGGGCTTGCAGAGTTATGCAGGCGCAACCCCTACCTGCGCCTGCACAAAGTTACACTTAAAAAAAACAGGAACAAGTCGAGGCACCCACAGGTGAGCTGCCGCATTGCAGGATGCAACACAGCAGCTGCCACCTGTGGGTGGCCCGGACTTGTTCCCGCCGCATTTGCGGGTGCCCCCCTGCTCAATCTGGCTGGAGGTCTCTCAGTAGTGATCATGGAGACACTGAATAGTCTTTCAGCAGCGTTGGCGGCATACCATGTCTGCGCCCGATCGCGATATAACGATCTCTTCGGTAGTTCGATTGCAGCATCGACCTCAAAGTCCACTATCCCTGTGGTCCAGTGACCTGCTTACCGCTGGCTGTATTTCACTTCATGCGGGATTTTTGGTGATTGTTCTCACCACGAGCTCACCACGCCCCCCACGTGGCGCAGCATCTGCCTGCCACCCGCCGCTGCCGATCGACACAAGACATCAGAGCATGACTGACGGGCGGTAGTTCATACTGTACAGGCGTTGGTATGTGAATGAATTCATTCACATATCCGGACTGCTCGTCCGGGTAGGGTTGCACGCCCATTGGCTCATGCTTGAACCACATGGGGGCAGCCCTACCGAGCTGTCAGTCGGTGGGTGGCGGGCGCAGGGGGTGGTGCTGCCGCCTCGCTTGGTTGACGGGGAGCAGGGTGGTGGGGCTCCATGGGTGGGTGGGTGGGGGCCATCAGATCACCAGGTATTTCCGACGCGGGGTGAGGATGCCGCCCGCATCGGGCTACTCGTGGGGGCTATTCCATTATGCCCGCGATCGGGCTGCTCGGGGACTATTCGATATGCCCGCGATCGGCTGCTGGGGAGTATTCAGATATGCCCGATCAGGCTGCTGGGGGAAACTATTCAGTTATGCCCTACGATCGGGTTGCTCGGAGGGGGACTATTCAGATATGCCCGTGATCGGGCTGCTGGGGACTATTCAGTTATGCCCGTGATCGGACTGCTTGGGGACTATTCAGATATGCCCACAATCGGGCTGCTGGGGGGGGCGATTCAGATATGCCCACAATCGGGCTGCTGGGGGGGGGGAATACTATTATTCCCATGATCGGGCTGCAGGGGGCGTCAGTCCCCGACAGCTGCTGCCTGGCAGGGCGCCAGGCGCAAGTCGTCGGGGATCGGCGCACCTGCATGTTAATGGCATGCAAATGGGGCCGTAGTTAGATGCAAATGGCCCCCCCTGTGCCTTGCATAAATTATGGCCCCATTTGCATGTTACCCTTTGAATATTGCAGGTGCTGCGCATGGCGCAATGGAACTTGCGCCATTGCATCTCAATGCTCCACTCTGACCACTTGCGCTGGCGCAGTTCCACTGCGCCATGCACAGTGGTGGTCAGCCAGGTCAATATTCAAAAGTTGCTCTGCAACTCCGTCTGAATATCGCCTCTGGCCACACCCTCGCTAACTATTTTGAGATGCAGGGGCTTTACCAAAATGGCAGTTTGAATATCTGGGCCCTTGTAGTCTGTATTTAAAAGGGTGATAGGCCTCCGGTTCTTAATATAGTTCCTTTCACCAGATTTAAATAAGTATATCAATAACCTTTCAGTGAAGGATGGAAACACAGTATCAGTATCTAAGAAAAAGCGAAACAACAGCTGTAAGCATTGGCTAAATTCATTTACAAAGCTTTTGTACAGGTGATTGGGTAACCCATCCAGCCCTGGAGAAATGTTGGGTTTCATTTTTTGGATTACTGTTGTCATCGCCTCAATAGTAACTGGTCCTAATAATTTAAGGGCCTCTACTGGTGCAGAGGGTAAATTAACAGAGTTTAAAAACTTCTCAAGATCTGCCCCTTAAATTGGTAATTCAGATTCTAACGTCTGATGATGCTGCCTATAACGTCCCGGATTGATCCAAGGTTGCTGTTTGGAACCATCAGTAGCAAAAAAATAAATAGTAGAGGAGTCTTTAAAGATTTACAGGCCTCAAATGGGTCACCAATGGGTTTTTTTGGTGCCATTTGTAAAAATGGCTTGTAATGTCTTAGCCCTGTCATACTGAAAAGATTTCATGGAGTTTTTCAGTGCACTAATCTGGTCTGAGTAATCTAGTTTTGAAACATAAGAAATCGAAATCAGCCTCTGTAACTATTAAGGACAAATACTTCATAAATTTAGTCTTTTGCAATCACTCCTTGATGTTTAAACCATTTCTGGAGAAATATTTTAGTATCTGTCCACCTGGCCCCTAGATCAGTATATAAAAAGGCTACCGACAGACGAGCCAGCAAAAGCAATTTTACCCCTAAAGTAATCTGAGGGGAGTCCAAGGAGGCGGTATTAAGTTTCCATCTTCCTTTCCCCTCCAAGCACCAGGCCTTCAGTGCAAAAAGAACACAGCAAAAATAGGTGGTCTGAAAACTCTATGGGTTTCATCTGAAAGCCCTGAATGTGTACTGATGGGGAAACAAACATGTAATCAATTAAAGAATGTAATTTACCTTTGGAAAATGAAAAAAAGGGACCCTTTGATTGACAGGTAGACAGTTAAGTAGGTCTGCCATCTTAATTATTGAGGCTAATGCATGAAAATCGAATAGGTTTTTTTCGCCTGCTGTACCAAACCTGATAAGCTGCAATTAAAGTCGCCTCCCATAGTATAGTCAAGGAGGTAAACAAATATGGTTGTATGGCTCTCATACAATTCACTCTATCAGCCTTTGTCTGTGGATTATAAATATTTATGAATCTATAGCAGGTGTTGTGCCATTTACAATCTAAAATTAAAACTCTACCGGGGATGAGGTCTACCAGTTTATGAAGGGAAACGTTAAAGGAATGAAATAGAATGCCAATACCATCAACACTATCAGTGCCAAACGACCAGTATGAAGGACCCCAGGGCCAGTCTTTCTTAAAAGTGTACAATTGCTCTATGGAAAACATCCATGTTTCTTGCAAAACTAACTGTGATCTTGGAATCATGTACATACTGAAAAAAGCCTGCCTTTTTAGTATTATTCAGTAGACTATGTGTGTTCAAGGAACCCCAAGTAAACTGCATTTCAAAGCTTTAAAAAGAATACCTAGCTTTTATTTTTTCCTTTTTTTCTCCTTGCAATTATCTAAGGGCTGTGAAATAGTGGAAAAAGAGGATTTCTGAGAGTCAGAAGCCCCAACTTCCATGTCTGTCTCCCCCCCAAGGAGTAAATAAAGCAGCATAAGAGTTAGTTGATTCTACTGGAACAGGGGCAGGGGAGGATTTTGATTGCAAATTCCTAGAAGATCTCCATCTAGGCAGCGGAGATAGAGGGGCTGTAAATGAACCATCAGGGCCTGAAGTGACTGTGTCAGTATAACAAACTGGTACTAACTCCAGAGGTACCGAACGAACCTTGCCTTTCCCCTCTTTTGACAAAACTTGTGGGACAGTGCAAAGGGTCTGCTCTGTAGGCCCTGAGGAGGAAGGCACAGAAAGGGAAACTTCCTGAGAAATCTGCTCTTTCACCACAGGAGGGGGGCGGAGAGAATCTGCAGAGTCTTGAGCTTTCTGAATCAGTAGGTCAGGACTAACACAAGTTGCTTTATTTTTAGCTGCCCAAGGGCAATCCCTGAAAACATGACCATGTTCCTCACACAAATCGCATCTAATGTGATTTGCGCATTGCATGGTGACATGGCTTACTTCCCCACAATTGTTGCACCTGGGTTGGTCGCACACACTTGACAAGTGGATTTTAGAGCCGCACTTATAACAAGCCCAAGGCTAACCTCCATAAAAGCAGACTCCACGATCTCTCCCCAACAAAAAGAAGTTTGGGATGTGTTCAATGCCAGAGTCAGAATGCCTCAGCTTAACTTTGTATTTCCACCCACCTGTCCAGAATTGCTCTGAATCCAAAATGGGTTCAGGGGAACTCAACACTTCACATTTCTGGGAAAGCCAAAATGTAATATCTTTCACATGAACCCCCTCATTCCGAAACATCACAGTTACAGATTTAATCAATGGTTTAGTAAGGGGAATTACCAAAAAGGGGGTCCATGTGGGAGAGAATTTGACCTGCCCATACCTTTCCCAAAACAGATCTAAAGCGTATGATATCCTGAAACTAATGTCAAAATTATCCTCTCCTGAAATATTTATAAATGCATAAACATCTCTGGGGGAAAAATGCAAAGAGTCTTTAATTAAAGTTTTCCCAACATAATATCTGTCAGGTCTAGAGTCCAACCCTCCTTTATACCAGATTTGACAGCATTCTCCGTGGAGCAGCTTCCTTTTAGTAGTCGAAAAGAGTTCGGACATCAAAGGCCTTTGCTGAGGTGGTTTAGAGGCCTCTAAACTTGAAGGATTAAAATGAGTAACACTAGTGAAGAATCCTTAGGAACTGTATCCTGCAGGACTTGAGGTTCTGAGGATGCGGGGGTTATTTCAGCATGCTTTAATCCAGTGTTAATGCCTGTCTTAGAATTGGAGCCTGGCTTCCATGGGGGTTTGTGAAAGTTTAAAGTCCAAGTCCCAATCAGGGTCAGGTAACCAAATACCTGAGGGGCTCGCTTCAACCTGCCCCAACCAAGGCCTTTCCTGGCATCCAGGGGCCCTCAGACAAGTTAGGAGGAGCCACAGGGTTACAAATAGAGTCAGTTTTATCAAGAAGGCGTGAAGCACCCATGTACCCCAGCGTTGTGCAGTGCATCCTTGAAAAAATTCTGTAACTCCTGGCTGAGACTCCGTTGCAGTTTGGTAAGTTATGGTAGGGAAACTGCCGACTCTACCATAGGCCGGTTGTTTGTAACACAAACTCAGTTGGTTTTGCTTAGCGGAGCGCTAATTTTAGAGGGTAAATCACAGTAGAAGGGAGAGAAATAGGTTTATGTTGATGCGCTTGAAGACCCTGCACTAAACGCTTTCTCTTACCCCACAAACTTCAGCTTTAGGCACAAGTTCAGTTGAACAAAACACTGCCAGCCTTTTGTGTGGGAGCAGTATCAAAGCAGTTCAGCCTGCAGTTCACTTTATCACTACATTTGTAGAAGCCACAGCAGTAGGGAAAACTGTTGACTCACCAAGCCCCACAGGGCTGTTCAAAGCACTTCTCCTCAGCTGAGTTGCTGTCAGAAATTCCTAAGATAATGACAGGGCATGCCTCCATGAGTTGCAGCTCTACAGACTCCGTGATCAGCTGGCAAGTTTAGTGCTTACTTGCAAGGCTTCAGCGCCTACTGGAAGTGAAAAATCACTTGAAGCTTTACTATTAATATGCTCCATTTCCTCCATGGAAATGGGGCCTCATGGAAATTGCTCCTCGGATTCGCATTCTAGTAAATCTGCTCAGTTTGCCTCTTGCAGATCCACAGTGGGAGATGAGGCCAGCGCTCCCACTGTACTAGCCTCTTCTCCCTCCAACGTCCTATTCCGAGTGGCCATCTTGCTGATAGTCTGTCCCCCTACTGGCCAAGAGTAAGGGAATTTCCCTGGTGTCCTGGCCAAATTTCCCCCATTCACTAAAAATACCACCAACAGCTTAATCTGGTTTAATTTCAGTTGCTTACCATCTGTATCCCCCCTCCCCCCCGGTCACCCCTGAAAAAGGGATTTCTAGGCCCAATGGGCTTACTGGTTCAACAAAATTCAACAAACAAACAAGACTCCCTCTTAAAGGAGTAGTACACCCAGAATTTGCAAAAAAACATCTGCCGTGCAGAGTGTTTTGATTTGTGTGTGAAGTCCTAGTGTGTCCTTCCCTCTGTCTGCTATTAGGAGTTTTTCCTAAATTAGGCTACTAGCTTTATGGTACTTTTACAACCCCTGGGGATCTCCATCTCAGCCAGATTTATTGCTTTTCTTGCTCCTACAATGTATCGTGACTCATATGACAGTGATGTAGCGGAGACCATAGATTCAGCAGCCAAAACTGCTTTAGAATCAGTTTATAACAGCAGAGCTTTGTAACTTTTTTTATCAAGTGAGCACAAATGGCTACATTTACAGTTTACCAGATACTTGAGAGCTAACTGAGTGTGTTTTCTGTAAGAAAACAGCTAATAAATAGCTCTAATTCATTATTATTGTTTTCTATAAAGGCCAAGTCTACCTAGCAGGAGTGTTTTGATTTTAAAACTTTTAATTTTATCAAACTACACACAACCATAAAAGCACAGAAATCATCCCAGATCATCAATGCTGTAATTAGAAAGACTCTAGCTGTTTTCGACAGAAAAACACTCAGTTAGTCTAAAGTAGTTACTAGACTGTAAATGTGAGGCACCAGCATCCTATTATGTAGAACTGGCAGTTAATGCTGATTTTGCTCTGTGACATGTTTTCAAATTTTTTTTGTTTTACAAATGTGAAGTTATTTTTTTAATAAAGTATTTATTTCTTATTAAAGATAAAAGTGTGTATGTGTGAGTTATTTAATTAGATTGACACATATAATAAAATACAAGTGTTTTATCATTTTCAGTTTCTAGGTTGCAGATTCATACCATACAATTCATAGCAATTTCTGTGCTTCTTATGGTTGTACATAGCTTGATGAAATTAAAAGTTTTAAAATCAAAACACTTACCCTGCTAGCTGGACCTGACACACATAGAAAACAAAAGTACTGAAGTAGAGCTATTTAGTAGCTGTTTTCTTACAGAAAACCCACTCAGCTCTCAAGTATCTGCTAAACTGTAAATGTAGCCATTTTTGCTCACTGAATAAGAAACGCCACACAGCTCTGCTGTTGTGAACTTATTCTAAAGCAATTCTTGCTGGTGAATCCATGGTCTGCGCCACATCACTGTCACATGAGACAGGATGCATTGTAGGAACAAGAAAAGCAATAAATCTGACTGAGATGGAGATCCACAGGGGTCGTAAAACTACCATAAAGCTAGCAGGCTAATTTAGGAAAAACTCCTAATAGCAGACAGAGGGAAGGACACACTAGGACTTCACACACAAATCAAAACACTCTGCACAACATATGTTTTTTTCAAATTCTGGATGTACTACTCCTTTAAGCTATTATAACAATGGGTACCCTCATAGTTCACACACTAAATGTAAATAGTATTAAGAACTACAAAAAGAGGTATCTACGCTAACTACATTATTAGATAGTCATTCATAAATTATTTTTTTACAGGACACCCGGTTAAAGACACAATTCGAGATAGCTCAAACAAAAGGACCGGCCCTCTGGTCCACAGGAACAGAAAGATGCGATGGTGTTGGAATTTTAGTGGCAGGAACACAGTTCTAGGTCTCAAAACATATAGACGTGATCCCAGGACAAGCCATGATTATAGATGTGACATATTTGCACACCAGATTTAGGCTAACTATGAATGCACCACAAACTAAGGCAGCAAGGGTGGAATTATTTCAGACCATACAGCTGTATTTACATACCTCTAGGGTAATAGTGTGGGGAGGAGACTTTATGCCATGGAAAAAAGGATAGCGGTCTGTGCACAGACAAAATGTTCTGCAACACAAATTGCTTAGTAAAAGTACTACAGCAAGCTGCTTTAAAATATACATATCAAGTTAAGCATGAGGCGGGGGGATTTACATTCACGAAAGGTACTTTAAAAACCAGAATAGACTTTTTGTTTATTTTTTACTAGTCTAGAAATATTGCAAGCACTTACAACTGGCACAGAGATATCTGATCATAAAAGGCTTGAAATTACAGTGCAATGGGGACAGATACCACCTATGGGCAAAGGACCATAGAGGATAAATGTGCAGGTTATATCTGAATCACATTTTCTGCAGAAATGGAATCAGACATAGAGGGCCAGGGAATCAGTAAAGTGCTTTTATGACAGTCTTTTAAGTTAGCGGGAAGACACTAAGGAAGCAATACACAAACTGCTAAAACAATATACAGGGAAAAAAGCTACAGATAATTATTTGAACTATTTGCAGTTACATGCTACTTTACACAAAGCAATATCACAGACAGAGACTTATGGTGATAATAATACAGTTTTGTAAATAATTTAATTCAGGAGATGAGGCAACTACAATATGACTGGTCTACAGGCCCCCAGACCAGGGGGAGGACAAAGACACATTACTGTTAGAAGATATACAAAACATGACAGCTAAAGGGGAGGTTCTGATAATGGGAGACTTCAACATGACGGATACAGATTGGTCAATACCAGCAGGAACATCTGCCAGAACTAGACACACAGTGGATTCCCTGCAGGGGGAGGGCCTCAAACAACTGGTACAGCGACCCACAAGAGACAGGGCTATCCTAGATCTAGTACTGACTAACAAGAAAGGGATCACAGATCTCCAGGTAGAAGGTCACCTGGGGGCCAATGACCATCACATGGTACGGTTCAATTTGGCTACTACATCTAAATCATCCCATTCCAAGGCAAAAATATGGGACTTCAGAGGATTGACTTTGATAAGATGGCAACAGAGTTAAGCTAGCCCTGGCAAAAAGAAACACAGGTGAGGGGGTACAGGCAAAATGGGCAAGCATTAAGGATGCAATACTTGAAGCAACATCCCATTGTGTTAGACAGAAAAGGAAGTGCAAAAGAAGAAGGAGACCACTTTGGTTCTCAAATACAGTAGCAGAAAAGGTCAGAGCCAAAAGGCTGGCCTTCAAGAAATATAAGGGAACATAGCGGGATGAAGATAGGGAGGCATACCAAACTGCCCTAAGGGAAGCAGGGAAGGCAGTAAGGCAGGCAAAGTCCCAAACTGAGGAAACACTAGCACGAACAGTAAAAGAAGGTGACAAGACTTTCTATAGATACATTAGTGAAAGGAGAAAGTCCAGAGGGGGTATTGCTAAGCTTAATGGAGAAAAGGGAGCATGTGAGGAGGAGGACCCTGTAAAAGCATCTATCCTAAATAGATACTTTTGCTCAGTATTTACTGAGAGAAGGTAGGGCAGGGGCCCACAGCTTAGCATCATGGACACAGGGGGGAGGTGAGCACTACTCCTTCACAAAGAAAGGTCCTACAAGAGCTTGCTAAGCTCAGGGTGGATAAGGCAATGGGACCTGATGGCATACATCCCAGGGTACTTAGGAGCTAAAGGTGGAACTAGCAGAGCCATTATCAGAACTGTTTAGTGAGTCTCTGAGCACAGGAGAGGTCCCAGAAGACTGGAGAAGGGCTCATGTGATCCCGCCTCCACAAGAGTGGTAGCAGGGAGGAGGCGGGGAACTACAGACCAGTCAGTCTTACCTCAGTAGTGGGCAGATTATGGAGGCACTCCTAAGGAAAGGATAGTGCAACACCTGGAATCCATAGGGCACAGGATCCAAGACAGCATGGGTTTACAAAAGGAAGGTCCTATCAAACCAATCTCATAGATTTCTTGACTGGGTAACCAGAGTGGTGGGACCAAGGGGAGCAGTTGATGTCGCCACCTTGACTTCAGCAAAGCTTTTGACACTGTTCCATATAGAAGATTGATAAATAAGCTGGGTAGGCTCGGGGTGGGTCAGAAGTTGGTCAACTGGGTGGCAAACTGGTTGACGGGCAGAAAACAGAGTGGTGGTAAATGGTATACAGTCAGAAGAGATGCAAGTCACAAGTGGGGTACCTCAGGGATCAGTTCTGGGGCCAGTTCTCTTCAACATCTTCTATAGTGACCTTGCAGATGGACTAGAGGGTAGGCTTGTCTGTTTTCAGATGACACCAAGATTTGCAACAGAGCAGATGATCCAGATGGGGTGGGCAGAATGAGAAGAGATCTGGATAAACTAGCAAAATGGTCAGAAGAGTGGCAACTGGGATTTAATGCAAAGAAGTGCAAAATCATGCACATAGGGAAGAGAAACCCTGAAGCCACCTATAGGCTGAGAGGGGAGTTGCTAGCAGTCACAAAGGAAGAAAGAGACTTGGGCATCATCATCACTGATGACCTGAAATCATCCAAGCAGACCTCTAAAGCAGTAGGTAAGGCTAGGGGGGTGTTAGGGTGTATTAGTAGGGGTATCACAAGTCGTAAGAGGAGGTAATAACCCTCTTTACAAGACACTGGTTAGGCCCCATCTGAGTACTGAGGCAGTATTGAGGCCACACCTCACAAGGACATTAACCAAATTGAGGCAGTCCAGAGAAGAGCAACAAAATGGTGCAGGGACTGCATCAGAAGACATATGAAGACAGATTAACAGAGCTCAATATGTATACCCTGAGCAAAGGAGGGAGAGAGGTGATATGATCGAGGCATTCAAACACCTTAAGGGCATTAACAAGGTGAAAGAGTCTACCATGTTTAAATATAAGAAAAATAGCAGGACAAGAGGACACTGCATGAGATTAGAGGAGGGCGATTAAGGGGGAATGTGAGGAAATTTCTTTTTCACAGAAAGGGTGGTGGATGGCTGGAATGGCTTACCACAAGAAGTGGTGGCTATGAATACAGTGCAGGGCTTCAAACAGGCATGGGATAGGCATGAGGGGAGCAATACAAATGACTATGAATAGATGGGCCACTGACAGAGCAAGGCCCGATGGCACATTTATAAGGTAGAAAAGAAATGGACAGACTGGATGGGCCTCGTAGTCCTTATCTGCCGTCAACTTTCTATGTTTCTATGTTTCTATGATAGAGGAGCCTCGCTAAAACAAGAGATGCAGTTTGGCACACAGCAAAATAGACAAACATTTGATCCCTTCGCTGATTGCAAGAAAAGGGTGGATAGCAGGAAAATTAAAATGGACAGGTATTAACTCACAGGCAAGACATTCTAAGGAAGGTGAATAGTTATGTGAAAAGGCAATTTTGTGTAAGTGGGGATTTGGAACCAGACCCAACATACTTTGCACAACTAAATCTTCCAGGATTGCCAGAATAAGACAAGAAAAAACTTATTAACACCTATTACAGAAGCAGAAGTAGAGGCAAATATTTTGCCACTAAAAAAGAACATATCACCAGGACAAGATGGGCTAAGCCCTGAGTTATATCAAGCATTTAAAATACAAATGGTGGCACCTTTAACAGAAGTCTTTAATTATTGTCTACAAACAAGCACCATATTATATACAATGGCAAAAGGGCTTATGATTTTTATACATAAGAAAGGAGACAAGGCAGATTTGAATAACTGGATACCTTTAAGTCTTCTGAATGCAGATTATAAAATGTTGGTAAAAATATTGACTTTGTGTTTAGTTAAGGTAGCGGAGGGGTGTTAATCAGTCCAATGCAAATATGTGCATTCAAATCAAGAAGCATACAGGATAATTCAATTTTGGTGAGAGAGCTGTTTTATAGAGGGTACAATAAGAACATTCAATGCTTCTTGCTCAGTACTGACCAAGAGAAAGCCTATGACTGGATGCCACATGTGTAACTTTGGTCGGTATTAAAGGCTTATGGAATTCCAGAGCAATTTATTGATTGATAGCCAGCTTATACAAAACAGCTTATGTAACCCCGCTTGTGAATGGATGGTTTGGAGGCACATATATGCTAGGAAGAGGGTGCAACAAGGATGCCCATTGAGTCCACTACTTCATATATTTGAAGTTTGAAGTTTATTGCAGGAATAACTCCATTGAGCAAGCTCATTCACAAGGAGGTCCTGAGGACAACTAACAGTTAAATATACAGACATAGCAAATTATATACAACCAGTCAAATTCCAAGGATAAAGTATAAAATACATTTAAAAAAGAACACAAAAAATGTAGCAAATGAACAACTTGACAATAGAACATACTGACTGCATTGTAGCAAGAGGTAGCAACATTCAAGGACATGGAAGTGATACGTATGAAATGAGATAAGCGAGAAAAGAGTGTGAGAAGGAGAGAGGAGGAGGACAGTTGATGGAGGTCCAGGAAAAGGGAGAACACAGTGTTCAGACAGCAAGATGTGAATGGGGCAGTGTGGTGAAGATGACGAGGGGGAAGAAACACTGGGTATGCAGGAGGAATAATGAGGGGAAGGGGGATATTAATTGTGAGACAGTGGTCAAAGAAGACTAGTGGCAGCAACATGTTTCTTTCAATTTGGTTGCAGCTAAGGTTTTAAAAGAGGTGGTAGAGACTAGGCTGGAGAATTTGAATACAGACTGAAGCTGATTCCAGGCAGCAGGAAGGGCACGAGAGATGGCACGTTTACCAAAAGAGGTACGAATCCTAGGCACCTCTAAGAGGATCAGGTCAGACTTCCTAAGGGAATAAAAACTGTGGAGATGCGAACAAGGGAGGACAAATATTCTGGGAGTTTGTTCAATAGGATTTTGAATGTCCAAGTACCTGAATGAATGAATCAGACGTCTGGTGGTGAGCGAGGTCCACCCCACAGCTGCATACAGATCGCAGTGATGAGTACAAAAGGAGGAACTGGTTACAAATCATACAGCACGGTGATAGAAGATATCCAGCTTGTTCAAATACACAGTAGGGCAGGAATTGTAGATTATGTTGCCATTGTCAAGTAAGGGCAGGAATGTCACCTGGACGAGCCTGAGTCTAGTCTCAGTTGGGAAAAGGGACCTATTCCCAAAGAAAAAGCCAATTCTAGACTTCAACTTACCAATCAGATAATCAATGTGGGTGTTGAAGGTGAGTTTATTATCTAGCCAAATGCCCAGATATTTGAATTTGGGGACAACTTCAAGAGGTTCACATAGGGAGGTAGAAATAAACTTATTAGGTGAGTGGAAGTGGAGGAAGAGTTTTTCAGGGTAAAGATCATTACCTTCTTTTTTTTGGCATTGAGAAGAAGTTTAGCATTTAAAAGGTTCTGTTCAAGCTGTGCGAAGTAGCGCTTAATATATTTCTTACATCAGATAAAGTTGAGCCAGGACTGTGTCGTCAGCAAAAAGTGGAGTTTGGATTTGGTAATGTCATAGTCAAGGTTGTTTATATAGAGGGAAAAAAGGATAGGACCCAAGATAGAGCATTGTGGAACACCCCTTGAAATTGGAAGGAAGGTTGAGAAAAGACCATCAGCTTTAACTTTCTGGACCCTCCCTGATAGATAGCCGGTAAACCACTTGGCAGTGGAAGGAGTGGCTCCAACGTTAATAAGGCTGCTAACAACTAGGTTATGATCGACAGTGTCGAACGCCTTACTAAGGTCTAAGAATATGGCACCTGTGGTCTTTTAGAGTCCAAGGATGTGACCCAGTCATTGGTGACTTGGCAATTTGGCCTAGATCCACTACTCAGACACATTCAAGAAAACCCAAGAACAGCCGGGATAAGCATAATGCCAGGTATGCCCCCAGTAAAAGTAAAGGCACATGCAGACGACTTGGTAATAAGCTTGGCAAGTGACACATCAGGGCAGAATTAAAAATAACACTGGAAGAATTTAGTCTGTACTCAGCATCAAAAAAAGATTACCATAACAGTAACGGATCACCCCTTTGGAATCAGGACCTACAAACCCCTCAATATATAGCTGATATACCAATAGATGACTCAGAGAATACCATATTAGGGGTGACATTGGAATGCAAGAAATGGCTATTACAAACTGGAATAAATGTATAGGCACTGCAGAACATTAAGCTGCAGCCTGGAAAGCGAAAGAATATCTAAGTTAAAGAGAATCACATTAATTAAAAATCTATTATTGCCTGTTTTTATATATATTAGCTACATCTTCCCTCCCCCTAAAGTGCTAGAGACAAGAATATATAGCATTTTTTTTCCAGGCTCTCTGGGGCAGCAGGCTGAACCCTGTGAAAAGGAACATAACATGTAAAAGGAATGAACAGGGAGGATTGGCGATGATAAATCCAGTTGCTTTTTATTACAGTATATTCCTGTATACTAACATAGGGGCCATATGCAAACAACGTACACCAGAATGCAGTACACATATTAAAACATGGTGTGAAGCATTATGGCTGGAATGGTTAAAAAACCAAGCTTATGAAAATAAAGAAAACAAGATATCAGCCAGATTACATTTTGGAGGCCTTTACCAAAATAAAGCAATGCAAGATTCCCCACGCTTTCATGACCACATGTACCAGAAAGCAGTTATATCAGGAGATAATGCAGGTTAATTTTGAGGAGACTGTGGTCTTTCCCTCCTGTCCAGATACAGAACAAGGGAAGGTGTAAAGGATTTTAAATAATAGAAGGGTTCCTGGGTACATGTGGGATGTGCTCTGGATGAGTGTTTATGGTAAACTTGGGGTTAGGAATGCTCACAAACACAAACCACTTGCTGAAAGGTAGTGCCCTCGTCCTGGATATGGGGATACACTAGAGACCCAAGAGCATTTGTTCTTACAATATCCATATGCTACAGGGTTTTTGGCCACCATTTCTACATTTTGGCATATTCCTCAAATATGTGGGAATCACATACCAAGAACTGGTGTTTTGTGTTTATGCAACAAGATGGGCAGCATATCACAGGAACACCTTGCAAAGAATAGGAATTACAATCCTATATTATCTATGGCAGTCTAAATGCGCCTGGCTTCTCCAGCAAAAGTATGTTTTTTTTTTTTTTATCAAGAAGTACTTTAAAATATAGGGAAGGCATTGCAAACCTGATATAAAAGAAACTCAGATATTTAGCCAAGATAAAGTATGAGCATTATGGAAAACTGTCATCACCTTCTTACAAGCTAAGTGATAACTGTCATAAAACAAATGTATGGACTGAGCCTTGTAAATCTGATCAATTTGAGAAGGGTTATTTTAGTTAGAAAAATAATGGGAATATGGGGAATCACAGGGTAGGGAATTTTAACAGAACAAGCTCAGAAGTAATTTAAACTGGTAAGAGGGATTGGGCTTAGTACGAGACATTAAAAATGTTAATATATAACATAGTTAATTTCTTTCTGTTTACTTCCTGTATAATTTACAGTACAACTATTTGTATGTGGCTGAGCCACTGACACTGCTTTTACTTTTAACAGGCAAGTTAAAGAAGCAAGCTGCAGAAAGGTACCACAAAGTTTTCCTGACAAAAACATTTCCGACAGGAACATTTCCTCTCAGCACAAACTGATGCTCATAGCTAAGTTTATTTCCTATAAAATAAGTTATTCCAACTCCATGCTATAAATCACCACTCAAGTGAAATTTAAACAAGTAAAAATTCTGGAAAAATGTTAAAGTTACAGTGGAAATTTAAACCCTTGTCTCTCTTTTCGACTGAAAATGGACTTGTGTCCACCTCCCTCCTTTGTTCCTGGTGGTCCACCTCCCAACCCCCACCACCACCACTTTGAAGACTGAGCAGAAGTACCTGTTCAGGATGTCTGCTTTTTGGTCCTCTTCTGTTCAGTCTCCCTGCTGCCCTCCTTGTCCTCACTATCTCTCCCCTTGCATTCCTCTTCTTACTTAGGTACCTGAAGAAATGCCTCCTTAAGGAATGCAGATTATCGTGAGTTGTCAGTACCAAGAACAGAAACTACGCGCCTAATATTTTTTCAGTCAGTTAATCCTGAATTATTGGAATAAACTTCCTTCAAAATTTCATTTGTTTAATACAAAACCTCCTCTTGAAATGCTGTTAAAATCTGTTTTTAGAGACAATGTCAGCTCAAACAAAGGCCTGCTGTGGTTAACATAATGAAGTGCTGTGTATGATTGCAGGCAGTTGTAGATTGTATTTGTAATTTGTTTATGTGATTATATTATGTTTCTTATGTTAACTGTTTCATGTTTATTTGTGTTAAATGCCATGGGTCACCATTTTAAATGAGTTCTACTCAATGGTTTAACCCATTTAATAAAAATGAAATGAAAAAATGAAATGTAATGAAGAAAGTCTTATCCCTTTAGGTACTCACTTAGTTATCCTTTCCTCTGTCCTCACCTTTGCTCCCTTTGCTGCCTTTCCTGCTTCCCTCTGTTTTGCTTGATGGGCTTATTGTTCTAGAAAATAAAACAATTATATAACAATTTTAGTATCTGATGCTAGAATGACTAAATCTTTACATAACTACTAAAAAGAGCAAGTCTGAGCACCAGAATTGTTTTGACAGTACTGAAAATTTCCCAACAAATTGGGTCCTGTGTAGTCATCGTGGTAGTCCCTTCAGCATCACTTTAGTAGAACTGAATTATTAGTATGTCAATTTCATAAAAATGCATTTTTAGTTAATTGATGCATCACATGCAGATCAGACTTCAAGCTTTTAGTAAACCAAAAATTAAGTTTATAGTTCTAACAGTTTCAAAAGTTAGCCCTTTTTTAAAAAAAGTAATGTTATCAGATTTACCTTAATTTCTTAGTCTGTTAGTTTCATTGTTATCATTGAATATTAATTTATTGTTAAATGACATGCTCATTTACTGGGCAATACAATGCAATACAATACAATACAAAGCTGTAACATTATTATAGAACCATGGCTGTTCCTCATTCCAAGGCAGCTGGCTTTCAGTTTCATTCCTACATTTTCGAGACTCATACAGAAACATAAGTATGCGAGACTAAGTTATATATTACTTCAACGACTAATTGAATTACAGCCCTACCTCCAGGAATGTGTAGACAGCATTGTCTCTGTCATTCATAGCATCTCTGATTTCATCATAGTCGTCCCAAGCTTCTCCAAACATAGCCTGTTCACCAAAAGCATCAATACTAAGCTCCCTCCATATACTCTATGAGTATACTGTATGAACAATACACTAAATAACATGTATCTGGGGAGTAGTGTTATGAAAGTCGATCAAATCTCAGTAGTAGACTATTGCCTATAGAGTGAAATGCTGTAGGGTGGATCCAGTGACAATGTTGAAACTAACAGAAAAAGAAATGATGGTAAGTCTGCTAAAATTTCCTCTTCCAGTATCATTCCGTATTGTCACTAGGCATTCATTTATTGTTGGAATTTAATAAGCTGTACCCACTAAATGTATTGAGTAGGGAGAGAATATTCTTCCAATTTTTACTGCCCTTCACGTTACTGCTGCTTGAAGCACCATTCACCCAAAGGCCAAATCAGTGGAACTTTAAGTGTCCAATCTGCAATATTTTGTGAATGTATAAGGAGTATGAAGACAAGTGGACAAGTGGTTCACTGAGGCCTCTGGCCTTTCTGCCCAAGAGGCTGCCAGAGCCCTGGTTGAATGTGCTTTAATCAAAGATGGCACTTTCAATTTTGCCTCCATATAGGCCTTTTCCATACATGTTCTGACCCACCTAGCCAGTTGTCTTGAAAACTTACTGGTGCTGTTTAGCTGCTCAGAACAATACAAAAAGGTTCACTGATTTCTGAAAAGACTGTCCATGTAGGTTATGTTTTAACCACTTTATGGATGCCTTAACACCTTAGCTTGGTGAATGTATGCAATGATCACCAGGCCACTGCCTTGCACAGGTCAGATGTTGTGGCATCTGGCTTTTCTGCCCAAAGCTTGCAATAGTCCTGGTTAAATGTGCTTTGATCAAAGCTGGCAGTTTCAATTTTGCTGCTGCGTAGGCCTTTGCTATACATGTTCGGACCCATCTGGAAATCTATATACCAGTTTTATTCTGCTGAGAGCTGTACAAAAACAACTAATGTCAGGGTACAAGCCTAGGAGGTGTCCCTCACAATGACTGAGCACTACACCCAGTGCTGAGACTTCCACTCACATCATACTGAGGGCAAGACCTTTGTCTGTCCCCTCCTGAAGAAAATCCAAAATCTGGGAAGCAGGTGCCTTCCTAGGTTTAATATCTGTCAGACTGGCCCAAAAGGAAAACGTTAGCCATATTCTATTATATGCCACTGATGTAGATTGTTTCTTAGATGACATTAGGGTATCCACAACTCCCTTGGAATATCCCAGTCTGATAAGTTTCTGCCTCTCAGGAATCAAGCAGTCAGCTGGCGCTGTGCCAGACTGGGGTGAAGATTCAGACCTTGGTATGGAAGATACTGCCAGACTGACCAGGTTTGATAACCATAACCTTCCCGACTACTCTGGAGCCACTAGATTGAACTAGTTGTGAGATTAATGAATCTTTCTGAAAGCCTCTAGGAGCGAATGAAATGCAAGAACAGATATGCCTTTCTGAAGGCCCACAGTTGGGGAAGAGTTCATCATCTCTGGTACTGACATCTGCACCAAATGAAACATTTTGCCACCTGAGTGTTGATGTGGGAAGTCTGTCTTCAGATTCCAAATCTGCAGCAAACATATTGATATCTCCTGATATAGAGACCATTCTTCAGGATGAACCTATTGGCATCTGAGCCACTTCACTTGGGAGTTGAGCTGTCATTCCAAATGAACTGCTAATAGGGACTCCATATCGGCTTCCATACAATGCAGAAATGAGTACAATTTCAACATTATTATCTCTCTTCTAATGACACCTTTTATGTAAGTGGCAGTCACTGCACTGTTGGACAGGATCTTTGCCAATCTCTGTGGAACTCTGTCCTGAAGTGCTTCAATGCCAGTAAGACAACTCTGGTTTCCAGACTGCTTATTTGGAGGGCCTGCTCTTTCAAGCACTGTACCTCCTGAACTGGAACCTGGCCCCATAAGGCTGTCATCAGTTGTCAGAAAGAGCTGCTCAGGTGGAGGGGGGGAGATGGCAGCCAACACAGCAGGACGTTCAAATGTTTTTGCCTCCGACAGATACTCCTATAAAAGATAATATGCACCTAAAGGGTTTTTTTTCAACATATTTCAGTGGCAATACTTATATTTGATACGTTGTGGAACTTTCTTGGCTCTTGAAAAATGGAAATCTGAAAAGATTAGGATTAGGGTTAAAGAAGATGATCTCTAACTGGAAACATAGAGGTTGATGGCAGATAAGGAATGAAGGCCCATCCAGTCTGCCCATTTCTTTTCTACCATATAAATGTGCCATTGGCCTTTGCTCTGTCAGTGGCCTGTCTATTCATACTCATCTGTATTGCTCCTTATGCCTATCCCATGCCTGTTTGAAGCCCTGCTGTATTCATAGCCACCACTACCTGGGGTAGGCAGTCCCATGCATCCATCACTCTTTCTGTGAAAAAGAATTTCCTCACATTCCCCCTTAATCGGCCTCCCTCTAATCTCATGCTGTGTCCTCTTGTCCTGCTATTTTTCTTATATTTAAACATGTTAGACTCTTTCACCTTGTTAATGCCCTTAAGGTATTTGAATGTTTCGATCATATCACCTCTCTCCCTCCTTTGCTCAAGGGGTATATATATTGAGCTCCATTAATCTGTCCTCATATGTCTTCTGATGCAGTCCCTGCACCATTTTGGTTGCCTTCTGGACTGCCTCAATTTGGTTAATGTCCTTGTGAAGGTGTGGCCTCCAGGACTGCACACAGTACTCCAGATGGGGCCTAACCAGTGTCTTGTAAAGAGGGATTATTACCTCCTCTTACGACTTGTGATACCCCTACTAATACACCTAACATCCCCCTAGCCTTACCTACTGCTTTAGAGGTCTGCTTGGATGATTTCAGGTCATCGGTGATGATGATGCCCAAGTCTCTTTCTTCCTTTGTGACTGCCAGCAACTCCCTTCCCAGCCTATAGGTGGCTTCAGGGTTTCTCTTCCCTATGTGCATGATCTTGCACTTCTTTGCATTAAATCCCAGTTGCCACTCTTTTGACCATTTGCTAGTTTATCCAGATCTCTTCTCACTCTGCCCACCCCATCTGGATCATCTACTCTGTTGCAGATTTTGGTGTCATCTGCAAACAGACAGAATCTGCCAGAACCTTCTCTGCCACTGCCATTGGCCATGCACCCAATACCTGTGCTACTAATTCTGAGGCTGACACAACTCACAAATGAAAACCTGATGACGAGTATGCACATTTACAGGCTGTTTCTAAATGCTTTTCGTTAGGGTCTGAAAAAGTTTCTGTGTCTTTACAGAAATAACCTTCTGTTTAACTATCAAAGAGATGACTGCACCTGGTACAGCAGGAGCCTCCCATTTTTTGACCACAGCAACAAGGGTTTTGACTGTGACCTAGAAAGCTGCTTCTCCTTGTCCATTATCCTATTCATCTTTATCTGCACAAACTGTTCAAATTCAGGAAGCATTTGCTTCCTGTGGATGGCAAGTTCGAGTAACATTTAGCATAGCAGTAGACTGTGTCTCTAGTAGTTATAAAATTCTGCAGGTCTCCTAGATTAGGAAGGAAATGTGCTTGGATCAAATAGAGATGTGATCAAGGAAGACTGATTCTCATCTGCCCTTCACCTTTCTTTTCATCCTCTCCAGGATCCTGAGAGTCAAAAGGATTAGTATTATGATGAGAGCCTTCCAGGCCATCTGACTGACGGGTGTTCACTTGCTCAGACAGGGAGACATTCAGATCTGGAAGAACATCCCTCCCACCAAAGTTCTTTGAGAGATGTCCCAATGCATCTGTACGTGCCTGTCCCAACACCCCCCAGAGAAAGGGTCTTCCATAAATGGGGTGTAGAAGGAGGAGGAGGAACACTCTTCTGTGTCCTAGCCATTTGGCCTTCCATGTAGAAGAGCTCATTAAGATAACAAAGGAGGTATCCGTGTAACTCCCTATTACCACAGCCACTCACGAAACCAGATGTTTCTTCACTAGGGCCACTGGCAGTTTAAGGACCAGGTGCTGAGAAATTAGCATAGGTCCTGCTGGTACAGAACAGACAGAACATATCATACGGGCACTATTTCAATGCTTTATGACATGTTTCATATTTCTTATTAAAGGAACAGGGCCTGAGGAATGCAGTGCTGCCTTCTTTCTTTCTCTGCTTGCATCAGTTGCACTTGTGACAATTTTTGCACTTGCATCACCTTTGCACACTTGCTGTTCATTGTTTCAGAACTGTGTCATTACTTGCATCAAATGTCTTGCACAGGTGTGTCTATGTAGATAAAATGGTACAAAACCACCAAAAGTGATGCAGCATGAAGAAACATGCCAGAAATTGGATCAAAATACAGTGGCAATGACTGGAAAGAGAAAAAGAATTCCAGACAACAAATTTTAAATTTCAAAAAAGTGAAAAGATCCAAGAGGGAAGCTAAAATCTCTCAGGAAAGGGAAATGAAACCAAACTTGATAAAGTATGTACAGAGAAAAGAACCCAAGCAGACAAAGCAGAGGAGGAAGAGAAAAGTGTTGTGAAAGAAAA
Organism: Neoceratodus forsteri; assembly: GCA_016271365.2. Lineage (NCBI taxonomy): Eukaryota > Metazoa > Chordata > Ceratodontiformes > Ceratodontidae > Neoceratodus > Neoceratodus forsteri. The sequence goes on along the minus strand of JADMNL010000024.1, from coordinate 211,659,952 downwards.
TGCTTACCTAGGCTAACCTAGGTAGCAGGCTAAACTCAGCCAACAGCATGACCACTAATACTTATCAACATATCAACATATGAAACTGCCAGCAGATGCAGGCCAAATGGTCTAGCATGTCTGCTCGATTGTGCAGCACAGAGGTTAAGACTCCTGCTGCTCCCCCACCCCTGCGATCCTCTCTTCCCCCTCATATTCCCATTGACTAGCATCTTGCCCTTAACCCTATCCCACCCCCTTTAAAGCTCTCCACTGTTTTAAGAGATACCACTTCTTCAGGAAGTGCGTTCCATCCCCCTACTACCCTCTCCATGAAGTAATGCTTCCTCGCCTTCCTCCCGACTCTATCCCCCACCAACTTCAGGCTGTGCCCTTTAGTAATCCCTTCTCCCTTTAATCAAAACATGTCCTCTGTACTAAACCCTGTTGATGCCCTTTAAGAATTTGAAGGTTTCAATCATATCACCCCTTTCCCTTCTCTCCTCCAATGAGTACATGTTAAGGTCCCCAGCCTATACTCGTAAGGCTTCTCCTCCATACCTCTGATCATTTTAGTTGTCCTCCGCTGTACCCCCTCCATTATGTGACACCCTTAGAGGAATTCTAGCAGAATTCAGGTAGAATGACAAAATGTCCAGCCCCCAAAAGGAATTTTGGGTTAAATCAGGAGTCAATTAAGCAAATAAACTACAGGCATATTTTAAATTTAGAAAAGTTGTCTGTAAAACAGAATTCTCTGATGACATTTACTACAGTTGGAGAAAACAATAAAGGTTTTGAAGAAAGTGTTCGAGAAGAAGAGTCCCTTCCCTAAACTGCCTGCCCCTTCAGTCAACTCTAAGGGCAAGTTTGACACACTTTTGGTTCATATTGAATCAAAACAAATAACAATGGTATCATCTTTGTTATGAAAATTTGTTTTCAAAAGTGTCCCATCATATTAAATAAAATCCTCATTTCTATCTAGCAACCCCAAATCCTCTTGTACTGGAAGATAATAATGCACTTTCCCAAAAAGCTAGTGTTCCACAAAGTCAGTATTTTGAACATAGACTTGCATTTAAAGATAAATTATTGTAAAGATAAATTGTTGCTTGGTTTTAACTTGTCATGAGCACTTCAGTAAAGGTTTTTTTTTTGTAAACATTCTGCAGTTGAGATTGTTTTTATCCTTCTACAGTATTTCTCAGTTAGATTGTGATTACTTCAAAGTTAAGGTGTACTTCTGATAATTTAAGACATCGTATCCAGTACCTGAGATTCTCTCCACCTTCTGAGCATTCATGGTTCAGCTTGTCAGGCTGACTACTGACAAATTTCTTCAAGTGGGATAGTTCAAGAGCCTTCCATATGTCTTCATCTGTGTATTTTCAAATGGATCCAGATTCATCCATAAAGTCCCAGAGAACAGCACAGGATCCTATAATTGGCAAAATCAGCAAAATGTTTTGACTAAAATAACTAAACAACTTTAAAGCCCCCACTGAAAAAGTGGATGGTCTCACCTCTTTCCTCAAATGCTGTGCAGTCCTCTAGAGCTGGTTGGGAGGCGGGACTGATTGCAGTCTCACCAATCACCGCGCCATGCAATGAGACCCTTTGCCCTCGTGCTCTTCTCCCACGGGATAACCGAGCAGGCAATTTAAACTACAAACCACACACTTTTTTTATTTTCAACAACTCCTCAGCGGGAGCCCATTTCACCTTTTTCCATGGCCATTAAGCAACAAGTCTTCAGTTCACACAAGCATTTCAAACATCTAGGGCAAAATTTTCCTTTGCTACCCACAGTATTCCACACTTTCTTTGTCACAAACACTTTTAAGCAACAAACGCTGTAATTTGATGCAGGACAAGGCATATACCTCAGGCTTTCTGCCCTTAAAAACATTTGCATTTTAATAGCAACATGGAAACAACACACAGCGGTCATTACAAACGTTGCTTCAACTTTTGGGCTACGGCCAGATAACAAAAATAGGCATTGTCTGAGCAACTTTCTTATTCCTCCTAAATTAAACCCAAATCCTCAGTGGTGCCTCCATTTTTGTAACCCCACCAGCTATGCCGTTCTATCTTGACAGCTCTCCACCTGGTGGAGGCTGGGTTCAGGAGAATATGTCACACAGCGGCTGGTCACGCTATTCTGAGGGGCACCTGCTAACCCAGACAAAGGAAGCAATAACTGTAATGTCCATACCAGAGGGACTCTAAGTGACTTTATTCACATCCAACAGAATAAAAAAAGCAGATGGACCCACAGGACTACACTCCTGGTAATGCAGACAGAGACACAAAATGCCATCCTCATCACTAGCCCTCAGGCTCTGAAACACACTGGGGCACACAGCCCGAACCTGTACACTGCTCTGGCTCTCCCTGGCCTCGGCCCTCGTCACAACCACTGGGCACCTTCACATAGCATGGAACATTTACCGGTGGCTCCAAACCACCCATGAGCACCCCTGCTCCATAAGAATCTTCCTCATCAATCACATTGGTGTTTTCCTCAGGCACCGGCCATGCCTGAGAGAAAGCAACGTGTCACAACAACCAGAGATGAATTTACACAACATGATGGGGGTTCCTGCCTCTCGCTCCCATAATTTATACCTGGCCTTTTTCTATGGACTTTAACACCTCATCCAAACACTTTGCTGTGTAGACTTTTAAATGTATTCATAATCTACTGTCTTTACATCCCATTGCTGAACGAACATATAATAAGTGGCTGTGTCATTACTCTAGACCCTCCAGTTAAGCAGTCAATCCCACATCTTCAAGCTGTACTTACTGTCTTTCCCTGACCCCACAGTAACAGTCATAGTTTCATCTTGATTCAGGTGAAAACACGTGGCCCTGAGCAGGCGAACTCCCCCTTGGTTGCAGGTGCCCCAGGCATTTTCTCCTCAAGAACTCTCATCCATAGCTTCTGGTGCCTCAGCACAAACTTAAATCAGGCAGCTTCTTTTCCTAGCCGGAGCAGGCTGCCCTGGAAGCAGAATGGCCCCCATCCCGGGATGGGGCCCAAACACTAAAAGCAGTCTTCCACTTCAATTGCTTCTTGAAGGTTCCTCTTGGTGAGAACACACACCTATACAACAAAAATAGCTGTTTGACAGGCTTAGAGCTAAAACTCTGAGGCCTGCTTAAGCAGAGCACCCTTCACTCACCACAGACTTACAGGCTCACAAATTGACTTCAATTCCCCAATGTTCTACTCTAACCTCCAACTGCAACATTCCAGTGTGGCACATGCAGCTGCGACCTTCTAACGATGTCATCCTCGTCTCAGCTGAGACTGAGTACAAGTGAACAGTGTGAAATCCATTTAACTGGGTTTCCCTGCCCTCCCCAACACTAACCTTACTCAGATTCTAGTAACCCGGCAACAGGGGGCTACACTTGTATAACCCCTGTTTCCAGGGCCAAAAATCGAATTAAAGAAGCGGCAGGCAGGAAGGCCAGAAAGCTCTCAGAGTAATGTCACACACTATCCTCCTCAGCTGGCTTTGGGTGAATTAAAAGCTAGTTCATGTGTAGCTGTGAGTAGAGTTTGAGGAGGAGTGGCAGCTGCTGGACAGCTCCTCTGTTTGGCTCTGACAAAGAGCCACCCCTTTGTTTTGTGGTGTTGTTCTCACCCTAGAAACAAAGACGTTGTCTAGTGGTGAAACCTAACGAAGAGTTTTGCCCACACCAGGAGGGATGGGGCGAACTCAAGGATTCAGAACAACCCTTGATCCCATTTGTTTGGTGAAACTGCCTTATACATCTTCATTGGTTGTGAGTAGATCTTTCTGTGTCAACCCAGGGTCATCTACAATTCCTTGATTGAATTTCTTTCTGTCAATGGACCAGTCACCCAGCACTAGTAAAGTTTCTACACCAAGTCCAGAATAGACTGTCCAAGTAGAACTTTTAACGACACCCAAGGTGTCTCACTAATTTAAGTGTAGTAAACATTTAAGACAACATTACAAATTTTCTGTGTGGGTGTTATTAACCGATAATGACCAGTATAAACTTGAAGCAAAAGGTGGAGAACCCCATCTGGAGTAACCAGTTACTTCTCTGGGTTCAGTTTGGCACAGTACATTTTCATTTAGTGCATCTGGCCAATGCCTAATGGAGTAATTACCCCAAGATGTGGGTCTGGAATTTTGCTTCTTCAGTTTACCCCAGCATAGTGGGCTCTGGAAGATTTGAACCTGATGTACTCAGTGTGGTCATGGGTACCACTTTCATTCCTTGGAAATGGAACAGTACTAGTCTGCCATATGTGCCAATCTTCGTTTCAGAACCAGGTATTCACTGTTTTGTGTTTCTTCATTCTATGCTAAATGGAACAGGAACTCCAGCAGCTTGGAAAATCTGCAGTACCAGTATGTGTAGCCCCATGGGTTCATCTTCACTTTGTATTATTTCTGCTGTTATGTGAATAAAGCCACCTGTAGAATCTCAACCTGGTTTGGACAGTAATATTATTGCCTTCATGTGTCTAGATTTACTAAGTGCCCATGTATGCAACCTAGCATAATTGTGAACAACATTTTCTCCAGGGACCCAGCTGTTGGCCTGGTAAAGGGTCCCACCAGGTGCGCCAGCCACACTGACACATCTGTACTGCTTGTAACAGTCTGTCCACCTACCCAAGGCCACCTCTCTGTTTTCTATGTCTTTTTGGTAGCCAACCCCACCCTTCTGTTGCCCCTAGACATTTTATGGTGAGAGGAAAAGCCTGCTGGCAAACAGGGAGGCTAAAATAGGGACTGTCCGATGAGTTTTGAAATTGGGGAAAACATATTTGGTTTGCTTAAGTTGTAGCTAGTATTTTGCCTGTCTGGCAGTTTACAACTAATGAAGATTTAACAGCGATTTTGCCCAGAGTATGTTATCCATATATGACAAAAGCTTAGTATTCATAAAAGGCGTGTACAGCCATCGTTACCAGAGCTGTAAAGCCAATTGTGTGTGCCCTTGTCACCATCAAGGAGCATTACAGTATTTGTTTTCCAAGTTTGAAAGAAAGTATTAGGACTTGAAACAACAAACAATTGTGTCCTAAGTTTCAAATGCTTGCAGTGTGAACTGGAGGAGGTGAAAAAGAAACAGCCAAGTTCTGACAAGAAATGGTAAAAATAAAGCTCCCGCAGTAAAAAGTTCAACCGAGAAAAAAAAGTTGTTTTGCAGTTTAAATTGTGCCTGTTGGTGATTGCCATGGAGGAAGAGCAGAAGAGGCGCCATTGCAGCGACGAGTGATTGGAGACCAATCAGTCTCGCTCCCATCCCAGCTTCAAAGTGCAGCCCAGTGTTGAGGGGAGAGCGAGTGGTGCGAACAGTTAGTCAGGAGAATCTTTAGGTGACAGTAATGTTCTAAATACAGAAATATAACTTTTCTGCTAGTTTAAGCTCATCCAACTGATCAGAACAAGCACAATGTTCATAGTGACAATCAGGGACGCCAGCCCGCTTCAACCAGAGTCTTCAGGATCAACTTTAGCTGAGATTTCCAATGGAGCAAGCCAGCTACTGATCCAGTGAGTTATTCAACAAAACTGAGCTCAACTGTGATTTTAACAAAGCTAACTGACCTATGTAAACAGAGATTGTTTTGCAAGAAGGACTGTAAAGTGTATCCAAAGCAAACAAGAATTCTGATCAATATACTGTGAGCATGCTTATTGTGGATTCAGCAACAGTATAATTTTATATGAACAAGCCAGAGATCATATGAAGTACAACCCAATTCTTAGAAATACTGTGGTTTTAGTAACATGAGCAAGTAAAATTGATTACATGTAATTATAAAGTTCAAAATCATATGAATGTACTGAAAAGTGAAAACATTATAGTAAAGTAACAGTCTGAGTAAACTAATGTGGATGTGCAGTAGCTTGAGGTAGAGACAGATTTGCTGATGCAACAGAATTATACCACCATTACAGGGTGAGGCAGTACAAATACAGCAGGGAGCCATTTTGAGACAATTTCCAAGTATAGTGAACAGTTGTAATGAACTTTATGTGTTTATTTAGAACACGGTTAGGACCAACCCATACCCAGATCATGGAGCTGTGATAGCTGAGAGGTTGCCAACATAAATATATGGAGCAATGTTTCAATGAAGCTTGCTCTCATGTTGCAATTCCAACTACCCTGTGAGTAGGCATGTGCCTCAAGACCGGAAGGAACATTGTGATTCTTCACTGTTCAGGTGTTAGAGAACAAGGTCTACTAGAACATCAAATTCATTGGCTCCCACTTGGACAAAGTAGAAAAACCCATGTGGCAGCACACAGCACAGGTTGAACCTGGGGCAAGCCCAACAGAGTGTAGCACAAAAGCAAAGGCGTAGATATACTGCTACCAGATTTCAGATGTCTCACACCTGGCCACAGATGGACAGTATAGAGGGTGCATCAGTGGATACATGGAGAGAGGATCCTAGCTCTAGTCTCTTTGGAGGTATGAGATTCAAGAAATTCTAGAATGGAGGTGTCTTCCTCAAGTCCTATGAGAGTTGACTGTTTGGGAGTGGATGAGCATCACCCTGGGCCCAAATTCAAGTGAGAGGAGGAAAGAAGTGTATCTTCTGTTGAGGTCCCAAATGTGGCCCCAGCCTTGCCAGGAGGAGCCAGAAGAAGAAGTTGTTGACTCCACAACCTGTTCTCAGAAGTGGTCAGGAAAAGTTCTCAGTGCTGAGTATGTGACACTGGCTGAACCAGGACCCACCCAAGCTGTGCTAGCACAGTACTGATTGGCGCAGTAAGGAAAGACGTTCATAGGAAGGTCAACCACATTTATGGTCCTTTCCTACCTTTCTCGAAAGTCTGGGAGGAGACTGAGCAAAACAGAAGAGCCCGGCTAATGGAGGAGGCAAGCTAAATATGCAGCCAGGGCAACCTGTTATGTCGAAACAAAGTCATAAAAGATAGACGGCAGTTTTGAATGAGCTGGCATTTTTTAATAGTACTGTGCAGATAGTGGACACAGGAAGAGGCTTTCCATTCATGACAGTGCCCAGATGGGGTCTAATTCACGCACCTGAACAAGTGGTACTACCCAAAGTGTACCATCCTCCTGAGAATATGCCTGTGCCACTGGAGGAAGCAGGCATTGGTAGCAAGTGTCTGTCATCCAGCAGTTGCTGTGCCCATATTGTTCCACAACTGGTATGATCAAGCGCATCAGATTCGGCAGCTTTGCAAGGTACATTACAATTTCATAGCCTCGTCTTCCAGATACGAGATGACTTCAACAGCTACTTTCCGATTCATGCCTGGGATCAGATGACATCAGAACAAGCTTTCCAGTTCACCATCCGTTTTTTCTGGAAGATTTCCACCAGCTGTATTCCGAAAAATGCTGCCAGGGGAGAGTCTTTGACTGGAGAAGCAGGTGTGATGGCCATTTTTTCATTCTTCAGACCGGTAAGTCGAGACTTTTCTTACTATTACATTGCAATACACATCCCACACCTGAATTCAAACTGTTGATCATCACAGACTCTCCTTTGGTTCAGGCTCAGAACTGTGCTGTGGAGCCCAAGGAGAACTCATCATGGCCTTGCCTTTGGGCACCATTGCTATCACTAGTTTGGACATTTAGGGCATTCCATTCCCCAGGGTATGTATATAAATTAGATATTTTCTGCTATTTTCTACTTTTTCTACTTTTAAAAAATACTTTTTGGGATTGTCAGTGTTTCGATGGAGGGTTTATCAAGGTTATACTGTGTGTTTTGCAGATTTGGGGTGTGTTCGTCTTTTTCTTTCAGGTGGTCCCTGATGAAGAAGAAGAGACAAAAGAGATTTGGGAACTCAGCTGAGTTCTCCTTTTAGAGTGTTTAGTAGAATGTATGGTTAACAGGTGTTAACAGTTTCCATCCACAGGTGTTAAAAGTGGATAGTAGGAGTTTAATGCTTAGGTAAAGTGTTAGCTCTGGTTGGCTTCTGGGTTTGGGGAGGTTCCCCTTTGGGTGATTTTTTTGTTAACGATTTTCCCAGAGGGCTGGAAATACAGGCTGTGGTTCTGACCGCTGTAGGGGTTGCAGTTATTAGCTATGCTCTGGACAGTTCTTCCACAGCCACTGATATCCACAATAAGATTGTAGTGTAGAGGCAGGTGTTTTCCAAGTTTTTAGGGGTTACTACACACTAACCTCCTTTTCAGAACCAGCTCCAGACAGGACCTGAATGTTTACATTGCTCAGTTAATGCAACCTCCCTTTGAGCCTCTGTCCAGCAGGCTCAAGTTTCTAACAGAAAACTGATTTCTAGTGGCTATCACTTCTGCCAGACGATAAGTGAACCAAACCCCGCAGTGGAGATTTTATCTCTTTCCACAGAGATAAGTAATCCTCAGGACTAACAGAAAGTTTTTGCCTAGTGTTTCAATTTCCACCTGACCAATCCATGTCTCTTCCAATATTGCCACTGAGCATTCTCCTCAGGTGAGAGGAGACTGCACAACAGGCGTCAAAAAGACCATAAGCTACTATTTGGATCGCACCAAGGGTCCACAGGTTGATCACTAACCTTCTTACCTACAAGAGGCTGGCAAGAAACCTGCCACTAAGAGGACAATTGCAAGGTGGATTGTCCTCGTATCCAATCTTGTTATCAAAAACTAGAGAGAGAACCCCTCAGGACTGAGGGCTCACTCCCAGAGGTACAGCTGCATCTCTAGCGGCTGCTAGAGATATTCCATTCTGGAAATCGTCAAGCTGCTACGCAGAAAACAGTTCACACTTTTACCACATTATTCCCCGGATATTCAGTCCAGAGATGCTCGTTTGGCACAGCTGTGCTTCAAGTCCATTTCCTAAGTAGGTTCTGACCTCCTCCATGGAGGTACTGCTATATAATCGCATTAGTCTAATAGCAAGACTTCATAGTGTTTGAAGAAAAAATCTCACCTAGTAATTGCTTTTCTTCTCATGATCTTGCTATTTGACCCTCCCTCCTGCCCTCTCAGACTTCTACTTGGGTAGGTGGCAAATTAGCAAGCACTGTGTCATGCCATTGTAGTTTCCTTACCTTCTTTATTTAGGGTTAGGAACTAGGTTATTTTTTTAGGTATATATTGGCCCCTTCCTGGAATTAGTCTTTGGGGAGGGGGCCTAATAATGATTATAGGAGTAATAATAATACTATTATTCAATGCTATTATTGTTTATATTGTTATTATTTCTACTAGTAGGTAGCCATTTGGCTAGTGTAGAGCTTTCCACAGACTTGTTGCTTAGTATTAGCTTCTAAAGATCGACAGTTTCACGAAATCACAGATAAACTTTGGCATAAAAGCCGCGTGCTGCGAACTCAGACCCCGGAGTTAACTTCTCTCCCCGGCATTCAGGTACAGTGGCTAACTGCATTAGTCATAATATAGAAGACCCATGAGAAGAAAAGCAATGAAGGTGAGTAATTTTTCATATGTAATTACCTACTGCAAGAGGCCTCTCGAAGACCACTGTTACAGTAAGTTCCACGTAACTTTGCTTTCAGGACATGATATGATGTTCATCCACACTGTCTGGCAGTTCCTTGCCGTAAATCTGGCCGGAAGGTCTTCAAGCTAGCTCCTCCACCCACCTGGTAGTAAAACCCTGCCCGCCCATGACGCCACATCTTCCCACGCTAAAAGCTCAGGTTCCTCTTTAGCGCTCGTGATGACTAATCCTAATTCTTGGTTCACGAAACTCATTTAAAATTTTCAAGACTTGGTCATCTTTCTCCCTCGCGGCTGCGACAGACCTCAACTCCTGGATTTATTGGGACCCTTGCGGGCAGAAAATGTCAGAGCGGACCGCCTCCGTGCATCTACTGTCGGCCCACAAACCGACCATGAGCCTACAAGTCATGCCGTTCGTTTTGTAGCGTCCTGAGACGCTGCCCGGTTACAGCTTAGGCACCTCAAGCGCTACCCCGGTTAAATGAAGGGGCCCATTGGGCGGTTACCACGGGGCGGAAAGCAGCTGGCACTCACAGATGATCGCCTCGAGGAGGAGGCAGCCCAGCCGCATCATCCTCTTCAGTCGCGCATTTACCCCTCTCTCTGGGTACCACTATTCAACAGTTCAAGGGCTTTGCTAATCCCTTTTCCACAGAGGAGGGCCATCGGGACATTCCTCTCCGTCCAAAGGGACTAAAGGTAAGTCCCATCGTCAGCGCTGTGGGGGCGGAAGATCTCTCCTCCGGACAGCGACTGTCGACCCGGTCAGGTGCAGCTGAGCTGCTGAAAGCGGCGTCCCAGTCAGGCCAGCCGCCGAGACCCACGACGCGTCCAGATTTTTAGAACCGCCGGCGGGATGTCAACTGTGAGCAGACAGCCCTTCTTCACTAGTTCCCGGTGGAGACCGAGATCTCCCTGCGCCCTGGTGCAGGAGTCCCCGATGAAGGCTCGACCCGAAGGAAGAGCTGAGTGTCCCAGCTCCTTCCCAGACCCGTCCTCAAAGCACTGAGGATCTCGGGTCTCGGACTTCGTCTTGGTCCAGCCGATCCATAGACATTGGCGGTTTTGGTCTCGGCTCCGGTAAGCAAGCGCCGCCCGCTTCGTCCCTCGTCTTCCTCCTCGGAAGGAGAAGCAGCGCCAGTTGCATGAACACTGCGAGGACCTGATGGCATCAGTTACTTCTGTCGAGAACAAGTCGCACGCATAACGCCTTCGACCATCAAGTGGCTGTCACCGAGCGGCCAAAAGCAACCCCTCGCTGTAGGGGTGCCCAAGCCTGGGCGGTTGTTGACGAGCAACCAGCTGCCCACCGATTGGGCGGTGGAACCTCCGCCTCCACTACAGGTCGGGAGGCGCCGACCAAGGATTCTCGGTCGGGTCAAGGCCTGCCCCACAGGCTGTTGGTCACCCCACTCCCGACCATCCTCAGCAGGTGGAGGGTGGCTTGGCCCCAGGCAGCTCTTCGTGAGCTCCTCCGACTCGATGGCGACTCTCCTGTTCTCCAGGCCTGTTGACCTGGAGTCCTCAGGGGGCCAGTCGTTGGATGAAAGCCCATCGTCCTTCATGGGTTTGCTGCGGCTCATCTCGGAGTCCACCGGGATGCAGCTCGAGCCCATGTCCAAACGGGCCAAGTATCCCCTGACGGAGATACTGGACCAAGGGGATTCCCACGGAGGCCTTTCCGTGGCTTAAGCCATTGTTGGCCCAGCCTTTGGAGCTCTGACAGCGTCCTGCTTCCTGCCCTAGCCTTTGGCCAGGATAGCAGGAAATGTCAGCGATCCCTACCGGCTCTTTGCAGGTTTTCGGAACAACCCTCTGCTGGGGGTTGGTCACAGAACAGCGTTTTCAGCGTTCCGGGAATGCTAGGGGCGTGGACAAGTTTCCCGACAAGGAGTCCAAAAAGCTGGACTACGCCGGGCGCAAGGTGTACGCTGCCTCCTCCTTTGGCCTCCGCCAGGCCAGCTCGGCTGTGCTGATGACACACTTCTCCCACACCCTCATGGGCTCCCTGGATGAGGTGATCCCTCATCTCCCGGCCAACCTGCAGACCATGATCCGGCAGGTGCGGGACCAGGGTAGGGCAGTGGCTAAGCAGCAGCTCCAAACAGCTCTGGACATAGGAGACTCCTGTGCCAGATCAGTTGTGGCCGCGGTGGCCATGCGCCGCAGAGCATGGCTGAGGATATTCACCTTCATTGGTGATTACCCAGCACAAACTGGCAGATGTCCCTTCCTGCGGACCGACACTCTTAGGCCCTGGGTGGAAGTTCACCTCCAGCGGATCGAAAGTCAATGCCACTCTGGACTCTTGTCACCTCCACCCAGAAGGACAGGGCCGCCCGATAACAGCAGCATAAGTCCTTTACGTCGCTTCTGCGCCTCGTGCAGTCCGGCCCAACAGCACCAGCACCAGGGCCAGCAGGCTGCGCTAGCATCCCAAACCCAAGCCCCATGCTTCCTGCAATAAAAGCAGGTAAAGGCCCAGGAGGTCCCTCGGCCGGTCCTCCTCCAAGCTTGCTCCAGTGCCGGGTTGAGGGTGTCGCCCCAGCCTCGTCCTCCCCCTGAGTTACCCCTGGGAGTCGGCTCCGCCCCTCCTTCCGCCTAGTCGCTATCACCACGGACCGCTGGGTGTTGGAGGTGGTAGGAAGAGCCTGCCTCTGGAGTTCGAGCAGGCCCCACCCTTCCGAGCCGTCGCCTGGGGCCACGGGTCCGCAGCTTCTTGTCGCCCGCCGAGCCGATATTGCCCTGCTCCTGAAAAAGAGGTGATCAGGAAGGTGGCGGATCCTCCTCCAGACCCGGGTTTGTGTCCAGGTACTTTCTGGTCCCAAACGGACGGAGGCTGGCGCCCATTCTCGATCTGCATGACCTAAACAGGTTCCTAAGGTCTCGGACCTTCAGGATGGTCACTCTGGCTCAGATAATCCCATCCTGGGCAAGAGGCATATGGTTCTGTTCCTGGACCTTCAGGACAGCGTTCTTTCACGTCTCAATCTGTCGGTCCCACCAGAGATTCCTCCGCCTAGAGCGGAGATCCACCCACAGAGTTCGGGCCATGCCCTTCGACCTTTCCCTAGCTCCCAGGGTCTTCACCAAATGCATGGCAGTGGTGACAGCATTCCTGCTGCGTGAAGGATCTGGGTGTACCCTACCTGGACATCTGGCTGATTGCAGCCCCTACAGGGTGGAGGTGGAGCGGTCCAGAGATCTGGCCCTCCAGGTTTGCTCTCAGGTTGGCCTCCTCATCAACGAGGCCAAGTCGAACCTGTGCCAAAGCAGGTAGCCACAATTCCTCGGGGCAGAGCTCTACTCTCTACGAGCCAGAGCACGGCTCCCGGTGGACAGGGCAGAGTTCTTTCCTCCTTTGCCCAATCATTTCTGGTTGGGCAGTGCGCACCCTGCCTGGGACTCCCTGCACCTCCTGGGCCTTATGGCGGCCTGCACCAGCATGGTCCATTGGGCCCGCTGGTACATCGTCCCCTTCAGTGGGGACTGGCCAGCCAATGGTCACAGCACCGATCCACTGGATCAGCTAGTGACAGTGACCCAGGAGATGTGGAACACTCTCCAGTGGTGGACCGTTCCAGCACATCTGCAGGAGGGCATCCGTTTGTCTGCCCGAGTCGGGATCTCTCTATCGACTGATGCCTCTCTCTGATGGGTTGGGGTGCCCATCTGGGGGTACAAAGCGCCGCAGCCTCTGGATCCCCTGGGAGTCGATGCCATATCAACCTGCTGGAGCTTAGGCGGTCCATCTAGCCCTCACCGCCTTGGCTCCGTTTCTGCGAGGAGTCAAGTGGTTCAGGTCCAGATAGACAATACCGACCATGTACTACCTAAACCGCCAGGGCGGGGCGCGCTCCATGCCCTGTGCGGGAAGCTCTCCATTTGGTCACTCATGCGCAGCCTGGAGGAGATCCCCCGCCATTCATGTGGCAGGAGCCTCCAACACCCTGGCTGATGCCCGAAGCCGGATAGGGGCTGCGTCTCAGGAGTGGTCTCTCCTGCTGGAGGTAGTACAAGATCTCTTCTTCCATTTTGGCACACCTCAGGTGGACCTGTTTGCCTCAGGAGAATCGCGGCTGAGACTGTTTCATGCCTACCCCTCAGCAGGGTTCGCTGCAGGGATGCCTTCTCGAGGCCGTGGACCGGGCCTCTTCACGCCTTTCCCTATTTCCTGATCACAAGGTGCTTCTCAAGGCGAGGAGGGTGAGGCGCAGGTGATTCTGGTAGCCCCAGACTGGCCCGCCGGTTCTGTATCCAGATCTCCTCAGTCTCAGCTCCAGGCTCCTGAGGCGTTCCAAGCCCGCCCGGACCTGTTCTCAGTCAGTCAGGGGAAGGTATTCCATCCAGACCTTCAATCCCTGCACCTGATGGCCTGGTTCTTGAGCGGCTAGAGTTCCAGGCCTTGGGTCTTTCCGACGAGGTCCTCATCGTCGTTGAGGCATCCCATAAGGAGTCGACCAGAAAATGCTGTGCCTTCAAACGGAAGAGATTTTCCATTTGGTGTCAGGGCAAGGGCCTGGACCCTTCCTCCTGTTCCTTGGCAAGCATTCTGGACTACCTGTGATCCCTTTCTCAGCTAAGCGCTTGGTCGACGACCCTTCAGGTGCACCTGGCAGCCATCTCTGCTTACCAGGCATGGGCCGGGAAGCAGTCGGTGGCGCAGGAGAAGATGGTCGGGCGCTTTTTCAAAGGCCTTGATCACATATCCCCTCCGGTGCGAGAACCTCCACCTCCGTGGAATCTACCGCTGGTATTGGCTAAGCTCATGGGCAAGCCATTCGAACCGATGCACAGGTGTGACATCTCTCACCTGTTGTGGAGGACCGCCTTCTTGGTGGCTGTCACATCAGTCAGAAGGATGGGAGAGCTCCAGGCCCTTCCATCGAGTCTCCTTATCTGGTCTTCCACAGGGACAGGTTGTCCTGCGCCCCCACCTAAGTTCCTTCCGAAGGTGTTGGGGAGTTTCACCTTAACCAGGTGTTGACTCTTCCGGTGTTCTACCCCAATCACACCTCGGAGGCCGAATATAGGCTCCATACTTTGGATCCTAGAAGAGCGCTCGCTTATTATAAGGAGCGGACGGCTGAAGTTCGGGGAGAGGTTTGCCAGCTATTTGTCACCTACGCTGAAGCAGCACCTGGCAGACCTGCAGCCAAGCGGACAATAGGCAGGTGGGTCACCTCCTGCATAGATCTCTGCTATAGGTTGGCGGGCATGAAGCCACCCAGAGGGATAAGAGCTCATTCTACCCGCCATACCGCTGCATTGGTGGCTGCTTCCAGGGATGTCCCTGTCTAGGAAATCTGCAGGGCTGCTACCTGGAAGTCAGCACACACCTTGATCAGCCACTACCACATCGACCTTGAGTCACACCGGGATGCTGGTTCTGGGGCCTTGGTTCTCCAGTCTTTATTTCCCAAGTAGGGGGTGTGTGCCTTGCCTCCCTCCTCCCGGAGAACTGCTAGGAGTCTGCCAGGCGGTGTGGATGAACAACATATCCATGTCCTAGAAATACGAGGTTACTCACCTGTAACAGGAGTTCTAGGAATGGTATATGTTGTTCATCCCACCATTACCGACCTTCCCAGCCTGGACGCACAACCTGGCTGGCCAGGGCTAGATCTGGCGTCATGGGCGGGCGAGTTTTACCACCGGGTGGGAGGAGCCAGCGAAGACCTTCGCCAAGATTTAAAGCGGCAAAGGGAACCTGCCAGACAGTGTGGATGAACAACATATACCATTCCTAGAACTCCTGTTACAGGTGAGTAATCTGTATTTCTAGGAGTGGTATGTTGTATCCATACTGCCTACCGACCTGCCCGGCTTTGGGCGCACAACCTGGCTTCCAGCGGGCTAAGATCTGGAGTCATGGGGCTGAGCCGGTATATACCACCTGGATGGGTGGGAGGCCAACTTGAAAACTTACGGCAAGATTTAAAGTGGAAGTGGTATGCCAGACAGTGTGGATGAACAACATATACCACTCCTAGAACTACTGTTACAGGCGAGTAACCTGTTCATTCTACCCACCATACCGCTGCACGATGTGGCTGCTTCCAGGGACATCCTTATCCAGGAAATCTGTCTGGCTGCTACCTGGAAGTCAGCAAACATTTTCATTAACCATTACCACACCGACCTTGAGTCACGCCGGGATGCTTTTGGGGCCTCAGTTCTCCAATCTCTATTTCCCAAGTGAGTATCAGTGAGGTGTGCACCTTACCTCCTTCCTCCCAGAGAACTGCTAGGAGTCTGCTAATAAGTGTGGATGAGCGTATCACGATCCTAGAAAAACAGGTTACTCACATGTAACAGTAGTTCTAGGAGTGGTATATGTTCTTATCCACACAGACCCACCCGACCTCCCTGGCTGCGGACGCACAAACCTGGCTTCCAGTGGGCTAAGATCTGGCGTCGTGGGGCAGAGCTGAGGGTTATACCACCCAGGTGGGTGGGAGGAGCCAGCTTGAAGACTTTCTGCAAATCTTAAAGGGGAAAGGGACATGCCAAAAAGTGTGGATGAACAACATATACCACTCCTAGAAATACAGGTTACTCACCTATAACAGGAGTTCTAGGAATGGTATATGTTGTTCATCCACACTATCTGGCGGGTAATCCTTGCCGCTTTTACAATTCTTGCCGGAAGATCTTCAGCTGAAACCGCCTACCAAATCAATAAAACTCTCGGCTCGCCCCATGACGCCAGATCTGGCCGTTGAAGCTCAGGTTGATCGCGTCGGCCGGAGAGGATCGTGTGGATGAACAACATATAGCATTCCTAGAACTCCTGTTACAGGTGAGTAACCTGTATTTCTAGGGACATGGATATGTTGTTCATCCCACACTCTGGCAGACTCCTAGCAGTCCTCTGGGAGGAGGGAGGCAAGCGCTCACCCCAATACTTACTTGGGAAAGAGAGATTGGAGAACTGAGGCCCCAAAGCCAGCATCCCGGCATGACTCAAGGTCGAATGGTAGTGGGTAATGAAGGTATGTGGCCGACTTCCAGGTAGCAGCCCTGCAGATATCCTGGATAGGGATGTCCCTGGAAGCAGCTACCGATGCAGCGTGATGGCGGCTAGAATGAGCTCTTATCCTCTGGGAGGCTCCATGCCGCCAACCTGTAGCAGAGCTCTATGCAGGAGGTGATCCACCTGCCTATCGTCCGCTTTGCTGCAGGTCTGCCAGGTGCGGCTTCAGCGTAGGTGACAAACAGCTGGAGAACCTCTCCCGAACTTCGGCCGTCCGCTCCTTATAATAGCGAGCACTCATCTAGGGTCCAAAGTATGGAGCCTATACCACCCTCGAGGTGTGATTGGGGTAGAACACCGGCAGAGTCAACACCTGGTTAAGGTGAAACTCCGACACCACCTTCGGGAGGAACTTTGGGTGGGGGCGCAGGACAACCTTGTCCCTGTGGAAGACCAGGTAGGGAGACTCGATGGAAAGTGGCTGGAGCTCTCCCATCCTTCTGGCTGACGTGATAGCCACCAAGAAGGCGGTCTTCCACGACAGGTGTGAAAGATCACACCTGTGCATTGGTTCGAATGGCTTGCCCATGAGCTTGGCCAATACCAGCAGTAGATCCCACGGAGGTGGACGGTCTCGCACCAGAGGGGAAATGTGGTCAAGGCCTTTGAAAAACTGCCCAACCACCTTCTCCTGTGCCACCGATTGCTTGCTGGCCCGCGCCCGGTGAGCAGAGATGGCTACCAGGTGCACATTAAGGGTCGTCGACTGAAGCCCTTGCTGAGAAAGGGACCACAGGTAGTCCAGAATGCTTGCCAAGGGGCAGTCGGAAGGGTCCAAGCCCTTCCCCTGACACCAAATGGAAAACCTCTTCCATTTGAAGGCATAGCATTTTCTGGTCAACTCCTTACGGGACGCCTCAACGACGTTGAGGACCTCGTCGGAAAGACCCAAGGCCTGGAACTCTAGCCGCTCAGGAACCAGGCTGTCAGGTGCAGGGATTGAAGGTCCGGATGGAATACCTTCCCTGATTGACTGAGATCAGGTCGGCGGGCTGGAAGCCTCCTCCGGAGCCTGGAGCTGAGGCTGAGGAGATCTGGATACCAGAACTGGTGGGGCCAGTCTGGGGCTACCAGAATCACCTGCGCCTTGTCCCTCCTTGCCTTGAGAAGCACCTTGTGGATCCAAGGAAATGGGGAAAAGCGTGAAGAAGCCAGGGTCTGACCTCGAGAAGGCATCCCCCTGCAGCGAGTCCTGCTGAGGGGGCGGGCATCGAACAGACTCGGCTTCGCATTCTCCCTGGAGGCAAACAGGTCCACCTGAGGCGTGCCCCAGTGTGAGAAGAGATCTTGTACTACCTCCGGCAGGAGAGACCACTCGTGAGACGCAGCCCCTATCCGGCTTAGGGCATTGGCCAGAGTGTTGGAGGCTCCTGCCATGTGAATGGCTAGGAGATCCGCCTCCAGGCTGCGCACTAGGGACCAAATACGGAGAGCTTCCTTGCATAACAGCAAGGAACGCGTCCCGCCCTGGCGGTTCAGATAGTACATGGTCGTGGTGTTGTCCGTCTGGACCTAAATCACTTGACCCCGGAGAAACGGAGCGAAGGCGGTGAGAGCTAGACAGACCACTCGGAGCTCCAGCAGGTTGATGTGGCATCGGGACTCCCGAGGGGACCAGAGGCCGTGCGCTGGGTGTTCTCCCAGATGGGCACCCCAACCCATCAGAGATGCGTCGGTCGAGAGAGAGACCGTCGGCTCGGGGCGGACGAACAGGATACCCTCTTGCAGATGAGCTGACGATCCTCCACTGGAGAGCGTTCCACATCTCCTGGGTCACTGTCACGGGCCGGTCCAACGGATCGCGGCGTTGTGACCACTGGCTGGCCAGTCCCCATTGAAGGGGACGCATGTACCAACGGGCCCAACGGACCACGCTAGTGCAGGCCGCCAGGAGGCGCAGGAAGTCCCGGGCAGGGCGCAATTGCCCAACCAGAAATGATTGGGCAAAGGAGGAAAGAACCTCGGCCCTGTCCACCGGGAGCCGTGCTCTGGCTCGCAGAGAGTCGAGCTCTGCCCCGATGAACAGAATCAACTGCTTTGGCACGAGTTCCGACTTGGCCTCGTTGATGAGGCCAACCTGAGAGCAAACCTGGAGGGCCAGATCTCTGGACCGCTCCACCTCCTGTCTGGAGGGGGCTGCTATCAGCCAATCGTCCAGGTAAGGGTACACCTGGAGCCCTCGGCGCCGCAGGAATGCTGTCACCACTGCCATGCATTTGGTGAAGACCCTGGGAGCTAGGTAGTGGCCGAAGGGCATGGCTCGGAACTCGTAAAGGGATCCCTCCGCTCTGAAGCGGAGGAATCTCTGATGGGACGGACAGATTGGGACATGAAAGAACGCATCCTGGAGGTCCAGGGAGCAGAACCACACGCCTCCTTCCAAGGATGGGATTATCTGAGCCAGAGTGACCATCCTGAAGGTCCAAGACCTTAGGAACTTGTTCAGGTCGAGAATGGGTGCCAACCCCCGAAGGAGGATCCGCCACCTTCCTGATTACCTCTTTTTCAAGGAGCAGGGCAATGTCGGCCCAGCGGGCCAACAGCGAGGCTGCGGACCCCGTGGCCCCCCGAGGGGCGACGGCTGGAAAAGGCGGAACCTGCTCGAACTCCAGAGGCAGGCCTTTTCCTACCACCTCCAACACCCAGCAGTCCGTGGTGATAGCTGACCAGGCGGAAAGGAAGTGGCGGAGCCGTCCTCCCACGGGGAACCCAGGGGGGAGTGACGAGGTTGGGGGCGGCACCCCTCAACCCGTCACTGGGCAGGCTTGGAGGAAGAACCGGCCAAGGGACCTCCTGGGCCTTTACCTCCTTGCTTCCTGTTGGAGGAAGCAGTCTGGTTGGGTTTGGGGCGTAGCCGGAGCCTGCTGGCCCTGTTGCTGGTGCTGGTGCTGCTGGGCCTGTCGGAGCAGGGACCGAGACGAAAGGACTTCTGCTGCTGGCGGCCTTTGTCCCTCTGGGGCGGAGGTGACCCGAGTCCAGAGTGGCATTGGACTTTTCGATCCGCTGGAGGTGTCCCTCACTCTGGGGCTGAAGAGGTCAGTCCCAAGAAGGGGCGTCCGCCAACATGTGCTGGGTATCCACCGTGAAAGTGGATATCCTCAGCCCGCCCTCGTCGCATGGCCCTCCGGCCGCTACTGACCTGGCACAGGAATCACCTATGTCCAGAGCAGTCTGGAGCTGCTCTTAGCCACTGCCCTGCCTGGTCCCGCACCTGGCGGACCATGGTCTGCAGGTCAGGCGGGAGATGAGAACGACCTCATCCAGGGGCCCATGAGGGGCATGGGAGAAGTGTGCCATCAACACGGCCAGAGCTGGCCTGTCGGGAGGCCGGAGGGCCTAGCGTACACACTGCACCGGCAAAGTCAACTTTTGGACTCCTTGTCAGAGGCTTGTCCACATCCTGAGCATTACCGGAATGCCGGAAGCGCTGTTGAGTGACTAACCCCTCAGTAGAGGTGTTCTGAAAACTGGGCAAAGAGCGGTAGGGACATACTTCCTGGCCATCCTGGCCGAAGGCGCTGGACAGGAAGCAGGCTGCTGCCAAGCTCAAGGCTGGGCCGACTGGCCTCAGCCACGGAAAAGCCTCCGTGGAGAATCCCCTCTGTCCTGATTCTCCGTCAGGGATGCTTGCCCGTTTGGACAGCGCAAGGCTGCATCGGTGGACTCCCGAGATGAGTCGAAGCAGACCCAAGAAGGACGATGGGCTATCATCCACTGACTGGCCCCCAGAGGACTACAGATCGCACTGCCTGGAGAACAGGGAGGAATAGTCGTCGGATTCCGTAGAGTCTGCGAAGAGCTGCCTCGGCCCTGAGCCACCCTCCACCTGCCGAGGACGGTCGGGAGTGAGGGTGACCGACAACCTGTGGGGCAAGCCATGACCTGACCGAGAACTCTTGGTCGGGGCCCCCGACTTAGGTTGAGGAGGCGGAGGTTCCACCACAATCGGTGGACCAGCTGGTTTCGGCTTAGCAACCAGCCTGGGCGAACAACTCGATTCGAGCAGTGGTTGCTTGCCGTTCGCGACAGCCACTTGATGGCGGGGTCGGCTTAGGCCGGATAACAGCAACTGCTGCACATCAAATCCTCGTGCGCCCGGTGCAGCTTGCGTCGAAGCCTCTCCTCACCGAGGAGGAGGACGAGGAAAGATGGCGTCGCTGCTTACTTTGATAACGAGACCGCCCGATGGCCGGCGGGCAATGGACAGAAGAGGACCGAGACCCGGAGACCGATGGTGGGTCTGGGAAGGCGGGGGATCCGCTCTTCTCTCGGCTCGGGAACTTTAACGGGACTGCGGTCCTGAAAGACGAGCAGATCCTCGGTATCCACCGGGGAACCGGTGAAATAGGGTTGTCGGCTTCTCCAGTGACAGCCCGTCTAAGTCAGAAAAATCTGACTACGTCGACAGAGGTCTCGGCAGGCTGGCCTGGCGGGGCACCGTGAAGCCAGCAGCCTCAGCCGCAGCCTCGACCAGTAGGCGGTCAGCTGCCGGGAGGGGAACTCTCCTGCTCCCAGGAAGCTGCGACGGTGGGACTTGCCTTTCGACTCCCTTTTCTTGGGCCGAGAAGAATGTCCCGAAGGCCCCTCTCCCTTCGTGGAAAGGGACTGGCAAAGCTCCTTGAACGAAGCTGTATACGAGGAACTCAGAGAGAGCGGGATAAATGCCGCGGCCGAGGAAGAAGATGCGGCCTGGGCACTTCCTCCTGAGGCGATCATCTGCTCGAGCTGCTCAGCAGAGCCAGTGCCGCACACCGACTGCGAGCCTCTTTGGATTTCACCAGCAGAAAGCGTTTCGGGCTCCAAGCTTCAGGCAGACGGCGTGATCGTCCAGAACATTGGCCTAAGGAACAGCACAAGCTTCGCAAGCCTGCGGAGGTGCGTGATCTAGAGGCCTATGCAGTAGATGCCACCGTGGAGTGCGGATCCGTCCTGGACATTTTCTGCCGCAGGGGCACCCTCCAAGCCGGAAACAGATTTGTCCATCGCAGCCATGAAGGAAAAAGAAGACCAAGTTTGGAAAACTTCAAAATCAATTTCGGGTTAACGGAAGCTTTAGGATCCAGTCTCAAACGAGAGCACTAAGGAGGGAACCTGAGTTCCAAGCGGTAAGGAAGATCTGGCGTCATGGGGCAGAGCCGAGAGTTTTACCACCCGGGTGGGTGGGAGGAGCCAGCTTGAAGACCTTCCGGCAAGAATTAAAGCACCAAGGATACCTGCCAGACAGTGTGGATGAACAACATATCCATGTCCCTAGAACTACTGTTACAGGTGAGTACCCTGTTTTTATATGGCTTCATGCAGATAATATGGATTGAACTAGTAACTGACCATGAATATAACACATAGGTGACGTTAAATTTAGTTGAGTACAGAAACTGGAGGAATACTAACGATAATTGGGTTACATTTTAAAGAAGATAGTTGTTTATTCCTCTGAAACCAGTGAGATTGGGTAGTAGAGAATATAGAAATGTCAAAGGGGTGGGCTGTACACATTTTAAGTGTGGTTGTGCGTGTAGGCGACCTTTAAAAAGCAGCCATCACCTCCAGCACAGCTTTTAAGTGCATAATATTGGGATATGATTCAGTTTGTGTTTCACATTGGGTCTGCATTTTTTCCTATTATTTATCATTGAAGTTCTTTGCATGAAATCAAGATTTGTGGGGTGTGGATGTGGTGCACTATCCACACTTAGACAGTCTTCCTTTCCACTGAAGTCCAGCTGGAACGTCTTCAAGCTGAGCTCCTTCCATCCACCCAGGTGGTATACTCCCTTGCTCTGCCCTGTGATGTCAGATCTCCCTTTCTTCTGGAAGAGAGTCGTGTCTCCTCCTTCACTGTTTCGCAGCTTTGTACACGGTGTAGGCCGGATTTTTTCAAAACCTTTTTCCCTAGTGTTCTCAACTCTCATCGAACTTGTTAGTCTATAATCCAAAAATGTCCTGGACAGACCTGCACACCTTGTGCATCTACTGCCTTTGAGCAGAGTACGACCCTCAGGCTTGTGGCCTATGCAAGTCCTTGTTACCCTTCTCACTCAAGGATTGCTACGTCTGCCTCCTCTTTGGTTGGCCGGATGAACAGGACCTCCCAGTCGGCTCCAAAGATGTGTGGATGGTGATTTCTGCAGCCGCGGGCTCAGCCACTCAGCTTGTGTAGGCATAGAAGGGTGGCGGCCAAGGCTGCGTCGGTTTTGTTAGGCATCTGTGCTGTTTCCGGCTGGGGCCAGCTTTGGGGTGTCCTTCATGGGCTCCTTTTGTGACGTACCAGTCGCTGCAAATCCTTGGGAAGGGCCCTACCCATCAAGATAAAAAAACTGTTAAAGAAAATCCTGCCATTGGTCATGGGACCCGGAATGAGCACACTTTTCCCACTCCCATGAATCCCTCACCTGCTGTTGGAACACTCTGCCAGGCCAACATTGGCTGAGTCTTAGGCTGCTAGCTCCACGGTAACCTCATTGGGTTTGTCAGGTGTGATGCAGGCCGAGTAGCCGGTCGAGATTTTTCTTGACCCTGTCGTCCCGTTGTCTGAAGGGATTGAGGATGACTCGATCTCGAGGACTCTGTGGTCCTTATGACCCCCTCTCAGGAGGATCAGGAGAAGCCGATCGAGCCGACTGTCTCCTCTGAAGACCTTCCTCTTTCAGAAGGGGGTCCCTCGGAAGGCCCACTCTGTGTCTTGTACATGTTGTTCTTCCCGTTTCTCCTCACCGTTGACACTTCAGTTGTCAGTTGAGGTCCTGATCGCTGTCGAGATCACGGTCTAGGAAATCCTTGCATTCCCACACTCTGCCAGGAAGTGCCATCGATGATCCTCTTCGGGCAAAGAGAATCTGCTGCAAGTTCCATTGGCAGTGTGAGGAGCTGATGTGACAGCAGTGGTTCCTCTGGTATGGTAGGCCCCTTCCTCAGACCCTGGCGCTTCCCTGGTCTGACTTGTCTCGGTCCTGCCTCATCTGGTTTCTCCAGCGTCAGCCTTCCACTGATCCGGGTGGAGCCACCTCCCAAACAGCTCTTACAGGGTGCTCCTACCACCCACTTTCACAAGTCCAGGGTGGTTCATGGGAGAAAGAGGCCGATGGTAGTCTTCAAGGGAGTGTTTGGACTCTTGAGGGTTCTCTGTGCAGTCGTCCCAGACCCTGAGCTCGACCATGAATCAGCTGATGAACTTGCCACTGATCGTGGGCCAGTCTCCTTCAGGGCTCTACTCTGGTCTCAGATCGATGGAGATCCCTTGGAGCCAGTCCAGAAGCTGGCCAAGTACCCCTTATGGAGACCCTTGACTTGGATGTTTCACCAGGGATGACCTTCCCAGTGGCAGAGGCTATTTCGAGGCTCTGTCAGGCATCTGGCTTAGTGCACAGTGCCGTCGGTCCTTATGGTCCGCAAGTACTGGTCCCGACCAGTTCCTTTCCCGGTTTCTTGAACCATCCCTTGGCCAAGGATTTGGTGGCGGACTCCATCTTTTGCAAGACTGGCAATGTTGAGGGTGTGGATAAGCCACCAGACA
Organism: Neoceratodus forsteri; assembly: GCA_016271365.2. Classification (NCBI taxonomy): domain Eukaryota; kingdom Metazoa; phylum Chordata; order Ceratodontiformes; family Ceratodontidae; genus Neoceratodus; species Neoceratodus forsteri. The sequence continues at coordinate 211,635,950 of JADMNL010000024.1, read as the reverse complement.
AGTAGTCCAGAAGCAAGATCCTGCAGCTAAGCAGTTTGTGCTGCATCCACCCTGGGTCTCCAAGTCAGGCGAGCTCTGCCTTGATGATTGACTTTGACCACACCCTCGTAGATGTGCTGTACTAGGTCCTCCCTCACCTTTCTGCAGACTTGGAGTCGCCAGTAAAGGTGGTCAGAGACCGAGGTCGATCTGTAGCCAAGCAGCAGCTACAGAATGCCTTAGACATTGGTGACTTCTGCACCAGGTCTGTGGCAGCAGTGGTTGTGATGTGCTGTAGGGCCTGGCTGCAGATTTCCACCTTCACAGCAGATGCCCAGCACAGACTGGCTGATGTACCCTTCCTGGGCAGTACTGACCCTTTTTTTTTTTATTCTTTTGTCCTCCTGGGCCTTCACTCCCTCCTTGGGCTGTCTCAATGCCCCCAGACTCCCCCACTGGAGTCTGCCCCTAGAGTCTCTTTTTTCTCAGGTGCTCCTACCTGCCTCCTAGCACCTTACACAGCGGGGTCTGCCCGTGTTGTGTCGTCTGGGTGGCGGAGCTGCCGTCATCCAGTGCCGAGGTTGTTTTCCGGTTTTCTGTCCCTCCCTCTCACCCCGAGGGGCGCGGCTCGGGCGGGGCATTCTACGCCACGCCTGCCAAGGCGCCAAGGCGCCCTTCCTCCTGCCCCTCGCCCTAGGGAAGCCGCCATTGCCCCGAGAGTCGGTGCTTCCACCAGCAGCTCTCTTGGCGTCGGGTGTATTAAACACCCCTGGTCCCTCCCAAGGAGGAGGCATCCGTTGGGACGCCGATCTCTCGACGCCCGAGTCCGTTCCCGAACCCGGGTCGCCGGCGTGACGCAAGGTGTGGCGTCCAGCGCCTCAACCCTCAGCGCCACCTGCCGGCCATACTGACCTTTTTTTGTGGCCCTGAGGTGGATGGGCATCTCTCTAGGATTGAGAAGTGTAGTGCCACCCTCGATTTGGTGACTTCCTTGCAGAAGGATCTCAAGGGTCAGAAGCCAGAGAAATCCTTTCAGCTTTGGCCCTTTCTGTCCCAGCAGCCCAAACCACAGCATCCCCAGGAGGGGCAGTCCCAGGTCTGGCGAACTAAGCCTGAGTTTGCCAGGCAGGGCTCCAAGAAACCCAGAGGCAGGGTGGTGGGCCCACTCTGGCTGCTGGTGCTGGTGGCCTCTCCATCGTTGTCCAGTGATGGGGCAGGGCAAGTCTGCTTCCTGCCCGTCAGGTCCCTGCCTCAGCAACCTATGAAGTCGTCTTTGCCATTTTATGCACGCCTGGTCTGTACTCACTTCAGACAAATGGGTGCTGGAAGTCGTGGGCAGAGGGTTGCCTCTCGACTTCGAGGCTCTCCTGCCCTACTGAGCCCATGATTCACAGGAGTCCATGGTGTCTCTGGACACACTGTCTGCCCTCAGGAGGACATCACTCAGCTTACCATGAAAGGACCCGCAGCCCAATTGGTTTCTGAGACAGCATCAGTTCTGGATGGTCACTCTAAACCAACTCATTCCATCCCTAGCACGGGGCATATAGTGCTCATCTCTGGACCTCCAGGATGCCTTCTTCAACATTCCAGTCTGTCTCACTGGTGGTACCTTTGCTTCCACATAGAGGGGTTCTCTACAAGCTCATAATCATGCCTTTAGGTCTCTCCTCAGCCACCAGGATCTTTACTAAATGCATTGCCGTCGTGCAGATTTCTCTGCTGCGCCGAGGGTCCTGGTCTGTCCCTACCTGGGACGATTGACTGATTGCTGGCTCATCTCGAGAGGCAGTCGAGCAGTCCAGGGACCTGACCCTCCAGACCTGCTCAGCCTTGGGCCTTGTGATCAACCCAGCCAAGTCTGAACTCAGCCCGTCGCCAGTCATCCATTTCATCGGGGCAGAGTTCGACTCCTTCCATTCCAGGGCCCAACTCCCTGTGGACTGGGCAGCGGATCTTGCCTCCTTTGGCTGATTATTTCAGGTTGGGCACTTGCACCCTACTCAGGACTTCCTGTGGTTACTGGGGTACATGGCATCCTGCACCACCGTGGTCTGATGGGCTCGCTGGTAGATCGCCACCTTCTGTGGGAGCTGGCCTGCCAGTGGCATCCGCATCTGGGTCGCCTGGACCAGCCAGTCTTGATGACCTATCCCGAAACATCTTGAGGAAGGAGCCCCATTCGTCCTCCCAGAGCTGACTGGTCACCGGACTACTAGCGTGTCGGTGGGATGGGAATACAGCTGGGAAACCACAGAGCCCATGGGCTCTGGACCTCAAGGAGTCCGTCACCACATCAACCCACTGGAGCTCCATACAGTGCACCTTTCTCTGACAGAATTTCCTCCCATTTGTCTGGGGACAGGTCGTACAGGTCCAGACAAACAATATAATGACCATGTACTACCTGAACAAGCAGGGTGGAAAGTACTCCCTGCGTTTGTGTTGAGAGGCCCTGTGTACTTGGACCCTCGTGCGCAGCTTGAGTGCCGACCTCCTGGTGATTCATGTAACGGGAGCCTGTAACCAGCTAGCAGATGCCCTCAGCCAGATGGGCAAGGCATCTCACGAGTGATCCCTGCATCAGGAGGTGGTGGACCACCTGTTCTCCCAGTGGGGCACTCCCCATGGCAGCCTTTTCTCCTCCTGGGAAAACGCAGAACTGAGGCTGATCTTACTTCGAGACACAGCTCTTGCAGCAGGTTACACCATTAGGACTGAAGCCGGCAGGCGTCAGGACCCGACGGAAAAATTCTAGCTAGCTATCTTCCAGCGGGACGCCTCCGGCGTCAGGCGTGGTACAAAAGAGGCGGTCCGCCAGATTCTCAGTTCTTTCCCGCCGTCGACTTGCATGTCTCGACCCTTCGGTTCCAGTCTAGCGAGACCCAAAAGGTTCACGCCTTGCCAGATATCTTGGCAGAAGGACCGAAGCCTGTGGTGGTACCACCCTTGGTGGACACCCGTGGGCGTCACCAAGGCAGCGTGGAGCGTCACATTCGCTCGCGGTGCCGAAGAAAGCTGATCGTCTGTACAAGGCTCTAGGGCGACCAGTACCTGACACAGCAGCCTCAGGCCGACTCTCTGGTCATCACAGCCTCACATGACCGGGTCACAGAGGCCGCAACATTTGAGCACCCTGCCACGGACCCAGAGTCAAACAGTTGGACGCACTGGGCAGGCACACATACGCTTCCGCTACCTGCGCCGTCAGATCCTTGAACTACTTGACCCACATGGTTCAATTCCAGAACGCTTTGTGGGAACAGGGTCTGGAGGCGGCTGAAAAGCTGCCGAAGGGTGAGCAGAAGGAGGAGATGCTCCAGCTCCTCCGTCACGGGTTCAGGCGTGGGGACCCAAGTGCTTGCGGCAGCGTCGACTCCAGGGACTCATCGGCCCGAGCAGCAGCTTCTGGCGTATGCCTCCGGAGACGCTCCTGGTTACGTGTCTCGGCTTTTCCCGGATGTCCAGAAAAACATTTTGGACACTCCGTTCGAGGAAAGTTTTATTTGGTAATCCTTCTAGAAGATCATTACCAAACTTCAAGAGGCAGGGAAGGCAGTGAGGTCGGTTCAAGCCATGTACCGACCAAGCTTGGTTCCTTTCGTAGGAACCAAAGCCGTTCCATTAAGCGGACACAGAGGCAGCAGCCAGCTCCGCTACACATCAGAGGAGAGCTCGGTTTCCGTAGAACCCAGGAAAACAGCCTAGCAGCGGTCAGCGTTCCTAGGCCGACCCAGCCAGCGGGCCCATCTGCCGCCACAGCCTGACTCCTTTCCGGCCCCCGCCCCTCAGGATCAATGGGAAATCATGGTCGGGGGTGGCATTGCGAACTTCCTGCCGGGATGGCAGGCCATTACCACCGACAGGTGGGTTCTGCAGTTGGTCAGTCTAGGCCACTTTATAGAATTCGCAGAAAAGCCACCCTCGAGGCCTCCTTTGCTCTCCCGGTATCCGGGTCAGCACAAAAATTTGATCTGGCAAGAGGTTCTCGGCTCTCTAAGAAAGGAGGCGATAGAATGCGTCCGGAGAACCAGAGAGGAAGAGGATATTATTCCCTCTTCTTCCTGGTTCCCAAGAAATCAGGGACCTCCGTCCGATTCTGGACCTCAGCGACCTCAATGTGTTGATGCGCCTACAAAGATTCGCATAGTGACTCTTCGGGCCTTATTCCCATGCTGAAACAAGGCGCCTTTTTAGCATCTCTAGACATGCAGGGACGCATACCTGCATATCCCCATAAGCTCACGCGCACAGAGGTTCCTGCGCTTGAGGTTTCTGGACCACCACTTTCAGTTCCGAGCTCTTCCGTTGGACTGTCATCCGCACCAAGGTCTTTACCAAGTGTATGGCAGTCGTGGCAGCATCTCTGAGGAGACAGGGCCACTATGTGTTCCATACCTCGGCGACTGGCTTCTCATGGCCACCTCCAGAGAGGCGTTGTTACTCGCGGTCCAGAGCACCCAGGACTTGTTCCAATCTCTGGGCATTCTCATAAATTATGAGAAGTCTCTCCTGGTACCGTCGCAGAAACTGTAGTTTATAGGCGCAGTCCTGGACACTGTTCAGGAAGGGCTTTTCTTCGGGACGACAAGCGGGCGCATCAGATCCCTCTCAAAAGGGATTTGTCGTCGAACAAGATCGTACCTGCCAGGTCGGTCCTTCGCTTGCTCGGACACATGGCTGCGGCCATTCCTACTGTCCCTTTCGCAAGGCTCCACATGCGGGTAAACCAGTGGATGCTCAAGGTGCAATGGGACCAAAGGCAAGACCACTTGCAACATCCGGTCAGGATCACGAACTCAGTGATCCGAGACTGGCAGTGGTGGCTAGTCCCCGGGTCGCTCTCCAAGGGCGTCCCGTTCGTAGCGCCGTCCCCGGAGGTAACCCTCACCACGGACGCCTCAGGCCTTGGGTGGGGGGCACACCTGGGCAGGGGTAAAGTCCCAGAATGCGTGGACCCGTTGGAAGCTCATCTCCATATCAATGTCCTAGAGATGAGGGCGGTTCTCTATGCCCTGCAGGCCTTTCAGTCAGTAATCCCACCGTGTACTCTCCTGCTTCAGACAGACAACATGGCGGTGATGTATTACCTCAACAAACAAGGAGGCGCACACTCTTACCCCTTTGCAGGAGGCCATGAGGGTGTGGGATTGAATAATCGAACACGGCGCAAATCTGATCACTGTGCATGTTCCCGGGGTGGACAACACAATTGCAGACGGCCTGAGTCGATCCCAGGCCAGAGTCCACGAGTGGGAACTTCTTCAAGAGGTAGCAGAGGATCTGTTTCTTCGTTGGGGAATTCCAGAACTGGACTTGTTCGCATCCCCATCCAACACAAAACTGCCCAATTTTTGCTCGCTAGATCCAGGGCCTGGTGTTTTCTGGCGAGACGCGTTATCCCTCTCCTGGGTGAACAGATTCCTCTACGCTTTCCCTCCCTTCCCGTTGATCCAGAGAGTTCTTCTCAAACTGCGCAAGGAGCACGCACTCATGATCCTGGTGGCCCCGTTCTGGCCCAGACAGATCTGGTTCCCTTTGTTGGTGCAACTATCTCGGGAACCCCCGCTCCCGTTGCCGCTCAGCTCCCACCTCCTGTCTCAGGAGAAAGGTTCATTAGTCCATCCGGACCTGCGCTCTCTGAACCTGCATGCTTGACTCCTAGAGACATAGCCATCTTGCGTCACGGGGTCTCGCAAGAGGTTGCAGAGGTTCTTTCTGCAGCCAGAAAGCCGGCAACGCATGCGACGTACGCCATGAAATGGCGCCGTTTTTGTTTATAGTCACGAGCTCGTGATCTTTCCCCTTTAGGTTGTCCTGTGGGAGTAGTGTTGGATTACCTCCTCTCCCTTTTTCATTCAGGCCTAGCCTACTCCTCTATTAAGGTGCACCTCTGTGCCATTTCTGCCTATCACCTCCCAGTGGGACATCGTACAGTAGCTCAATTGGACGCCTCTCGGGAATTTCTTAGGGGAGTGTTACACCTTAGGCCTCCCATTAGGGACCCTGTGCCTCCATGGGATCTGCTCTTTGTCCTGGAACAGCTCACGCTCCCTCCTTTTGAACCTGCCGCAGATTGCGAGCTACGTTTTCTGTCGTGGAAAACGTTATTTTTAGTTGCTGTTACTTCAGCGAGAAGAATTTCTGAGCTTCACGCTCTTATGTGCAAAGAGCCTTATTTAGTTTTCCACCGGGACAGAGTATCCCTGAGGACGAATCCTAAGTTTTTACCTAAGGTGGTCTCTTCCTCTCTAAACCAGGATATTGACCTTCCGGTCTACTTCGAAGTTATTCAAATAGAAGAGGCTTTGCTCCACACCCTGGATGTTCCGCTAGCCTGAGGTATTACCTCAACAGAACTAAGCCCTCTCGTGATTCTGAACAGCTTTTGTTTCCTTCTCTGAGAGAATGATGGGCCAATCAGTATCCAAACAGTCTCTGTCTCGCTGGCTTGTCCAGTGTATTTTCTACTGTTATGATATAAAACAAAAGCCCTCCGGGCTCAGTCCAGGGTCATTCTACTAGGGTGTGGCCACATCCTTGGCAGCACTCAACGTCTCCACCTCTGCTATTTGTGCTGCAGCCACTTGGAGCTCTGTGCATACCTTTATCAGGCATTATAGCCTGGACATAGCCTCTAGGCGAAGGGCTGGTTCTGCCTTGGGTGCTACAGGGTCTCCTGTCCTAGGTTCAGGACCTGGAATGTACTTCCTATTTTCCTCCTCCCGGAATTTCTGGCAGCGTTACTGCTTGGGAATCAGTCCTAATGGTGTAACCTGCTGCAAGAGCTGTGTCTCGAAGTAAGATAGTACAGTTACGTAAGAACTTACCGTAACAGTAGATCTTCGAGAACAGCTCTTGCAGCAGGTACCTTCCCGCCCACCTTCCCCCTTGGAGGAGGCATGGCTCAGTCTTCCTGAGCAGGGATTTATATCTTTCTGTCTTCTGACGGCGAATCCTGTCTCCCATTTCGATGTCAGCCTGCGGCCGGAAGTCTCCGGCGGGAGAACTGGGGAATCGGGCGGACCGCCTCTTTGTACCACGCCTGACGCCGGAGGCGGGACCGACGTCGGGGGCAGTCCCCGCTGAAGATAGCTAGCTAGAATTTTTCCGTGGGGTCCTGACGCCTGCCGACTTCAGTCCTAATGGTGTAACCTGCTGCAAGAGCTGTTCTCGAAGATCTACTGTTACGGTAAGTCCTTACGTAACTGTACGTTATGTGCCTGCCTCAGTTCAGTGCGGGACAGTAGTGTAGGATGCCTTTACAAGGCTCTGGACCCTATCCCTCCTTTTTACGCCTTCCCGCCCATTCCCCTGATCCATACAGTGTTGGTCAGGTTACAGAGGGACAAGGTGTGGATGATTCTGGTAGCCCCAGACAGGCCACACCAGTTTTGATACCCAGGTCTCCTCAGTCTCGGCAGCCCAGATCTTCTTTCCACTCACGTGGGAAGGTCTTGCACTCAGACCTTCTGTCTCTGCACCTAACTGCCTGGTTCCTGAGTGGCTAGAGTTCCAGGCTTTGGGTCTCTCTGAAGAGGTTCTCCATGTTCTGGAAGCCTCCCGGAAGGAGTCGACCCGCCAGTGCTATGCTTTCAAATATAAGAGGATTTTCATTTAGTGCCAGGGCAGGGAGCTGCTCCCCCTGGCCTGTCCTTTGGCTACCTGTGGTCCTTGTCTGTCGGGGTCTGAGGTCAACACCCTTAAGGTACAGCTAGCAGCCATCTCTACATACTGTGTGCAGGCTGGTATGCTGGCTGTGACACTTGAGCAGGTGGTCGGGCACTGTGTTAAGGGCCTTGACCACCTGTCCCCGCTGGTGCGTGAATCACCACCATCTTGCTACTTGTTGCACATACTGGCAGTGTTCATAGGCATGCCATTTGAACCAAAGGACAGGTGACATCTTGCACCTGTCGTGAAAGACCCCTTATTTGGTGGCTATCACTTTGTTTTCGGTGGAATCTGCGTATTTGGTGTTCCACAGGAACAAGGTTGTTCTCTTCCATAACCCGAAGATCTTACTTCGAGATTAAGCTCTTGCAGCAGGTACCACAATTAGGACTGACGCCACCTGGCGGCGATTCTCTACATCTTTTTCCATCCAGCAGTACCGATGTGGTAACGCCCCCCACTGACATCAGCTAAACCCCCGGCGTCACCCTATATAAGGGAGGTGTTCCCCACATGCTCCAGTTCTTTCCCGGCGCATAGGCAGGGATAGTTAGCCTCGGCTGCCGTTCTGTAGTACCGATCGCTTCATTCTCCATCGCTTAGAGTTTTTTCATTTGCCTTTATGTCCTCTTCTCGCGTTAACAAGTGCGCTTGTGGTCGACAGATACCCGCCAAAGACTGTCATTCGGCATGCCTGTTCTGTCTCTGGCCCGACCACGACACCAACACCTGTCCCCATTGTCAGGCCTTCAACTCCCGCACTAGGATCAGGCGTCAGAAGTCCCTTGCGGCCTACCTTGCAGAATCCAAACTGGCCACCATGGAACGGGCCTTTTCTTCAGGGGAATCAGACCTCCCATCTGCCCACAAGCCACACAAACACCGGGAGCACAAGGACAGAGGAAGGTCTCCCTCTAGGCCCAGGTCTTCGGGGCAAGACTCCCACCTCACGGCCCTCAAACCATCTTCTGGTTCACCCAGGCTGAATCTGTTACAAGTCAAGGAGCTATTTTCCACTGGTGGGACACAGTGTAAAAAAAAAAAAAAAACTACCACCGGGTGTGCCCTTCGGTTCCAGTTCTAATACTGAGAACCATTAGACAGTGGGGTGGACGAGGAACCACCTCCCTAAAGAAAACAAGGAGGACCAGATCAGTAGATCTTACTTTGAGAAACAGCTCTTGCAGCAGGTTACACCATTAGGACTGGAGAAACCGGCAGGTGCCAGGACCCACGAAATTTTCTGCTGGCAGTATTCACGGGGGACCACTCGACGACAGGTATAGTGTGTATAAGGGGAGTGTCCCCCAGACCCCTATAGTTTTTCCGCCGCCGACTCGCCAGCATCGGCCTCTCGGTCTCTACCTAGCGCACGACGACTTAAAACTTCAAGAGTTTCTACTTAACTAATGTCCTCTCCAACTCCTTCATTTGAGGGACACCTTTCAAGTGTGCCTGCAGAAAATGGATCCCTTTAAAGGATCCTCATTCTTTCTGCATGCGGTGCTTAGGCCCGGACCACGACACTAAGGCCTGCACCTTTTGCCAAGGGTTCAACAGCCGCACCAGGATCTGCCGTCAGAAGGCACTTCAGGCTTACCTGTTAGAGGAAAAACTTAGTAGGATGGACAAAGAACCTTCCTCCAGGGGCAATTCTTCCTCCAAGGTCCACAAACACCGGGACAAGCACCGGGAGAAGGCAAGGTCCAGATCCCCGAAACAGGCCTCGGATTCGCGGAGCTCAGGCTCTACCCGATCGGACCGCTCTCCCTCCAGGGCTAGGTCTCAGCCCCCTCCGGTTAAAGTCCGGGCTTCCAACAGTTCTTCGACTTTTCAGCCCATCAAGACTTCCAGGCTCTCGACTTCCTCTACTCCCTCTCGGGCCTCTTCTAAGTCCTCTGAACTCCACAAGTATTTCTCTTCCTCCCGACGTCGGGACCCCGACTCCAGGTCGGTCTCCCAGCCCTCTAGGGGCCCGGATCCACCACCCAGGAAGGCGAAGGGACCTGACTTCCCTCAAGCAGGCAGCGGACCTGGCGTCGGCCAAGCACTAACGTCGGCCAGGCTCTGGCTGAGCCATGGACGGGTCACACCAGACACCGGCCAGGCATTCACTGGACTCAAGTAGTCGGCCAATCGACAGACGTCGGCTTCACTGGAGCCGAAGACCACCCCCCAGTCACCGGTGGACACAGGTCACAAGGATTCCACGGAGGAGGACACCACCTTGCCTGAAGACCAGGCGGGCGACAGAGGATGTTGGGCTTCCGAGGGAACCTTCGCCCACCCCGGAGACACCAGAGGACCCGACCCCAGGCCCGTCATCTGGCATGAATAAACAAGAGGTAAAGGATCTCTTTACTTTCTGGTGGGACTCCATCCGTAAAGACATGGTCCCAGTAAAGCCTCCTCCTCCTCCTCCCCTCCTTCTCCTACTCCTTCACCTCCTACGCCCCCTCCTCCACCACAGGGGCCAGAAGGACGACCACCAACCCCTAAGGAGCAGACTCCACCTCGCAGGGGTAGATCCCAGGATCGAAGAAGGCCTCCCTCAAGATCTCCATCAGGGTCTCCCAGACCCACATGTCAGGGAAGACTCAGCAGGACGTTTCCCTCCTGGATAACAGCCGCCGTCCTGTCGAGGAGGCGGATGACGATAGTTAAGAGGGGCGGATGATTCTTCTGAGGAGGTTCCAGAGGACACAGAGGATACGAAAGGCAAGGAGTCTCTGAAGTCCCCACCAGAGGACCTTGCCTTTTCAGATCTGTTGAGGTCCATGAAGGAGTATTTCGCCTGGGAGTCTGAGGAACAGTAACCCCATGAGACAGAGACTGGTGGAGCACCTCGACCTGGAATCTCTGTCTCCGGTCCCTATTCCTCCCTGGATGGCACCTCACCACTACCATCTGGCAGATGCCTCACACCCTCCCGGCTGTCCCCAAACAGACAGGCAGGCTTTACCAGGTGCTGAAGGATGCCTCGTTTCTGAAGGTTCATTCCAAGGCTGATTCTGTGGTCATCTCTGTGGCTCGTGATCGCTCCTCTACACCAAAGCACATGAGCACCTCTCCTCCTGACAGAGTCAAGGCAGATGGACCAGTTCAGGAAGAAGATTTACTCGTTGGCCACATGCAGCCTTCGGCCCCTCACTTACATGGCCCACATGGTGTCCCACCAGAAGGCTACCTTGGCTAGGCTAGAAGCGCGAGTCCAGTCCATGGACCCCTCGCCTTTGAAGGAGGAACTTGCCAAGGATCTACGCCTCTCCAAAGTTTCTTGTAGGCATGCCTTCTGCCGCCACCTGTGACTCAGTCGACTCGGTGGCGCGCACCCCTCTGGCAACCGTTGCCTTAGGCAACATTCTGGCTTCGTCATTCCAGACTTGCCAATGAAGTCAGTGGCGATTCAGGGACGCCTTTTTAGGGGCTCGGTACTTTTGTGTGGGGGCACCAAATATATCATCACAGACCTACAGGACAAAGGACTTGCCCTTAGGTTTGTGAGGTCAGTGTACCGATCGGGCTCTCAACAACGGCAGCAGCAGCCCTTTTGGAAGAGGACCTGGAGACAGAGGAAGAATGCTCAGGCGCGCCGCCAAGGGAAGCGTAAGGCCACGGGTATGGCCACCCTCCAGCCTCCAAAACCAGAGATTTCAGTAGGCCCTCCCGAACATCCCGCAACTTCTTGACTCGGCCCCTGCCTCACGGCGGGGAGCAGGTGGGGGGGGTTGCCCTCACTGCAGGAGTGGAGGCGATCACCTCTGACGAATGGGTCCTGCAACTAGTGTCCGTAGGACACACCATAGAATTTCTGGAAATCCCCCCGGAAACTCTTCCCCAGAAGTCCTCCTATTCTCGGGACCAGGTCCTCCTAGTTTGCAAGGAGGTAAACTCGCTGTTGCTCGAGGATGCAATCGAGCGGGTCCCCTTCAGGCAAAGAGGAAAGGGATTTTACTCCCACTTTTTCCTGATTCCAAAAAAGACAGGGACTTCAGACCCATACTCAACCTAAGTTAACTAAACTAGTTTGTCAACTACAAAAAATTCCGGATGCTGACACTCCAGAGCCTCCTTCCCCTCCCCATGGAGAACCATTGGCTCTGTGCCCTGGATATGCAGGATGCCTACCTGCACATCCCCATCTTCCCCAGCCACTGCCGGTTCCTGCGTTTCCGCTTCCAAGGGGAACACTTCCAGTTCTGAGCGCTCCCTTTTGGTCTGTCCTCGGCACCATGGGTTTTTACCAAGTGCCTGGCGTTGGTTGCGGTGTTCTTACGCCGCAGGGATATTGCGGTTTTCCCTTACCTGGACGATTGGTTGACTTCTGCTCCGTCCAAGGATTCTCTGTTGGAGGCTCTTACCTTTACCCTGGACCTTTTCAACAAACTAGGGATCACATTCCGTGTTCCCAAATCATTCCTTATCCCTGCCCAATGACTTCAGTTCATTGGGGCAGTCCTGGATACGGTCCAGTGCAGAGCCCTCCTGCCTCCAGACAGGGTGGAGACCCTTATTTGCCAAGCCTCCAAAGTGGCTTCTCACAGAACCATCCCAGCTTGGGAGGTCCTATGCCTTCTGGGCCTGATGGCGGCCATCATCAGCTGTTCCCTAGCAAGACTTCACATGAGGTCACTCCAGTGGTCATTGCAGCGTGCAGTGGGATCAGCTCCTGGATGACCTGGACCATCCGGTTTTGGTCTCCTCTGCGGTTCAGAAAGAATTGCAGTGGTGGAGAGAGTCTCTTTCTGTGGGACTTCCCTTTCGGAGCCCTGCACCCCTAGCTACCCTCACCACGGATACCTCGAATGAGGGGTGTGGAGCTCATCTTGGGGAGCACCAAGTCCAGGGATTGTGGTCCGGCTTGGAGTCTCCTTTGCACATCAGTGTTCTGGAGTTGAAGGCAGTCCTGTATGCCTTACAAGCTTTTCAGGCCCTGCTTCCAAAGGAATCACTGCTAATCCAAACGGACAACATGTCAGTAGTTTGGCATATCAACAAGCAAGGAGGAACCTGGTCGTGCCCCCTGTTCAGGGAGGTGATGCGGGTGTGGAACTGGGCATTCCAGCTCCATCTGGTCCTCGTGACCGTGCACATTCCGGGCGTTTTAAACATCCTGGCGGACAGTCTCAGCAGATCTCGGACCCTAGCTCACGAGTGGGAACTGCTTCAGGAAGTGGCGGAATCCATCTTCCAATGTTGGGGCGTCCGGAAATCGACCTCTTCACCTCTGAATCCAACACAAAGCTTCCCAGGTTTTGCTCGCTCATTCCAGGGCACAGTGCTTTTTGGAAGGACGCATTCTCTGTCTTAGACAGGGACATTTGTGTACGCATTCCCTCCGTTTCCCATTCTGCAGAGGGTTCTGCTCAAGCTGCAAGCGGAGAAGGCAAGGATGATTCTCATCGCTCCTCTCTGGCTGAGACAAATCTGGTACCTGCTGCTGCAGCAGCTTTCCAGGGAACCACCGGTTCCACTTCCAGTGATTCACGACCTCCTGACTCGGGATCAGGGTCAGCTGTTGCACCCGGGGATCAGGACCCTGCATCTCCATGCGTGGCTCCTACAGATACAGCAATCTCCTGATCTTACTTCGAGATACAGCTCTTGCAGCAGGTTACACCATTAGGACTGAAGCCGGCAGGCGCCAGGACCCCACGGCAAATTTCTAGCTAGCTATCTTCAGCGGGGACCGCCCCCGACATCGGTCCCGCCTCCGACGTCAGGCGTGGTACATAAGGGGGCGGTCCCGCCAGAATCTCCAGTTCTTTCCCACCGTCGAACTTGCATGCCTCGACCCTTCGGTCTCAGTCTAGCGCGCGACGCGTGGTTGTTGAACTTCCTACGGGAAATTGCTTCATTTCAAAGATTTTTCTTCTCTGATGTCCTCACAGACCTCCGGGCATACGTCTAAGTGTGCTTGTGGAAAACAGATCCCCTTTAAGGACCCTCACGCGGCTTGCGTTCGGTGCCTGGGCCCAGAGCACGACACCCAGGCCTGTTCCCTCTGCCAGGGATTTAACAGCCGCACCAGGATCCGGCGACAGAAGGCTCTGCAGGCGTTCCTCCTGGAAGAAAAACTTAGAGCCATGTCCTCTAAAGGGGAATCTTCTCACAAGCACGCCGAAAAGAAGAGAAGGGAGAAGGACCCTTCCAGGTCTCCGACTCGGGCCTCTGAGTCCCGCAGCTCCAGATCGAAGTCGGACCGGTCCCCGTCCAGGGCCTCTTCCCTCCCCCCGGCTGCGGTGGCCGTTTCTCGATCTTCTCAGGCCCCTACCGCCAGGCCGTCGTCGTCCTCCACCCCTAAGGCCGGGGCGAAGTCCGGGGAGCGTCATCACCATCGCCACAAGTCGGGCTCCCGCTCGTCGGTACCCAGCGTCCAGTCCTCTTCAGTGCCGCCGAGGAAGACCCTGGAGCTTACCCCTCTGAAGAGGCCGGCAGACCCGACGCCGGCTCGACCTCCGTCGGCCGTTCGTCACCGGTCCTCGGAGCAGTCTTCGGCTGTCAGACCGTCGGTCAAATCTACCCATCGGACGTCAGCAGGGGGACCGACGTCAGCGGCACCTGAGAAGAGGGCCCCGCGTCTCCGACCGTCGTCGGGCAGGAGTCCCTGACGGAGGAAGACTCGACACAGCCCGAAGACCAGACGGGCGATCCCGGCCTCGCGCAGTCTCCCAGGGCTCCCTGGCCGCCGCCCGAGGTCCCTGTGGAGCCGTCGCTGGGACCTGACGTCCGACCCTCGACGTCTGAGCCGGCATCGGGATTATCTATTACGGATGTAAAGGATCTCTTTACATACTGGTGGGACACCATCAAGAAGGACGTGGCGCCCACCGCTCTTCCTCCTCCTTCGGCTCCGGCCCCCTCTTCGCCTGCGGGGTCGGCTGGCCGCCTCCTGTCCCCAGGGGTCCAGATCCCCTCCCAGGGCTCGGAAGTGCAAGAGGAGACCTCCGTCTAGATCCTCGTCTTCGGATCACCCAGCCCAAAGAGATCCAGGAGCGCCCGGCGTTCACCGTCGGCGGAGGAGGCCGAGGATCTGTGTATTCCACTTCCAGATCTCCATCTCAATCTCAGTCCCTTCTCCGGACCCACGTGAGACTCCACGGTCTCCTCCGGATGACCCCTCGTTCATGGATATCATGCGCCATATCCAGGAGAACATGGGGTGGGAATCTGAGGAGTTAGACCCCGAAAGATTGCGCCTGGCTAAGTATCTTCGGCAGAAGGACCCCAAGCCTGTGGTGGTGCCACCCTTGGTGGACACTTTTGTGGACGTCACCAAGGCCGCGTGGAAGCGTCCACATTCGTTACCGGCGGTGCCGAAGAAAGCTGACCGTCTATACAAGGCCCCTAGGGAGGACCAGTATTTGACGCACCAACCTCTGGCCGATTCTCTGGTCATAACAGCCTCACATGACCGGTCCCAAAGGCCGCAGCATTTGAGCACCCTACCACCGGATCCAGAATCCAAGCAGTTGGAGACTCTGGACAGGCGCCGCATCGCGGCTTCGACCTGCGCCATCAGATCCCTATTATCTGACCCACATGATTCAATTCCAGAGCACTGTGGGAACAGGGTCTGGAGGCAGCTGAGAAGCTTCCTGAAGGTGGTCAGAAGGAGGAGATGCTCCAGCTCCTCCGCATGGGTTCAGACGGGGGACCCAAGTGCTTAGAGCCGCGTACCATTCCGCAGACTCATCGGCCAGAGCAGCAGCTTCAGGCGTTTGTCTCGGAGACACTCCTGGCCCGTGTTCTCGGCTTCACCCGGACGCCAGAAGAACATTATGGGCGCCCTTTTGAGGGAGATGTGTTGTTTGGTAATCCTGCGGAAAGAATTATTACCAAACTGCAAGAGGCTGGAAAGGCAGTGAGGTCGGTCCAGGCAATGTACCGGCCTAGGCCTGGGTCCTTTCGTAGGCAACAAGGCGTTTCCGTGGGCGGACACAGAGGCAACAACCTCGCTCCGCCACACAACAGAGGGGCTCTGGTTTTCGCAGAACCCAGGGGAAGCAGCCAGCTAGCAGAGGTCAGCGTTCCCTAGGCGACCCAGCCAGCGGGCCCATCTGCCGCCACAGCATGACTCCTTTCGGCCCCGCCCTCGGGATCAGCGGGATGTTATGGTGGGAAGTCGCATTGCGAACTTCCTGCGGGATGGCAGGCAATTACCACCGACAGGTGGGTTCTTCCAGTTAGTCAGCATTGGCCACTTTTTGGGATTCAGCGGAAAAGCCACCCTCGAGGCCTCCTCTGCTCTCCCAGTATTTGGGTCAGCACGGCGTCTTAATCTGGCAAGAAATACTCACGCTCCTGAACAAGGGGGCAGTAGAGTATGTCCCGGGAAACCAGAGAGGACTAGGGTATTATTCTCACTTCTTCCTGGTTCCCAAGAAAACAGGGGACCTCCGTCCAATCCTGGACCTGAGCGACCTCAACATGTCGGTCGCATACAAAAGATTCTGCATGGTGACCCTCCCGGGCCTGATCCCCATGCTAAAGCAGGGCGCCTATTTAGCGTCCTTAGACATGCGGGACGCCTACCTGCATATCCCCATAGCTCAAGCGCATCAGAGGTTCCTGCGCTTCGAGTTTCTAGGCCACCACTTCCAGTTCCGGGCTCTCCCTTTCGGACTGTCATCCGCACCAAGGGTCTTTACCAAATGCATGGCAGTCGTGGCAGCATCTCTAAGGAGAAAGGGCCACTATGTGTTCCCGTACCTCGACAATTGGCTTCTCATGGCCGTCTCCAGCGAGCTGCTTCTGCTCGCGATCCAGGACACCCAAGACCTATTTGGATCGCTGGGCATTCTTATAAATCGAGAGAAGTCCGTCTTGGTACAGTCGCAAAACCTGCAGTTCATAGGAGCAGTGCTGGACACGATCCAGGGAAGAGCTTTTCTTCCAGCCGACAGGGCGAGCATAAGGTCCTCTGCAGGGACTTATCAGGAACCAGATCGTACCAGCCAGGTCGGTCCTTCCGTCTGCTCGGACACATGGCTGCGGCCATTCCTACTGTCCCTCTCGATGCGACTCCACATCACGAATAACGCAGGTGGATGCTCAAAGCGCAGTGGGATCGGAGAGCAAGACCATTGCAGCATCCAGTCAGGATCACGAAATCCGTGGTTCGAGACTGGCAATGGTAGTTAGCCCGGTCGCTCTCAAAGGCGTCCCGTTTGCACGCCGCCCAGAAATAACCCTCACCACGGATGCTTGGTCTCGGGTGGGAGCACACCTAGGCGGGTGAGGTCTCAGGGTGTATGGACCCGTTGGAGGCTCATCTCCATATCAACGTCCTAGAGATGAGGCGGTCCTCTCTGCACTCCAGGCCTTTCCAGTCCATTATCCCGCGTGCACGATCCTGCTTCAGACGGACAACGGCGGTGATGTAATACCTCAACAAGCGAGGCACCTCTGCCCCTTTGCAGGGGAGGCCATGAGGGTGTGGGATTGGGTAATCTGACGGCGCCAAACCTGATTGCTGTACACATGTTCCGGAGTGGACAACACGACACGGAGACGCCTGAGTCGCTCCCAGGCCAGAGTCCACGAGTGGGAACTTCTTCAAGAGGTAGCAGAAGATCTGTTCCTTCGATGGGGAACTCCAGAACTGGACTTGTTTGCATCCCCATCCAATGCAAAACTGCCCAGTTTTTGCTCGCTAGATCCAGGGCCTGGTGTTTTCTGGCGAGACGCATTGTCCCTCTCCTGGGTGAACAGATTCTTTTATGCCTTCCCTCCCTTCCCGTTGATCCAGAGAGTTCTTCTCAAGCTGCGCAGGGAGCATGCAAGAATGATTCTGGTGGCCCCATTTTGGCCCAGACAGATTTGGTTCCCCTTGCTGGCACAGCTATCTCTGGAACCCCGCTCCCATTGCCGCTCAACTCCCACTTACTGTCTCAGAAGAGAGGTTCATTGCTTCATCGGATCTCCGCTCTTTGAACCTGCATGCATGGCTCCTAGAGACATAGCCATTTTTGCTGCAGGGTCTCGCAAGAGGTTGCTGAGATTCTCCGCAGCCAGAAACCCGACAACGCATGCTACCGCCTGAAGTGGCGTCGTTTTTGTCTATGGTCACAGACTCGTGACCTTTCCCCTTAGGTTGTCCCGTTGGAGTGGTTCTAGACTACCTCCTTTCTCTTTTCAATTCTGGGCTAGCCTACTCCTCTATTAAAGTGCACCTTTGTGCTATTTAGACCTCCCATCTTCCGGTGGGGCACTGTACTATTGCTCAGCAGCGCTTCTCGGGAGTTTCTTAGAGGAGTGTTGCACCTTAGGCCTCCATTAGGGACCCTGTGCCTCCGTGGGATCTACTCTTTGTCCTGGAACAACTTCGCTCCCTCCCTTTGAGCCTGCTGCCGAGATTGCCGAACTTCGTTTTCTGTCGTGGAAGGCGTTATTTTTAGTTGCCGTTACTTCAGCTAGAAGGATTTCTGAGCTTCATGCTCTCATGTGTAAAACCTTATTTGGTTTTCCACGGGACAGAGTATCTCTGACTGAACCCAAAGTTTTTGCCTAAGGTGGTTTCGACACTTACTTTAAATCAGGATATTGACCTTCCGGTCTACTTCCGAGTTACTCCAACAGAGGAGGCTTTGCTTCATACCCTGGATGTTCACCGTAGCCTGAGGTATTATCTTAACAGAACTAAACCCTTGCAGGCTTCTGACCAGCTTTTAGTCTCTTTTCTCCAGAGAATGGAAGGCCAACCGTGTCCAAGCAGACTTTGTCACGCTGGCTTGTCCAGTGTATCTCGCACTGCTACCAGATTAAACAAAAACCCCTCCCGGGTTCTATCCGGGGTCATTCTACCAGAGGTGTGGCCACTTCTTTTGCAGTGCTCAGAAATGTGTCTATTTCAGCTATTTGCGCTGCTGCTACTTGGAGCTCTGTACATACCTTTATCAGGCATTACAGTCTGGACATAGCCTCTAGGCGTGAGAGCGGTTTCGGCCTAAGCGGTGTTGCAAGGTCTCTTGTCCTGAGTCAGGACTTGGATTAGTTTTTCTCTTGTCTCTATGCCTCCTCCGGATCTTCTGGCAGCGTTACTGCTTGGGAATCAGTCCTAATGGTGTAACCTGCTGCAAGCTGTATTTCAAAGTAAGATAGTACAGTTCACGTAAGAACTTACCGTAACAGTAGATCTTAGAGAACAGCTCTTGCAGCAAATCTCTCCGCCCTCCTTCCCCTTAGAGAATGCGGCTCTGCTTAAAAAAAAAAAAATGAAAGGTTAAAGCAGAAGCAATATGTCATGGATGATTGAAATGGAGAAAGAAAAGAAACGCTTTGGTTGAGTTTTCTCCTTTATTGCCTTCTGACGGATCCTTGGTCTCCCCTTCTGATGTCATCCTGCGGCCGGGAGTCTCAGCAGGAGAACTGGGATTCTGTTGGACCGCTATATGTACCATGCCTGGCGTCGGAGGCGGGACAGACGTCGGGGGCGGTCCCCGCTGAAGATAGCTAACTAGAAATTTGCCGTGGGGTCCTGGCGCCTGCCGGCTTCAGTCCTAATGGTGTAACCTGTTGCAAGAGCTGTTCTCGAAGATCTACTGTTACGGTAAGTTCTTACGTAACTGTACTTTTCGGGGTTTCCTCCAGGGTTGCTCAAGTCCTCATTGAGGCTAGAAAACTCTCTACCCATTCCACTTATGCCATGAAGTGGAAGCGGTTTTCTGTTTGGGCGACCGCTGAGGGTTGGAACTGCTTCTCTTGCTCGGCCCCACAAATCATGGAATATCTCCTTCACTTAGCAGTGTCAGTGGCTCAGTAGGTAGCACACTCGCCTCTGAGGCCGGGAGATCAGAGGGCTTGGGTTCAGTTCCCACATCTGGCACTTGGGTTAATATCCCAGTACTGACACTGTAATGCAGCATGAGAGGGGTGCTGCATTTCTGAGGTGTCGTCTTTCGGATGAGACGTTAAACCGAGGTCCCATCTGCCTGGATTGGTGGTAGTTCAGGTGGATGTTAAAGATCCCATGGCACTTATCGAAAAAAGAGTAGGGGAATTTCCCGGTGTTCTGTAAATTTCCTCATTCACTAAAAATACCACCAACAGCTTAATCTGGTCCAAGGTCAGTTGGCATTCATCTGTATCCCCTTCCCCCGGGTCGTGCCTGAAAATAGGCAGGATTTGTCTAGTGCACTTACCCGGTCAATAAAAGATAAATAAATAAAAATAAATAAACTTATCTGACTCCAGCCTGTCCTACTCCTCTTTGAAGGTCCATATCCCAGCTATCTCAGTGTACCATGAGCCAGTGGATGGTAAACCCGTGGCTCAGTTGGAGGTCTCAAAAACCTTTCTGAAAGGGATTCTCTATCTGAACACCACCCCACCCCACCCCAATCCGCAGCCCAACTCCACACTGGGACTTGAACTTCGTCCTGAAAAAGCTCACCCTTCCTCCTTTCGAGCTGGCTATGAGCTGTGATTTGCGCTTCCTTTCTTGGAAGGCACTTTTTCTTGTGGCTATCATGTCAGCCTGAAGAATTTCAGAACTTCACGCTCTAGTCTGCAAGGAGCCCTATCTGATTTTCATAGGGACTGGGGGGTCCTTAGAACAAATCCAAAGTTTCTTCCTAAGGTGGTGTCAGAAGCCACGCTGAATCAATCAGTAGAGCTTCTGGTGTATTATCCTTCCCCCTCTAACAGGTGAGGCACTCCTTCATACGATGGACGTCCATGGATTCTCGATGTTGCATGTGCGGGACAAGAGTTCCGCTCTTTGCGACCAGTTGTTTGTCTCCTTTGCAGATCGAAGGCAACCCGGTTTCTAAGCAGGGCCTGTCCAAGTGGTTAGGCAACTGTATTAGATTCTGTTACCAGAGTATGAGAAGCCTCTGCGGGTTCCATCAGAGGTCATTCTACTAGGGGCATGGCTGCCTCCAGCAGCCTTCTTATGGAATGTTTCCGCGGCAGACATTTGTGCGGCTGCTACTTGGCGTTCTGTCCATACCTTTACCAAGCATTACAGTCTGGACATTGCTTCTAGGCGGAGGGCTGGTTTTGGCCTAGCCATCCTACAGGGCCTTCTGTCCTAGACTGGGTCCATTCTGGATCTCAATTTTTTCCATTGGAATTGTGTATCTTACTTCGAGGCCAAAAGAGGCCGGACGAGAGAGGAGTGGATATTTCCCTCAATGGAAAAGGAGCTGAAAAAGCTTAGGGGGATGGAGGGCTGGAAGGTGTTACCTACTGCAAGAGCCTCTCTCGAAGATCTACTGTTATGGTAAGTTCTTACGTAACTGTACTATCTTACTTGGAGAGGGCTCTTGCAGTAGCTAATTAATATAGGACTGAGTCCCAAGCAGTCTGGAACAAGGAGAAACACCGGGGAGGAGGAAATCTACTCCAAGTAGAACCTCTAGCTGTGCAGGCCTTAAGATAGGAGGCCTTGCAGGACAGCCAGCCTGAAACCTGCTCTACAGCGAAAGGCAATAGCCAAACTGTAGTGTTTTGTAAAGGTATGGACGGAGGGCCAGGTGGCGTAGCACAGATGTCTGCAGCTGTACATTCTTGAAACAAGCTGCTGAGGCAGCAACTCCCTAGTGGAGTGGCCTCTTACTTGACCCGCAGGGTCTTGTTGTACTGTCATAACAGAAAGTAATGCAATGAGCCAACGTTTGGATAGGCATTGTTTAGAAACTGCATTGCCTTCTCTTTTGGGTGCAAGAGAGACAAACAATTGATTGGTCTTCCTGAGATCTTTTGTCCTGTTAGTGTAGTATCTCAGAATCCGGTGAACGTCCATAGCATGGAGTCAGTACTCCCCTTGATTGGAGTTCTGCGTAAAAAAAAAGTAGGTAACTCTATGGACTGGTTCAGAGTAGACTCCGCTACTACCTTAGGAAGAAACTTAGGGTTAGTGCGCAGAGCCACACGTTCCTTGTGAAAAATCAAGTATGGGATTTTACACATCAGGGCCTGGAGCTCGGAAATTCTCCGAGCAGAAGTAATGGCCACCAGGAAGAGAGTCTTCCATGAAAGGAAGTTCAAGTCTGCGAAGCTGCCTGTTCAAAAGGAGGCAGAGTAAGTTTCTCGAGAACAAAGTTCAAATCCCAAGGGGGAGTAGGAGTACATATGGGAGGTCTCAGATGGAGGACCCCCTAAGGAAAATCTTAGAGACCTCCAGTTGAGCAAATGTCTTGTCTGCAAAGGGGACATAACAGGCCGAGATGGCCGCCATGTGGACTTTCAGAGAAGAATGACTAAGACCCAGGTCAAAAAGATGGCGTAGGTACTCCAGCAGAAGCCCCGCTGAACAGGAAAAGGGTTCCACATCCTTAGAGGCAGCCTAGATAGTGAACCCTTTCCACTTCATGGCGTAAGTAGATCTAGTAGAGGGTTTTCTGGCTCCACCAAATCTCCCACTTGGGGAGAAACCCCAAGCGGGATTGAGCTAAGTCTGCAGGAGCCATACATGCAGCTGAAGAGATTTGGGCCTGGATGGACCAGGTCCCTTGATCCTGGGTCAGCAAACCTCGTGATAGAGGAAGAGGATGATCCTCTGAGTATTGTTGTAAGAGAGAACCAAACTTGCCTGGGATAGAAAGGACAATCAGAATCATTCATGCTCCTTTTGAAGCTAGTTTCTGTAATCAAAATCATTCGTGCTTCTTCTGAAGCTAGTTTCTGTAAGACTTGTGGGATAAAGCGGAATTGGGGGAAAGGCATAGGCAGATCTGTCCTTTCAGTCAGAGGCCAGGACATCTCTCCAGAAAATGCCTAAGCTCTGGAGCAGAGCGGGCAGAAGGCAAGAAAGCTTTGCTTTGGGAGGAGATGCGAACAGGTCGACCTGTAGTTTTCCCAGAGTCGGAAGATACCTCTAGGACCCCTTGGTCCTGTTCCCAATCCGTGAGCCAGAGCAGATAAGCGACTTAGTTTGTCTGCCAATGTGTTGTCGACTCCCGGAACATAAATTGCCATACGGTGAAGGTTGTATTGTTTCCCAATCCCAAACCCTCATTGCTTCCTGCAAAGAGGGTAGGATCAATCCCCGTTTGTTGTTATACTAAACCACGCACATATTGTCCGTTTGAGCAGCTAGGTGGCGGGAAGGATGTATGGGTGAAGGGGCTTGGAGAGCAACAACACTGCCTGAAGCTCGAGCACATTGATGTGGAGTGTCTGTTCGAGCTTGGACCAAGAGCCTGGGTCGGTGGTGACCTAGATGGGCTCCCCAGCCTACGCCCGGAGGCGTCTGTGGTTAGAGTCTGGGAGGGAGAGGACGAAAGAAGAACTCCCCAAGCAGGTTCTCTTGAACCATCCACCATTGCAAGTCTCGGAGCATTGGCGAGGAGACTAGAACTGGGTGATATAAGTCATCAACTAACTAGATCCCATTGGGAGCGGAGAGTCCACTGAGAAACTCTCATGTGAAGCCGGAGCGAAGGACTTGTCTGGATAGCAGCCGCCATGAGCCCGAGAAGGCGAAGAACCGACCTTACGGCACCTGCCTGTGCCGGACAACAGACTTATTTGAGTCTGGAGGTGGACGCCGTCGGTGGCAGGAAGGCCCTGCCAATGGTCGTGTCTAGAATCACCCCATAAACTGTAGTCTCCTGAGATGAGATCAAGTGGAGACCCCCGAGACAAAGAGGGTAGGCCGCCACCACCGCCAGGCATTTGGTAAATACCGGGAGCCGAGGATAGGCCAAACGAAGTGCCTTGAACTAGTAGTGGTCCCCTGGAACGCAAAGCAAAGATATTTGCAATGAGACTGGTGAATGGAAATGTGCAGTTAAGCATCCTGCATATCCAGAGCACACAGCCATTGTCCTGACCGAAGGAGGAGCAGAAGACACTGCAAGAAGAGCATTCTGAACCTTTGTATTCAAAAAGATTCAGGAACCGAGATCTAGAATGGGTTTGTGATCTCCTGTCTTCTTTAGGACCAGGAAGAAGGGAATAGTAACCTGTCCTTTGAAGATGAAGAGTGACTGGTTCTGCTTCTTTTCGGTAGCAGAGCTGAGATCTCTTCCTGGACTAAGAGAAGATGTTCCCGTGAATATGACGATTTGGGGGGGTGGGGATGCGAGGCGGTTTCTGTAGGAACTCTATTATAGAGTGTCCTTCTGCGATCAACTGGAGCACCTAAGAATCTGATGTTATCCTCCCAGCCTGGAAGGTGGAGGAAAACCTCCTCCTACGGCTCCTCCAGGGAGTCCGGAGGCTGTAACACAGGGGAGGAGTCAGGTGGTGTGGGGCAGCGCCGCAGCTGAAGCACCCGGCTCTTTTGAAGGGGGCGCTTAGCAGCTGTGGGGGCCCGATGTTTGGTGACGTGCTCTCCTGGGTTTCGCTTGGCTGCTTCCGTCTGCGAAAGGGACGGCGCTCTGGCTGGTGGGGATGGTACATGGAGTCAACGGACTTTAGTGCCATCCCCTTCTCCTGCAAATCGGTGATGATATCCTTGACATTGCCACCGAAAAGCACCAACCCCGGAAGGGTGCTTCCTGGATAGCGGACTGCACTCCGGATCAACCTCACACACGGAGCCAAGCATGACGACGTAAACCCATGGCGAAAGCTGAGCTCCCCAGCAGTGTCCACTGCATCGTAGGGTCGCATGAAGCATGTGTCAACTGGCCGAACATGCAGAGCGGACAAGATCAGCCAACTCCTGCTTGACCTGAGGAGTCCGCAGGGAGTCTAGTTTGTTTCTACCTGAGTAAGAATGGCCTTCTGGTAATCCCCATATGACCGACATAGTTCACGGCCCTAATCCCCAGCGTGGAAGAAGCGAAGATTCTTACCATACTGGTCCAGTAGGCGGGATTCTTTATCAGGTGGCGATGAGCTAAGAGGTTTGGGTTAGCCGACCGGCCGTGAGCGGTGCTAATCACTACCGAGTCAGCACGAGGGTGAGAATCTAAGAAATCAAGACCCTTGGGAGCCTGGTATAGCCTATTCGACTTCCGCGGAAGTGGGGCTAGAGCCGACGGCTGCTTCCAGATGGTGTGGTAACAAGGTTGGCATGAGGCTCTATCCAGGGTGGCACCAAAGTGGGAGCTGTCACGGGCAGATCCAGAAGCTTGCGATGTTTCAACCGCTGAGGGTCTGGTTCCAAAGAGTGCCACTGATGAACTTCATGGATTTTGCATAGCAACTCCGTAAAGGAAGGATCTTCTGGAGGAGACTTCGGAGTAGTACTTGGCCTGGGTTTCGACGGAGAGCATGGCTTGTCGTCTTTCGGAGCAAACCATTGAGGAGTCCGAGGGAAGAGGAAGAAGAGGAAAAGACTTCCTTTCCTGACCTGGGGAGGAACGAACCCTTGGGAAGCTACCTGAGAAGTGATCCTGCCCTCTCTGGACCCAGAGGGAGAGCCCTGGTGTCCAGAGGTGGTGAGGGGAGTGCCGCCGTGGACGACGGGAACCTGGGACAGCACCGCCGACGATAGGCGGCTCTCCACCTCCTGGTGAGCTGAGCCTTGGTCTCAGCCCACCAGGAGGCCAGAGTCTCCTGCAAATCCACGCGGCGTGGGGTGGTGGAGGAGGATGATGATGGGGGGGGGGGGTTGGATAAGGGTATGGATTATTACCATACGGGGAGTATCCAAAACCCGGCGGCGAAAAACTAGGCATCAGGTATTGTGGTGTCTGGTACTGCGGCGCTGGATACTGTGGTCCCGAATACAACAGTGTCGGATAGGATGGAGGGTGTCTGGGAGCCGAAGGAGCTGCCGGAGCAGATGGCCCGGCCGGCGGCCTCACGGACAGGTCCAGATGGGGGGGCCCAACATCTGGGCGCCATCAGGGACTGGGATGTCGGCCGGAGTCGGTAAAACCGGCCTGATCCAGCGCACCAAAGGAGGACGGTCTGATGGAGGAGGAACCCCGCCGCCGCCTGGGGATGGAGGGGAAAATCCCTCGGAGTCGGGCTGGGGGACTCAGGGTCTCCAGAGGGTAGCGAAGTCTCGCGGAGAACCGGGACGATGGATGTGGTGGGGGCGCCATCGGTTCTTTTCACGACCGGACGCGAACCAGCCAACGGCGTTTTTAGCGCCACCTCCGCGCCCGACTTATGGGACCCTTCGCTGGAGGCAGACTTAGAAGAAGGATCGGCCTGGTCCGGGCGGGAGAGCAGCCGCGCACCTCTCGGAAGGGTTGTGCGCCTACCGCTTTCTGCGTGACATCGGAGGAGCCAACTTACGGCTTACTAGAGTTGCCAGCTGTAGGTAGCGGTTATGGCCGATCTGGGGCGGAGGCCTCAATTGCCGAAGCGCCTCGAAGGTCTGAGCTGGATGCTGGCTAACGCCACCTCGAAGCCTTCGAGGCGGCCGTCGAGGAGTCCCCTGAGGGACGTTACTCGAGTCCCGCGACTCCCAAGGAAGACGCGGTGGAGGAGACCTTGTCCCGGTGCCTCTCCTTGTCTTTCTTCTTCCGATGGCCTTTGGAGAAAGTTGACGCCTGCCTCAGTTTTTTGAGCTTTTTCTTTAAGATGTGGGCTTCCAGGGATTGCTGCCACCTTTTCCGGGTAGCCGTGTTGAAGCTGAGGCAGCGCTGGCACTTCTCGACCGGGTGATCGGGGCCTAGACAGAACAGGCACAGAGAATGGCCGTCCTCGTGCGGGAGTTGGGCGCCGCATGACTCGCACTTATTTTTGTGCTCGTAGGGTGTAGGGGACAGCATACACTGACGAACTGACGAATGTTGAAAAAAGGCAAAATTATTCGTTAAAAACCGACGAAGGGAGGCTGACGAAGCAATTAACTTTTCTGCGAGGCGCTGCACGAGCTAACGGCGGGAAAGAACTGGAAGGTGGGCATCAGTGACAGCCCCTTTATACCGACGTCTCCTGATGCCGGTCACCTGACGTGGGGGCGGTCCCTTGCCAGGGACTGCTAGCTAGAAATTTTTCTGCTGGCTCCTGCCACCTGCTGCTGTCAGTCCTATATGTAATTACCTTCTGCAAGAGCCTCTCTCGAAGATCTACTGTTACAGTAAGTTCTTACGTAACTGTACTTTTCTCCTCCTCCCTAGTTTCTCTCAGTCTGTCCTTGGAGGGACTGCTTGGGACTCTGTTCTACATGTGATGCCCTACTGAAGGAACCCTCTCGAAGTAAGATAGTACAGTTACGTAGGAACTTACCGTAACAGTAGATCTTCATGAGGTTCTTTCCGTAAGTCATATTTTTCTCTCCATCCTTCCCCTCATTTCTGTTTTACAGGGACTCCAAATCTTGTTCGCTCCTGCTGTCAGGCCTCTTCTTGGCTCTGGCGGGAGAACTGGAGGGCGAGCATGGGGACCGCCCACTATATACAGTCACGCTGACATCGGTCACGTGACGTCGAATGGGCGGTCCCACGCCAGGTAGCGCCAGTCCTATATGTGATGACCTACTGAAGGAACCTCTTTCGAAGATCTGCCGTTACGATAAGTTCCTAAATAATTGTGTACTCATCGCACGCCGCTTCTACGGACTGGGGTGCCCATATCGGGAATCAGAGTCCACAGTCTCTGGACCCCCGAGGAATCCTTCTGTCCCATCAACTTGCTGGAGCTCCAAGCAGTTCAGCTTCAGGGTCAAGTGGTCCAAGTCCAGATGGACGACACTACGACCATGTACTACCTCAACAAACAGGGCGCACGAACTCCCGGCCTCTGTGCAGGGAAGCACTCTGCATCTGGTCCCTCTTGAGCCGATTGGAGGCCGATCTCCTAGCCATTCATGTGGTAGGAGCCTCAAATCAGTTGGTGGACACCCTCAGCCGTGTGGGCGAGGCATCTCACGAGTGGTCTCTCCATCCAGAGGTAGGTCTCAACCTGTTCTCTCAGTGGGGAACACCTCAGATGGATCTATTCACCTCAGGAGAAGACCAAGCTGAGGCTGTTTCATGCCAGCCACCCTCAGCAGGGCTCACTGCAAGGGGATGCCTTCTTGAGGCTATGGACCCCAGGCCTCTTCTGTGCCTTCCCTACACTTCCCTTGGTCCACAAGGTGCTCCTCAAAGTCAGGAGGAACAAGGCACAGGTGATCCTGGTAGCCCCAGACTAGCCCCACCAGTTCTGGTATCCAGATCTCCTCAGCACCAGGCTCCCAAAGCGTCTTCCAGCACGTCCGGACCTGCTCTCCATCAGGGGAAGGTACCCATCCGGACCTTTAGTCCCTGCAACCTGACATCCTGGTTCCTAAGTGGCTAGAGTTCCAGGCTTTGGGTCTCTCCGACGATGTACTCTGTGCAGTTGAGGCATCTAGGAAGGAGTCGACCAGGAGGTGCTGTGCCTTCAAATGGAAGAGATTCTCCATTTAGTGTCAGGTGGCTAGCATCCTCGACTACGTTTGGTCCCTCTCCAAAGGAGGTCTTTGGTCTACTACCCTTAAGGTGCACCTGGCAGCCATCTCCGCTTACCAGGCACGGGTCGGTCGGCATACGGTGGCACAGGAAAAGGTGGTCTGGCGTCTTTAAAGGCCTCGACCACATTTCCTCTCCAGTGCGTGAACCACCACCTCTGTGGGATCTACTACTGGTTTTGGCAAAGCTCATGGCAAACCCAAAGGACAAATGGGCAAAGGGCTTCAATGGAAATGAGCTTGTCTCAGTTGAGCTATCTGATTCATTCTAAGTGAAATTAATAAAATTTTTACTACTACTAAGTCATTCAAACCGATGCACAGATATGGGATGTCGCCTCTGTCGTGGAAGACGGTCTTCTTGGTGGCTATCACGTCAGCCAGAAGGACTGGGGAGCTACAGGCGCTCTGTCGAGTCTCCCTGTCTGGTCTTCCGCAGGGACAAGGTTGTCCTGTGCTCCCACCCGAAATTCCTTCCAAAGGTGGTGTCAGAGTTTCACCTCAACCAGGTGTTGACTCTGCCAGTGTACTACCCCAATTACACCTCAGAGGCCGAGTACAGGCTCCATACTTTGGACCTGAGACGAGCGCTCTCTTATTGTAAGGAGCGAACGGCTGAAGTTCGGGGAGAGGTTCGCCAGCTGTTTGTCACCTACGCTGAAGCTGCACCTGCAGACCCGCAGCAAAGCGGATGATTGGCAGATGGATAACATCCTGCATTGATCTCTGCTACCAGTTGGCGGGCAAGGAGCCTCTCGTAGGGATAAGAGCTCATTTAACCCGCCTTACTGATGCGTCAGTGGCTGCTTCTAGGGACGTCCCTATCTGGGATATCTGCAGGGCTGCTACCTGGAAGTCAGCAAACACCTTCATTACCGATTACCACACCGACCTAGAGTCACGCCGGGATGCTGGTTCAGGGCCTCAATTCTCCAGTTTCTGTTCTGTAAGTAGGGGGTGTGCCCCTTGCCTCCCTCCTCTCAGAGAACTGCTAAGAGTCTGCCAAACAATGTGGATAGAACAACATATCCATGATCATGGAAAAACAGGTTCTAGGGACTTGGATATGTTCAATCCACACTGTCTGGCAGGTTCCTTGCCACTTTAAGGTGGTCCGGAAAGTCTTCAAGCTGGCTCCTCCACTCACCCGGTGGTAAAACCCCATGATGTCAGATGTTCCTTACTGCTTGGAAGCTCAGGTTCTCTCCTTAGTGCTCTTGCGACTTTAGGCATGGATCCTAAACCTTTGGTTTTACAAAAATCATCTTAAAATTTACAAGACTTAAGTCTTCTCGTTCCTTCTTGACTCCATTGATTCAAAATCTACTCCCGGCTTCGTGGTGCCCTTGCGAAGCAGAAGATGTCTTTGACCAACCTGCACACGTGTGCGTCTATTCCTAGAGGCTTGCCCATGATCTGCAGACCTACGATCCCCAAGTCTTTGATTCCAGTTCTGGAAGACCGCACTGCCCAACTTCAACTGAGGCTGAAAAAACTGTTTCCGCCGGTGAAGTCGAAGGAGGCCCGTTGGGTGGTGTCCGTGGCTGCGGGCTCCACGGAGCAACTGGAGCAGTTAATTGCCCACGAGGAGGAGGTGGCCCACGCCACATCTTCTTCTTCCTCGGCGTCTGCATTTATCCCACTTTCCTTGGGCTCCTCCTGTACTGCTTCCTTTGAGGAGCTTTGTCAGTCCCTCTCCACCAAAGGAAAGGGGCTCTCGGGGAACCGAAAGGTAAGTCCCACCATCTACTTCGTGGAGGCGAGAGATCTCACTCCCCAGAACGTCCATCAACTTCGGTTGAGGTTGCAGCTAAGGCCACTGGCTTTTCGGTGTCCGAGTCACCTGTCGATGCGGTCGAGATTTTTCTCGACCCATTGGATGGGTTGTCAACTGGAGAAACCGATAACCCTCTTTTACCGGTACCCCTAGTGGTTACAGAGGACTTGCCTCGGCCTCCGAGCAACCCGGTCAGGACCTTGAACGGGGGCATGGCGGGTTTTCCGCGCCCATCTTCAACCCACCATCGGTGACCCCGACGGTCTAGGTCCCGGCATCACAGAAAGCGGCATCGCTGCTCGTCCTGTTCGGAGGATAGGCTCTGGTGCAAGTTGCGTTGGTGCTATGAGGACATCATGTGGCAGCAGCTCTTACTGGCCGGCAACAAGCCAACTCTGTCGCCTTCCCTGGCAATTAAGTGGCTGTCGCCTGAACGACCGAAGCAGCCTCTCGCCATCGGCTCCTTGGTCGAGGAGCAGACTCCGGCACTGATTGTTCGGCCGAAACTGGCTGCTCCACCCATTGCGGTGGAACCTCCGCATCCGAAAACTTGGCCTCGACCCCAGGATTCTCGGTTAGGTCTTGCCCCACAGGTTGTCTGTCACCCTCACCCCCGATGGGCCTCGGCGAGTGGAGGGTGGCTCAGGCGCTCGGCAGCTGTTTGCAGCTCCTCAGAGTCTGACTTCTCCCTGTATTCCAGGCCCTCAACCTGGAATCTTCTGGGGGTTTGTCGGTGGACGAGAGCCCATTCTCGTTCCTGGGTATTCTTTGGCTCATCTCCAAGTCTACTGGCATGCAGCTCGAACCTGTGCAGAAGCGGGCCATGTATCCCCTTATGGAGATTTTGGACCCAGAGGATTACCCATGGAGGCCTTCTCTGTGGCCGAGGCCTTTGTTGGTCCGGCTTTGGAGTTGAGGCAGTGGCCTGCATCCTGTCCTGCACCTTTGGCTAGAATGTCCCACTAAGTCGCAGTCCCCAGCGGTTCCATCTCTGTTTTTCGGGCATCCCTCAGCTGAAGGGCTGGTAACCAGTAAGCGTTTTCCAGTGCTCCAGAAATGCTAGAGCGATAGAGAAGCCTCCAGGCGCAAAGTTTACTGCCTTCTCCCTAGGCCTTGACAGGCTAGCTCGGCTCTACTGATGGCACACTTTTCATCGCCCTTATGGGCTCCCTGGATGAAGTGCTTCCTCATCTCCCGGCTGACCTTCAAACAACGCTCAAGCAGGTTCGGGATCATGGAAGAGGTGGCCAAGCAACAACTCCAGACTGCCTTGGACATCGGGAGACTCTGTGCCTGGTCAGTAAGCGTCCGCGGTAGCCATCGCCACCGGAAGCTTGGCTGTGAATCTCCACTTTCACGGCAGATACCCAGCACAAGCTGGCAGGCGTTCCTCTTGGGCACCAACTTGTTCGGGCCTGGGGTGGAGGGCCACCTCCAGAGGATCGAGAAGTCCAGCGCCACCTTGGACTCGGTCACGTCTGCCCAGAAGGACAAAGGCCACCAGCAACAGCGTAAACCCTTTCGCCTTCTGCTGCTGCGGCACGTCCGGCCCAGCAGCACCAGCAACAAGGCCAGCAGGCTCACGCTTGGCGCCCCAAGGCCAAGCCTGCTGCTTCCTCCAGCAGGAAGCCTGGAGGGAAAGGTACAGGCGGCTCATCAGCCTGCCCTTCCTCCAAGCCTGCCCAGTGACGGGTTGAGGGGTGCTACCCCAACCTTATCCTCCTCCCTGGGTCCCCATGAGGATGGCTCAACCACCTGCTTTTCCGCCTGGTCCGCTATCACCACAGACCGTTGGGTGCTGGAAGTGATCGGCAGGGGTCTGCCTCTGGAATCGAGCAGACCCCTCCCTATCGAGCTGTCTCCCCTCGGCGGGGGGCTACAGGTTCTGCAGCCTCTCTGTCGGCTCATCGAGCTGACATAGCTCTGCTCCTCCAAAAGAAGGTGATCAGCAAGGTGGCGGATCCTCCTCCAAATCCAGGGTTTGTGTCCGGTACTTCCTGGTCCCAAAGCGGATGGGGGCTAGCGCCCATTCTCTATCTGCACAACCTAAACAAGTTCCTAAGGCCGTGCACCTTCAGGATGGTCACTCTGGCTCAGATCATACCATCCTTGGAACTAGGCATGTGGCTTTGCTCTCTGGATCTCCAGGACATGTTCTTTCACGTCCCAATCCGTCCGTCACATCAGTATCCTCTGCTTCAGAGCAGAGGGATCCTTCTACTAGTTCCAGGCCATGCCCTTCGTTCTTTCTCCAGCTCCCAGGTTCTTCACCAAATCCATGGCAGTGGTGACAGCATTCCTGCAGTGCTGACTGCCCAGGTTGAGGTGGAGGCGGTCCAGAGATCTGGCCTCCAGGTCTGCTCTCAAATTAGTCTCCTGATCAGCGAGGCCAAATTGGACCTTGTACCATTGCAGGTGATTCAGTTCACTGGGGCAGAGCTCGACTCTCTTCAAACCAGGGCCCAGCTCCCGCGGACAGGGACAGATCCTTTCCTCCTTTGCCCAGTCATTTCAGGTTGGGCAAGTTCTGCTCCTTCTGGATCTCACGGCTTGCACCAGCATGGTCTGTTGGGCCTGCTGGCATACGAGCCCCCTGCAGTGGGGGTTGGCCCACCAGTAGTCTCAGCGCTCCGGTCCTTTGGACCAGCCAGTAACCATGACCCAGAAGATGTGGCTCATCCCAGCATATCTGCAGGAGGATATCCCGCTTGTCCGCCCTGAGCCAACGGTCATATTTACGACCGACTCCTCATTGATGGCTTGGGGTGCCCATCATGGGGAGCTCCGGGCCCATGGCCTCTGGTCCCCCCAGGAGTCTCG
This sequence comes from Neoceratodus forsteri, assembly GCA_016271365.2. Classification (NCBI taxonomy): domain Eukaryota; kingdom Metazoa; phylum Chordata; order Ceratodontiformes; family Ceratodontidae; genus Neoceratodus; species Neoceratodus forsteri. The sequence goes on along the minus strand of JADMNL010000024.1, from coordinate 211,603,413 downwards.
ATGCCACATCAACCTGCTGGAGCTTCGAGCGGTACAGCTAGCCCTCACCACCTTTGCTCCATTTGTACAGGGTCAAGTGGTTCGGGTCCAGACGGATAACACCACGACCATGTACTGTCTCAACCGTCGGGGTGGGATGCACTCCTTGCCTTTGTGCAAGGAAGTTCTCCACATTTGGTGTCTCGTGATCCGCCTGGAAGGCGGATCTCCTAGCCATTCATGTGGCAGGAGCCTCGAACAGTCTGGCCGATGCCCTCAGCCGGATAGGCGCTGCATCTCACAGTGGTCTCTCCCCAGAGGTAGTTCAAGACCTGTTCTCCCATTGGGGCACCCTTCAGGTGGACCTGTTTGCCTCAAGGAGAACATGAAGCTGAGGCTGTTTCATGCCTGCCCCTCAGCAGGGCTCGCTGCGGGGATGCTTCTCGAGGCCTCTAATCGCCTTCCTCCATTTCCCTTGATCCACAAGGTGCTTCTCAAGGTGAAGAGGGACAAGGCGCAGGTGATTGTTAGCCCCAGACTGGTCTCGCCAGTTCTGGTACCCAGATCTCCTCAGCCTCTGCTCCAGCCTCCGAGGCGGCTTCCAGCCTGCCCAGACCTTCAATCCCTGCACCTGACAGCCTGGTTCCTTGGGTCTTTCGATGAGGTCCTCAACGTTGTTGAGGCGTCCCGTCTACGGAGTTGACCAGGAAATGCTGTGCCTTTAAATGGAAGAGATTCTCCATTTGGTGTCAGGACAAGGGTTTGGACCCTCTTCCTGTCCGTTGACTAGCATCTTGGACTGCCTGTGGTCCCTTTCTCAGCTAGGGCTTGGTCAGTGACCCTTAAGGTGCACCTGGCAGCCATCTCTGCCTACGGGCTCAGGCGGCAAGCAGTCAGTGCAGGAGAAGGTGGTCTGGTGCTTTTCAAGGCTTTGATCACATATCCCCTCGGTTGCAGAACCTCCACCTCCGTGGATCTACTGCTGATTTGGCTAAGCTCATGGGCAAGCCATTTGAACCAAGCCTTCTTGGTGGCTGTTACGTAAGCCAAAAGGATGGGAGAGCTCCAGGTGTTTTCCATTGAGTCTCCTTATCTGGTCTTCCACAGGGCCAGGTTGTCCTGCGCCCACCAAGTTCCTTCAAAGGTGGTGCCGAGTTTCACCTTAACCAGGTGTTGACTCTGCGGTGTTCTACCTAGTCACACCTGGAGGCCGAATATAGGCTCCATACTTTGGACCCTAGAAGAGTGCTTGCTTATTATAAGGAGCGGATGGCTGAAGTTCTGGGAGAGGTTCGCCAGCTGTTTGTCACCTGCGCTGAAGCCGCACCTGGCAGACCTGCAGCCAAGCAGATGATAAGCAGGTGGGTCACCTCCTGCATAGATCTCTGCTATCGTTGGTGGGCATGGAGCCACCCAAGGGATAAAGAGCTCATTCAACCCGCCATACTGCTGCTTGGTGACTGCTTCAAGGGACGTCCCTGACCAGAAATCTGCAGGGCTGCTACCTGTAAGTCAACACACACCTTTATTTCCCATTACCACATTGACCTTGAGTCATGCTGGGATGCTGGTTTTGGGACCTCGGTTCTCCAGTCCTTATTTCCCAAGTAAGTATTGGGGGTGCGCGCCTTGTCTCCCTCCTCCCAGAGAACTGATAGGAGTCTGCCAGACAGTGTGGATTGAACAACATATCCATGTCCCGAGAAATATAGGTTCTAGGGACATGGATATGTTCATCCACACTGTCTGGCAGGTTCCTTGCTGCTTTAAATCTTGCCCGAAGGTCTTCAAGCTGGCTCCTCCCACCCACCCGGGTGGTAAAACTCTCTGCTCCGCCCCATGGCGTAAGATCTTCCTTACTGCTTGGAAGCTCAGGTTCCCTCCTTAACGCTCTGTGTGTAGACTGGATCCTAATTCTTCGGTTCACCCGAAACTTATTTTAAAATTTTCAAGACTTCGGTCAAGTTTCTCCCTTGCGGCTGCGATCGACAAATCGACTCCCGGATTTCGGCAGTGCCCTTGCGGGCAGAAAATGTCCAGGACGGATCCACACTCCACGTGCGTCTACTGCCTCGGCCTAGACCATGACCCGCAGGCATGCAAATTATGCCGTTTGTTTTCGTCCAACGTCCTGGAAGACCGCGCTGCCCGGTTAAAGCTTGGGTGCCCCGAGAAGTGCTACCCGCCGGTGAAGTCGAAGGAGGCCCGTTGGGCGGTTACCACGGCAGCTGGCTCGGCTGAGCAACTCGAGCAGATGATCGCCCTCAAGGAGGAGGCAGCACAGGCCTCATCATCCTCTTCCTCGGTCACGGCATTTATCCCGCTCTCTGGGTACCTCATATTCAGCTTCTTTCAAGGAGCTTTGCCAGTCCCTTTCCACGAAGGGAGAGGGGCCAGCGGGACATTCCTCTTGGTCCAAAAAGAAGGACTCAAAAAGTAAGTCCCATCGTCTGCGTTCGTGGGAGCGGGAGAGGTTCCCTTCCCCGGACAGTCGACACTCTACTTCGGTCGAGGTTTCGGCTAAGGCCGCTGGCTTCACGGTGTCCCCGTCGGACGGGCTGTTGACTGGTGAAGCCGACAATCCTTCTTCACCGGTTCCCCCGTTGGAGACCGAGGACCTGCCTTGCCTCCGGTGCCGCAGTCCCGGTCAAGGCTTCGAGCGAGGAAGAGCGGGTGTCCCGCCCTTCCCCAGACCCGTCCTCGGAAACACGAGGTTCTCTGCCTCTGACATCCTCTTGGTCCAGCTGATCCTGCTGACCAGCGGTCTCAGCACCGAAATGGCAACGGTGCCACGCTTCATCTAAATCTTCCTCCTTGGAAGAGGATAGGCTTCGGCGCAAATTGCGTCAACGCTAAGAGGACCTGATGTGGCAGCAGTTACTTTTGTCCGGGAACAAGCCGTCGCCTTCCCCGGCCAAGTGGCTGTCACCCGAGTGGCCGAAACAACCCCTCGCTGTAGCCAAGGTGCCCAGGCCTGGGCCGGTTGTTCGGCTGAAACCAGCTGCCTCACCGATTGTGGTGGAACCTCCGCCTTCACAACCGAAATCGGGGGCTCCGACCAAGGATTCTAGGTCAGGTCAGGGTCTGCCCCACCGGTTGTTGGTCACCCTCACTCCCGACCGTCCTCGGCAGGTGGAGGGTGGCTCAGGCCCCAGGCAGCTCTTTGCGGACTCCTCCGAGTCCGACTCCTCCCTGTTCTCCAGGCCCATTGACCTGGAGTCCTCCGAGGCCAGTCGATGGGCGAAAGCCCATCGTCCTTCATGGGTTTGCTTGGCTCATCTGAGTCCACGGGATGCAGCTTCGAGCCCATATCCAAGCGGGCCAAATATCCCTCACGGAGATACTGGACCGGGGGTCCACCCGCGAGCCTTTCAGATGGCTGAAGCCATTGTTGGCCCAGCCTTGGAGCTCTGGCAGCAGCCTGCTTCCTGTCCTGCACCTTGACCCAGGAAGTATCGCGGTCCCTACTGGCTCTTTCTTTGCGGTTTTGGGAACCCCTCTGCCGGTCGGTCACCGACAAGCGTTTTCCAGCGTTGAGGCAGCTTAGGGATATGAGACAATCCCGACAAGAGTCCAAAAAGCTGGACTATGCCGGGCGCAAGGTGTATGCTGCGTCCTCCCTTGGCCTCCGCCAGGCCAGCTCGGCCGTGCTGCTGGCACACTTCTCGCCCGCCCTCATGGGCTCCCTGGATGAGGTGATCTCTCATCTCCCGGCCAACCTGCAGACCACGGTCCGGCAGGTACGGGACCAGGGAAGGGCGGTGGCTAAACAGCAGCTCCAAACAGCTCTGGACAGTGGAGACTCCTGTGCCAGATCGGTTGCGGCCGCAGTGGGAATGCGCCGCAGAGCATGGCTGAGGATATCCACCTTCGTGGCGGATACCCAGCACAAACTGGCAGATGTCCCCTTCCTGCGGACCGACCTCTTCGCCCCTGGAGTGGAAGTTCACCTCCAGCGGATCGAAAAGTCCAATGCCACTCTGGACTCTGTCACCTCCGCCCAGAAGGACAAGGGCCGCCGATAACAGCAACAAGTCCTTTCATCCTTCTGCACCTGCGGCACGTCCGGCCCAACAGCACCAGCACCAGGGCCAGCAGGCTCGTGCTTGGCATTCCAAACCCAAGCCTGTGGCTTCCTCCAATAGGAAGCAGGGAGGTAAAGGCCCAGGAGGTCCCTCGGCCGGTCCCTCCTCTAAGCCTGCCCAGTGACGGGTTGAGAGGTGTCGCCCCCAACCTCATCACTCCCCCTGGGGTTCCCCGTGAGAGATGGCTCCGACACTTCCTTTCCGCCTGGTCCGTTATCATCATGGACCGTTGGGTGTTGGAGGTGGTAGGAAAGGGCCTGCCCTGGAGTTCGAGCAGGCCTCGCCTTTCCGAGCCATCGCCCTTGGGGGGCTATGGGTCCGCAGGCCTCTTTGTCGGCCTGCCGAGCCGAGCTATTGCCCTGCCCCTCGAAAAAGAGGTGATCAGGAAGGTGGCGGATCCTCCTCCAGACCCGGGCTTTGTGTCCAGGTACTTCCTGGTCTCAAACGGAGGGCTGGTGCCCCATTCTTGACCTGCATGACCTGAATAGGTTCCTAAGGTCTCGGACCTTCAGGATGGTCACTCTGGCTCAGATAATCCCATCCTTGGAACGAGGCGTGTGGTTCTGTTCTCTGGACCTCCAGGACGCATTCTTTCACGTCCCAATCCGTCCGTCCCACCAGAGATTCCTCCACTTCAGGGCAGAGGGTTTCCTCTACGAGTTCCGGGCCATGCCTTTCGGCCTTTCCCTAGCTCCCAGGGTCTTCACCAAATGCATGGCAGTGGTGACAGCATTCTTGCTGCGCCGAAGGGTCCAGGTGTACCCCTACCTGGACGACTGGCTGATAGCAGCACCCTCCAGACAGGAGGTGGAGCGGTCCAGAGATCTGGCCCTCCAGGTTTGCTCTCAGGTTGGCCTCCTAATCAACGAGGCTAAGTGGATCTCGTGCAAAGCAGGTGATCCAATTCATCGGGCAGAGCTCGACTGTCACGAACCAGAGCACGGCTCCCGCGGACAGGGCCGAGGTTCTTCCTCCTTTGCCCAGTCATTTCTGGTTGGGCAATGTGCGCCTGCCCGGACTTCCTGCGCCTCCTGGGCCTCATGGCGGCCTGCACCAGCGTGGTCCGCTGGGGCCCATTGGTACACGCGTCCCCTTCAGTGGGGGCTGGCCAGCCAGTGGTCACAGCTCTTCGATCCTCTGGATCAGCTAGTGACAGTGATCCAGGGGATGTAGGAACGCTCTCCAGTGGTGGACCGTTCCAGCACATCTGCAGGAGGGCATCCCGTTTGTCCGCCCTGAGCCGACGGTCTCTCTATCGACCAATGCCTCTCCGATGGGTTGGGATGCCCATCTGGGGGAGCACAAAGTGCACGGCCTCTGGTCCCCTCGGGAGTCCCGATGCCACATCAGCCTGCTGGAGCTTCGAGCGGTTCGTCTAGCACTCGCCGCCTTCGCTCCGCTTCTACGGGGTCAAGTGGTTCAGGTCCAGATAGACAATACCACGACCATGTACTACCTAAACCACCAGGGCGGGACACTCCATGCCTCTGTACAGGGAAGCTCTCCGCATTTGATCACTCATGCGCAGCCTGGAGGCTGATCTCCTTGCCATTCATGTGGCAGGAGCCTCCAACACCCTGGCCGATGCCCTAAGCCGGATAGGGGCTGCGTCTCACGAGTGGTCTATCCTGCTGGAGGTAGTACAATATCTCTTCTTCCACTGAGGCACGCCTCAGGCAGACCTGTTTGCCTCCAGGGAGAATGTGAAGCTGAGAATGTTTCATGCCCGCCCCCCTCAGCAGGGCTTGCTGCAGGGGGATGCCTTCTCGAGGCCGTGGACCCCGGCCTCTTCTGCGCCTTTCACCCATTTCCTTTGATCCACAAGGTGCTTCTCAAGGCGAGGAGGGACAAGGCGCAGATGATTCTGGTAGCCCCAGACTGGCCCCGCCAGTACTGGTATCCAGATCTCCTCAGTCTCAGCTCCAGGCTCCCGAGGTGGCTTTCAGCCCGCCCGGACCTGATCTCAGTCAATCAGGGAAATGTATTCCATCCGGACCTTCAATCCCTGCACCTGACAGCCTGGTTTCTGAACGGCTAGAGTTCCAGGCCTTGGGTCTTTCCGACGAGGTCCTCAACGTCGTTGAGGCGCCCTCAAGGAGTCGACTAAAATGCTACGCCTTCAAATGGAAGAGATTCTCCATTTGGTGTCAGAGCAAGGGCCTGGTCTCTTCTTCCTGTTCCTTGGCAAGCATTCTGGACTACCTGTGGCCCCTTTCTCAGCAAGGGCTTCGGTTGACGACCTTTAAGGTGCTCCTGGCAGCCACTTCTGCTTACCGGGCGAGGGCCGGGAAGCAGTCGGTGGTGGAGGAGAAGGTGGTCGGGTGCTTTTTCAAAGGACTTGATCACATATCCCCTACGGTGCGAGAACTCCCACCTCTGTGGGATCTACTGCTGGTATTGGCTAAGCTCATGGGCAAGCCATTCGAACCGATGCACAGGTGTGATATCTCACCTGTCGTGGAAGACCGCCTTCTTGGTGGCTATCACGTCAGCCAGAAGGATGGGAGAGCTCCAGGCACTTTCATCGAGTCTCCTTACCTGGTCTTCCATAGGGACAAGGTTGTCCTCGCCCCACCAAGTTCCTTCCAAAGGTGGTGTCGGAGTTTCACCTTAACCAGGTGTTGACTCTGCGGTGTTCTACCCCAATCACACCTCGGGCGAATATAGGCTCCATGCTTTCAGACCCTAGAAGAGCGCGCTTACTATAAAGAGCGGCTGAAGATCGGGGAGAGGTTACTCCAGCTGTAGCTCACCCTACGCTGAAGCCGCACCTGGCAGACCTGCAGCAAGCGTGACGATAGGCAGGTGGGTCACTTCCTGCATAGATCTCTGCTATAGGTTGGCGGGCATGGAGCCTCCCAGAGGTATAAGAGCTCATTCTACCCGCCATACTGTTGCATCGGTGGCTGCTTCCAGGATGTCCCTGTCCAGAAATCTGCAGGGCAGCTACCTGGAAGTCAGCACACACCTTCATCACCCACTACCACATCGACCTTGAGTCACGCTGGGATGCTGGTTTTGGGGCCTCAGTTCTCCAGTCTTTATTTCCCAAGTAGGGGGTGTGCACCTTGCCTCCCTCCTCCCGGAGAACTCCTAGGAGTCTGCCAGACAGTGTGGATGAACAACATATCCATGTCCCTAGAAATGCAGGTTACTCACCTGTAACAGGAGTTTAAGGAATGGTATATGTTGTTCATCCACAAGACCCACCCGACTTCCCCGTCTTTGATGCACAACCTGGCTTCCAATGGGCTAGATCTGGCGTCATGGGGCGGAGCCGAGAGTTTTACCACCCGGGTGGGTGGGAGGAGCCAGCTTGAAGACTTTCCGGCCCATCTTAAAGTGGCAAGGAACCTACCAGACAGTGTGGACGAACAACATATACCACTCCTAGAACTCTTGTTACAGGTGAGTAGCCTGTATTTACTCACTTGTAACAGTTCTAGGAGTGGTATTCATCCACACGAACCCACCAGACCTCCCCGGCTTTGACACACAACCTCTGCTTCCAGCAGGCAAGATCCTGCATCGTGGGGTGGAGCCGAGGCTTATACCACCCGGGTGGTTGGGAGGAGCCAGCCTTCAGACCATCTGGCAAGATTCAAAGGGATATGCCAACATGTGTGGATGAACAACTGTTAAAGGTGAGTAACCTGTTTTTACTCGCCTGTAACAGTTGTTCTAGAAGTGGTATATGGTGCATATCCACACGACCCACCAGACCTTCCCTAGCAAGTTGCACATGGATCCATGCTTCGAATGTAAGATGTGACATAACGGGGCAGACCTGGGGAGTATACCACTTGTGTGGGTAGAAGGAGCTTAGCTTGAAGACTTTCCATCTGGACTTTATGGGAAGGGAAGACTGTGTGGATGTGAACCATATACCACTCTTAGAACTATGGTTACAGGTGAGTAACCCTGAATCTTACTTCTAGGGGGAGCTCTTGCAGCAGGTAACACCATTAGGACTATCCTGCCGGCACTAGGACCCCACGGAAAACTTCTAGTTAGCAGTTCAAGGCAGGAGACCGCCCCCTAACGTTGGCCTCACCCCCCCTACGTCCCCTGTGGTATAAAGGGGGGCGGTCCACCGGCACCACCTCAGTTCTTTTCCCCCCGACCCACTAGTATTGCCTCTACCACAGTCGAGTACCATTTTGCACCCTGCGCAGTTACCGTTCGTTTTCATTAATTTTTCCCCGATTTATTCAGTTTAGTGCATGTCTTCATCATTTTCACAGCGACGGGAGTCAAAGTGTGCATGCGGCAAGCTGATCATGGCGAGAGATGGCCACACAGTCTGCCTAATATTCTTAGTTCAGGACGACTGCCAGCATTGTCAAGTTTAACAACGAAACACTCATTCGCCGCCTCAAGACTCTTAAGGCCTACCTATTGGAACAACAAGTGGCCACCCTGCACAGGACCCATTCCGGACACAGCTTTTCCTCTTCAGCCAGGGACTCCTCCCCCAAAGAGAAGAGATTGGGTGGGAAACACCCAGGCTCCTTGGCCCATCCAGGTCTTCAGTCTCTGAACCTGCATGCCTGACTCCTAAGGACATAGCAATCCTGAGATATGGGGTCTCTCAGGAAGTTGCGAACGTACTGGTAGCAGCCAGAAAACCCTTCACTCACGCCATGAATTTCTGTATTTCGACTCAAGCTCGTGGATTGACCCCATTGGATTGTTCTGAGAGGTCTGCTTTAGACTACCTCCTATACCTCTACGAGGCAGGTCTTGCCTACTTCTCCATTAATGTCCATCTGTGCTCTATTTCAGCATACCATTCTCCAATAGGTCACCGGTCTCTAGCCCAACTAGAGGCTTCTTGCACCTTTTTGCATGGCATCCTGCACTTGAGACCTCCCATCAAAAACCCGGTTCCACCTTGGGATCTTCCTTTCGTTCCAGAGCAGCTTATGCTGCCACCCTGTGAACCAACCGCGGATTTGCGAGCTGCGTCTCCTCGCTTTGAAGATGCTTCTTTTAGTTGCCATTACTTCTGCCAGAAGAATTTCTGAGCTTCATGCACTTATGTGTAAGGATCCTTATTTGGCTTTTCACAAGGACAGGGTGTCCTTAAGAACGAATCCTAAGATCTTACTTGAGAAACAGCTCTTGCAGCAGGTTAAACCATTAGGACTGAAGCCGGCGAGGCGCCAGGACCCTGAAATTTTCTAGCTAGCAGTATTCATGAGGACCACCTCAGACGTTGGTCCCGCCCGACATCAGGTATAGCACATAAGGGCGGTCCCCAGAATCCACAGTTTTGCCGCCGGAGACTCCCGGCCGCTGGATCACATCAGAAGAGGAGACTGTTTTCCACAGGCACACTTGGAAGGTGTCCCTCAAGTGAAGGAGTTGGAGAGGACATTGGTTTTGAAGAAACTCTAGAGTTCTAAGTCGGAATGCGCTGGGTGAGACCGAGGCGATGCTGATGAGTGGGCAGCGGAAAGAACTGGGGATTCTGGGGACTGCCCCTTATGTACTGTGCCTGATGTCAGGCGGGACCCGGCGATCAGGCGGTCCCAGCTGAATACTGCTAACTAGAAAATTTCTGTGGGGTCTCAGTCCTAATGGTGTAACCTAAACATAGAAACATAGAAGTTGACGGCAGATAAGGGCCATAGGCCATCAGTCTGCCCATTTCTTTTTCTACCTTTATAAATGTGCCATCGGCCTTTGCTAAGGCGTCAGTGACCTATCTATTCATAGTCATTTGTATTGCTCCCTTATGCCCTATCCATGCCTGTTTGAAGCCCTGCACTGTATTCATAGCACTACTCTTGTGGTAAGCCATTCCATGCATCTACCACCCTTTCTGTGAAAAGAATTTCCTCACATTCCCCTTAATCGGCCTCCCTCTAATCTCATGCTGTGTCCTCTTGTCCTGCTATTTTTCTTATATTTAAACATGTTAGACTCTTTCACCTTGTTTATACCCTTAAGGTGTTTAAATGTCTCGATCATCACCTCTCTCCCTCCTTTGCTCAAGGGTATACATATTGAGCTCCGTTAATCTGTCCTCATATGTCTTCTGGTGGTCCCTGCACCATTTTGGTTGCCCTTCTCTGGACTGCCTCAATTTGGTTAATGTCCTTGTGAAGGTGTGGCCTCCAATACTGCCGCAGTACTCCAGATGGGGCCTAACCAATGTCTTGTACAGAGGGATTATTACCTCCTCTTGACTTGTGATACCCCTACTAATACACCTAACACCCCTAGCCTTACCTACTGCTTTAGGAGGTCTGCTTGGATGATTTCAGGTCATCAGTGATGATGATGCCCAAGTCTCTTTCTTCCTTTGTGACTGCTAAACTCCTCCCAGCCTATAAGTGGCTTCAGGGTTTCTCTTCCCTATGTGCATGATTTTGCCTTCTTTGCATTAAATCCAGTTGCCACTCTTCTGACCATTCTGCTAGTTTATCCAGATCTCTTCTCATTCTGCCCACCCCATCTGGATCATCTACTCTGTTGCAGATCTTGGTGTCATCTGCAAACAGACAAGCCTTACCCTCTAGTCCATCTGCTAGGTCACTAATGAAGATGTTGAATAGGACTGCCCCAGGACTGATCCCTGAGGTACCCCACTTGTGACTTGCATCTCTTCTGACTGTATACCATTTACCACCACTCTCTGTTTTCTGCCAGTCAACCAGTTTGCCACCCAGTTGACCAACTTCTGACCCACCCGAGCCTACCTAACTTATTTATCAATCTTCTATGTGGAACAGTGTCAAAAGCTTTGCTGAAGTCAAGGTAGGCGACATCAACTGCTCCCCTTGGTCCACCACTCTGGTTACCCAGTCAAAGAAATCTATGAGATTAGTTTGACAGGACCTTCCTTTGTAAACCCATGCTGTCTTGGATCCTGTGCCCTATGGATTCCAGGTGTTGCACTATCCTTTCCTTAAGGGTGCTTCCATAATCTTGCCCACTACTGAGGTAAGACTGACCGGTCTGTAGTTCCCGCCTCCTCTCCTGCTACCACTCTTGTGGGTGGGATCACATGAGCCCTTCTCCAGTCTTCTGGGACCTCTCCTGTGCTCAGAGACTCACTAAACAATTCTGCTAATGGCTCTGCTAGTTCTCCTTTAGCTCATAAGTACCCCTGGGATGTATGCCCATCAGGTCCCATTGCCTTATCCACCCTAGGCTTAGCTCTTGTAGGGACCCTTTCTTTTGTGAAGGAGTGTGCTCACCTCCCTCCCCCTGTGTCCATGATGCTGAGCTGTGTGCCCTCCTACCTTCTCTTCAGTGAATACTGAGCAAAAGTATCTATTTAGGATAGATGCCTTTACAGGTCCTCCTCCTCACATGCTCCTTTTCTCCATTAAACTTAGCAATACCCCTCTGGACTTTCTCTTTTCACTAATGTATCTATAGAAAGTCTTGTCCTTCTTTTACTGTTTGTGCTAGTGTTTCCTCAGTTTGGGACTTTGCCTGCCTTACTGCCTTACCTGCTTCCCTTGAGGCAGTTTGGTATGCCCCCTATCTTCATCCGCTGTGTTTCCTTATATTTTCTGAAGGCCAGCCTTTTGGCTCTGACCTTTTCTGCTACTGTATTTGAGAACAAAGTGGTTTCCTTCTTTTTTGCACTTCCTTTTCTGTCTAACACAATGGGATGTTGCTTCAAGTATTGTATCATAATGCTTGCCCTTTGCCTGTACCTCCTCACCTGTGTTTCTTTTGCCAGAGCTAGCTTAACTCTGTTGGCCATCTTATCAAAGTCAGCTCCTCTGAAGTCCCATATTTTGCCTTGGAATGGGATGATTTAGATGTAGTAGCCAAATTGAACCATACCATGTGATGGTCACTGGCTCCAGGTGACCTTCTACCTGGAGATCTGTGATCCCTTCTTTGTTAGTCAGTACTAGATCTAGGATAGCCCTGTCTCTTGTGGGTTGCTGTACCAGTTGTTTGAGGCCCTCCCCTGCAGAATCCACTATGAGTCTAGTTCTGGCAGATGTTCCTGCTGGTATTGACCAATCTGTATCTGGCATGTTGAAGTCTCCCATTATCAGAACCTCCCCTTTAGCTGTCATGTTTTGTATATCTTCTAACAGTAATGTGTCTATGTCCTCCCTCTGGTCTGGGGCCTGTAGACAACCCCAGTTCTTATGGCTGTCCCATTTCCTGTTTCCAGGGTGACCCACAGTTCTTCTGGCTCCTTATGTGTATTCTGAATTTCTGTAGCTTTGATATTTTCATTAACATACCAGGGCCACTCCTCCCCCCCTTCTTACCTGCTGGAAGCTGTTCTCAGATATCTACTATTTTGAGTGGGTTCTTACGTAACTGTACTTTCCGACACTGACCGACCTCCTGATAAAGTCAAACTTTGGACCATTCAGCCAAGAAGGTCTATGCAAACTTCCTCCGTGAGCCTTGATGGCAAGTTACGGCCATCTTCATCATGGCACACTTCTCTCCACGCCTTTTAGGGTCGCTGGATGAAGTCCTCCCACATCTCCCCGCGGACATGCAGACCACGGTCAAGCAGGTCCGGGATCAGGGCCGAGCTGTTGGCAAACAGCAGCTTCAGACAGCCCTGGACATTGGGGATTCTTGTGCCCGCTCGATGGCCACCGCAGTTGCCTCTCGTCGCAGGGCTTGGCTGGGGCTCTCCTCCTTTCTGGCAGATACCCAGCACAAACTAGCTGACGTGCTCTTCCTCGGGACCGACCTATTAGGCCCAGGTTTGGCCCGGTCACCTTCAGGGCATTGAGCAGTCCAGTGCCACCTTGGACCCCACTTCTGCCAGGTGTTCTTTGGGCAAGAAGCAGCAGAAGAAAAAGAAGCCTTTTTGGCATTCTTCCCCTGCGGCTCAGCAGTCCTCCTTTTAAGGTGGATAGCAGCAAGCTCTGGCTTGGCGCCCCCGACCCAAGCCCGGATCCCAATAGGGCCCGTAATGGACGCCGAGGTTCAGGTCCTGGAGCCTCCTCCTACAAGCCTGCTCAGTGATGGGGCAGGGGCTGTCAACCCCTCTCACGTCACCTCAGCTCTGGGTCCTCCCATGGGGGGGCCGGCTTTGCCACTTCCTTTCCGCCTTGTCCGTTGTCACTTTGGACAGGTGGGTTCTTGAAGTGGTTGGTCAGGAACTGCCTCTGGAATTCGAGCAGTACCCCCAAGCAGAGTCCGTGCCCCTCTGGAGGAAAGAGTATCTGCTCAGACCCAGTTGGCTCTCCGAGACATCTCTCAGCTCCTCCTCAAGGAGGCAGTAACTCCAGTGGTGGATCCTCCAGCAGACCCAGGGTTTGTCTCCAGGTACTTCCTGGTGTCCAAGCGGATGGGGTGCTGACACCCCATTCTACATCTGCACGACCTGAATCAGTATCTCGGGTCACGCACCTTTCGGATGGTCACTCTGTCCCAGATCATACCATCCTTGGAGCGAAACGTGGATCTTACTTCGAGAAACAGCTCCTGCAGCAGGTTATACCATTAGGACTGAAGTCGGCAGGCGTCAGGACCCCAAAATTCTTACAGCTATCTTCAGCGGGGACCGCCCGACATCGGTCCCGCCCCTGACGTCGGTCCCGCCTCCGTCAGGCGTAGTACATAAGGGGGCGGTCCCGCCACATTCCCCAGTTCTTTCCCGCCGTCGACTTGCATGTCTCGACCCTTCGGCTCGTTTCTAGCTCGCGATGCTCTAAGTTCTTCCTTCAGAAAAAGTTTGTTTTTCCGGCTCTTTTGCTGTCTGATGTCCTCTCCAACCTCCGTTTAAGGCCATCCTTCGAAGTGCGCCTGTGGGAAGCAAATCCCGTTTAAGGATCCGCATGCGGCCTGCGTCTGGTGCCTGGGCCCAGACCATGACACCCGGTCCTGCTCATTTGCCAGGGTTCAACAGCGGACCCGGATCCGTCGCCAGAAGCCTTCAGGCGTTCCTGCTCGAAGAAAAAATCAGGCCATGGATGCAGCCTCCAAGGGAATCCTCAGAAGGCCGGAGACACCCGAAGCACAGGAGAGAGTTAGATCCAAGTCCCTGTCTGGGCCTCTGACTCCTGTAGCTCCGGCTCCCAGTCTGACGCTCTCCTTCCGGGCCCGTTCTCAGCCTTCCCCATGGCGGTGAAGACCCCGGGCTCCTCTTCTGTCTCACAGGCCAAGACCTCCAGGCCTTTCTCATCTTCCTCTTCTAAGGCCCTGGCTGGTCGGGGACCGTCATCACCACCATAAGTCTGGTTCCGGACGTTCCGAACCCGACGTCAGGTCTGCCTCCTTGCCTCCTCCTCCTCAGAGGAAGACCAAAGAGCTTACCTCCTTGAAGAAGTCGCCGGACCCGCGGCCAGCCCGTCCGCGCTCCACCACCATAGGTCCCAGGAACCGTCGACCGCCAGACGCCCGTCGCCGGTCAAGCTTCACGCTTCTCGGTCGCCTGCGGGGACGCGTCTGCATCTATTGAGAAGAGGACCCCAACGCTCCCACCACGCCGGTCAGGAGACTATTACGGAGGAGGAGCTGACCCAGCCCGAGACCAGACGGCGAACCCGGTCCTGCTCGCACCCCCAGGAAGCCCTCTCCGGAACCTGAGACCCTGGGAGCCGGCGCTGGAACACGACGACTGGCCATCGGCGCCCGGTCCGTGTGTCGGGCCTCTCCATATCCGAGTCAAGGAGTTGTTTACTTACTGGTGGGACACCATAAAGGGATGTGGTTCCCACCTCTTCCTCCTCCTCCTCCACCTGCCACCCCACCGACCCCTGCGCCCCCTACTCCGTCCGGGGCGGCAGGCCGAGTACCTTCCCCCCAGGAACCAGCGGATCCTCCTGGGGGAGACCAGACAAAAGGAGACCTCCGTCCAGATATTCTTCAGGGTCACTCAGCCCTAAGAGACCCAGAAGACGCCACCGTTCGCCTTTGACGGAAGACACGGGATGGAATTCGGAAGGATCCAGATCCCCTCTCGATCCATCCCTTCTCCGGACCCACGTGAACTTCCTAGATCTCTCTGGATGACCCATCGCTCTAGAGATGATGAGGCATATCCAAGAGAACATGGGCTGGGATGCGAAGAATTAGGACCCCGAGAGACTACGCCTCGCCAGGTATCTTCGGCAGAAAGATCCTAAGCTTGTGGTGGTACCACCCTTGGTGGACACTTTCGTGGACGTCACCAAGGCAGCGTGGAAGCGTCCACACTTGCTCCCGGCAATGCCGAAGAAAGCTGACCGCCTGTACAAAGCCCCTAGGGAGGACCAGTATCCGGCTTCACATCCTCTGGCCGACTCTCTGGTCATCACAGCCTCTCATGACCGGTCCCAGAGACCGCAACATTTGAGCACTCTGCCACCGGACCCGGAGTCCAAACAGCTGGACACTATGGGCAGGCGCACGTATGCTTCCGCTACTTGCGCCATCAGATCCCTGAACTACTTAACCCACATGGTACAGTTCCAAAATGCCTTGTGGGAGCAGGGACTGGACCTGGCGGACAAATTGCCAGACAGTGAGCAGAAGGAGGAGATGTTGCAACTCCTCCGTACGGGTTTGGACGTGGGAACCCAGGTGCTGCGAGCCGCGTACGATTCCGCGGACTCCTCGGCCAGAGCGGCAGCTTCGGGCGTATGCCTCCGGAGACACTCATGGCTCCGTGTCTCCGATTCACCCCGGACGTCCAGAAGAACATCCTAGACGCCTCTTTTGATGGAGAAGTTCTTTTTGGTGAATCCTCTGAGAAGGTCCTCACCAAACTCCAAGAGGCCGGGAAGGCGGTGAGGTCGGTCCAGGCAATGTACCGACCCAGGCTTAGTTCCTTTCGTAGGAACCAAAGCCGTTTTCGTGGCCGGACGCAGAGACAGCAGTCCCGCACCAGACCACAACAGAGGGGCTCTGTTTCTCACAGAGCCCAGGGAAAGTTGCCTGCAGGCCGAAGTCAGCGCCCAGCTAAGCCGGCTCAGCCCGCAGGCCCCTCCGCCGCCACAGCATGACTCCTTCCCGGCCCCCGCCCCTCAGGATCAACGGGACATCAAGGTCGGGGGTCGCATTGCGGACTACCTGCCAGGGCGGCAGTCCATAACCACCGACAGGTGGGTCCTTCAGTTGGTCGAAAGAGGCCACTTTATAGAATTCGCAGACAAGCCACCCTCGAGGCCTCCTCTGCTCTCCCGTTACTCAGGTCCGCACAAATTGCTTATCAGGCAAGAAATACTCGCGCTCCTGCAGAAGGGAGCGGTGGAGTATGTTCCAGAGAACCAGATAGGATCCGGATACTATTCCCACTTCTTTCTGGTTCCGAAGAAAACAGGGGACCTCCGTCCAATCTTGGACCTCAGCGACCTAAATACATCGGTCGCCTACAAACGATTTCGCATGGTGACCCTTCAGGGTCTCATTCCCATGCTAAGGCAGGACGCCTTCTTAGCGTCCCTAGACATGCAGGACGCCTACCTGCATATCCCTGTGGCTCAAACGCACAGGAGGTTCCTGCGCTTCGAGTTTCTCGGCCACCATTTTCAGTTCCAAGCTCTTCTGTTCGGACTGTCATTGGCTCCCAGGGTCTTTACCAAGTGCATGGCAGTCGTGGCAGCGACTTTAAGGAGACAGGGCCACTATGTGTTCCCGTACTTGGACGATTGGCTTCTCATGGCGCCTCAGAGGCGTTGTTGCTGGCTATCCAGAGCACCCAGGCCCTGTTCCAGTCTCTGGGCATCCTCATCAATTACTGAAGTCTCTCCTCTGCACTGTCACAGAAGCTGCAGTTCATAGGCGCAGTTCTGGACACCATCAAGAAAGCATTTCTTCTGGCGAAAGTAGGGAACGATCAGATCCCTCATCAGGGACCTCTGGCGAGAAGACTGCTCTGCCAGGGTGGTCCCGTTTGCTTCGGACACATGGCTGCGGCCATTCCAACCGTCCCTTTGGCAAGGCTCCATATGGGTAACTCTGTGGATGCTCAAGGTGCAGTGGGACCAAAGGCAAGACCACATGCAGCAGCCGGTCAGAATCACGTAATGCCATGATTCGAGACTGGCAGTGGTGGCTAGAACCAGGAACACACTCTGCGGTGTTCCGTTCAGCACGCTATCACCGAGGTGATTTCTTTCCACAGAAGCCTCAGGGCTGGGGTGGGAGCACACCTGAGCAGGGCCTGCCCAGTGAGGTCCCAGGGAACGTGGACCCCTCAAGAAGCTCATCTCCACATCAACATTCTGGAGATGAGGGCAGTCCTTTACGCCCTGCAGGCCTTTCAGTCAGAGATCCCGCCGAATACTCTCATGCTTCAAACAGACAATACGGCAGTGATCTATTACCTCAACAAACAAGGAGGCGCACACTCTTACCCCCTTTGCAGGGAAGCGATGAGAGTGTGGGATTGGGTAATCCGACACGGCATGAGCCTGATTGCAGTTCACGTTCCCGGAGTGGACAACACAATCACAGACGGCCTGAGTCGTTCCCAGGCCAAGGTCCACGAGTGGGAACTTCTTCAAGGGGTAGCAGAGGATCTGTTTCTTCGATGGGGCACTCCAGAACTGGACTTATTCGCTTCCCTATCCAACGCAAAACTGCCCAATTTTTGCTCGCTAGATCCAGGGCCTGGTGTTTCCTGGCAAGACGCGTTGTCCCTCTCCTGGGCTGACAGATTCCTCTACACTTTCCCTCCCTTCCCGTTGATCCAGTGAGTTCTTCTCAAACTGCGCAGGGAGCATGCAACAATGATCCTGGTAGCCCCATTCTGGCCCAGACAGATCTTATCTCTATCAATCTTCACCGTTCATCACAGATGGGTACTGGCGGAGATCAGAACACTGGGAGCCTTTTTTTTTTTAAAAGGATAGGTGGAGGCGACGTACTACGGGCGCCGAGGATTAGCGCCGTTAGTCTATGTCGACCCGCCCGTTTACCAGTTCTTCGCCTCCCGCCGTCGAGGTCGCCTCGGAAAGCCATGTGAAGAAATTTGACAGTTTTTAGGCCATAGCCTTTCGCGTTTGTGCGTTCAACAGTCCGTCGGTCTCCTGCTAGTTCTGGGTTCTGCCTCCACTCAACGTCGCCGGTAAGATCTTTTCATTTATTTTAAACTATAGCAACGTCGAGTCTATTTTTGGTGTTTTTTTCCGTAGGTCATGTCGTGGTCGGAGGGCAAGAAACCTTCTAAGGCGGGGCGGCCCCCTATACGTCGGTGCCCGTGCGGCCGCAACTACTCCGTTACCGACTAGCATGACCAGTGTCTCGCGTGTCTTGGCCCGCTTCACGACATGGATTTGTGCGACGCCTGCTTCTCCATGGACTACCCGCGTCCTAGAACGCGCCAGCGCTAGTAGGGCGAGCTCGCCGACTTGGGTAGGGGTTCCTGACTGGCCAAGCCGCTCTCGGCCTTTCCGGTCCTCTCCTGGTTCTATACGGACCGAGGAGGAGGGAGCCTCGGCTTCTGTAGCCCTAGCCTTGTCCGAGGCTCCTCCCGGCAGGGAGGCCCGTCCCGCTTCTCCCGGGAGGCGGGGAGCGCCGCCTTTGGCAGTCGCCCCTTGAGTGGCTCCCCAGTCTCGCTCCCGTGTCCGGAAGGCCTGGAGTCGGCGCCATCCTCAACGCTGTCGGTCAGCACCGTTCGCGGTGCCATGCCATTGTCGGCAGCAGACGGCCCCGACTTCGTCTCGGCGCCATGGGTTGCCGACGCTGCTCGCGCGCCGTGACCCTGGATTGGGCGTCGCCATGCTCTCGCCTCGGCACGAGGTAACGCGATGCCGTGGGAACGTAGTCATCTGTCGGTGCCGCCCGTTGAAGTGCTCCGGTGCAGCGACGGTTCCGTGTTTGGTGCCGAGTCCGCCTTGAGCCGTCGGGCGCCACTTCGGTCCTCGGTGCCATTCGCAGCACCGAGGGGCCTGTCGATGTCGGCGCCGAGGCTGTTGCTGGGGCTGCCGTCGGCGCCGTCTCTGTTCCTGGTACCGCCAGTGGACTTGATGGCGCCGCAGCTGGCCCTGGCTCAAGACCTTTAGCGAGCTGCCCTGCCACTTTCTGTCAGCCCGCTTGTGGGGCTGTGGGCTGCAGGTGCCGCCTCGTCACTGCTTTGACTACTGGGCTTCTTGGTAGGTCTTCCCTCCTTGCCCTCCTACCGTTTGACTTGGGGCCTCCAGACTCTACCTCTTGAGTCGGGCTCTGAGTCGAGACGGGCAATCCCCACCTCCCTCGGGGTTGTCTGCAGAGGGCGGGCAGTGGTCTCGACGAGTCACAGCCAGCCCCCTTCTGAGGAGCGTCAGGTTCTCCCCGAGGTTGGGGTCAGTGGTACTGACCAGCACGCTATGGTGCATGCCACCATTGCCATGCACCCTGGCCTTGGAGGGTTCCTTGAACCCTCGGAGGTGGTACCCCCTCCCGTAGTGTGTCTCGATCGCCCAATTTTGGGGCCCATCAGGAAGTCTACAGGAGGGGAGGGTGCTGCTCCCTGGGTCTCCCCTTCAGGGGCAGCCCAGAGCTGCCAGCTACCTAGGCTGGCCTCTCAGGGACCAGGACCCTCTCGGACTCTGGGGGTTGGGGGGTGTGGGGTTGGCAGCGTCGGCCTTTCTTTGGGGTCCACCCACCGGCCTGGGACGAGCGAAGTCGCGGACTTCAGCGCCCCCTTCCGGTTCTTTGGAGCAGGGACCGTCCTTCTGGATCTATCGGCCCCTTTACCGCCTCACGGAGATTCTTCTGGGCGCAGCCTAGGCAGAACTAGCGTGGTTTGTACAGCTGTCGGCTCCGAGTCTTCAGGGCGCCCTCCTCGGGTGTCCATGGTCCGCTCCTAGCCCTGGCAGAGGTCAGCCGACTTCTTCTCTCGGCTCTGCCCCTATCCCCTGCTGCATTCTCCAGCGCTCCCAGGCATTCTTGGTCCTAGCGGCCCTCTCCTGGGAGCAGTTCAGAGCAGTGGCTGCTCAGTTCCCTGCCTACGTTAGGGCCATGGACAGCCAGGTTTTCAACTCCCCGAGCAGCCACCCTCGGAACGCATGGTGACCTCCAGCTCCTCATCCCCCTCTTCTGGGGGAGAGGAACCATCTGTCCATATCTCTCCTGCCACTGATCTCTCCGAGTATCAGCGCTTCCTCGTGAGGAGGATGATGGAGGACCTTCACCTTTCTCCCTTGTCGGTCAGCAATCCTGAGCATGCGGCGCACGCCTTTCTAGGCAATTTTGGTGCAGCCACCCTTGCGGTGCCGCCCTGGCCTGCTCCCTTCGGAGGCGTCCATGCTTTTCTGGCAGAGGCCCTTCTCCGGAGTTCCTGCCCCTAGGGACCTCAGCCAGTGGTATTGCGCTCCCCCGGAGTCTCCAGGTTCTATGCCTCATCTGCAGTCCGGATTGACGCACCTGGACACCCCTGACGGGCTTCGCGCCCTCCACCATGACCGGCCCCCAGATCAGGACTCTTTGGATTTTGATTTCTGGGGGTGGAGGACTCTACCACCACGAGTTGCTTCTCTCATCTCTGCTCATCAGGCCACTATGCAGCCTACAACAGGTTCTTGTGGTCAGAGCTGAGTCAGATCCTAGCTGCTTTGCCTGCTTCCGGGCAAACCAGGCAAGCCATGCCACTCTCGCACGTGGCCTGGAGCTAGCAAGGCACCAACAAGGGCATCTTACAGCGCTAATGAGATAGCTACCAAGGTCGTAGGGACAGCGATCTGCACCAGGAGATCGGCGTGGCTCGCCTTTCCCGGTTGTCACCCTTGGCGGCGTGGGGTGATTTGCTCACACACCAGGAACCTATCTCTTTTCCCGGGGGGGCCGTTTGTCAGACAACTTCTTCCCCTCGGGGGCCCGTCTCGCTCTCCCCACTCTCGGGCCTCTTCAGGCCCAGATTCCCCTAGTGTATCACCACTGAGGGCTAAGGGACTCTGTCCCTTAGGGTGCAATGCATCAGCCCCTTGAGGCTTGGTACTCACCATCTGTGATGAATGGTGAAGATTGACACAGATAAGATAGAAAAATTACGTGCCTACTGTAATTGTAGTCTTTCTGTGTATCTTCACCATTCATCCCACTCCGCCACCATCCCCCTGGGGCTTCAGTCTCTGGATCTCCTCCCTCTGTGCCTACCCCTCTTTTGAAGCGGGGGTAAAGTTACGACACACAGGGGGTAGTTTCTTCAAAGGTACAGTTCAGTGGCACTCCTTCTCTACTACATATCTTCACTCCTCACGGGTGAGAGCTGGTAGTTGCCCTCCTGTTATCCATCTAACTTTAAAAAAAAAAAAAGAACTTCCCTTTTTTTCACCAAATATCTTTACAGAGAGAGTACTGAGTCCCTGTACCCTGTCCTTCTCCAAAATAGCCGACTCTGCTTTTGGGGTATTGCCAGTTATTCTGTGCCTTGAATTCTGGCAAATGAGCTTTGCTACTCCTTGCAGTTCCTATACAGTCTGGTGACGGACAAGGGTTCTGGATTCTTGTTACCTATCACTCTCTCCTAAATTCCCTTCTTCCTTTTCCAGAGATTGGGGTCCCTACCCAATTCCCTTAGTCTTACTTCCTCTATGCTGTCCTCTCAGTCGTTATTTCTCCTTTTAGTTCAGTTTCTCTCCTTTTCTGTCCTTGGACTCTCTGTCCCACCCTCCATCCCTTCCTCTTACCTCTCCACGGCAGAACTGGTAGGCGAGGCGGAGTCGACAGCCTACGTAATCCTCGAGCGCCCGTAAATGACGTCGGCCTCGAGGCCCGCTGCGATCCTTCGTCGACTCCGCCTATCCCCAATAAAAAGGCTCCACGGGGTCCTGATCTCCAGCCAGTACCCATCTGTGATGAATGGTGAAGGTGCACAGAAAGATCATAATTACGGTAGGTACGTAATTTTTATATCTGGTTCCCCTTGCTAACGCAGTTGTCCCGGGAACCTCCAGTTCCATTGCCTTTCAGCTCCCATCTATTGTCTCAAGAGGAGGGTTCGCTAGTCCACCCGGACTTACGCTCACTGAACCTGCATGCCTGGCTCCTCGAGACATAGCCATTATGCGACACGGGGTCTCGCAAGAGGTGGCGGAAGTTCTTTCCGCGGCCAGAAAACCGGCAATGCATGTGGCGTACGCCATGAAATGGCGCCGCTTTTGTTTGTGGTCGCAAGCACGCGGCCTTTCCCCTTTAGAATGCCCAGTGAAATTGGTTCTGGAATACCTGCTTTCCCTCTTCCACTCGGGTCTCGCCTACTCCTCTATGAAAGTTCACCTCTGTGTGATCTCGGCATACCACTTCCCGGTAGGTCAGCGCACAGTGGCACAACTCGATGCCTCTAGGGACTTCCTGAGAGGGGTGTTACACCTTAGGCCACCCATCAAGGATCCTGTCCCTCACTTGGGACCCTACTCTTCATCCTGGAACAACTCACGCTTCCACCCTTTGAACCTGCCGCAGATTGTGAGCTTCGTTTTCTGTTAATGGAAAGCGTTTTTTAGTTGCTGTCACGTCAGCAGGAGAATTTCAAGCTTCATGCTCTCATGTGTAAGGAGCCTTATTTAATTTTCCACCAGGACAGTGTGTCTCTGAGGACGAATCCTAAATTCCTGCCCTAAGGTGGTCTCTGCCTCACTCTCAACCAGGACATCGATCTGTCTCGTCTTTCCCAAGTACTCTAATAGAGGAGAGGTATTGCTCCACACCCTGGATGTTCACCGCTCCTTAAGGTACTACCTGAACAGGACTAAACAGCTTCGCACGTCGGAGCAGCTATTTGTATCCTTCGCTGAGAAGATGCTGGGCCAACCAGTCTCAAAGCAGACCCTTTCTCGCTGGCTTGTCCAGTGTATTTCCTTTTGCTACAACAATAAACAGAAGCCCCTTCCGGGTACAGTCCAGGGCCACTCGACAAGGGTGGTGGCTACCTCCTTTGCAGCACTGCACAATGTCTCCACCTCCGCCATTTGTGCTGCAGCTACTTGGAGCTCAGTGCACACATTTATTAGGCACTATAGCCTGGATATTACATCACGGCGGAGAGCCAGTTTCGCCCTTGCCGTTCTACAGGGTCTCCTGTCCTAGAGTCAGGACTTGCTCAAGATCTCTCCTATTTGCCTCCTCCCATGATGCTGTAGGCGGCTATTGCATGGGAATCAGTCCTATGGTGTTACCTGCTGCAAGAGCTGTATCTCGAGTAAGATAGTACAGATTACGTAAGAACTTACCGTAACAGTAGATCTTCGAGAACAGCTCTTGCAGCAAACTCCGCCCACCTTCCCCCTTGGAGGAGGTATGGCCCACCAGGCCTTGGGCAGTGAGCCAACGCCCTCTTCCTTTTCTTCTGATGGCGGATCCGGTCTCCCTTCTGATGTCATCCCTGGCCGGGAGTCTCCGGCGGAGAACTGGGGAATCTGGCGGACCGCCTCCTTATGTACTACACCTGACGCGGGGGACGGACAGACGCGGAGGCGGTCCCAGCTGAAGACTGCTAGCTAGAAGATTTCCGTGGGGTCCTGACGCCTGCCGGCTTCAGTCCTAATGGTGTTACCTGCTGCAAGAGCTGTTCTCGAAGAGCTACTGTTACGGTAAGTTCTTACGTAACTGTACGTTTCCAAACAGTTGCCGTCCAGGTGGCTCATCCAGTGTATCACATTCTGTTACCAGAAGCATAACAAACCCTTACCGGGCACGTCAAGGGTCATTCCTCAAGGGGAGTGGCTACCTCCTTTACGGCCCTTAAGAATGTGTCCACCTCAGCCATCTGTGCTGCAGCTACTTGGAGCTCTGTGCACACTTTCATCAGGCACTATTTCCTGGATATTGCATCGAGACGAAGAGCAAGTTTTGGTCTAGCAGTTCTTCAAGGACTTCTATCCTAGGCTTTGGTTTTATTAAGGATTTCTACCTTCCCTCTTCCCAATGGTGTGGGATTTCCATGATTGCTTGGGAATCAGTCCTAATGGTGTAACCTGCTGCAAGAGCTGTTTCTCGAAGTAAGATAGTACAGTTACGCAAGAGCTTACTGTAACAGTAGATCTTCGAGAACAGCTCTTGCAGAAGGTACTTTCCCTCCCACCATCCCCGCTGGAGGTAGATTCTAGTTCCAACATCCTTCTCCTAGGATCAGGTGTCTCAGCATCTCTGACTGCCATTTGATGGCGGATCCTCAGTCTCCTCTTCTGATGTCATCCAGCGGCGGGAGTCTCCGGGAGGAACTGGGATTCTGGTGACCGCCTTTATGTACTGTGCCTGACATCGGGTAGGACCGGCGTCTGGCAGTCCGCAGAATACTGCTAGCTAAAAAATTTCCGTGGGGTCCTGGCCCTGCGGCGGCTTCAGTCCCAATGGTGCAACCTGCTGTAAGAGCTGTTCTCTAAGATCTACTGTTACGGTAAGTTCTTGCGTAACTGTACTTTCCCCTCGGTCCTTCACCTTCACAAGCTGAAACCGGCAGGGAACAGAGTCTACCAGGGACTACCCACTTTTATAGGCACTGCCCAGGAAGTGAGGTCGTGTGGGTGGTCCCTGATGTGGAGACTGCTAGAAAAAAAACTGCTGTTAGAGCACCACCTATCGGGAACTCCCAGAAGTAATTACTACTGCAAGGGACATTCCTAGATCATCTACTGTTATGGCAAAAGTCTTTGCAACTGATCTTTCTAGGAGTGGTATATGTTGTTCATCCATACGGACCACCGACCTCCCGGCTGCGGACACTGCATGCCTGGCCTGGCGGGCTAAGATCTGGCGTCGTAGAGTGGAACGGGCTATATACCACCGGGGTGGGTGGGTGGAGCCAGCTTGAAGACTTCCGGTGATCCTTAAAGGAAAGGACATGCCAGTAGGTGGATCAACGACATATACCACTCTTAGAACTACTGTTACAGGTGAGTAACCTGTTTTTCTGGGAGTGGTATATGTTCATCACACGGGCGCAGCCGACCTCCCTGTCTACGGACGCACACAACCTGGCTTCCAGCGGGCTAAGATCTGGCGTCATAGGGCAGAGCAGAGGTATATACCACCGGGTGGGTGGGAGAAGCCAGCTTGAAGACTTCCGGTGAGATTTAAAGCGGAAGGGGACATGCCAAAGAGTGTGGATGAACGACATATACCACGTCTAGAAGTACTGTTACAGGTGAATAGCCTGTTTTTTTGGTTGCTGTTACTTCTGCTCGAAGAATTTCTGAGCTTCAGACCCTGATGTATAAGGAGCCTTATTTGGTGTTCCACAAGGACCGGGTGGCCTTGAGGACCAATCATAAGTTCTTACCAAAAGTGGTGTCTGAGTTGACTCTGAATCAGGACATACACCTCCCAGTGTATTATCCTGAAAACTTAAACCAGGGGAGGCTCTTCTCCACTTGCTAGATGTTCATCGCATTTTGCATTTCTCTCTGTCCAGAACGAGAGAATTTAGTCGTTCTTATCAACTTTTTGTTTCCTTTGCCCTAGGATCAAGGGGGCTCCTGTAGCCAAACACTTTCTAAATGGCTTGTTAGCTGCAACTCATTTTGTTACCAGAGGTATGACAAACTCTTGCCGGGTTCAGTGAAGGATCACTCCACAAGGGGAGTAGCGACCTCTTTTGCTGCCCTTAGAAATGTATCTGCAACTGACATTTCTGTGGCAGCCACATGGAATTCTGTTCATACGTTTATTAGACACTGCAGTCTCGACATTGCCTCCAGACGCAGAGCAGGCTTCAGCCTTGTGCTTCTGCAGAGCCCTTTCTGAGGGCACTTCCCTGCACATTTTCTGCTTCTCTACCCGAGACTAGTCTGGGTCTCCTTTACTACTTGGGACTCATTCCTATATGTGTTACCTGCTGCAAAGAGCTAACTCCTGGTAAGATAGTAAAGATCTTACTTGAGACACAACTCTTGCAGCAGGTTCCTCAACGCAAGACTGAAGCCGCAGGCATCAGGACCCACGGAAAAATTCTAGTTGAGCTGTCTTCAAGCGGGGACCCGCCGGCAGCGTCGGTCCTGCCTCCGGCGTCAGGCGTAGTACGTAAGGGGCAGTCCCGCCAAGATTCCCCAGTTCTTTCCGCCGACTTGCATGTCTCGACCCCTTCGGGTTCAGTTTCTAGCCACGACGCTGGTTAAGTGTTCCCATGGGAAATTGCTCTCTGTGTTCAGTTTTTCTCTGATGTCCTTTCCGACCTCCGGTCACTCCCCAAGTGCGCCTGGGGAAGCAGATCCCATTGAAGGATCCGCACTCTGCCTGTGTCCGTTGCCTAGGCCCAGACCACGTACGCGTCCTGCACCTTTGCCAGGGTTTCAACAGCAGAACCCGGATCCGGCAAGAAGGCCCTACAGGCATTCCTGCTAGAGGAACAACTCAAGACCATGGCTTCCAAAGGGATTCTTGCGGAGAGGCCGCAAACATGCTGAAGCATAGGAGAAAGCCCTTCCAGGTCCCTTCTAGGGCCTCCGACTCGCGCAGCTCTGGCTCCAGGTCCGACCACTCTCCTTCCCAGGCCAGCTCTCAGCCTCCCCGCTGCGGTGAGAAAGTCTTCAGGCTCCTCTACTCAGGCCAAGACTCAGGCCTTCCTCATCCTCCAAGGCCCTGGCTAGGTCTGGGATCGCCACCATCACCACAAGTCGGGTTCCTGCCATCCTGAACCCAACGTCAGGTCTGCTTCCTTGCCTCCTCTCTCACACGGAAAACCAAAGACTCACCTCACTTAGAGCGCTGGACCCGGCGCTTGGTTCGTCAGCGTCGACCTCTGCGCCACAGGTCCCCAGAGTTGTCGTCCGTCAGAAGACCGTCGCCGGCCAGGCCAACTCATGACCGGACGCCATTAGGGGGACCGGTCCCCGCTCCAATTGAGAAGAGGACCCAGACGCCTCCGACCGACGTTGGTCAGACGACCATCACTGAGGAGGAGTTAACTCAGCCCGAAGACCAGACGGGCGACCCCGGTCCTGTTGAGACTCCCAGGGAACCCTCGCCACAACCCGAGCCCCCTATGGAGCCGACGCTGGGACCCGACGACCGTCCACCGGCGCCCGGGCCGTCATCGGGCCTTTCTTTTTCAGGGGTGAAGGAGCTTTTCACTTACTGGTGGGATACCATCAAAAAGGACATGGTCCCCACTCCACCTCCGCTTCCTCTTCCTACACCGGTTGCTCCTCCGGTTTCTGCGCCCCCTTCTCCGTCTGGATCTGCAGGCCGGTTACCTCCTCCCCCCTGGGAGCCCAGAACCCCTTCAGGGGGGAGACTAGATAAAAGGAGACCTCCGTCCAGATCCTCTTGTAGGTCACCCAGTCCCAAGAGACCCAGAAGACACCGCCGTTCACCTTCGACGGAGGACATGGGATCAGAGTTTTCAACATCCAGATCCCCATCTCCCCTCTCCATCCCTTCTCCGGACCCACGTGAGCTGCCAAAGTCTCCTCCGGATGACCCTTCGTTCTCGGATATTATGAGACACATCCAAGAGAACATGGGATGGGATGCGGAAGAGTTAGACCCTGAAAGGCTACGCCTTGCTAAGTATCTTCGGCAGAAGGACCCCAAGCCTGTGGTGGTGCCACCCTTGGTAGACACTTTCGTGAACGTCACCAAGGCAGCGTGGAAGTGTCCACATTCACTCCCGGTGATGCCGAAGAAAGTTGACCGCTTGTACAAGTCTCCAAGAGAAGACCAGACTCAGCATCCTCAGGCCAACTCTCTGGTCATAACAGCCTCTCATGACCGGGTCCCAGAGACATAACATTTGAGCACCCTGCCACGGACCCAGAGTCCAAGCAGCTGGACGCCATGGGTGAGGCGCACGTGCTTCCGCTACCTGCCATCAGATCCTGAATTGTTGACCCACATGGTGCAGTTCAAAGCCCTGTGGAAGCAGGGTCTGGATGCGGCTGAGAAATTGCGGAAGGTGAGCAGAAGGAGGAGATGTTGCAGCTCCTCGACGGGTTCAGATGTGGGAACCCAGGCACGAGCTCAGTGATGACTCCGCCGGCCCCGAGCAGCAGCTTCAGGCGATGCCTCCAGAGGCACTCTTGGCCCGTGTCTCCGGTTTTACCCGGACGTCCATAAAACATCATGGGCGCCCCATTAGAGAGAAGTTTTGTTTGGTAAACCCTCAGAATATAATTACCAAACTCCAAGAGGCCGGGAGGGTGAGGTCGGTTCAGGCCATGTACCGACCAAGCTTAGTTCCTTTCAGGGAACCAAAGTTGATTTCGTGGACGGACGAGAGACAACAGTCCCGCCTGCTCCACAACAGAGGGGCTCCAGCCTCGCAGAGCCCAGGGAAAACAACCACAGGCTCTAAGCCACGCACTCCTGCTTTGTCCAGCCAGCGGGACCTCAGCCACAGCCTGACTCTTCCCGCCCCGCCCCAGGATCAACGGGACGTCATGGTCGGTAGTCACATTGCACTTCCTGCCAGGATGGCAGACTATAGCCACCGGTTCTACAATTGGTCTGAAGAGGCCACTTTATAGAATTCGCGAAAGGCCACCGAGGCCTCCTTTGCTCTCCCAGTACCGGGTCAGCACAAGTCATTGATCAGACAAGAAGTACTCAAGGCTCCTGCAAAGGAGAGCGATAGAGTCGATCCCAAAGAACCAGAGAGGACACTGATACTATTCCCACTTCTTCCTGGTTCCAAAGAAGACAGGGGACCTCCGTCCGATTCTAGACCTCAGCGACCTCAATTTGTCGGTGCACAAAAGATTTGCATGGTAACTCTTCCGGTCTTATTCCCATGCTGAAGCAGGGACGCCTTTTTAGCTGCCTCTAGATATGCAGGCCGCCACCTGCACACCCCTATAGCTCAAGCGCGACAAGAGGTTCCTGCGCCGAGTTTCTCGGCCATCATCTTCAGTTCCGAGCCCCTTCCATTCGGGCTGTCATCAGCACCCAGGGTCTTTACCCAATGCATGGTGGCCTGTGGCAGCGCCTCTCTAAGGAGACGGCCATTAATGTTCCCGTACCTGGACGATTGGCTTCTCGGCACGCCTCAGAGAGGCGTGTTATAAGGCGATCAGAGCACCCAGGACCTGTTTCGATGTCTGGGTATCCTAATCAACCACGAGAAGTCTCTCCTGGTACCGTCACAGAAGCTGCAGTTCATAGGCGCAGTACTGGACACCCGCTCGGGAAGAGCATTTCTTCCAGGCGACAGAGCGGAGCGCATCAGATCCCTCATCAGGAGCTTCGTCGAACAAGACCATTCCAGCCAGGTCGGTCCTTCGCTTGCTCGGACACATGGCTGCGCGATCTCCTGTCCCTTCGCAAGGCTCCACATGCGGGTAACTCAGTGGATGCTCAAGGTGCAATGGGACCAAAGGCAAGACCACATGCAGCATCCGGTCAGAATCACGAACATCACGATTTGAGATTGGCAGTGGTGGCTGAGACCCAGGGACACTCTTTAAAGCCCCATTTATAGCGCCCATCCCGGAGGTAATCCTCACCACAGACGCCTCAGGTCTAGGGTGGGGAGCACACCTGATGAGGTGAAGTCCCAGGGAATGGACCCTCTGGAGGCCCACCTCCACATCAGCGTCCCTAGAGATGAGGCGGTCCTTTATCGTGCAGGCATTTCAGTCAGAGATCCCATCGAGTACTCTCCTGCTTCAGACAGACAACACGTAGGTGATGTATTACCTCAACAAACAAGGAGGCGCACACTCTTACCCCCTTTGCAGGGAGGCCATGAGGGTGTGGGATTGGGTAATCCGACACGGTGTGAACTTGATCACAGTACATGTTCCCGGGGTGGACAACACAATTGCAGACGGCCTGAGTCCACGAGTGGGAACTTCTTCAGGAGGTAGCAGAGGATCTGTTTCTTCGATGGGGAACTCCAGAATTGGACTTGTTCGCTTCCCCATCCAACGCAGAACTGCCCAATTTTTGCTCGCTAGATCTAGGGCCTGGTGTTTTCTGGCGAGACGCGTTGTCCCTCTCCTGGGCGGACAGATTCCTCTACGCTTTCCCTCCCTTCCCGTTGATCCAGAGAGTTCTTCTCAAACTGCGCAGGGGCATGCAACAATGATCCTGGTGGCCCTTTCTGGCCCAGACAGATCTGGTTCCTTTGCTAATTCAGCTATCCGGGAACCTCCGCTCCGTGCCATTCAGCTCCCATCT
Organism: Neoceratodus forsteri; assembly: GCA_016271365.2. Lineage (NCBI taxonomy): Eukaryota > Metazoa > Chordata > Ceratodontiformes > Ceratodontidae > Neoceratodus > Neoceratodus forsteri. Next base: position 211,573,384 of record JADMNL010000024.1, on the reverse strand, counting down.
CTTGTCTCAGGAGAAGGGTTCACTGGTCCACACCGGACTTGCGCTCACTGAACCTGCATGCATGGCTCCTAGAGACACTAGCCATCTTGCGTCACGGGTCGCAAGAGGTTGCGGAAGTTCTTTCTGCAGCAGCCAGAAAGCATCAACGCATGCGACGACGCCATGAAATGGTGCCGTTTTGTCTATGGTCGCAAGCACGCCGGCCTTCCTCTTTAGGTTGTCCGTGAAAGCGTGTTAGAGTACCTACTCTCCTTTTCCGCTCGGGTCTCGCTTACTCCTCTATTAAAGTGCACCTCTGTGCCATTTCAGCTTATCACCTCCCGGGACAGCGCACAGTGGCACAATTAGATGCCTGTCGAGAATTCTTGAAAGGGGTGTTACATCTTAGGCCGCCAATTAAGGACCCAGTGCCTCCATGGGACTTGCTCTTTGTCCTGGAGCAACTCACACTCTTCCTCCCCCCCTTTGAGTTTCCGCCGCGGATTGCGTAGCCGCGCTTTCTGGTCGTGGAAAATGTTGTTTTTGGTTGCTGTTACGCTAGTGAGAAGAGTTTCTGAGCTTCAGGCTCTCATGTGCAAAGAGCCTTATTTAATTTTCCACGGACAGAGTTTCCCTGAGGACTAATCCTAAATTCTTGCCTAAGGTGGTTTCCACACTCACTCTCAATCAGGATATTGACCTGCCGGCTACTTCCCTAATTATTCTAATAGAGAGAGGCGCTACCACACCCTGGATGTTCACCGCAGCTTAAGGTACTACCTGAGCAGAACTAAGCAGCTTCATACTTAAGCAATTTTTCGCTTCCTTTACTGAAAGGATGATGGGCCAACCAGTATCCAAACAGTCCCTGTCTGCTGGCTTGTCCAGTGCATCTCATACTGTTATGATATCAAGCAAAGCCCTCCCAGGATCAGTCTGGGGCCATTCCACTAGGGGTGTGGCCACCTCCTTTGCAGCACTTCGAAACTTCTCCACCTCTGCCATTTGTGCTGCAGCCACTTGGAGCTCTGTTCATACCTTTATCAGGCATTATAGCCTGGACGTCGCTTCACGGCGAAGAGCAGGCTTTGGCCTGGCGGTGCTACAGGATCTCCTGTCCTAGATTCAGGACCTGGAACGTTCTTTCTAATTTCCTCCTTCCAGAATGTTTGCAAGCGCTACTGCTTGGGAATCAGTCCTAATGGTGTAACCTGCTGCAAGAGCTGTGTCTCGAAGTAAGATAGTACAGTTACGTAAGAACTTACCGTAACAGTAGATCTTCGAGCAGCAGGTACCTTCCGCCCACCTTCCCCTTGGAGGAGGCATGGCTTAAGCCTTTGTTAACAGGGAAGTTTTCCGTTTGTCTTCTGACGGTGACTCCTCTGTCTCCCATTTCGATGCCAGCCTGCAGCGGAAATCTCCGTCCGGAGGAACTGAGAATCGTGGGACCGCCTCTTATGTACTCGCCTGACGCCGGAGGCGGACAGATGTCGGGCGGCCCCGCTGAAGATAGCTAGCTAGAATTTTTCCTGGGGTCCTGATGCCTGCGGCTTCTAGTCCTATTGGTATAATCTGCAGTAGAGCGCTTCGAAGATTCATTGTTACGTAAGTTCTACGTAACTGTACTTTACTCAAGAACTTACCATAACAGTAGATCTTCGAGAGAAGCTCTTGCAGCAGGTATGGTTTCCACCCACCTTCCCCTAGGGACTCTCTCTCTCACTTGGTTTGCATTAGCAACGTAGATTGCTCTGTGTGGTGTTGGCCTCGGTTCTCTGTCCCTGATCACCTTCATCCTCTGTCAGTCTCCTGGGACGCCCTCCTCTATAACCCGTATGTGACTTTGGGGTGCGGTCCTCGCCATAGACTGCTAGCTAGAAGTTTTCTGTGGGGTCCTGCTGCCTAACGGGTACAGTCCTATGTGTTACTCGTTACAAGAACTTCTCTCAAAATCTACTGTTACGTAAATTTTACATAACTGTACTATCTTCAAGAGAATCTCTCATCAGGCCATGCCGCCCACCCTCCTTTCCCTTTTGGGTCTGCAACACTGGACTTCTGTGATGCTATCTCACTTCTTTCATTTTCTAGTCCTCTGTCTCGCCTGCTTTTTTGCGGGCTGGGTTTTCTCCTGGTTCCCTAGAGGAGGTCCTCTGAGCAGATTTTCATTGGGGAACTGAGAAGAGGGTCCACCCACGTTTGTGTATTTGCTGACATCGTCATGGACAGCTGCTGGCAGACTGCTTGCAAAATTTTCTGTGTGGTCATAAAGCCTGGTGGCTATTAATTTGAAAGGTGTGGCCTGATGAAACAAATTCTCTCAAAGATCTGCTGTTACAGTAAGTATGTAACTGTTCTGTATGAAAGGGTACAGGCTGCCTCCAGAGGTAAAATAGAGGCCTACATCCACCCCTAGGGATGGTATCTGATCTCTGCCTTTTTTAAAATACCCACAGGACACTACATGCCTGATTAGTTGGCCCCAATTCATGATTCAGGTATCTTAGCTCTACCCTGTCTAAGCCAGCCAGTAGGCCACTACTCTGTGGAAGTCGAGGCCATTAAGTTACAGGGGTATCAGTTGTGTTTACAGATACAGCTGTTAGGACACTATAGAATTATATGTGTGTAAGAATTCTCAGCTGTTTATAGACAGTACTTCCAAGTGTTTTTTCCTTGCCATGTCTCCACTTTTCTTTGAAGCCATGGATGGTACTGTTTTCTCTTTAATTCGAATTGTAATGAACTTGGTATATGAAATGTATTGCAAAAGTTTGAAAATATAATAGAAAACTTTGATTACAAAAAAGGGCAGCTATCACTGATATTTTTGCTTCCCTGGGACCTAGAGTGAGGATATCCTGATATTCTCTCTCTCTAGGGCCCCATGGGCAAAACTGTTCTCACTCTAAGTCCTCATTGGCTGCATTAGACAGTGCAAGCAGTAGAGTTCAGTTTTTGAAATGCACCAGCTCACTTGAGTGCCAGTTGCTGCTCTGCACATTTCAAGCCTTCACACACACAGCTGTGAACTCGAACTGCACACTCCAGGAAGAAAAAAACATCCACAATGTTAGATGGCTGCTATAATATTTTCCCTGCACAACTCCAGTGCTGCTTAAGTTCCCAGAGTATCCCCCCCCCCCACCACCAAAAAAAAATAGTTCACACCTTTATTTCAGTATAGGTCATCTCCAGAGTTTAGAAAAAAAAATAGGACCCCCACCTCAAACAGTGTTTGATTTTTCAGATCACTGCTGTAAACTTTTCTTTACACAACTGCAGTGTTTATTTCTAGCTGTACTGAATCCCCAGCCCATGCTCCGCCCCAGCATTATTCTAGCCTTGACAGGCACTTTTGTGAATTTCACGCCAACACTTCTCTCCTTTACCACACCAGTAGTCCTTATACAGAGTTCCTTTTGCTACACGATCCGATGTTCTGACCCCTCCCGGCAGCATCGCCCAGATGAATGTGCTGAATGCACACGCTCCAAGTCTCAGATGTAAGTGTGTTAGACAGCTCATTTTCCTAAGTGACTTTATTGTCAGCTTGGCTCGTGTCCCTCTTCTGGATAACACCTTTGTAAGATACTGCATAGAATAATGATAAACTACTCACTTTTCGAGTTACCGGTACTTTGGGCACCATTTGGCAGTGTGTTGGCACAGTGAATGCCGCATGCATTGGTCAGCTGATAAGAGGGTCACAAAAATCCAAAATGTTAAAGAAAAAGTAAGTAAATGTAAAATGAGGTGCATTTTAAGACTTTTTTTTGGGGGGGGAGGGGTAGTATAACATAAATTGCACTTGCCTCGGGCACACTGTGAATATTATTGATATTTACCCTCGTCACATTTGACCTGAAGAACATCACTCATTTCATGTCATGAGGTTAAATGTCACTATGGTAGATATCAGCAGTATTCGCAGTATGCCCGTGACGTATCCCATGGATATATATATATCAGGAGATCTGTCTATCTCAGGAGCCCATGGCCCTTGATCAGGTGAAATCTTCCAGTTGGTGGTGTGGCGTGGCTTCTTTGCTGCATTGAGCCGCCCGCCCATCTGCCTCCTGCTGCAGCTCAAAGGACTCCAGGAGCCCACGGCCCTTGATCAGGCGAAATCTTCCAGTTGGCGGTGCAGCTTCTTCTTTACTGCACTGAGCTGCCTGCCCATCTACCCCCCTGCCACAGCTCAAAGGACTCCAGGAGCCCACGGCCGTTGATCGGGCAAAATCTTCCACTTGGCGATGCAGCTTCTTTACTGTGCTGAGCCGCCTGTCCATCTAATGGACTCCAGGAGCCCCATGGCCCTTGATCGGGTGAAATCTTCCAGTTGGCAAGGTGGCTTCTTTGCTGTGCTGTGCTGAGCCACCCACCCATCTACCCCCCCTCCTCCCCGCTGCAGCTCAAAGGACTCCAGGTACGGACTGGCTCTTTTGAATCCAGGTGCCTTTCCAGTGGCTGAAACATGACTGGCTCAGCTTCAGCACTCGCTAGCTGATTGGATCCTTGCTTTCCGTGCGGCCATTCAGAATAGCGGAGCTGCCACTTGCTTCCAGGGACCTGCTGCAAGGAAAGCCATGGCACAGACTTTTTAAATTTAATTTCACGTGTAATTTTAAATCTGTTTAAATCAACTGTTACCTTCCTGATGTATTATTTTTAAAATGCTTACACTGTCTCCTCAAATGTACTTATTGCTTTAGCCGTGCTGGTGACTGAATTGTACTCAGTATTCGGGTCTGGTTAGTGTAGTCAGTCTGGCTGTGCAGTGTTCCCCTGGGACTATTATTTAATTTCCATGCTGCTCAGCGATACTGGGCTCCGCTGGGCTACTAATGTAATTCCTGCTGCACTACGACACTGGGCTCCCCGGGCTACTAATGTAATTCCTGCTGCCCAGCGATACTGGGCCCCTGGGGCTACTAATGTAATTCCTGCTGCTCAGCGATACTGGGCTCCCCTGGGACTACTAGTGTAATTCCTGCTGCTCAGCGATACTGGGCTCCCCTGGGGCTACTAATGTAATTCCTGCTGCTCAGCGATACTGGGCTCCCCTGGGGCTACTAATGTAATTCCTGCTGCACTACGACACTGGGCTCCCCTGGGGCTACTAATGTAATTCCTGCTGCACTACGATACTGGGCTCCCCTGGGGCTACTAATGTAATTCCTGCTGCTCAGCGATACTGGGCTCCCCTGGGGCTACTAATGTAATTCCTGCTGCACTACGAACACTGGCCCCTAGCTACTAATGTAATTCCTGCTGCTCAGCTGATACTGGGCTCCCTGGGGCTACTAATGTAATTCCTGCTGCTCAGTGATACTGGGCCCCTGGGGCTACTAATGTAATTCCTGCTGCTCAGCGTGCTGCTGGGCTCCTGGGGCTGCCAGTAATTGCTGCTGCGCTCACGATACCAGGCTACAGAAACCTAAGCTGCTTTTAAATCAACCCAGCAACAGATATCCTATAGGGAGTGAGTGTTCAGATAGCCTTATCTGCATGCTCATGCTCTAATTTATTTAGCGTTGACTTCAAGCCTGGTTTTTCAGCCCCTAGTGACAACTGCCTCTCATAGCCTTAACTGATAGTATTTGTCTTTTCTCAGATCTGCTCCAAATTTCTCTTCACTCCCTCTCACTGCTTAATTTCCACTGTATCCCACCCCAGCTCTCTGCTGTCTCCTTGCAAACCCCCACCTTCTCCGTCTAAATCGACTCCTGCATAATTCACTCCCCTTCCCCTCTACCCCATAGCTGCTCACACAAACAATCTCTCTGAGCTTGCCTCTGCCACCACATCCTACCCCCCTGCTGTCTGTCTTCCTTTGTCCTAATCGTCTGATACACCCCCATTAGTGCTATTTAATTAACCTGTGTGCCTCTCCTCTTCCCCCTCAGGAGCCCATGGCCTTTGATCGGCCGAAAGCTTCCAGGTGGTGGTACAGCTTCTTTGTGCGCTGAGCCGCCACCCATTTACCCCTGTCAAGCTCAGAGCACTCCAGGTATGGACTGGCTCTTTCGAATCCAGGCGCCTTCCCAGTAGCTGAAACATGACTAGCTCGGCTTCAGCACTTGCTAGCTGATTGGATCCTTGCCTTCCATGCGGCTCTTGGAATAAGTGGAGCTCCACGAGGCTTGCTTAGGGACCTGCTGCAAGGAAAGCCATGGCACCGGCTTTTAAATTTAATTTGGTTTAACAGGTGTAATTTTTTTTATCCCACCTGACCCTATTAAATCCTCGCAAGCCCCTCTGCCACTTGTCCCTACCCTGATTAGCCTTAGTCCCCAGCCACTCCTCTGTCACTTTGAATTACTTCCACCACAGTTTACAGCACAGCAAGGCACTTACGGCCTGCTGCAACAGTTGGCTTGTTGTTCAAACAACATGAAGTCTTGCTGTATTCTGACGGTAGCAGTGAGTCCCAACCTTCGAACTGCCCCGGAGATGAGAGTTAACTTTCCATGCCAGGCATGGAACGCTGAGCTGGAGCTCGGTTGAGACTCTGTCTGTTGCTGTTTAAACTCAAACCGTTAGATTCTTTACTCCGCCTCACTGAACAGTCGCTCCGGAGATTTCTCCTTCTGCTTGGTTCCATTTGTCAAAGTACCGCTTTTCTCGGTTTTCAACCGAATTTAAACCGTAACCTGTCGGTTCAGTCTCTCTCTGTGGTATTTGTGAGTACTAGATTGGTTATATTTTGTTCTATTCTGTGTGGAACTTGTAAATGGTTCATCGGTTCGGTTTGAACCAATCGAGTTGTTTAAAAAATCTTAATTTGTACTTTTAGAGTGTGGTTACCGGTTCTTATCGGTTCTAAAAAAAAAAAATGGATTTTATTACAGTGTTTTCCACGACCCGTGACACGGTCAGGAACCGATAAGAGGGTCTTGCCTGGCGGATTGCCATAAAAGGGTAAGTTTGGTTAGGACTGGCACAATGTCTGAGAAACCCAAAAGAAAAACCGGGCCCACTGGGTTTCAACACTGTAGTGTGTGTGGGGAAGTCTTTGCCAAGGCTGACCCCCACACCACCTGTGTTTATTGTCTGGGGTTTGACCACCTCAATGCAGACTGCCAGATTTGTAAAATTTCCTGCAGCTACCCTAGAAAAGTTGGTAGGCTCAGGAAAGGGAGGCCAAAAGTCCGCTGAACGGATAACCAGCCGGGTTCAAACCGAACCAGAAGGAGTGCCCTCTGACCAGGGCGAGACTTCTTTGGGCAAAGGAGAGCGATTCAGAGGAATCGGTTCTGGCTAAAAGAACTAGAAAAGAAAAATCAGCTGGTGTGGAGCCAAAACTTTCCTCTCCACGCTGAAGAAATAGCCAGCGATCAAATTGTACAGTCGATTTCCCCGGTTCCGACCGAACTGGCACCATCAGGCAGACGCTCGGTTCGGCCGGTTCCACCGGTTCAAGAGTATGATTTAGAGGAATTTTATGAACCGGAGGAGGAGGAAGAGGAGTATGAGGAAAGTGAATGTGGTTTTGAAAGTCTGGATGTGCCTATTGACCCAGACATATCCCCAGACAGACCTTCAGGAGTGTCTCCCCCTAGGCTTTGAGTCCTCCTCCCATTTCATGTTTTATAAAAAAGTGGCTGAAACACTCCAGCTTCCTATGGAAGAAGCTGTGGATGACCAGGAGAGCCTGACTATGTAGAAATGATGGATATCACAGAGTCTAGGAGGCTGTCTATTCCCTTGCACAAATCTTTTGGGAAACAAACATTTAAGATTTTAAAGATTCCTAACACTATACCTCCTGTGGATAAAAGAATGGACAAGAGGTATACATTGTCAGGCTCAGACACTGAGTTCCTTACACAACAATGCAGCCATGTTGGGGTAGTGCAGGCTGCAGCCTGTGATAAGGCAAACATTCCCTTGGCTTCACACCCCTGGACAAGGACTCCAGGAGGATTGATGCCATGGCAAAGAAACAGTACATGGCAGCATCCTTGGGACTCAGACAGGCCAATTATATGGCCTATACTGCTAGGTATCAAAAATCCAGATGGGACACTGTTATGGCTTTAGCAAAACAGGTCCCTGGCCAGCTTGCCAAGGAGCTGGAGCAGGTGGCTGCTGATGGTATTGTGGCATCCAAGGTGCAATTCCATGCTGCAGTGGACTCCAGTGATGTTTCATGTAGAGTCATGGCTACATCTGTGGCACTTGGAAGAATGGCTTGGCTCAGATGTACTAGCCTGTCACAGGATACCCAGACTAAGGCCATGGGTTTTCCTGTTGTGGGTAATTCTCTGTTTGGGGAGCAGACAGAGAATTACATGAAGAAAATGCACGAGTATAGGACCACCTATAGGAGTGCACAGGCCAAGGAAAGGCAGGCCACTCCTCAAAGGCAGCTTCCAAGGGGCAGGTCTTTTCATAGGCCTTTCTACCAAGCCCTGGCCTCCTCTTCTGCTTATACCCAGAGGGGGTTCTTTAGAGGGAGAGGCAGACGGGGTACAAGCAGGCCTGCTTCCACCCCTCAGCCCAAAGCCCCTGCCAAACAGGCACCCTGATGGGGTTGCCAGGGCTGATTCTCAACTACCTGTAGGAGGCAGGCTGGCTTACTTTGTCCAGGACTGGGAGTCTCTGACATCAGACAAATGGGTCCTGGAAGTAGTAAGCCAGGGACTGGTTCTCAGCTTCAAAAAGTTTCCAAAGATAAGAACCAGATCCTTTCCACCTGCAAATCCTTCAGAGACACTTGCCTTAGAGGCAGAGGTCTCTTCCTCCTAGCTCTCAGAACTGTGGAAGGGTTCCTCCCACACCAGGGCAAAGGGTTGTACTCCAGGTACTTCCTTACCCCAAAAAAGACAGGAGAATGGCGGCCCATCCTGGATCTCAGATACTTAAACAAGCACCTTTTAAAACCAAAATTCAAAATGGTGACTCTGGGAATTATTCTACCCTCTCTAAGGCCAGGGGACTGGCTAGTGTCCCTGGACCTCAAGGATGCCTACTTCCATATTCTCATCAGAAGCTCCCATCAAAAGTACCTCAGGTTCGAGCTGCCCTCAGGCCATTACCAGTTCAGAGCAATGCCCTTTGGCCTCACCTCTGCTCCAAGGGTATTCACAAAATGCCTGGCAGTGGTATTTGCTTCTCTAAGAAGGCAAAGGATTGCCATCTTCCCTTATCTGGATGACTGGCTCATAGTAGGCCAGTCCCCAGACCAAGTCAAGTTACACTTACAGATAACTCAGCAACTGCTCACTTCTTTGGGTTTCCTTCTGAGTCTTTCAAAGTCAGTTCTAGAGCCTGTCCAGCTCCTCACCTTCATAGGCACAGAGCTAGGCACAGAAAAGGCCAGAGCCTTCCTTCCCCTGGACAGGGCAAGGACCCTTGTCTCTCTGGCCTCCTCATTCACCCTTCAGGTGTCTCGACCAGCAAGGCATTTTCTACAGCTCCTGGGGCACATGGCTGCTTCTACAGCAGTAGTGGGGAGCAAGATTATAGATGAGGACATTCAGTTCCATTTGAGAGCCTTCTGGTCTCAAAGGAAGGACCCTCTGACCAAATTGATCCCAGTAACTCAAACCCTGATCCAGGCCCTACAGTGGTGGCAGGATCAGAACAATCTGAGACAAGGGGTTCCCTTTGTCACTCAGTCTCACTCTTTAATCCTTACTACAGATGCCTCCCTCTTGGGGTGGGGGGCTCACATGGGCGACCTGACCACCCAGGGGTTGTGGTCCCCTCAGGAATCTCTGCTTCACATCAATCTGTTGGAACTCAGAGCAGTATTTCTAGCACTTCAAGCTTTTTCCAAATCTGTTCAGAACAAAGTTATCCAGGTCAGAACAGACAACACCACCACAATGTGGTACATCAGCAAGCAAGGAGGCACTTCATCTACGGCCTTGTGCACCGAAGCAATGAAGTTGTGGTCTCTGGCTTACTCCCTGAACACCTTCCTCACGGCAGTTCACCTCCCAGGCAAGGACAATGTCCTGGCAGATGCTCTCAGCAGGATATCCCAGGGCCATCACGAATGGTCACTGGACCCCCTGGTCTTGGAGGTGATATTTTCCAGATGGGGCACCCCGCAGATAGATCTTTTTGCAGCCCCAGACAATCACCAAATTCCCTTTTTGCTGCAGGCCCCAATGTTGGGCTCAGTCCCCCTGGATGCCTTAGTTCTCAGTTGGGAAGGGAAGTTCCTGTATGCTTTTCCCCCTTCCTCTCCTGTTCAAAGTGCTAGTCAAAATCAGATCTCAACCCTGCAAGATGATCCTGATTGCTCCAGACTGGGCCAGACAGCCCTGGTGTCCACTCCTACTGTCCTTAGCAGTCCATCTTCCCCTGTGTGTTCCCAGGAATTACAACCTGTTAACCTGTGCTCAGGGGAGGGTTTGGTACCCGAACCTCAAATCTCTCAATCTCAAGGCCTGGCTCTTGAAGAGTTAGAGTTTGCTGATTTACACCTCTCCCAAGGTGTAATGGATATTCTGAAGGCTTCTAGAAACCTTCCACCAGGACTACTTATAATTCCAAATGGAAAAGATTTTCCATATGGTGCTCTGGGAAGCTATATTTCCCAGAGTCTGCTGATCTGCCCACAGTCCTTGATTATACGGTCCATTTAAATAGCTTGGGGCTGAGACCAGCTACACTGAAGGTGCACCTGGCAGCTGTTTCTGCTTTTATGTCAGCAGGTAAGCCCTCTCTCTTTCAGCTCACCCTGTATTCTCCAAGTTTTTCGAGGGATTGCTTCACACCAACCCTCCATTCAGGGACTCTGCCCCTGCTTGGGACCTTAATGTTTGCATTGCTCAGCTTATGCAACCCCCTTTGAGCCTTTGTTTTCAGCAGAGCTTAAGTACTTGACTTGGAAAACTGTGTTTCTGGTAGCCATCACTTCTGCCAGACGCATAAGTGAATTAAAAGCTTTGTCAGTGGAGCCTGATTTTTATCTCCTTTCATAGAGATAAGGTGGTCCTCAGGACTAACAGGAAGTTCTTGCCTAAGGTGGTTTCAGATGTCCACCTTAATCTGTGTCTCTTCTTATGTACTTCACTGACCATTCCTCCTCTGGCGAGAGGAGGCTGCACAGTTTAGATATGAAAAGAGCCCTTAGCTACTACATAGAGCGACCAAGGGTCACAGGTGTGACTCCCTCCAACTGTTCCTCACTTATGGTGAGGTTGGTAAAGGAAACCTGTCACTAAAGATCCATTGCCAGGTGGACTGTCTCTTGTATCCAGTTTTGTTATGGAAAACTGGGTAAGGTTCCACCCTCAGGCCTGAAGGCTCACTCTACCAGAGGTACAGCTGCTTCCTGGCTGCTGCCAGGGACATCCTATTCTGAGATATGTCAAGCAGCTACCTGGAAACAGTTCACACTTTTGCAAAGCATTACTCCTGGATATCCAGGCTAGGAGTGATGCTCGGTTTAACACAGCTGTGCTTCGAGAGCCTATTTCTAAGTAGGTTCTGTCCCTCCTCCATGGAGACTGCTTTGTAGTCTGCTACTGTCAGAATACAGCAAGACTTCATGTTGTTTGAAGAAAAAATTACTCACCTTAGTAATGTTGTTTCTTCTAATGGAGTCTTGCTGTATTCTGACCTCCCCCCGCCTGCCCTTCTCAGAACCTTTGTTTTTGGGATGTGGGTGGGCAGTGCAGTGTTGGCACTCAGTAGGTGCCCACCTTGTTGTTTTCACCCCTTTTTTTCTTTGGGTGAGTTGGTGGTGTGTTTTTCATTATTTGGGTCTCCTGACTTGAGTCTTTATTTTGGGACCAAAAAATGTGTTTTATGTTTAGTAGCCAGTTGGCTAGTGTAGGTTTACAGCTTCCAAACAGGACCTTAGTGAGTTTAGCTCGTAAAGATCTGATGGTTGAGTTTAAACAGCAACAGGCAGAGTCTCAACCGAGCTCGAGCTCAGCGTTCCATGCCTGGCATGGAAAGTTAACTCTTTCATCTCCGGGGCAGTTCGAAGGTTGGGACTCACTGCTACTGTCAGAATACAGCAAGACTCCATTAGAAGAAACAACATTACTAAGGTGAGTAATTTTTTCTTCCCCACTCTACTCAGAATGCAGGCACCCAGTAAGCTGACATCTCTACTTTTCCTCATCACTTGTCTTGTGGCCAAAATAGGCTCAGAGCATGGAGTACCTGGACTGCACCACTCTACCACCTCTGGCTTCTCCTTGTATGTGTCATGCCTTGTGGCACGAGCCTGGATCCTAACCGGCCACAAGCCTTCTAACTTCCTCCACGACATAAGCCTTTTAACACCTCCCAGGCTACCCCTAGCTGCTCTGCTGTACTGCCGTACCTTCATAGCGAACACCTGCAAACCCGCCAAGGTAAAGTCTACTGGCAACACCTGGATGCATTTGTCATGCTTCCTCAAAAAGCTCATCTTGCTATTGCTCCTAATGACCGAGCGATGCACAAACCCAGGACCACCCAGTACAGGCGCCCCTCTAGGCTGGGATACCTCAAAGTGTCTTGCTAAATATTGGTAGCCTTCTACCCAAGATAGCGCAATTCAGGCCTGGGTTGAGCTGCTCAATCCCGATATAATTGTGCTCACCGAAACCTGGCTGTCTCCTAAGACCAGTGAGGCGACTGTAGTCCTGGATGGCTATACCATGTTCAGTCAGAACCGGCTGTCCAGACGAGGGGGTGGTTGGCTGGTCTATCTCAGGAGCACGATTAAAGGTCAGTTACTGCCAAGCAGCCTGAAAACCAAGGAGGCACAAATCCTAAACATAACACTCACCATAGGTCTTCAAAATAAAACTCTACTGCTCTCAACAGTATACATACCCCCAAATACAATACCATGGGCCTTGAGCAGTTCCTAAGCATCCATGGGCAGGCTGGACATAACTGGGAGCAGATTATTGTTGGAGACTTCAACGTAATTTGGCAATCCCAAGATACGTCAGTAGTCAGAGACCAGATAACTGACCTTTACCCTCACGCAAATGGTGACACAGGCCACTAGGCACAAGTTCTGGACAGACACCAGCACCCTTATAGACTGACTACTCTACCCATCTGGGACACATCTCTGAGGTAGCAGTCTTACCAGACTCCTCAGTGATCATTCACCGATAATGTTTACCTGGACAAATAGATTCAACAAGTACCCCCTCAGGTATCTAGAAATAGATCACTAAGAACTGGGCAATTAGAGGCCTTCAAACAATATCTGAGGCTGTCAGACTAGTCCCCCTCAACAAGATCCTGGACGAGAACCAAGTCCTTGACTACTTCGAGACTTTCACTAAGGCATGGGACATCTTCGCCCCGTACAGGACCAAAAAACTCAAGAGGGTCCACCAACTAGTTGCTCTCAGGGTCCCTCCTCTAACTCATGCACCTCAGAGATATGTGACACAAGGCCAAGGCAACGGGGATGCAGGCTGACCTCACTGCATATAAGGCAGCCAGAAATAAATGCATGAAGATTATTCGATCAGACAAAGCCTCATACTACACAGATCTCTGACGAATGAACTGGGGTTATGGTAGGGAGTTTTGGAACTCAGTGAAATCACTAAAAGGAAAGGCCTCCAGAGCTCCACCCAACGTGATCCAAACTGCTACGGGTCACTCCAGGAGCCTAAGGACATTCTGAATGTTTAACTCTTATTTTTGCTCCCCTGCTGGAGGAACTCTCTCCGGCAACCCCTACACTCTCTACCTCCCGCTGTGACAACCTTCATCTGCTCCCCTCACTCCGACCAGCTACTCCCCCAGGTCTAAACCCCTGGGGAAGGGCCGCCATATCTTCCCAGAGCGCTCTATCTGCAAATGTTGAGTGCCGACCGGAGTGTGGGGCCGGGGAAGAGTGAGGTGCCCAGCATTGGGAGTGTAGTGCAAGCGGTGGTGCCATCGCCTATCCGCAGAGGAGGGTTTTCTGTTTACATCCCTCATCCCACCCGCCCCAGAGTACAGTCATGCAGTGATGTCTCAAGACGTCTGTCGCAACTCCTCCCCTCTACTTTAGTGCCCAGACGTGCGCACATCCTCCGGTCTCCACCAGGGGACACTGTTGCACTGGGCAGTTCCAGGATCCCTCCTCAGAGAGAGCAGTCCCGAGGCGCTCAATCCTCCCTCCCCTGACAACCCAGTCTTGTTCCCAACCCTGGTGCCAGCATGGCGCAAGGTGTGGCGTCCAGCGCCTCAGTCCTCAGCGCCACCGGGCCGGTTGCAAATGCTTTTAGCCAGGCTTTCACCGATCTTAGTGCTGTGCTACCCAACAAGTATGTCACCCCCCACACACACGCACACACGCACACACACACACACACACACATTCACACACCTGTATCAATTATGGCTTGGTGATATATGGGGCTGACTCAGACACAGCCCTAAAAAGGTCCAAAACACTACTCGGTAAGGTCTGCCGACTGGTCCTCAGAGCAGGCCATCGGACCCACACATGTCTCCTCTAAAAAGAGACAGGGTGGCTTCCTCTTCACCTTCGGACTCATTACCAGCCTGCTTACTAGTAAAAAAAAATGCCTGTTAGGGCTGGCACCTAACTCTGCCTCTAGCCTGCGTTACAACCCGTCAGCACAAGAAATGCTACTAAAGGGGGTTCCAGGTGCCTTTCAAACGCACTTCACTAGCCCAGAGATCCCTCTCCTTCTGAGGACCCAAGTGATTCAGTGATCTACCTACCTTCCTATTGGAATGCAGCAAACTATGACATTTCAGATCTGGCCTTTTCTCCCTCCTTGCACATGAAGATATCTGTGGCTGCCCTATCTAACCCTACTTGGCCCTTATCCACCCTGCCCTATTGTTCCATCTCTCCCAGTCTTGCTGCCTCTCTTTTCTTCATTCCCCATCTAGCTTCCCTCCCTCCCCCTTCCTGGACCTCATTTCACCCTTCCTATACTTGACTGCTCCTGTTTACCCCTTCCTATCATGGCAACTCTTCCCATCACCCTACTGCCTTCCCCACCCTCCTCTACATGATTGACAAAGCCCATTCGGCTGCTCTTTCCCCTTCTCTTGCTGTAATATTGGTGTTCTCACTGTATTGTAAAGCCTGTAACCATGCACACTTGTGTTCGATCCATATTTTGAATTTCTGTAGTTTTTGTACTGTTTTGTTTAATACTGTATTGCATTGACTTGTATCGCTTTGCATTATTTTATCCCTACCTGACTTGGAACCTTTGAAAGCAGGTCCTTGGCTCAAAGGTATTAATCGAATCTGAAATAAATGTATATAGTTTGTGTGTGTGTGTGTGTGTGTGTGTGTGTGTGTGTGTGTGTGTGTGTGTGTGTGTGTGTGTGTGTGTGTGTGTGTGTGTGTGTTTGTACAGATAATCCACTACAGGGCATATGGTCCTGGTCTGATATATGCATGCCTTGGTGTCAGTGAGGCTGCAGACAGAATGTGTTGAAGCACCCAAGGTGTGCATACATCAGAGCATAACCACATACCCTGTAGTAGATTATCTGTCTAATAAACTAGCCAGAATTGTTGTGGGGGATGAAAAATAAAGAAATGCAGGTATGCAGTCATTGCAGGAGTGTGTGTGTGTGTGTGTGTACATGTACACATAGGTATATATTCTTGTAATTAAAATTGGTACACTAATGATTAAGTATTTTATGTATTGGCTTATAACAGGCACTTGACTATTTCTTGTTGCTCTTTAGAATCACGCAGATCTTACTTCGAGAGGAAACTCTTGCAGCAGGTAACACATATAGCACTGGCGCTGGCCAGTGACAGGACCCCACGGCAAACTTTTTCCAGCAGTAGTTAGCATGGACTGCCCATCCTGATGTCCCACGTGGTATAAAAGGGGAGACTGTCCCAGCGTGCTCCAGTTCTTTCCCGCCGTCAACGCGCGTACGTTGGCTCCACAGCTCTCCCTCGTAGTTTGACTGTTTTGGGAGAATTTTTCCTCTACTCCAGTCATTTATTTTTGTCTGCCAATCTGCATGTCGACTACCTCGTCCAGGGACACAAGTGAATGCACCTGTGGAAAGCAAATTCCTTCGAAGGACGGACACGAGGCCTGCGTCTGCTGTCCAAGTCCGGACCACAATACCCTGTCCTGCCCCCATTGTCGGGTGTTCAACAGCTGGACCCGTGTCCACAGACACAAGTCCCTTCAGGTTTTTCTGCCTTGAGGCCATACAGAGGGATTCTTCACCCACCGAGCCCATAAATATTCGGGTAAATCTCGTACCCCCAAGCCGAAGGACAAACCGTGAGTGGGACAGAGACAGGGAAAGGTCGTCTTCCGGATTCCACACCGCCTCCAGATTGGGCTCGTCAGGCCACGACTCCCGCCTTATGGTAGTCAAGGCATCGGCCTCCTCCAGAGCTTCGTAGTCTTTGGGTCATTCTGCCATTCTTCAGCCTCTCAAGATAAAACCTTCTTTGGCTTCATCAGGCCATCCGTCCGACCAAGGTAAGTCTATCACCCCCACGTCGCCTCTATGTGGGTGCCAACCACGGGAAAGAGCAAGAGTCATGGGGCCCCTGATGGAGCTCTTCCTCCCTCCTGCAGGCATGCCCACAAGTCCTCGAACCGGTGCCGTGTGCCATTGGCCGGACAAACGTCAAATCCTGTCATTGGGCTCTGCGTCCCTTGGACCAGCCCTCCCAAGCGATGTCAGGAGTCCCACTGGTAAGCTTGCGAAAGTGCCTCAAAGGCTCTGCCGCGCCTCCAACTAAGTCACAGTCACCCTGGCCTCTTCTCAAGGTCTGACACCAGGGGAGACAAAGCTCTGACGTCAGCCGACCAAACTGCGTCCCTTCGGGCACTGACGACAGCATTGATATCCAGACCACACCAGTTTCGCCGCCTGCCTGCCGACGCTGGACAGTACTAATGGTGCCAGAGCAGGTCCAATACCTGACCCGGCACCAAGCTCCCGTAAATTGAATATCAACCAGGTCAGGGACCTTTTTTCCCATTGGTGGGAACCCATAAAGCCTGACATTCTCCCCGCGCCGCCTACACTGCGCACTCCCATAACCCTGGATCCAGCACCAGTATAGGAGACTCCAACACCTGTGGAAGAGGTCACTCTACAATCTTCCTTGGATGGGGATAAGGGGAAACGTCCACCTTTGGGCAAACCGGGAAGCGAATGGAGAAAAGGAGGCACCACAGATCCCGCTCCAGGAGCTCCAGCATTTCGGGCACAGGCGGCACAGACATAAGCGGAGGCGTAGATCCTCCTCAGTCTCCTCCACAGATTCTTACCACACCACATCTTCTTCTGCTACCTCCTATGAGGAACCTTTGTCCGAACCTGAGGATTTGCCCAAATCACCTCCAGACAACCCGTCCTTCATGGAGGTAATGAAGCACATTCAAGCAAACATGGGGTGGGACATGTAGGACTTGGACCCCGAAAGAATGTTGTTAGCCAAGTACCTCCGACAGAAGGATCCTAAACCTATTGTGATCCCTCCCATGGTTGATACGCTGGAGGACGTCACTCAGGCCATTTCGTGATGCCCCACTCGTCCACAGCTGCCCCTAAAAAGGTGGACCGGCTGTACCAGACACCGAAGGATCGCCCTTTCTTGGCTGTTCAACCTTCCACAGACTCGGTGGTTATTTCAGCAACTTGCGATCGTTTGCAGAGGCATAAACATCTGAGCACCCAGCCGCCAGATAGGGAGTCCAAGCAGCTGGACTCCATGTGCAGAAAGGTGTACACGTCTGCCACCTGCAGCATCAGGAGCCCAAACTTCCTGACCCACATGGTCCAGTTCCAAAATGCCTTTGGGGAACACGGTCAGGACGTACTGCAAGGAGTTCCCAACTGCCCGAAAAAGGCAGAACTTGCTAAATTACTTCAAACTGGGTCAGACATAGGCACGCATGTGTTACGGTTTGCTTACAACTCTGCGGACACATCAGCTAGGGCAGCGGCTATGGGTATCTGTCTCCAGCGCCATTCCTGGTTCTCGCTGGATGTTCAGTCTAACATCCTTGATGTGCCCTTCAAGGGCTCTATTCTCTTCAGGAAGACACTGAGCGCATTATCAATAGATTACAGAACTCCGGTAAGGACATCCTTACCATGCAGTCTATATTACCGCCCATAACAGACAGTTTTGAAGGTCTCGTTTTGTGGCAGAGGGGACAACAGCTGCAGCAACCTTTTTTTCAGCAACCCCAGGCTCAGCGAGGAGGCTTTGGTCGACGTAGTGGACCCAGGGGATCCTCGGCCTTCACCTCTCGACAGGCTAGGTCTGTCCCAGCCTCTTTCCCTCCCCCTCCAGCAGCATGACTTCCAGCCAAACCCACCTCTCTGCAGCGCTGCGGGAGAGAAGGTGGGAGGCTGCTGCTTTCATTATCCGGAAGCCTGGAGACAAGTGACCGCTGACCTGTGGGTTCATAAGCTTGTAGAACACGGGCTCTCTGTAGAGTTCGTGTCTACCCCTCCGGACAGGCCTCCACCCCCATCCCGTCATTGGCAGAACATGTAGCCCTCATCTGACAGGAGATACAGGCTGCTGTCCAAGAACGCATCAAGGCCGTTTCTCCAGAAGAGAGGCACTGGGTTCTATTCAGATTCTTCCTGGTCCCCAAGAAATCGAGACCTAAGGCGATCCTAGACCTAATCGACCTGAATCTGTCAGTCGCATACAAACATTTCAGGATGGTCACATTGCAAAACCTGATCCCGATGCTGAAACGGGGAGATTGGCTCGCATCTCTTGATATGCAAGATGCCTATTGCCACATTCTCATAACTAATGGTGACCGAAAATACCTTTAGTTTGCTTTTCTGGGCCGATGCTTCCAGTTCAGGGCCCTGCCCTTCGGACTCTCTTCAGCACCGAGGGTGTTTACGAAGTGCCTGGCGGTGGTGGCTGCAGCACTTCACAGGATGGACCATTACGTGTTCCCATACCTGGACGACTTGCTGTCTGTGGCACACTCTAGCGCCCTTCTCCAGGCTGCTGTCTGGGACACCTGTGATTTCTTCCGGAACCTGGGAATCACTGTCAACCCAGCCAAGTAGTCTGTCAGCCCAGTGCAACTCCTTCCATTCATAGGAGTGCTCCTAGACACTGTTCAGGGGTGGGCCTTCCTACCTCTGGACCGGGCAGAGCACATTCAAGCTCTGGCCAAGCAAATTTATTCTGTCTGCACCGTTACAGCCAGACTGATTCTCCGGCTGTTGGGCCACATGGCTGCTGCCATCGTGACAGTTTCCTTCGCCAGATGCTGAGTGAGGACCATTCAGTGGACTCTTCGGGTGCAGTGGGACGACGTGGACTTGCCTCTCTCCATTACAGAGCTGGTTTGCGAGGAACTCCTCTAGTGGAGGACATCCCAAACCTTACTGGAGGGGATACCTTTTCAGAAGGAAACTCCCGGAAAGGTCCTAACCACGGACACTTCCAGTTTGGGATGGGTGGGCTCATTTAGGAGCTCACAAGACACAGGGGTCCTGGTCTCCAGCTGAGGAATCTCTCCATATCAATGTTCTGGAGCTAAGAGCAGTGTTCTATGCTCTTCAAGCCCTGGAATTATCGCTCTCATCTGGTCAAGTGCTGGTCCAGATGGACAACACTTTGGTGATCTTCTACCTCAACAAGCAAGGAGGTACACACTCTTACCCCTTTGCAGGAGGCAATGAGGGTGTGGGAGTGGGCAGTTGCCCACCAGTTGACCATCACAGCGCACACATTCCAGGTGCCAAAACACACTCGCAGATCGCTCAGCAGGACAAAGTCACGAGTGCAGTGGTCCCTACTGCAGTTAGTTGCAGACTACCTTTCGCAAGGTGGGGAACACCAGAGTTGGATCTCTTTGCGTCTTCTGTCAACGCAAAACTGCCCAGTTTTTGCTCGTTAGATCCCGAGCCTGGTGTTTTTGGCAAGATACATTGTCCCTCTCCTGGAAGGAGATTCCTCTGCGCCTTTCCTATGTTTCCACTCATTCAGAGATTACTTCTCAGAGCACAAACAGAGGAACCACCATGATCCTCATTGCCACTGTGGCCTGCCAGATTCGGTTCCCCTTGCTACAGCAGCTGGTGGTGGGCTTGCCAGTTTGCTTCTCTCTCATTCCATCTACTCTCAGGATAGTGGGACACTTGTTCACCGAACCTGTGGTCCCTTCACTTTCTTGCTTGGCTCCTCAAGACTTGGCCAAGCTCCGATTTGTATATCGGACAAGATAGCCGAAGTCCTGGTGGAGGCAAGGAAGCCCTCCACGAGAGCTGCCTACTCTATGAAGCAGAAACTTTACTGTCTCTGGACTACAGCGCGCAGCATAGATCTTCTGGCCTGTCCGATCAACACTCTGCTGGAGTATCTTTTATCTCTGTTGGAATCTGGGCTCAGTTACTCCTCCATAAAGATACACCTGGTCACTCTTTCTACCTATCATGTCCCTGAGAGCAGAAAAGTGGCTCAATTGGAGATTACCTGCCTTCCTTGGGCATCCTTCACATAAAGCCCCCTATTAGGGACCCTGTGCCCCTTGGGACTTTCCATTAGCCCTGGAGAAGCTCACCCCAGACCCGCCACAGACTGTGAGCTGCGTTTTCTGTTTTGGAAAACATTTTTGGTTGCTGTTACTTCTGCTCAAAGGATTTCTGAGCTACAGGCTCTGATGTGTAAGAAGCCTTATTTAATTTTTCACAAAGACAGGGTGGCTTTGTCTGCCAGTTTCTCCCTAAAGTAGTGTCAGAGATGACACTGAACCAAGATGTTCAGCTTCCTGTCTACTATCCTGGCGTTCCAACTGGGCGGGCGCTTCTCCATACTATGGACATTCTCTGCGTTGCGATTTTACTTATCTAGGACCAAGGGTGCCAGATCGTCCGATCAGCTGTTTCCTTCACCCCGTTCCTTAGGCAGCCTGGTTTCCAAACAGACCCTCTCTAGGTGGCTGGTTCACTACATTACTTTCTGCTGCCAAAAGCATAACAGACCTCTACTGGGCCCGATCAGGGTCATTCTACCAGTGTGGTGGCGGCCTCCTCCCAGCCATAAGAGGGTCTCTCTCCGGACATCTGTGTGGCAGCCACATGGCACTCAGTCCACACCTTCATCAAGCACTACAGCCTTGATATTGCATCCAGACATAGAGCGGGCTTCGGCCTGGCAGTGCTGCAGGGTCTGATCTCATAAGATCCTCCTCTCCCTTTCTCTGTTCCTCTCCTACCTTCCTTAGCAGTTGTCTTAAGTTTATACTGCTGGGGACTCGGTCCTATATGTGTTACCTGCTGCAAGAGCTTCATCTCGAAGTAAGATAGTACAGTTACGTAAGAACTTATCATAACAGTAGATCTTTGAGAGAGGCTCTTGCAGCAGGTATGCATCCCTTCCTCCTTCCCCCAAGAGAGAGATCTCTACATCAGCCGAGTGCAATTTTTAGCTTGCTGCTGAACCAGTATTGGCCTCTGACTGTTGTTGGTTCCGCTGTCATCGCGGGGTTTTTCACTACTCCTGCTGGTTCTCCCGGTGTACAAGAACTGGAGCATGCTGGGACCGCCTCCCCTTTTATACCACATAGGACGTCGGGGTGGGGCCAACATTGGGATGGACAGTCCCCGCTAACTACTGCTGGAAAAAGTTTGCCATGGGGTCCTGTCGCCGGCCAGCGCCAGTCCTATGTGTGTTACCTGCTGCAAGAGCTTCTTCAAGATCTACTGTTAAGTTCTTACGTAACTGTACTTTCCCTTCCTAGTTCGAAAAGCTTTGTTTATGAAGTCGCAGTTATACAACCTAGTGTTAATGCCACGCAGGAAGTCCAACACTGAAAAACAGGCACATGAAGAAAAAACACGTAAACCATTTGAGCAGCGCTACAGGGAGTATGAGAGAAAGGGCTCATTTCTTCAAAAAGGAACAGTAAAATCTTCCATAATTTATAATGTTAAACGAGTTCCAGGGATTATTTATTGGGGGTGTTCTTTGATATTTATCCTCAGTCATACATTCTGTGGACTGACTAAATAGAGGATTGGACCACATAATGCTAAGATTTCATGCTGCTAGCTTCAGCTCTTCAGGTTACCATATAGCTGTATATGTGACCAGTGGTCAGGGTTCACTTACCCCATACTGTAAGACCCATTGACATTGTTGGAGCGAACAGAAAATAAAATCATAGTTAAGGGTGAAGAGCATTTCTTTTTTTGCTCCATACCCTTTGGGTTCAGGGTTCTGACCTTGAGCAGTCCTGTGCAACTTAGAGAAGACCCTCTTAAGGTCTCAAGGCGCTCTTATTGAGATTTTCTGCATGATCAAGTAGTTTCAGATTGTCATTTAAGCCTTCAGTGGCACTGTGGGACTTTTGATAACACTGTGTTCGCGACTACCTTTAAACATTATCTTCGATCTTGAAGTCCCTTACAATTAAGACTTGTTTTCTTGTAGCTGTGTGGCAGCAAGCTCCAGGCTTTCATGTAAAGAACCTTTTCTTATTTTCTATGAGGTCAGTTTTCCTGTGTACTGTTCCTTTTCTCCGAAGGTACCCATTTCTTTCAGTACCATCCAAGGGGTTACCGTCACTCCTCCTAAACCAGCTAACAAAACAAAAAGCTGCTTCATTTGTTAGACTTGCATGCCATGGAAGTCAGTAGATACCTGGTCAGAATGCAGCTTCCACATGTTTAGAGTGCTCTCTTGCTCTGTGGAGCAGCAAGAAAGGTTGGACAACTTTCACATTCTCCTGGCTAGATGATCAGATCATGTATAATAAAAGCTTGTATTACTGCTAAGCTTCAGCCACCTGTGTCAAATAAGATGCATTCAGCGAGCACTGGCAACTTCCTGGGAAGGAAGTAAGAACAGATGCTTCTGTATGAGGACCTTATAACAGCTGAAAGTTGGTTAGTTACGTTTCTGTGTAACCAGCCTTCAGCTAATGTGGCAATATAGGTGAACTGAGCTGTCTTTCAACTGTCACTTGTAACACAGAGAAGGGAAAGTTAATTGATGACATATGACCCCCCCCACGTGGGGATGATGTAATAACTGTAATAACCTCTTATCGCTAAACCCAGTGGCAATGTTGGAACTACCAAACAAGAAATTAGTCATGTGGATTTTCATTTCTTTTGTTATTGTCCTAGAACGAAAGGATTCTGATGACAAGAAAAGTAACAGGAAGTCCAGTGGTACAGAAAAACACAGCGAAGAAACTCCATCTGATTTCAAAGAAGTTGATTCTCCAAATCTCGAGGTCAATGGGACCAATGAAGACATAAAATCTGAAGGTGACACTCAGTCCAATTAAAACTGATCTGATATGACCTCAGATCAGCCTGAGGTAAGTGCAATATTTCTTTCTTGCTTAGGCCTTTTTTGTTGTTGTTTGACAGTGCAGCGTAAGTATGCACAGATGAAGATGGAACTAAGCAGATGAGAAGAAATTTAAAAAGCACCCTTCTGAAGGAAAGGATAATGTAGTCCTGCAAAACATTTTGAGGTACATTGTTTTGTCTCAGATATTTTGTACCCGTTCCTAGAACTCATCCCCAATTTTTTGTGCCTCTTTGGATCTTAATTAGTTGTAGTTAAAATAATCACCATAGAAACTTAAATTGAACCTTTTTAGGCATTTTTCATATTTTTTTATTTCTATAAAATTCAAAAAGTTGAGCATAATTGTTTTATTAATATTTTAAGTCCTTTGATATATTGGCAGACTCTGATTTAATTATAAATATTTTGTGAGGCACATGTTGGACTACTTATTATCATTTTAACTGCCAGTCTATCTTTGTGAAGGATGTTTGTAGTTTTTTTTTTTTTTTTTTTCTTTATTGCCTTGCATTCTAATGCAGTTTGTTCTGTAACTCGAGAGCCAGTAGCATTGGAGTGATGGAAGTGTAGGGTTTATGAATTATTGCAGCTGACTACCATATCTCACACAGCGTTGGTGTTGTGAGCGGCCCATGAAAAGCCAATTTAAAAATCAAGGATTCAGTCATACTGTGCAGGTACTCATGCCAGGTACTCCTTTCTCTACCCACATCCATGTTTGAATGCTGTTGCCTGTAAAGTGTAAGCTTGCTGTTGTGTACAATTTTTTTAGTAGAAAGTGAGACGTTTTTCTGTGTACTACAGTATATGAAACTGCTATTTTTATTACGTTAACCCATCGGAATTTTCTTTCAACTTGTGTGTAGGGATGCAGTGCTGCCCAGAATTAAATTTCTTTTAAGAGTTATTAAAGCAATAAAAACAACATAATAATCGCCTTCTGTTACATTCATTGCATTGCAAGCCTTTAAGAGGTATGTGCTTAATTTTTCCTGCTGTGAGGAGAATTAGTAGTCAGCCATAGGCTTATATAATAATGTCATGGCTGCTTCAAAAAAAAAAAAAAGTAAATAGAAAGTCAGGTATCACAAAAAGTTGTGTATTATGCAATCTGGTGATTGTTTGTGGAAATTAAATAAAGTGCAAATAGACTGTGCCCCAATCCTGTAGAAATTAGTTTTGTAGTCATTAATTGCTTGTTGGGCTAGTCTCCACTTTCTTAAAAAAAAAAAAAAATCCAAAAAGTAAATTATTTTCTTCAACAAGATCATTTACATTCTAAAGTAAAATCTTTTTAAAAAGCTGATAATGTCGTGTTCACATGACGTTCGGCAGACTAAGTTGAGCATCCGGAAGAGAAACTAATCCTGATTTAATGGCTCATTTGAGTATTATAGCACATCAGCTAGAAATAGTGGGATTGGACACCAGAACTACCAGGCCTCCCCTTTTCTTAAGGATGCTTGTAGTTTTAGACCTAATGAAGTTTGGTAAAAGAAACAGAAATTAAGAGTACATGTTTTGTCCCAGTACTTTGATTAAGTTGCCAGTACTTGTTTTGTGCATTCTAATGGTCTGTTTTCCCAACACTTTACACTATAGGACTGCCTCATGAAGAGTTTACGAAGAAAGCCCGAAGACAGCGTAACATGAAGCTCTGCTGCTTAAAACGAGGTGAAAGACAGCTGTAGTGGTGTAGAAAATATAAACAGCTCAGTTAGAATTTTTTTTTTATGAAATTCATTTCAGGACTGATGTATCGTTTTGATTTTCTGGAGCACAGAGATAATTGTTATGCTAGCATACATGCCACTGAGAAACTTTCTGTATTTGTGTTCCAACGTTTCTCGGCTGTAAACAACCAACAGTACCCGAAGATGTGGCTTACTCAGTGTTAAATTGCAAGTTCTTTCAGTAACCCCCCCAAAAAAGCACTAAATGTTAGTACAGCTTGTTTGTATAAGCCCATTTCTAATGATGCCCCCCTTTTTTACATTTTTGCACAGTAGGCCAATAATTCTGCAGAAGTGGGAATAAAGTTTTGAATTTCTGTTTCGAATTTGATGGCTTTTGTCACTCAAGGTTTTAGTGTTGAATCCATTTTCCCAATAAATTTAATAACGTGTTAAACTTTTACATGTTTCTTGACATTATTGATGTGTTTCCGTGTCTCATTTCTAGTCAGCTGTATGTTAATCAAAGAGGAGTAAGGCCTTAGCAGGCTAAAATATTGATACCTTCACAGATCGTAAATAGTTTGTGCAGACATGATTGCACTCTAGCAGTGAGAGTGCATCAGTGATGTCCTACAAATTGCATCATTTCAGCCTTGAATATCATGTTATGATTCAAACTCTGCAGTGTGGTCACACTTCCCTTAGCATTCTAAGAGATTTCTTTCTCCACTGAAGAGATCAGTCGTACCAGATCCCTGTTCCAGTCCCTATGGCTGTCATCTTAGTTTCAACTATGTATTATTTCGCAAAGTTAAAAAGTTTATTCTGTACTCTTGAGTTAGTTTGGTTGTATTCATTTTAGTATTTGAAATACAAATTCCACTTTGAGTCCTGGAACTGGGAGATGCACTTTTTTGGGGGAGGGGTAGAATGCCAGTTTTAAAGAGTGATATTGCAGTTTTGTTCAAACTCAGCAAGTTCTGAGTTTTTTCCAGCTCAAACTTCAGAGCAAGACTCCTACGAGAATTGCAAGTGAGAAATTGAGGAAACTAAATGCCATAGAGAAAGTACATTACCTAGCTGGAAAAGGGCTTCTTTCAAGACACTTTCTTAATCAGAAAAAGAGAATGGAGACTCCTTTTTTTTTTTTTTTGGTTACTTGGGGCTCTTGAACAGGCACCTGAAAAGGGAAATTTCAAAATGGTACCACTGCAGACCCCGTGACCTCATCCCTACAGGTAAGGAAATTGGTTGGGGTTGCTCAGCCTATGGATACATATTTCCACCTCCCATATTTAAGATTTAGAGTAGGGCATGCTCATTACCAGTTTGGAGTATTGTCTTTTGGACACACTGCAGCACCATGGTCTTCATAAACTGCCAGTATGCGGGTAGGGGTTGTCTGTTTCCTTCAAACAACATGAAGTCTTGCTATATTATGACACATGCAGTATAACCCCAGGTTAGAACTGCTCCGGAGGTGAAAGAGTTAAGTGCATGGAATTTTGAGCACGAGCTCGGTTGAACACTCTGTCTGTTGTGCTTTAAACCTTAACTGTCAGATTCTTTACTCCGCCTCACTGAACAGTCGCTCCGGAGATTTCTCCTACTGCTCGGTTCATTTTGTCGGTTTTAAAGTGTTTTTTCTCGGTTTTTAAACCGCATTTGTTTTAAAAATCAAACCGCAACCGGTCGGTTCAAGCACTGTCTGTGGTATCGTAAGTAAATTAAGGTTTTACATTTATTCTGTGTGGAACTTGTAAATGATATTATCGGTTCAGTTTTGTACCGATCAGGTTGTTGTAAAATTACTTCAAACTTCATTAGAAGTGCGGTTCCCGGTTCTTATCGGTTCTAAAAAAAACGGATTTCATTACGTTTTTTTCCACGACCCATGACACGGTCTGGAACTGATAAGGGTGTCTTGCTTGGCTAAGGGCTGTTAACGGGCAAGTTTTCTGGTTAGGCTGGCATTATGTCTGAGAAACCCAAAAGAAAAACCGGGCCCACTGGGTTTCAACACTGTGATGTCTGTGGGGAAGCTTTTGCTAAGGCTGACCCACACACCACATGTGTCTATTGTCTGGGGTTTGACCACCTCAATTCAGACTGCCAGATTTGTGTCAATTTCCCTGCAGCTACCGGGATAAGAGAGTTGGTAGGCTCAAGGAAAAGGAGCTAAGAGAATCCGCTGATCCAATAGCCAGCCCGGTTCGGTGCCAACGAACTAGAGGAAGTCCCCTAAACAAGGTGAGTCTTCCTCGGGCAAAGGAGAGCTGACTCGGATGAGTCGATTCCAGTTAAAAGGACTAGGAAGTCAGCAGATTTGGAGCCAAAATTCCCTTCTCCAACTGCTGCAGAAATAGCCAAAGCGATCAAAATTGTCCAGTCACTTTCCCCGTTCCGACCGAACCGTCACCATCAGGCAGGCGGTCGGTTGTCGGTTCCTCCAGTTCAGGAGTATGATGTAGAGGATTTTTATGTACCAGAGGAGGGGGAGGAAGATTTTGAAGAGAGTGAATATGATTTTGACAGTCTGGATTTGCCCATTGAACCGGACATTTCTCCAGACAGACCTATAGAAGTTTCTCCCCCTAGGCTTTCTGACTCTCCTTCTCATTTTATGTTCTATAAAAAAGTGGCTGAAACCCTCCAGCTTCCTATGGAAGAAGCTGTGGATGACCAAGAAGGGCCTGACTATGTGGAAATGATGGATATCCCAGAGTCTAGAAGACTGTCTATTCCTATGCACAAATCTTTCAGGAAACAGGCAGTAAAGATTTTAAAAAACCCCCATTCTGTACTTCCTGTGGACAAGAAAATGGACAGAAGGTACACTTTGTCAGGCTCTGACACGGAGGTTCCTCTCACAACATTGCAGCCATGTTGGGGTAGTGCAGGCACGCAGCCTGTGATAAGGCAAATATTCTTTAGCTTCACCCCCAATAAGGACTCCAGGAGGATTGATGCCATGGCAAAGAAACAGTACATGGCAGCATCTTTGGGATTCAGACAGGCAAATTATAGGCTTATGTATGAAGATATCAGAAATCCAGATGGGACTCTGTTATGGCTCTTGCAAAGCAGCTCCCTGAACAGCTTGCCAGGGAGCTGGAGCAAGTGGCTGCTGCTGATGGTATTGAGGCATCCAAGGTGCAATTTCATGCTGCAGTGGACTCTAATGATGTATCTTCCAGAGTCATGGCTACATCTGTGGCTCTTCGTAGAATGGCTTGGCTCAGGTGTACTAGCCTGTCACAGGATACCCAGGCTAAGGCCATGGATTTTCCTGTTGTGGATAACTCTGTTTGGGGAGCAGACAGAGAATTATATGAAGAAAATGGATGAGTACAGGACTACCTATAGGAGTTCACAGGCCAAGGAAAGGCAGGCCATTCCTCAAAGGCAGTTTTCAGGGCAGGGCAGGCCTCTTCACAGGCCTTTTACAAACCCAGGCCTCCTCTTCAGCCTATGCCCAGAGGGGGTTCTTCAGAGGGAGAGGCGGAGCGGGTGTGAGCAGGCCCGCTCCCACCTCTCAGCCTAAAGCTCCCTGCCAAACAGGCACCCTGATGGGCTGGCCAGGGCCGATTCTCCACTACCTGTAGGGGGCAGGCTGGCTTACTTCTTCCAGGACTGGATGTCTTTAACATCAGACAAGTGGGTCCTGGAGTAGTAAGCTAGGGACTAATTCTCAGCTCAAAAATTTCAAGGATGAGAGCCAGATCCTTTCCACCTGCAACTCCTGTAGGCTCTGCTTGCAGAGCAAGTCTCAACCCTCCTGGCTCTCAGAGCTGTGGAGAGGTTCCTCCCTACACCAGGGCAAAGGTTGTATTCCAGGTACTTCCTTACCCCAAAAAGACAGGAGAATGGCGGCCCATCCTGGATCTCAGATACCTAAACAAGCACCTTTTAAAACCAAAATTCAAAATGGTGACTCTGGGAGTTATTTTACCCTCTCTAAGGCCAGGGGACTGGCTAGTGTCCCTGGACCTCAAGGATGCCTACTTCCATGTCCTCATCAGAAGCTCCCACCGAAAGTACACGAGTTCGAACTGCCCTCAGGCCATTACCAGTTCAGAGCAATGCCCTTGGTCTCACCTCTGCCCCAAGGGTATTCACAAAATGCCTGGCAGTAGCAGTTGCTCATTTAAGAAGGCAAAAAGTGCCATCCTTCCTTACCTGGACGACTGGCTCATAGTGGGCCAGTCCCCAGAACAAGTCAAAAGTACACCTTCAAGTCACCCAGCAGCTGCTCACATCTTTAGGCTTCCTTCTCAATCTTCAAAGTCAGTTCTACAGCCTATTCAGTTTCTCACCTTCATAGGTGCAGAACTGAACACACAACAGGCCAGAGCCTTCCTTCCTCTGGAAAGGGCAAAGACCCTGGTTTCTCTGGCCTCCTCCTTCACTCTGCAGGTCTCTCGGCCAGCAAGGCATTTTCTGCAGCTCCTAGGGCACATGGCTGCTTCCACGGCAGTAGTGCAGGGAGCAAGATTTTCAAATGAGGGACATTCAGTTCCATTTGAGAGCCTTCTGGTCTCAAAGGAGAGATCCTCTAACCAAGTTGATCCCAGTAACTGTTTGTTGTTGTATTTCATTCTTTGGTCCCCTGACTTGAGTCTTGTTGGGACCATAAAATGTGTTAGTATTTAGTAGCCAGTTGGCTAGTGTAGGTTTACAGCTTCCACACAGAACCTTTAGTGAGTTTTGCTCATAAAGATCTGACAGTTAAGGTTTAAAGCACAACAGAGTGTTCAACTGAGCTCGTGCTCAAAATTCCATGCACTTAACACTTTCACCTCCGGAACAGTTCTAACCTGGGGTTATACTGCATATGTCATAATATAGCAAGACTCCATTAGAAGAAACAACATTACTAAAGTGAGTAATTTTTTCTTACTTAGATGACAGGCTCATTTGTGGCAGATCTCAAGAGAAGGCAGTACACTCATTTCAGACAGTAGGGGGTACACTGCAGGGAATAGATTTCCTCTTATATGACAAAAAAAAAAAAAATCACTTGGAGCCTGGACAGATCCTGAATTTCATAGACGCAGAATTGAATGCACAGCTGGGCAAAACTTTCTTCCCCTTGTAAAGGGCAGAAACACTAATCTAGTGTGCACATTCCATACAGGTCAATCGGGGAACTGTATACGAATTCCTGAAGCCTCTAGGCCACATGGCTTTAACCACAGCAGTAATACCTTTGGCCATATTACTACTGAGGGATATCGGGTACCACCTTAAAAGGCATTAGTGCCAAAGAACTGCTTGACAACAGCAGCAAGTACCAGTATCAAGTCAGTTGACATAAGCACTACTGTTGTGGAAAGAATTAGACAGCCTTAGACAAGGTGTTCCCTTCCTTCAGTAAATTCTAACTACAGATGCATCTCTCCAAGGTTTGGGAGGGTGTCCGGAAGAAATAACAAAAATGGGGCATGGAATCTACAAGGGAAAAAAGAGCACATAAACTGGCTGGAACTCTGAGCAGTTCTTCTAGCGATGAAGTCCTTTTCAAACAACATGAAGTCTTGCTGTATTCTGACATATGCAGTGATGTCCAACCTTTGAACTGCCCCGGAGATGAGTTAACTTTCCATGCCAGGCATGGAACGCTGAGCTCGAGCTCGGTTGAGACTCTTTGTCTGTTGCTGTTTGAACTCAAACCGTCAGATTCT
This sequence comes from Neoceratodus forsteri, assembly GCA_016271365.2. Classification (NCBI taxonomy): domain Eukaryota; kingdom Metazoa; phylum Chordata; order Ceratodontiformes; family Ceratodontidae; genus Neoceratodus; species Neoceratodus forsteri. The sequence continues at coordinate 211,542,782 of JADMNL010000024.1, read as the reverse complement.
TTACTCCGCCTCACTGAACAGTCGCTCTGGAGATTTCTCCTTTGCTTGGTTCAAGTTTGTTGGTTAAAGTGCCGTTTTCCTTGGTTTTCGACTGAATTTAATCCGTTAACCTGTCTGTTCAGTCTCTGTCTGTGGTATCGTGAGTACTAGATGGGTTTATTTTCTTGTTCTTCTGTGTGGAACTTGTAAACGTGGAATCGGTTCGGTTTGAACCAATCAGGTTTGTTCAAAAAAGTTTATTCTACTTTTAGAGTGTGGTAACCGGTCCTTATCGGTTCTAAAAAAAAAGGATTTCATTACGTGTTCACGGTCAGGAACCGATAAAGATGTCTTGCCTGGCGGATTGCGAAAAGTGATGCGTTTTGTTAGGACTGGCCATGTCTGAGAAACCCAAAGAAAACCCAGGCCCACTGGGTTTCAACACTGTAGTGTGTGTGGAGAAGCCTTTGCTAAGGCTGACCCCACCACCTGTGTTTGTTGTCTGAGGTTTGACCACCTCGATTCAGACTGCCAGATTTACAAGAATTTTCCTGCAGCTACCGTGGAAAGAGAGTTGGTAGGATCAGGAAAGGGAGGCCAAGAAGTCCGCTGACCCGGATGGCCAGCCCGGTTCGGTTCCAACCGAACCAGAAGGAATGCCCTCTGACCAGGGCGAAACTTCTTCGGGCAAAAGGAGAACCGACTCTGAGGAGTCTGTTCCGGTTAAAAGAAAAAGGGATAAATCAGCCGGTGCGGATCCACAACTTCTTTCTCCGACCACTGTTGAAATAGACAAAGCGATAAGGATTGTTCAGTCACTAACCCCGGTTCCGACTGAACCGCCACCATCGGGAAGGGGCTCGGTTCGGTTGGTTCCAGATTATAATTTAGAAGATTTTTATGAACCGGAGGAGGAGGTAGGAGAGTATGAGGATAGTGATGGTGATTACGAAAGTCTGGATGTGCCCATTGACCCAGACATCTTCCCAGACACCTTCAGGGGTTTCTCGTCCTAGGCTTTCTGAGTCCCCTTCCCACTTTGTTTTACAAAAAAGTGGCTGAAACTCTCCAGCTTCCTATGGAGGAAGCAGTAGAGGATCAGGAGGAGCCTGATTATGTTGAAATGATGGACATCCCAGAGTCCAGGAGGCTATCTGTTCCCCTCCATAAGTCTTTTGGGAAACAGACAATAAAAATCTTAAAGACTCCTAATTCCATACCTCCTGTGGACAGAAGAATGGACAAGAGGTATACTCTTTCAGGCTCAGATATGGAGTTCCTTTCCCAGCAATGCAGCCATGTTGGGGTAGTGCAGGCTGCTGCCTGTGATAAGGCAAATATACCCTTGGCTTCACACCCCCCAAATAAGGACTCCAGGAGGATTGATGCCATGGCAAAGAAACAGTACATGGCAGCATCCTTGGGACTCAGGCAGGCTAATTATATGGCCTATACAGCTAGATATCAGAAATCTAGATGGGACACTGTAATGGCCTTAGCTAAACAGGTCCCTGGCCAGCTTGCCAAGGAGCTGGAGCAGGTGGCTGCGGATGGTATTGAGGCATCCGAGGTGCAATTCCATGCTGCAATGGACTCCAGTGATGTTTCATCTAGAGTCATGGCTACATCTGTGGCCCTTTGTAGGATGGCTTGGCTCAGATGTACTAGCCTATCTCAGGATACCCAGACTAAGGCCATGGATTTTCCTGTTGTGGGTAATTCTCTGTTTGGGGAGCAAACAGAGACTACATGAAGAAAATTGATGAATACAGGACCACCTATAGGAGTGCTCAGGCCAAGGAAAGGCAAGCCACTCCCCAGAGGCAGTATTCCAGGGGCAGGGGCATGCCTTTTCATAGGCCTTTCTACCAAGCCCAGGCCTCCTCTTCTGCTTATGCTCGTAGGGCGTTCTTCAGAGGGAGAGGCAGACGGGGTACAAGCAGGCCTGTTTCCACCCCTCAGCCTAAAGCCCCTGCCAAACAGGCACCCTGATGGGTTTGCCAGGGATGATTCTTCACCACCTGTAGGGGGCAGGCTGGCTTACTTTGTCCAGGACTGGATGTCTTTAACATCAGACAAATGGGTCCTGGAAGTAGTAAGCCAGGGACTGGTTCTCAGCTTCAAAAATTTCCAAAGATGAGAACCAGATCCTTTCCACCTGCAAGTCCTTCAGAGGCATTTGCCCTAGAGGCAGAGGTCTCTTCCCTCTTGGCTCTGAGAGCCATAGAGAGGGTTCCACCCCTACACAAGGGAAAAGGATTGTACTCCAGGTACTTCCTAACCCCCAAAAAGACAGGAGAATGGCGGCCAATCCTGGATCTCAGATATTTAAACGAGCACCTTTTAAAGCCAAAGTTCAAAATGGTGACTCTGGGAATAATTCTACCCTCTCTAAGGCCAGGGGACTGGCTAGTTTCCCTGGACCTCAAGGATGCCTATTTCCATATTCTCATCAGAAGCTCCCACCGAAAGTACCTTAGGTTCGAGCTGCTCTCAGGCCATTACCAATTCAGAGCAATGCCCTTCAGCTTAACTTCTGCTCCAAGGGTGTTCACAAAATGCCTAGCAGTAGTGGTTGCCTTCCTAAGGAGAAAAAAGATCTCCATCTTTCCATACCTGGACGACTGGCTCACAGTAGGCCAGTCTCCAGACCAAGTCAAATCACACCTACAGATAACTCAGCAACTGCTCACTTTTCTAGGTTTCCTTCTGAATCTTTCAAAGTCAGTTCTAGAGCCTGTGCAGCTCCTCACCTTCATGGGGCAGAGCTGGATACAGTAAAGGCAAGAGCCTTCCTTCCCCTGGACAGGGCAAGGACCCTTCTCACTGGCCTCTTCATTCACCCTCCAGGTGTCTCGACCAGCAAGGCATTTTCTGCAGCTCCTGGGACACATGGCTGCCTCTACAGCAGTGGTCCAGGAGCAAGATTTCAAATGAGGGACATTCAGTTCCACTTGGAGCCTTCTGGTCTCAGAAAAAGATCCTCTGACCAAACTAATCCGTGACTCGAACCCTGATCCAGGCGTTACAGTGGTGGCAGGATCAGGACAATCTAAGACAAGGGAGTTCCTTTTGTCACTCAGTCTCATTCTCTAATCCTTACAGATTCTCCCTCTTGGGGTGGGGAGCCCACTTGGGGACCTGGCCACCCAAGGGTTATGGTCTCCTCAGGGAATCTCTGCTTCACATCAATCTATTAGAACTCAGATACCAACCCTTCCCCCTTTCAGGGACCCTGCCCTGCTTGGGACCTTAATGTTTGCATTGCTCAGCTTATGCAACCCTCTTTTGAGCCTTTGTCCTCAGCAGGGCTTAAGTACTTGACTTGGAAAACTGTTTTCTTGGTGGCCATCACTTCTGCCAGACGCATAAGTAAGTTACAGGCCCTGTCATTTGAGCCTGATTTTATCTCTTTCCATAGAGATAAGGTGGTCCTCAGGACTAATAGGAAGTTTTTGCATAAGGTGGTTTCAGATTTCCACCTTAATCAGTCTCTCTTCCTGTTTTCTTCACTGACCATTCCTCCTCTGAGGAGAGGAGGCTGCACAGTTTGGATGTGAAAAGGGCCCTTGGCTACTACACAGAGCGTACCAAGGGTCACAGGTTTGACTCCCTCCAACTGTTTCTCACTTATGGTGAGGTTGGTAAGGGAAAACCTGCAACTAAGAGATCTATTGCCAGGTGGATTGTCTCTTGCATTCAATTTTGCTATGAAAAACTAGGTAGGATCCCACCCTCAGGCCTGAGGGCTCACTCTACCAGAGGTACAGCTGCTTCCCTGGCTGCTGCCAGGGATATTCCTATCTTGGAGATTTGTCAAGCAGCCACCTGGAAAACAGTACATACTTTTACCAAGCATTACTCTCTGGATATCCAGGCTAGGAGTGATGCTCGGTTTGGCACAGCAGTGCTTCAGAGCCTATTTCCAAAGTAGTTTCTGTCCCTCCTCCATGGAAAACTGCTTGGTAGTTCAGACATGTCAGAATACAGCAAGACTTCATGTTGTTTGAAGAAAAATTACTCACCTTAGTATTGTTGTTTCTTCTAATGGAATCTTGCTGATTCTGACCTCCCCTGCCTCCCTCTCAGAACTTGGTTTTGGGATGTGGGTGGGCAGAGCATGTTAGCACTCGGGAGGTGCCCCACCCTTCTTTTCTTACCCTTTAGTTTGGGTGTGTGGCTGTTGTGTTTTGTTTTATTTTTGGGTTCCTGACTTGAGTCTTTGTTTTGGGACCAAAAATCTTTTTATTATATTTAGTAGCCAGTTGGCTAGTGTAAGTTTACAGTTTCCACACAGAACACCCAGTGAGTATAGCTCGTAAAGATCTGACGGTTTAAGTTCAAACAGCAACAGACAGAGTCTCAACCGAGCTTGAGCTCAGCGTTCCATGCCTGGCATAGAAAGTTAACTCTCATCTCCGGGGCAGTTCAAAGGTTGGACATCACTGCATATGTCAGAATACAGCAAGACTCCATTAGAAGAAACAACATTACTAAGGTGAGTAATTTTTCTTCTTCCTGTTATAGGGACAGACAGTTCTGGCGAGAACAGATGATACAGCTACCATGTATTGCATAAACATGGAGGCAGCAGGTCTTTGAAAACTCTACACAGCATGAGTGAGGATCTGGAATCTGGTCTGCAATCGAAGTGCAGCTCTATCTGCAGTACACCTAGTAGCAAGGAAAATGTACTAGCGGATTCAGATAGCAGGATGGGTCATGTTTATTTTTTTATTTATTTAAAATCTGATAACCGGGAAAAGCACCATGAGCAGATGCTCGTTTCCAAGTGAGACCCGGGGGTGTGGATGGGTGTTCAGAACAATGGAGGATAAATAAAATGCAAGTTCTAGGGACATGGATGTGGTGTTCAAGCCACACTGTCTGGCAGGTTCCTTGCCGCTTTAAGATGGTCCGGAAAGTCTTCAAACTGGCTCCTCCCACCCACCCAGTGTGGTAGAACCCTCGGCTCCACCCCATGACATCAGATCTTCCTTACCGCTTGGAAGCTCAGGTTCCCTCCTTAGCATTCTGTGCTTGTAGGTCTGGATTCTAATCCTTCGGTTTTTCCGAAAATTGTTTTAAAGTTCACAAGACTTAAGTCTTCTACTTCCCTCGCAGCTGCGGTGGATTCAAGATCTATTCCCGGCTTCCGTCAGTGCCCTTGCGGGCAGATGATGTCTCGGACTGACCCGCACGCCACATGCGTTTACTGCCTGGTGGCTTGCCGTGATCTGCAGGCCTGCGATTTCTGCAAGTCTTTTGCGCCTTCGGTTCTAGAAGACCACGATGCCAGACTTCAACTGGGGTGCTCCAGAAACGGTTTCCACCGGTGAAGTCGAAGGAGGCCCATTGGGCGGTGTCTGCGGCTGCGGACTTGCAGGGCAACTGGAGCAGTTAATCACCCTCAAGGAGGAAGAGGCCCAGGCAGCGTCATCTTCCTCGGCATCAGCATTAATCCCACTCTCCTTGGGCTTCTCCTGCACTGCTTCTTTTAAGGAGCTTTGTCAGTCCCTCTCCACCAAGGGAGAAGGGCCCTCAGGGACTCGCATGAGTAGGTCGAAGAAAAAGGAACCGAAAGGTAAGTCCCACCGTCGACATTCGTGGGAGCGGGCGAGATCTCGTTCCCCAGAGCGTCTTTCAACTTCGGTCGAGATTGCGGCTAAGGCCGCTAGCTTCATGGTGTCCCCGTCAGGTCAGCCGGCCGAGATACCTGTCGATGCTGTCGAGATTTTTCTCGACCTGTTGGACGGGTTGTCAACTGGAGAAGACGTCAACCCTTCTTCACCAGAACCCCCGGTGGTTACCAAGGGCTTGCCCGTGTCTCCTGTGCCGAAGTCCCTAGTCAAGGACCCTGAACCGAGGATGGCGGTTTCTCCTGCCTCCTCTTGACCCACCATCGGTGACCCTGACGTCTGTCTTCCTCCGTGTTGGTAGGTCCCGCAGACATTGGTGGTCTCTGTCCCAGCATCATGGAAAGCGACGTCACCGCCGTCCTCTTCGGAGGATAGGCTCGGCGCCAAGTTGCGTCAGCACTATGAGGACATGATGTAGCAGCAGTTCTTACTAGCCGGCAACAAGCTGACTCCGTCACCTACATTGGCCATTAAGTGGCTGTCGCCCGAAGAAACCTCTCGCCATCGGCTCCTTAGTCGAGTAGCCGATGTCGGCACCGATTTGCTCAGCTGAAGCCAGCTGCTCCACCCATTGTGATGGAACACCCCTCCTCCCCCCGCAACCTAAGACTGGGGCCCCGACCAAGGATTTTGGGTCAGGGCTTGCCCAGGTTGTTGGTCAACCTCGTCCCGATCAGCCCCAGCAAGTAGAGGGTGGCTCAGGCGCTCAGCAGCTATTCGCGGACTCTTCGGAGTCTGACAACTGCTTCTTGTATTGCAGGCCCTTGACCTGGAATCATCTAGGGGCTGTCAGCGACCGAAGCTCATCTCGTTCCTGGAAATTCTTCGGCTCATCTCAGAGTCCACTGGGATGCAGCTCGAATCCGTAAAAAATGGGCCAGATATCCCCTCACGGAGATTCTGACTGAGGGAATTCTCCCACGGAGGCCTTCCCTGTGGCTGAGGCCATTGTTGGTCCAGCCCTGGAGTCTGTGGCAGCGCCTGCATTTTCTCCCGGCCTTTGTTCAGGATGGCCTGAAATGCATGATCCCCACTGGTTCTCTCTCCGTTTTTGGAGCACTCCTCTGCTGAAGGGCTGGTAACCGATAGTGTCTTGCGGCACTCCGGAAGCGCTAGGGACATAGAAAAGCCCCTGGACAAGGAGTCCAAAAGCTGGACTACTCAGGCGCAAAGTTTCAGCTGCCTCCTCCCTAGGTCTTAGACAGGCTAGCTTGGTTTTGCTGATGGCACATTTTCTACACGCCCTTATGGGTTCCCTGGATGTGGTGCTTCCTCATCTCCCGCCTGACCTTCAGATGACGGTCAGGCAGGTGTGAGATCAGGGAAGAGGCGGTGGCCAAACAGCTCAAACCGCATTGGACTTTGGAGACTTTTGTGCCCGTCAGTAGCAGCCGCAGTAGCCATGCGCCGCAGAGCTTGGCTGCAGATCTCACCTTCACGGTGGATACCCAGCATAGCTGACTGACGCTCCCTTCCTGGGCACCAACTTGTTCGGGGCCTGGGTGGAGGGCCACCTCCAGAGGATCGAGGAGTCCAGCGCCACCTTGGACTCTGCACGTCTGCTCAGAAGGACAAGTCCGCCAGCAGCAGCGTAAGCCCTTTTGCCCTTCCACCCCTGCGGCACATCCAGCCCAGCAGCACCAGCAACAGGGCCAGCAGGCTCATGCTTGGTGCCCCAAGGCCAAGCCTGCTGCTTCCTCCAGCAGGAATCCTGGAGGAAAGGTACAGGCAGCTCCTCGGACAGCCCTTCCTCCAAGCCTGCCCAGTGACTGGTTGGGGGTGCGCCCCAACCTAATCATTACTCCCTGGGTCCCCATGGGGGGAAGGCTCAGCCACTTCCTTTCCACCTGGTCCGCTATCACCACGGACAGTTGGGTGCTGGAAGTGGTTGGCAGAGTCTGCCTCTGGAGTCGAGAGGACCACTCCCTATCGAGCCGACACCGCTTCGGAGGGCTACGGTTCATGGCCTTCTCTTGGCTCGTTGAGCCGACACAGCTCTCTCCTGCAAAATGGGGTGGTCAGCAAGGTGGCGAATTCTCGTCCAGGTACTTCCTAGTCCCAACTCGGATGGGGTCTGGCGCCCCATTCTCAATCTGAATGACCTGAACAAGTTCCTATGGCCGCACACCTTCAGGATGGTCGCTCTGGCTCAGATCATACTATCCTTGGAACTAGGCGTGTGGTTTTGCTCTCTGGATCTCCAGGACGCATTCTTTCGCATCCCAATCCATCCGTCTCATCAGAGATTCCTCCGCTTCAGAGCAGAGGGATCACTTTATGAGTTCTGGGCCATGCCCTTCGGCCTTTCTCCATCTCCCAGGGTCTTCACCAAATGCATGGTAGTGGTGAATGCATTCCTGCGGCGCTGAGGGGTCCGGGTGTACCCTTACTTGGACGACTGGCTGATAGCAACCCCCTCCAGGTTGGAGGTGGAGTGGTCCAGAGATCTGGCCCTCCAGGTCTGCTCTCAAATTGGCCTCCTGATCAACGAGGCCAGATCGGAACTCATGCCATCGCAGTGATTCAGTTCATCAAGGCAGAGCTCGACTCTCTTGAGCCAGAGCTCGGTTCAGGCGGACAGGGCGAGGTCCTTTCCTGCTTACCCAATCATTTCTGGTTGTGCCTGCCCGGGACTTCATGCGCCTTCTGGGTCTCATGGTGGCCTGCACCAGCGTGGTCCGTTGGGCCCACTGGCATGTGTGTCCCCTGCAGTGGGGACTGGCCCGCCAGTGGTCAGAGCGCTCTGGTCCTTTGGACCAGCCAGTAACCGTGACCCAGGAGATGTGGGACTGCCTACAGTGGTGGCTCGTCCCAGCTCATCTGGAGGAGGGTATCCTGTTTGTCCGCTCAAGCCGACTGTCATTCTTACAACCAACACCTCTTTGATGGGTTGGGGTGCTCATCTGTGGGAACTCTGGGCCCATGGCCTCTGGTCCCCTCAGGAGTCTCGATGCCACATCAACCTGCTGGAGCTTCGAGCAGTTCGACTAGCCCTCACCGCTTTCGCTCCATTTGTACAGGGTCAGGTGGTTTAGGTCCCGACGGACAACACCATGACCATGTACTATCCCAACCGTCGGGGCGGGACACACTCCTTGCCTTTGTGCAAGGAAGCTCTCTGCATTTGTTCTCTCGTGATTAGCATGGAGGCGGATCTCCTAGCCATCCATGGGGCAGGATCCTCGAATAGTCTGGCCGATGCCCTCGGCTGGATAGGCGCTGCATCTCACGAGTGGTCTCTCCTGCCAGAGGTAGTTCAAGACCTGTTCTCCCATTGGGGCACCCCTCAGTTGGACCTGTTCGCCTCCAGGGGAACGCGAAGCTGAGGCGGTTTCATGCCTGCCCACCTCAGCAGGGCTCGCTGCAGGGGGTTGCATTCTCGAGGCTGTGGACCTTGGGCCTCTTCTACGCCTTCATTCCATTTCCCTTGATCCACACGGTGCTTCTCAAGGCAAAGAGGGGCAATGTGCAAGGGATTCTGGTAGCCCCAGACTGGCCTTGCCAGTTCTAGTACCCAGATCTCCTCAGCCTTAGCTCCAGGCTCCTGAGGCGGCTTCCAGCCCACCCGGACCTGATCTCAGTCAACAAGGGGAAGGTTCTCCATCCGGACCTTCAACCCCTGCACCTGACGGCCTGGTTCCTGAATGGCTAGAGTTCCAAGCCTTGGGTCTTTCCGATGAGGTCCTCAACATTGTTGAGGTGTCCTGTAAGGAGTCTACCAGAAAGTGCTATGCATTTAAATGGAAGAGATTCTCCATTTGGTGTCAGGACAAGGGGTTGGACCTCTCTGCCTGCCCATTGGGTAACATTTTGGACTACCTGTGATCCTTGTCTCAGCTAGGGCTTCGGCCAACGACCCTCAAGGTGCACCTGGCAGCCATCTCTGCTTACCGGGTGCGCGGCAGGCAGTCGGCGCAGGTGGTTGGGCGCTTTTTCAAAAGCCTTGATCACATATCCTCCTCAAGTGCGAGAACATCCACCTGGGGATGTACTGCTGGTATTGGCTAAGCTCATGGGCAAGCATTTGAACTGATGCACAGGTGCGATATCTCCCACCTGTCGTGGAAGACCGCCTTCTTGGTGGCTATCACATCAGCCAGAAGGATGGGAGCTCCAGGCGCTTTCCATCGAGTCTCTTACCTGTTCTTCCACAGGGACAAGGTTGTCCTTCACCCCACCCAAAATTCCTTCTGAAGGTGGTGTCGGAGTTTCACCTGAATCAGATGTTGACTCTGCCAGTGTTTTCCCCAATTACATCTCAGAGGCCAATATAGGCTCCATACTTTGGATCCTAGAAGCGCGCGCTTATTATAAGGAGCGGACAGCTGAAGTTCGGGAGAGGTTTGCCAGCTGTTTGTCACCTACGCTGAAGCAGCACCTGGCAGACCTGCAGCCAAGTGGACGATAAGCAGGTGGGTCACCTCCCTGAGATCTCTGCTGTAGGTTGGCGGGCATGGAGCCACCCAGAGGATAGAGTTCATTCTACCTACCATACCGCTGCTTCTAAGGACGTCCCTGTCCAGGAATTCCGCAGGGCTGCTACCTGGAAGTCAGCACACACCTTTATTTCCCATTACCACATTGACCTAGAATCCCACCGGGATGCTGGTTTTGGGACCTAGGTTCTCCAGTCCTTATTTCCCAAGTAGGGGGTGCGTGCCTTGCCTCTCTCCTCCCAGAGAACTGCTAGGAGTCTGCCAGGCAGTGTGGATTGAACAACATATCCACGTCCCTAGAAATACAGGTTACTCAACTGTAACAGGAGTTCTAGGAGTGGTATGTTGTTCATCCACATGACCCACCCGACCTCCCCAGCTTTGACGCACAACCTGGCTTCCAGCGGGCGCAGATCTGGTGTCATGGGGTGAGTCAGGTTTTCCACCGGGAGGGTGGGAGGAGCCAACTTGAAGACTTTCCAGCCCATCTTAAACGGCAAGGGACCTGCCAGACAGTGTGGATGAACAACATATACCACTCCTAGAACTCCTGTTAAAGGTGAGTAACCTTTATTTACATGTAATGCATGTACATAAAGCAGTTTGTACAAACTATAAATACGTGTATTGTACAGTATTTACATTAATATACAACATATATACACATATACTCATTATTGGGTTTGCATAGTAAACAGCAGATAGAGCGGCCGCCAGTGACCGGGTTTGAGAGCGAAGCCTGGGAGCTGAAGGGCCAGCAGAGGAAGGGACTTGGCGTCCTAAGGACTGCTCATCCTCTCCTGGGGAGGGAACAGGCTCGGCTCTTGTCTAGCCCTGGGTGGAGACCTGAGGTACAGCAAGCCCGACTCTCAACAGAGGGGCAAAGTGCCAGACGGCGCTTCAACGCCTTGACGCCCGGGGACATGGAACGCCGAGAGAACATCTTGGAAAATAACCGTGCAGCCTCCCAGTAGACGGAGCATCAGGCCCGGACCTTCAATGTCCCTACCGGCCCGGAGACAGCGTTCCGATGAAACATAGATGCATCGGGGTGTAAGGGCCCCTACCCGCCTATGGGGGGTACAACTACGGCTTCATGGGGGACGGACTGCACCAGTCACCAGGTAGGTGAGCAAGGGCTGAAAAGGCTGTAGGTGTCTCCTGAAGAGGGGAGAGCTGCGAGGTGAGGGGAGTCAAGAAAAAAACAAAAACAGTAGATAACATCAGTGTGGGGCAAATTGTAAAGGGAGCCTGCTGATGCAGAGATGGAGTTCAGCCCGCTGACGCAGAGATGGAATAAAGGAGATGCAAGCCAGCAGCAAGGGGAGAAGAAACATTAGGGAGGTGGTTAGGTGCAGGATGTGGCAGGGTAGGTCTGAGTAAGTGCTTAGGGGCTGGAAAGGAGAGGTGAGGCAGGTTTGGGAGGCAGTGCTGTTCTAGAGGGAAGGAAGCCTATAAGCGAAGACCAGTTTGCCAGCTAAGGTGCGGACATCTGGAAGGGCAGAGTAATGGGTGCTGACAGTCCAAGAGTTATACAGGGAGGGAGTAGCAGGTTTGAGGAGAGAAGCAAGGTATATAGGGAGAGCCCAAACCAAAATTTAGATATCACGGTTGGGGCAATGGGAACAGCATCTCTGGGAGAGGGATTGGAGGGATAGGGAGGAGTAGAGGTTGCAGTGGTGAGTCAAACGGGGAGAGTTTGAGGCAAACCTACAGAAAGCGTTGTAGAGCACATCAACTTTAGAGAGGAAGGTTGCTAGGGCAGCACTGAAAATGTCTGCATAGTCGAAGGCAGGGAGGATCCAATACAGGGAAGGCTAGCCTTATGACGGTAGAGTAGCCCTAGTTTCGGTGCAGTTTAGAGTGGAGGGCGCTAAAGTGGGAGAGAAGTAGAGTGAGGATTGAGTTAAACTCCAAGGTACTTGTAGGTGAGGAGCGTTTCAAGGGTGTAACGCCCGGAGAGGAAGGAAGGTAGGGCATGAAGCTTAGCCAGTTTTGCTTGGTTCCAAATGTCATTGTTTTTTTTTTTTTTCTTTTTCTTTTCTTTTTGATATATATTTAGTTTTAGACAATTAGTGTTGAATCAAGAGGTAACTGCTGAGAAATTATTTTGCAGAGGTGTTTGGATAGCTGAAATGGATGGGCCAGAAAGGAAGAGGACGGTATCTTCCCATACATATGGATCTTACTTGAGATACAGCTCTTGCAGCAGGTAACACCATTAGAACTGCTTCAGCAGGCGTCGGGACCACGGAAATCTTCTAGCTAGCGGTTTTCAGTGGGGACCGCCTCCGACGTCGGTCCGGCCCCCGTCAGGCGTAGTACATAAGGAGGCAGTCCCGCCAGATTCCCCAGTTCTTTCCCGCCGTCGACTTGCATGTCTCAACCCTTCAGTCCGTTTCCAGCGCGGGACGCCTGGTAAAATTCTTCTGTTTGGAAAAAAGTTTGTTTTCTCTTCAAAGTTGCTGTCTGATGTCCTCGCCAACCTCCGTGGAAGGCCATCCGTCGAAGTGCGCCTGTGGGAAACAAATCCCTTTGAAAGACCCGCATTCGGCCTGCGTCCGGTGCCTAGGCCCAGATCACAACACCCAGGCCTGTACCTTCTGTCAGGGATTCAATAGCCAGACCCGGATCCGTCGCCAGAAGGCCCTGCAGACGTTCCTGCTCGAGGAAAAAGTTAAGGCCATGGATTCAGCCTCCAAGGGGGAATCGTCTGAAAAAGCCCGGAGACACCTTGAAAAGCATAGGGAGAGGGTGAGATCAAAGTCCCTTCTAGGGCCTCTGACTCCCGGTCCAACCACTCCCTTCCCGGCCCGCCTCTCAGCCTACCCTGCTGCAGTGAAGACTTCTTCAGGTTCTTCCTCAGGCCAAGACCTCCAGGCCCTCCTCTCTTCGGCTTCCAAGGCCCTGCTGAGGTCAGGGGACCACCACCACAAGTCCGGTTCCCATCATCCGGACCCCGACGCCCAGTCAGTCTCCTTGCCCCTCCTCCCAGCGGAAGACCAAAGAGCTGACTTCACTCAAGAGGACGCCTGATCCGACGTCGCCCACCCGACGCCAGCCAAGCACCATCGGTCCTGAGAACCGACGACCGCCAGACGCCCCATCGCCAGTTAGGGCTCACACCACGGACGCCGGCCGGGGGACCGACGCCCGTTCCAGTAGAGAGGAGAACCCCTACTCCTCCCACCGAGGGCGGCCAGGAGGCGCTCACGGAGGAGGAGCTGATCCAGCCCGAGGACCAGACGGGCGAACCCGGTCCTGTTGCACCCCCCCAGGGAACCCTCCCCTGAATCCGAGACCCCTGGGGAGCCGACGACCGACCACCGGTGCCCGGTCCGTTGGGCCTCAGCATTTCCGAGGTTAAGGAGCTGTTCACCTACTGGTGGGATACCATAAAGAAGGATGGTTCCCTCCTCCCTCCACCTGCGACTCCACGGTCCCTGCGCCCCTACTCCATCCAGGGCTGCAGGCAGAGTACCCCCAGGAGCCTGCGGATCCTCCTAGGGGTAGACCATACAAGAGGAAACCTCCATCCAGATCCTCTTCAGGGTCACCCAGCCCCAAGAGACCCAGAAGACGCCGCCATTCGCCTTCAACGGAGGACACGGGATCGGACGGATCCAGATCCCCCTCTCCAATCAGCATCCCTTCTCCGGACCCATGTGAGCTCGCAAGATCTCCTCCGGATGACCCATCGTTCTCGGAGATTATGAGGCATATCCAGGAGAACATAGGCTGGGACGCAGAGGAACTCGACCCCGAGAGACTACGCCTTGCCAGATATCTTCGGCAAAAAGATCCAAAGCCTGTGGTTGTGCCACCCTTGGTGGACACCTTTGTGGACGTCACCAAGGCAGCGTGGAAATGTCCACACTCGCTCCCGGCGATGCCAAAGAAGGCTGACCGCCTGTACAAGGCCCCTAGGGAGGACCAGTACTTGGCATCACATCCTCTGGCCGATTCTCTGGTCATTATAGCTCACATGACCGTCCCAGAGGCGCAACATTTGAGCACCCTGCCCCGACCCAGAGTCCAAGCAGGTGGATGCTGTGGGCAGGCGACGATGCATCCGCCACCTGCGCCATTAGGTCCCTCAACTACTTAACCCACGGTACAGTTTCAAGGCCTTGTCGAGGAGCAGGGACTGGATCTGGTGGAAAAGATGCCAGAAGGTGAGCAGAAGGAGGAGTTGCTGCAACTCCTTTGACAGTTCAGGCGTGGGAACCCAGGTGCTGCGAAACGCGCGTGTGATTCCGCGGACTCCTCGGCCAGGCGGCAGCCTCAGGCATATGCCTCCGAGACACTCTTGGCTCCTTGTTTCGATTTACCGGACGTCCAGAAGAACATTCTGAGGCCTCGTTCCAGAGAAGTTCTTTTCGGTGAGTCCTTGGAGAAAGGTCCTCACCAAACTTAAAGGCAGGAAGGCAGTGCGGTCTGTCAAGCATGCACAGACCCAAGCTTAGTTCCTTTTCGTAGGAACCAAAGCCGTTTCGAGGCGGATGCAGCGACAGCAGTCCCACGATCCGCAACAGAGAGCTCCTTCTCTCACAGAGCCCAGAAGTGTTCCGGGCCGAAGCTAGCGCCCTGCAAAGTTGGCCCAGCCTGCAGGACCCTCAGCATACAGCATGACTCCTTCCGGCCCCAGCCCCTCAGGATCAGCAGGACACCAAGGTCGGGAGTCGTGATCGTGGACCACCTGCCAGGGTGGCAGTCATAACCACCGACAGGTGGGTTCTTCAATTGGTGAAAAAGTCCACTTTATAGAATTCGTGGACAAACCACCCACAAGGCCTCTGCTCTCCCATTACTCGGGTCAGCACAGATCACTCATCAGGCAAGAGGTACTCGCACTCCTGCAAAAGGCAGCGGCGGAGTACATCCCGGAGAACCAGAAAGGATCCGGATACTATTCCCGCTTCTTTCTGGTTCCAAAGAAAACAGGGACCTCCGTCCAATTCTGGACCTCAGCTGACCTCAACATGTAGGTCGCTACAAAGCGTTCGCATGGTGACCCTCAAGGACTCATTCCCATGCTGAAAAGGACGCCTTCTTAGCGTCCCTGGACATGCAGGCATGCCTACACATCCAGTAGCTCAAGCGCACAGGAGGTTCCTGCGCTTGAGTTTCTCAGCCACCACTTTCAGTTCCGGCTCTTCCGTTCGGACTATCGCTTCCACTCGGTCTTTACCAAGTGTATGGCAGTCGTAGCAGCGTCTCTAAGGAGACAGAGGCTACTACGTGTTCCATACCTGGACGACTGACTTCTCATGGCACCTCCAAAGAGGCGCTGTTGCTGGCTATTCAGAGCACCCAGGATCTGTTCAGTCTCTGGGCATTCTTATCACAACTACAAGTCTCTCATTACCGTCCTGACTGCAGTTCATAGGGGCGCAGTTCTGGACACCGTCCAAAGGAAAGCCTTTCTTCCCAGCGAAGAGCAGAAACATCAGATCCCTCATCGGGATCTCGCGAAGAACTGTCCCGCTAGGTTGGTCGCTTCGCTTGCTCGGACACATGGCTGCGGCCATTCAACCGTCCCTTTGGCAAGGCTCCACATGCGGGTAACTCGGTGGA
Source organism: Neoceratodus forsteri (assembly GCA_016271365.2). NCBI lineage: Eukaryota > Metazoa > Chordata > Ceratodontiformes > Ceratodontidae > Neoceratodus > Neoceratodus forsteri. The sequence continues at coordinate 211,527,151 of JADMNL010000024.1, read as the reverse complement.
TGCTCAAGATGCAGTGGGACCAAAGACAAGACCACATGCAGCATCGGTCAGAATCAGCGAGCGCCGTGATTCGAGACTGGCAATGGTGGCTAGACCAGGGACACTCTCTGCAGGTGTCCCGTTTGACGCGGTCCCGGGCAATCCTCTCCACAGGCGCCTCAGGGCTGGGTGGGAGCACACCTGAGCGGGGTGAGGTCCCAGGGAACATAGACCCCTCGGAAGTCCACCTCCACATCAGCGTGCTGGAGATGAGGCGGGTCACTTCATCCTGCAGGCCTTTCAGTCAGAAATCCCGTCAAGTACTCTTCTGCTTCAGACAGACAATATGGCGGTGAATATGACCTCAACAAACAAGGGCGGCACACTCTTATCACTTTGCGGGAAGCTATGAGAGTGAGGGTTGAGCTAATCCGACGCAGCGTGAGCTGATCGAGTTCAGTTCCGGGTGGACAACACAATGCGAAGCGGCCTGAGTGGTTCCCAGGCCAGAGTCCATGAATAGAACTTCTTCAGGAGGTAACAGAGGATCTGTTTCATCCGATGAGGCACCCAGAGTTGGACTTGTTCGCTTCCCATCCAATGCAAAACTGCCTAATTTTTGCTCGCTAGATCCAGGGCCTGGTGTTTTTGGCGAGACGCGTTGTCCCTCTTCTGGGCAGACAGATTCCTCTACGCTTCCTCCCTTCCTGTTGATCCAGAGTCCTTCTCAAACTTTGCAGGAGCACAACAATGATCCTGGTAGCACTTTTCTGGCCCAGGCAGATCTGGTTCCCCATGCTGGACTGGTTGTCCCGGGAACCTCCAGTTCCGTTGCCTTTCAGCTCCCATCTGTTGTGTCAAGAGGAGGTTCCTAGTCCACCCGGACTTACGCTCACTGAACCTGCATGCCTGGCTCCTCGAGACATAGCCATTATGCGACACGGGGTCTCGCAAGAGGTGGCGGAAGTTCTTTCCGCGGCCAGAAAGCCAGCAACGCATGCGACGTACGCCATGAAATGGCGCCGGTTTTGTTTATGGTCACAGGCACGCGGCCTCTCCCCTTTAGAATTCCCAGTGAATTTGGTTCTGGAATACCTGCTTTCCCTCTTCCACTCAGGTCTCGCCTACTCCTCTATTAAAAGTTCACCCTCTATGCGATCTCGGCCTACCACTTCCCGGTAGGTCAGCGCAATGGCATAACTAGATGCTCTCGGGACTTCCTGAGTGGGTGTTACAGCTTAGGCCACCCATCAAGGATCCCGTCCCTCCTTGGGACCTACTCTTCGTTCTGGAACAACTACGCTTCCCCTTTGAACCTGCCGAGATTGTGAGCTACGTTTTCTGTCTTAAAAATGTTATTTTGATTGCTGTCACGTCCAGCAAGGAGAATTTCCGAGCTTCATGCTGTCATGTGTAGGAGCCTTTTAAATTTCCACCAGGACAGAGCGCTCTCTGAGGACGAATCCTAAATTCCTGCCTTAGGCGGTCTCTGCCTTCACTCTTAACCAGGACATCGATCTGCCTGTGTATTCCCAAGTACTCTAATAGAGGAGAGGCATTGCTTCACACCCTGGATGTTCACCGCTCCTTAAGGTATTACCTGAACAGGACTAAACAGCTTCGCACGTCGGAGCAGCTATTTGTATCCTTCACTGAGAGGATGCTGGGCCAACCAGTCTCAAAGCAGACCCTTTCTGCTGGCTTGTCAGTGTATTTCCTTTGCTACAACAATAAACAAAGCCCCTTCGGGTATAGTCCGGGGCCACTTGACAAGGGGTGGCTACCTCCTTTGCAGCCTGCGCAATGTCTCCACCTCGGCCATTTGTGCTGCAGCTACATGGAGCTCAGTGCACACATTTATTAGGCACTATAGCCTGGATATTACATCACGGCGGAGAGCCGGTTTCGGCCTTGCCGTCTCTGGGTCTCCTGTCCTAGAGTCAGGACTTGCTCAAGATCTCCCTATTTGCCTCCTCCCAGTAGGCTTAGAGGCGCTATTGCTTGGGAGCCAGTCCTAATGGTGTTACCTGCTGCAAGAGCTGTATCTCGAAGTAAGATAGTACAGTTACGTAAGAACTTATCGTAACAGTAGATCTTCGAGAACAGTTCTTGCAGCAGGTACTTTCCCGCCCACCATTCCCCCCTTGGAGGAGGTATGGCCTACCAGGCCTTGGCAGGAGCTAATGCACTTTCTTCCTTTTTCTTCTGATGGCGGACCCTCAGTCTGCCCTTCTGATGTCATCCTGTGGCCGGGAGTCTCTGGCGGGAGAACTGGGGAATCTGGCGGACCCTCCTCCTTATGTACTCGCCTGACATCGGGCGGGACCGGCGTTGGAGGCGGTCCCCGCTGAAGACTGCTAGCTAGAAGATTTCCGTGGGTCCTGGCCGCCGGTTCAGTCCTAATGGTATTACCTGCTGCAAGAACTGTTCTCGAAGATCTACTGTTATGGTAAGTTCTACGTAACTGTACTATCTTGGTGTGGGAGCATGCAGAGGGGAGGTTATTAATAAACAGGGAAGAAAGAACAGGCCTGAGGATCGAGGCTTGGGGTACACCGGCAAGAATAGGGAGGGGGGTGAGGATAGGGCATTACTGATTGAGAACGGCCTGTCAGATAAGATCTGAACCAGGACACAAGATGGAGAGAACCCCTAGGTGCTTAGTTTATTTAGGAGAGGGTGGGACACTTGAGTCAAAGGCCTTCGCAAGGTCAATGAAAATGGCTGAGGTGATCAGACCTTGGTCTGTGGCAGAGTGGATGGCATCAGTAAAGCGTAGAAGGGAGGTAGTGGTAGCGATGCTTTCTGAATCCTGATTGGACAGGGATACAGTGTTAGAAGCCAGAAGGAAATCATTTAGTATAGGGAGAACTAGGGACTCTTGGACCTTGGCAAGTGAAAGTAGAAGTGATGTAGGGCGGTAGTTGCCAGGGGCAGTGGTATCTCCCCCTTTGAAGAGGTGGAGGACTGTGGTGAACTTATCCACATTGCTGGCAGTCTCCCTTTAAGAGCTGATTTGCCGGACCATCTTTGAGAGAAGCTTCTCCCACCACTACCACCACCTGGGTGATATAGCCCTTGGTTCTGCCCATGATGTCAGATCTTCCTTTCTGCTGGAAGAGTCCGGTCTCCGCCTTTGTAGCTCTGGGTGTGATGTAAGCCCAAAACATTTCTAAGTGTGCCATTTGACTAACTTCATTTAACACTTACTACTTTGGATATATTCCTTGACTCTGGTCTTGTCTGCTGACGTTTACTAATACTATGGGCTGCAGGATTCTAATGTAGCTCCTGGCTTCAAATGCGGCATCCAGTGCAGTCAAAAAATGTACTCACCAAAATATTCTGTTGTTTTAACAGTCAAAAAAACATGTCACTGATGGATCCACGTGTGTTGTACATTTACTGATCTTACTTCAAGGGGGCTCTTGCAGCAGGCAGCACTGGTAGGAATAAGCCACCAGGCGCTAGGACCACACAAACTTCTAGCTAGCAGTTTACAACGGGGGACCTGCGCCTCAGACTTCGTCACGCGCCTCACCATCCTATAGTATAAAGGGTGGCCCCCCCAAGACCTACCTCAGTTCTTTTCCCGCTGTCGACCCACGCACGTCGGACCTTCACAGGCGCCAGCCTTTGTCGACAGCCATTTTTTCTCATGATTCTTTTCTTTCTATAAAAACAATTGTTTCTTCGGTGTTGCTCTTAGTTTATATTCTCCAGCTGTGTCTTCCAGCCAGCCTACATAGTGTGCTTGCGTCAAGCAGTTTCCTTCCAAGGATGGTCACACTTCTTGCCTGATCTGCTTAGGCCCTGACCATGACACCGAGGCCTGCCAGGACTTCAACCAGGCCACACGGAGACTTTACTTGAAGACCCTTCAAAGCTTCTTGCTGCAGCAGAAGTTAGCCGCAGTGGAGAAGGAGCTTCAGGCCAAGAGTTCATCTCCTTCCCCCAGCCTCCGGGGCATCGACGACTTTTGCCCAGGAGGAGAAGTCCACAGGGAAGCATAAGTACTAGGACAAGCATCGGGACCGTCCTCGGTCAGCCTCTTTTTCTCGGTCACTGCACTAGCTGACAGCCGTCTCCGGGTCTTCCTCCCATGGGAGGTCAGCCCCTCTGCCTTTGGCAGCCCTTTCTCCTTTGGGCTTGCCAACTCACAGCCACCTGCCCTCATTTCTATTTCAGGTGGCAGCTCCTTGGGGTGATGGACTTTGTCTCCTGCCTCCTTCAGCCCCTGATGCTCAGGCCCATTGTTCCCACAGGTCCTCAGCCAGGCAGCTCAACTGGGGTTACCTCCTTTGGCAGCGCATGGAACAAGTGCTCTCCTCCTCCTCCACTCAGGTGACGTCTTTGCTTCCGTCATAAGGGAACTCTCCTCTGCAGGTGCCTGCCTCTCCCTTGGGGCCTGTGACGACTATTTAGCTGGACCAGCATTGGCCGTCACCTGCACAGATGATGCCTTGGCCCTCGTCACCTGCCCCAGCCTGCGCCATAACCCCACGCAGGCTGACCCTTAAGGGAAATCCCCAGCCGTCGTTGGGTCACTCTACGCCTCAAGGGTCAACACCATGGTGCCGACACCTCCGGTACTGATGCCAGGGTATTCCACGCTTCCTCCTCGACTGATGCCTCCGTACTCTCCTCCTTAGTGTCCTTACCCACCATATAATTCACCCTCTCCAGTGGATTATAATGCCCTGTTCTCAGCCTGGTGGGCTTTTATGAAGGAAAAGGATACCCCCAGGGGACCCGCTACTCATCTTCCACAGAACCTTCCTCCTCGGGACACTGACTGGGCAGGCCCCATCCCTGGTCTCCAGTGCCTTCTATCTGTCGCAAGGACCGTTATAAGGAGGAATGTCGCCTCTGATGCCAGTCCCAGAGAGTGACTCATCTGGGAGGATTCCTCCTCTTCCTCTTGGGAAGCCTCAGAGGATTCCAGGGGCCTTCTGATGATATTGAGCCCCTGGAGACGAGAGGTCTCCTCCGATGATCCCTTGTTTTTGGATGTGATGCAGCACATTCAGTCCCTGATGGGGTGGGACACAAAGGAGTTAGATTCTGAGCGTCGGTGCCTGGCTATGCACTTCCGTAAAAAGGAGACCCTCTAGTAGTGCCTCCCCTTATCGACTCTTAGGAGGATATCACTTTGGTGACCTGGAAGCATCCTTCATCTAATCCTGCCTTGGCCAAGAAGGCTAACCATCTCTGTCGTGCACCCATGGGTAAACCCTGCTTGACTGAACAGCCAGAGGCTGATTCTTTGGTCACGAATGCAGCCCATGACCGCAACAAGAAACCCAGGCACCTCGGCACCTACCCTCTTGAGAGAGTACCACCAAATTGACAGATCTGGCAAGTGAGTCTATGGTTCTGCTACCCTGGCCATCCAGACTCAGAATTACCTGGCCCATATAGCACAGTACTAAAATGCCTTATGGGACCAGGCCAGGGACCTGGTACAAGCCCTTCCCGAGGTCTCTCTGAAGGCCCAACTGGTCCAGCTCCTCAGATCTGGCTCAGACATCTGTAACCATATGCTTAGAATGGCCTACAACACCGTAGGGCCTCCAGAGCATCCCCCGCCACTCTACCCACCCCTGGTTCTGCAGCATGGCTCCTTGCCCGACTTCTCCTGTCCTTTCCAGTAGGGGGTCGCTTTTCCCTATACCTAAAGGGGTGGCGCACCGTGACTTCAGCCCAGTGGGTGCTCCAGATTATCAAAAGGGGGTGCACCCTCTTATTTCTGGAGACTCCCCCAGAAAGCCCTCCCATTACCCCCATACCCATATCGCCTCATCCAGGAGGATATTTTGGTGCTCCTGCGCCAAAGGGCCATAGAACCAGTTCCTGGGCTCAAAGAGAGAAGGGTTCTACTCTCACTCCCACTCTTTTCCTAATCCCGAAAAGACAGGACTTGAGACCAATTCCTGATCTCAGCTGCCTGAACCTCTACACAGAGTACAGGTCTAGCTGTGGTAGTGGCTCATTTAAGAAGGCAAGGGATTGTTGTGTTTCCCTACCTGGACGACTGGTTCATAGTGGGTCAGTCCCAGATCAGGTAAAATCCCACTTGCAAGTCACCCAGCAGCTTCTCACTTCCTGGGATTCCTGCTGAATTTCCAAAGTCAGTTCTGGAACCAGTTCAGGTACTAACTTTCATAGGTGTGCAGAATTGAACACAAAGTTAGCCAGGGCATTTCTTCCCTCAGAAAGGGTGAGACAGGCTCATTGCCCTGGCATCCTCCTTTACCCTGCGGGTTTCTCGACCAGCAAGGCATTTTCTGCAACTCCTAGGGCACATGGCTGCTTCTACAGTGGTAGTGCAAGGGCAAGATTCCAGATGAGGACATTCAGTTCCATTTGAGGGCCTATTGGTCTCAAAGGAGGAGCCCCTTTCCAAATTGGTTCCAGTGACCTCAAACTCTGATCCTGGCTCTACACTGGTGGCAGGATCAAAGCAATCTAACACAAGGGGTTCCTTTCATTCCGTCTCCACTCCTCACCCTCACCACGGATGCCTCCCTGTTAGGGTGGGGAAGCTCACTAGGCGACCCTGTCCCTCTAGGGTGTGGTCTCCTCAGGAATCTCTGCTCCACATCAGCCTTTGGAACTCAGAGCTGTCTTTCTAGCTCTTCAGATGCTTTCAGCTTCTGTCCAGAACAAAGTAGTTCAAGTCAGGACAGACAACACCACAACAATGTGGTACATCAACAGCAAGGGGCACTTTCGGTTCATCAGCCTTGTGCACGAAGCAATGAAGTTGTGGTCTCTGGCTTACTCCCTGAACACCTCCCTGATAGCAGTTCACCTTCCAGGGAAGGACAATGTCCTGGCGGATCCCTCAGCAGGATTTCTCAGGGCCATCACGAATGGGCTCTGAATCCTCAGGTGCTGGGGTCGGTCTTTGCCAGATGGGGCACCCCTCAGATGAGATCTTTTCGCAGCCCCAGACAACCACCAACTTCCTCTGTTTTGTTGCAGGCTTCCAGTGCTGGGCTCAGTCCCCTGGGCGCCTTTCAGTTGGATTGGAAGGGAAGTTCCTGATGCCTTTCCCCTTTCCTCTTCTTTTCAGGGTACTAGTAAAAATCAGATCTCAGCCCCTGCAAAGTGATTCTGATTGCCCCAGATTGGGCCAGACAGCCCTGGTACCCACTGCTTCTGTCCTTGACAGTCCACCCTGCCCTGAGCTTGCCCAGAGTCCACGACTTGCTGGCCTGTGCACAGGGAGAGTGTGTATCGGACCTCAAATCCCTCCATCTCAAGGCATGGCTCTTGAGGAGTTAGAATTTGTTGACTTACACCTTTCTCAAGGTGTTCTGGATATTTTAAAGGCTTCAAGGAAACCTTCCACTAGGGCCACTTACAATTCTAAGTGGAAAAGGTTTTCCATCTGGTGCTGTGAGAAGCAGATTATCCCAGAATCTGCTGATCTGCCCATTTTACTGGACTGTTTGGTCCATTTAAATTCCTTAGGCCAGCTACCTTAAAGGTTCATCTGGCAGCTGTCTCTGTTTTTGTGTCAGCAGGGAAGCCTGCTTCCCTTTCTTCTCACCCTGTGTTTTCCAAGTTTTTTAAGGGGTTACTTCACACTAACCCTCCTTTTCAAGAACCAGCTCCCGCCTGGGACCTGAATGTTTGCATTGCTCAGTTAATGCAACCTCCCTTTGAGCCTCTGTCCTCAGCAGAGCTCAAGTTTCTAACTTGAAAACTGTTTTCCTAGTGGCTATCACTTCTGCCAGGCGCATAAGTGAACTACAAGCCCGTCAGTGGAAGATTTTATCTCTTTCCACAGAGATAAGTAGTCCTCAGGACTAACAGAAAGTTTTTGCCTAAAGTGGTTTCAGATTTCCACCTGAACCAATCCATGTCTCTTCCAGTATTTTTCACTGAGCATTCTTCCTCAGGTGAGAGGAGACTGCACAGCGGGCGTCAAAAAGAGCCTTAAGCTACTGTTTGGATACGCACCAAGGGTCCACAGGTTGAATCACTCACGTCTTTCTTACCTATCGGTCGAGGTTGGCAAAGAACCTGCCACTAAGAGGACAGTTGCAAGGTGGATTGTCTCGTATCCAATTTGTTATCAAAAACTAGGTAGAGAACCCCTCAGGACTGAGGGCTCACTCCACCAGGGGTACAGCTGCATCTCTAGCGGCTGCTGAGATATTCCATTCTGGAAATCTGTCAAGCTGCTACTTGGAAAACAGTTCACACTTTTACCAAGCATTATTCCTGGATATTCAGTCCAGAGATGCTCTGCTTTTGGCACAGCTGTGCTTCAGAGTCTATTTCCTAAGTAGGTTCTGACCCTCCTCCATGGAGGTACTGCTGTATAATCTGCATTAGTCATAATATAGCAAGACTTCATGGTGTTTGAAGAAAAAATTTCTCACCTTAGTAATTGCTTTTCTTCTCATGGAGTCTTGCTATATTATGACCACCCTCCCTCCCTCCTGCCCCTCTCAGAACTTCTGCTTGGGTAGGGGTGGCAAATTAGTGCAAGCACTGTGTCATGCCATTGTAGTTTTTTCCTTACCTTCTTTATTTAGGGTTTAGGAACTAGGTTATTTTATTTAGGTATATATTGGCCCCTTCCTGGACTTGGTCTTTGGGGGAAGGGGGTCCTAATAATTGCTTGTATGAGTGACTAATATTACTATTATTCCATGTTATTATTGTTGTTTATATTGTTGTTATTTCTACTAGTAGGTAGCCATTTGGCTGGTGTAGAGAGCTTTCCACACAGACAGTCATTGCTTAGTATTAGCTTCGTGAGATCTGACAGTTTCATTTGGAAAACTGCCCAGATAGAGCTTTGGCATAAGCGCCTGCGTGCTGTAGAACTCCAGACTCCCTGAGTTAACTCTTTTCTCTCGGGCAGTTCAGGTGCAGTGGCTAACTGCATTAGTCATAATATGCAAGACTCCTATGAGAAGAAAAGCAATTACTAAGGTGAGTAATTTTTTCATATGTAATTACCTACTGCAAGAGCCTCTCTCGAAGATCTACTGTTACGGTAAGTTCTTACGTAACTTTGCTTTCTAGGGACATGGATATGATGTTCATCCACACTGTCTGGCAGGTTCCTTGCCGCTTTAAATCTTGCCGGAAGGTCTTCAAGCTGGCTCCTCCCACCCACCTGGGTGGTAAAACTCTCGGCTCCGCCCCATGACGCCACATCTTCCTTACGCTTGGAAGCTCAGGTTCCCTCTTTAGCGCTCTGCGTGATAGACTAGATCCTAATTCTTCGGTTCACCCGAAACTCATTTTAAAATTTTCAAGACTTCGGTCATCTTTCTCCCTCGCGGCTGCGATGGACACATCGACTCCTGGATTTCGGTGGTGCCCTTGTGGGCAGAAGATGTCCAGGACGGACCCGCACTCCACGTGCATCTACTGTCTCGGCCTAGAACCACGACCATGAGCCTGCAAGTCATGCCGTTCGTTTTTGGGCAACGTCCTGGGGACGCGCTGCCCGGTTACAGCTTGGGCGCCTCGAGAAGCGCTACCCACCGGTTAAGTCGAAGGAGGCCCATTGGGCGGTTACCGCGGCGGCTGGCTTGGCTGAGCACCTCAAGCAGATGATCGCCCTCGAGGAGGAGGCAGCCCAGGCCGCATCATCCTCTTCTTCAGTCGCGGCATTTATCCCGCTCTCTCTGGGTACCTCGTATTCAGCTTCGTTCAAGGAGCTTTGCTAATCCCTTTTCACGAAGGGAGAGGGGCCATCGGGACATTCCTCTCGGTCCAAAAAGGAGGACTTAAAGGGTAAGTCCCATCGTCAGCGTTTGTGGGAGCGGGAAGGTCTCCTTCTCTGGACAGGCGGCTGTCGGCTCGGTCAAGGTTGCGGCTAAGGCTGCTGCTTCAGCGGCGTCCCCGTCAGGCCAGCCGGCCGAGACTCCCGTCGCCGCGGTCCAGATTTTTTGAACCGCCGTCGGTGAATGTCAACTGGTGAGGCAGACATCCCTTCTTCACTAGTTCCCGGTGGAGACCGAGGATCTGCCTGCGCCCCCGGTGCAGGAGTCCCCGATTAAGGCTCTCGACCCGAGGGAAGAGCGGGTGTCCCCCGCTCCTTCCCAGACCCGTCCTCAAACACTGAGGATCTCGGTCTCGGACTTCGTCTTGGTCCAGCCGATCCCGCCGACATTGGCGGTTTTGGTCTCGGCACCGAGGTAAGCAGCGCCGCCGCTCGTCCTCGTCTTCCTCCTCGGAAGAGGAGAGGCTTAGGCGCAAATTGCATCGACACTGCGAGGACCTGATGTGGCATCAGTTACTTCTGTCCGAGAACAAGTCGACGCCGTCGCCTTCCCCGGCCATCAAGTGGCTGTCACCCGAGCGGCCAAAACAACCCCTCGCTGTAATCGAGGTGCCCAAGCCTGGGCCGGTTGTTCGGCCGAAACCAGCTGCCCCACCGATTGCGGTGGAACCTCCGCCTCCACTACCTAAATCGGGAGCGCCGACCAAGGATTCTCGGTCGGGTCAAGGCCTGCCCCACAGGCTGTTGGTCACCCTCACTCCCGACCATCCTCAGCAGGTGGAGGGTGGCTTGAGCCCCAGGCAGCTCTTCGTTGACTCCTCCGACTCCGATGACGACTCCTCCCTGTTCTCCAGGCCTGTTGACCTGGAGTCCTCCGGGGGCCAGTCGTTGGATGAAAGCCCATCGTCCTTCATGGGTTTGCTGCGGCTCATCTCGGAGTCCACCGGGATGCAGCTCGAGCCCATGTCCAAACGGGCCAAGTATCCCCTGACGGAGATACTGGACCAAGGGGATTCCCCCACGGAGGCCTTTCCGGTGGCTTAAGCCATTGTTGGCCCAGCCTTGGAGCTCTGGCAGCGGCCTGCTTCCTGCCCTGCGCCTTTGGCCAGGATGGCCAAGGAAGTATGCGGTCCCTGCCGGCTCTTTGCCGGGTTTGAACAACCCTCTGCTGGGGTTGGTCACAGCAGCTGTCTCCCGCCTTCGGGAATGCTAGGGGACGTGACAAGTTTCCGACAAGGAGTTCAAAAGCTGGACTCGCCGGGCAGGTGTCTGCGCTTGCCTCCTTGGAGCCTCCGCCAGGCCAGCTCGGCTGTGCGTGATGACACACTTCTCCCACACCCTCATGGGCTCCCTGGATGAGGTGATCCCTCATCTCCGCCAACCTGCAGACCATGATCCGCAGGTGCGGGACCAGGTAGGGCAGTGGCTAGCAGCAGCTCCAAACAGCTCTGGACATAGGAGACTCCCTGTGCCAGATCAGTTGTGGTCAGCAAATAAGTGCTCGCAGAGCATGGCTGAGGATATTCACCTTCGTGGGTGATACCCAGCACAAACTGGCAGATGTCCCTTCCTGCGGACCGACCTCTTGGCCCTGGGTGGAAGTTCACCTCCAGCGGATCGAAAAGTCCAATGCCACTCTGGACTCTTGTCACCTCCACCAGAAGGACAGAGGCGCCGATAACAGCAGCATAAGTCCTTTCGTCGCCTTCGCCTTGGCGTCCGGCCCAACAGCACCAGCACCAGGCCAGCAGGCTCGCCAGCATCCCAAACCCAAGCCACGGCTTCCTGCAATAGAAGCAGGGTAAAGGCCCAGGAGGTCCCTCGGCGGGTCCTCCTCCAAGCTTGCCCAGTGACGGGTTGAGGGGTGTCGCCCCAGCCTCGCCACTCCCCTGAGTTACCCCCATGGGGTCGGCTCCGCCTCCTTTCCGCCTAGTCCGCTATCACCACGGAGCTGGGTGTTGGAGGTGGTAGGAAAGGCCTGCCTCTGGAGTTCGAGCAGGCCCCACCCTTCCGAGCCGTCGCCCCTCGGGGGGCCACGGGGTCCGCAGCCTCTCTGTCGGCCCGCCGAGCCGATATTGCCCTGCTCCTCGAAAAAGAGGTGATCAGGAAGGTGGCGGATCCTCCTCCAGACCCGGGGTTTGTGTCCAGGTACTTTCTGGTCCCAAAACGGACGGGGGGGCTGGCGCCCCATTCTCGATCTGCATGACCTAAACAGGTTCCTAAGGTCTCGGACCTTCAGGATGGTCACTCTGGCTCAGATAATCCCATCCTTGGAACGAGGCATATGGTTCTGTTCCCTGGACCTTCAGGACGCGTTCTTTCACGTCTCAATCTGTCCGTCCCACCAGAGATTCCTCCGCTTCAGAGCGGAGGGATCCCTTTTTAAGAGTTCCGGGCCATGCCCTTCGACCTTTCCCTAGCTCCCAGGGTCTTCACCAAATGCATGGCAGTGGTGACAGCATTCCTGCTGCGCCGAAGGATCTGGGTGTACCCCTACCTGGACATCTGGCTGATTGCAGCCCCCTACAGGGTGGAGGTGGAGCGGTCCAGAGATCTGGCCCTCCAGGTTTGCTCTCAGGTTGGCCTCCTCATCAACGAGGCCAAGTCGGAACCTGTGCCAAAGCAGGTAATACAATTCAGCGGGGCAGAGCTCTACTCTCTACGAGCCAGAGCACGGCTCCCGGTGGACAGGGCCGAGGTTCTTTCCTCCTTTGCCCAATCATTTCTGGTTGGGCAGTCGCACCCTGCCTGGGACTCCCTGCACCTCCTGGGCCTTATGGCGGCCTGCACCAGCATGGTCCATTGGGCTCGCTGGTACATGCGTCCCCTTCAGTGGGGACTGGCCAGCCAATGGTCACAGCACTTCGATCCGCTGGATCAGCTAGTGACAGTGACCCAGGAGATGTGGAACACTCTCCAGTGGTGGACCGTTCCAGCACATCTGCAGGAGGGCATCCCGTTTGTCTGCCCAGTCGGATCTCTCTATCGACTGATGCCTCTCTGATGGGTTGGGGTGCCCATCTGGGGGTACAAAGCGCCGCGCCTCTGGATCCCCTGGGAGTCGATGCCATATCAACCTGCTGGAGCTTAGAGCGGTCCATCTAGCCCTCACCGCCTTCGCTCCGTTTCTGCGGGGTCAAGTGGTTCAGGTCCAGATAGACAATACCACGACCATGTACTACCTAAACCGCCAGGGCGGGACGCGCTCCATGCCCTTGTGCAGGGAAGCTCTCCGCATTTGGTCACTCATGCGCAGCCTGGAGGAGATCTCCTCGCCATTCATGTGGCAGGAGCCTCCAACACCCTGGCTGATGCCCGAAGCCGGATAGGGGCTGCGTCTCACGAGTGGTCTCTCCTGCTGGAGGTAGTACAAGATCTCTTCTTCCATTTTGGCACACCTCAGGTGGACCTGTTTGCCTCCAAGGAGAATGCGAAGCTGAGACTGTTTCATGCCTGCCCCTCAGCAGGGTTCGCTGCAGGGGGATGCCTTCTCGAGGCCGTGGACCCCGGGCCTCTTCTACGCCTTTCCCCTATTTCCCCTGATCCACAAGGTGCTTCTCAAGGCGAGGAGGGGCAAGGCGCAGGTGATTCTGGTAGCCCCAGACTGGCCCCGCCAGTTCTGTATCCAGATCTCTCAGTCTCAGCCCAGGCTCCTGAGGCGTGCTTCAGCCCGCCCGGACCTGTTCTCAGTCAGTCAGGGAAGGTATTCCATCCAGACCTTCAATCCCTGCACCTGATGGCCTGGTTCTTGAGCGGCCAGAGTTCCAGGCCTGGGTCTTTCCGACGAGGTCCTCATCGTCGTGTGAGGCATCCATATGAGTCGATCAGAAAATGCTGTGCCTTCAAGCGGAAGAGATTTTCCATTTGGTGTCAGGGCAAGGGCCTGGACCCTTCCTCCTGTTCCTTGGCAAGCATTCTGGACTACCTGTGATCCCTTTCTCAGCTAAGCGCTTGATTCACTACCCTTCAGGTGCACCTGGCAGCCATCTCTGCTTACCAGGCATGGGCCGGGAAGCAGTCGGTGGCGCAGGAGAAGATGGTCGGGCGCTTTTTCCAAGGCCTTGATCACATATCCCCTCCGGTGCGAGAACCTCCACCTCCGTGGAATCTACCGCTGGTATTGGCTAAGCTCATGGGCAAGCCATTCGAACCGATGCACAGGTGTGACATCTCTCACCTGTTGTGGAGGACCGCCTTCTTGGTGGCTGTCACATCAGTCAGAAGGATGGGAGAGCTCCAGGCCCTTTCCATCGAGTCTCCTTATCTGGTCTTCCACAGGGACAAGGTTGTCCTGCGCCCCCACCCGAAGTTCCTTCCGAAGGTGTTGTCGGAGTTTCACCTTAACCAGGTGTTGACTCTTCCGGTGTTCTACCCCAATCACACCTCGGAGGCCGAATATAGGCTCCATACTTTGGATCCTAGAAGAGCGCTCGCTTATTATAAGGAGCGGACGGCTGAAGTTCGGGGAGAGGTTTGCCAGCTATTTGTCACCTACGCTGAAGCAGCACCTGGCAGACCTGCAGCCAAGCGGACAATAGGCAGGTGGGTCACCTCCTGCATAGATCTCTGCTATAGGTTGGCGGGCATGAAGCCACCCAGAGGGATAAGAGCTCATTCTACCCGCCATACCGCTGCATCGGTGGCTGCTTCCAGGGATGTCCCTGTCTAGGAAATCTGCAGGGCTGCTACCTGGAAGTCAGCACACACCTTGATCAGCCACTACCACATCGACCTTGAGTCACACCGGGATGCTGGTTCTGGGGCCTTGGTTCTCCAGTCTTTATTTCCCAAGTAGGGGGTGTGCTCCTTGCCTCCCTCCTCCCGGAGAACTGCTAGGAGTCTGCCAGACGGTGTGGATGAACAACATATCCATGTCCCTAGAAATACAGGTTACTCACCTGTAACAGGAGTTCTAGGAATGGTATATGTTGTTCATCCCACCACTTCCACCGACCTTCCCAGCTTGACGCACAACCTGGCTTCCAGCGGGCTAGATCTGACGTCATGGGGCGGAGCCGAGAGTTTTACCACCCGGGTGGGAGGAGCCAGCTTGAAGACCTTCCGGCAAGATTTAAAGCGGCAAGGAACCTGCCAGACAGTGTGGATGAACAACATATACCATTCCTAGAACTCCTGTTACAGGTGAGTAATCTGTATTTCTAGGAGTGGTATATGTTGTTCATCCACACGCACCCACCCGACCTGCCCGGCTTTGGGCGCACAACCTGGCTTCCAGCGGGCTAAGATCTGGAGTCATGGGGCTGAGCCGAGGTATATACCACCTGGATGGGTGGGAGGAGCCAACTTGAAAACTTACGGCAAGATTTAAAGTGGAAGTGGGTATGCCAGACAGTGTGGATGAACAACATATACCACTCCTAGAACTACTGTTACAGGCGAGTAACCTGTTCATTCTACCCACCATACCGCTGCATCGGTGGCTGCTTCCAGGGACATCCTTATCCAGGAAATCTGTCTGGCTGCTACCTGGAAGTCAGCAAACATTTTCATTAACCATTACCACACCGACCTTGAGTCACGCCGGGATGCTTTTTTGGGGCCTCAGTTCTCCAATCTCTATTTCCCAAGTGAGTATCAGTGGGGGTGTGCACCTTGCCTCCTTCCTCCCAGAGAACTGCTAGGAGTCTGCTAATAAGTGTGGATGAACGTATCCACGATCCTAGAAAAACAGGTTACTCACATGTAACAGTAGTTCTAGGAGTGGTATATGTTGCTTATCCACACAGACCCACCCGACCTCCCTGGCTGCGGACGCACAAACCTGGCTTCCAGTGGGCTAAGATCTGGCGTCGTGGGGCAGAGCTGAGGTTATACCACCCAGGTGGGTGGAGGAGCCAACTTGAAGACTTTCTGCAAATCTTAAAGGGGAAAGGGACATGCCAAAAAGTGTGGATGAACAACATATACCACTCCTAGAAATACAGGTTACTCACCTATAACAGGAGTTCTAGGAATGGTATATGTTGTTCATCCACACTGTCTGGCAGGTGTCCTTGCCGCTTTAATTCTTGCCGGAAGATCTTCAAGCTGGCTCCTCCCACCCACCCAGGTGGTAAAACTCTCGGCTCCGCCCCATGACGCCAGATCTGGCCCGCTGAAGCTCAGGTTTGCGTGAGCTGGAGGTCGAGGTGTGTGGATGAACAACATCATGCATTCCTAGAACTCCTGTTACAGGTGAGTAACCTGTATTTCTAGGGACATGGATATGTTGTTCATCCACACTCCTGGGCAGACTCCTAGCAGTCTCTGGGAGGAGGGAGGCAAGGGCCACCCCCAATACTTACTTGGGAAAGAGAGATTGGAGAACTGAGGCCCCTGTAAAGCCAGCATCCCGGCATGACTCAAGGTCGATATGGTAGTGGGTAATGAAGGTATGTGCCGACTTCCAGGTAGCAGCCCTGCAGATATCCTGGATAGGGATGTCCCTGAAGCAGCTACCGATGCAGCGTATAACGGCCAGAATGAGCTCTTATCCCTCTGGGAGGCTCCATGCCCGCCAACCTGTAGCAGAGCTTTATGCAGGAGGTGATCCACCTGCCTATCGTCCGCTTTGCTGCAGGTCTGCCAGGTGCGGCTTCAGCGTAGGTGACAAACAGCTGGCGAACCTCTCCCCGAACTTCAGCCGTCCGCTCCTTATAATAAGCGAGCACTCATCTAGGGTCCAAAGTATGGAGCCTATACTCGGCCTCCGAGGTGTGATTGGGGTAGAACACCGGCAGAGTCAACACCTGGTTAAGGTGAAACTCCGACACCACCTTCGGGAGGAACTTTGGGTGGGGGCGCAGGACAACCTTGTCCCTGTGGAAGACCAGGTAGGGAGACTCGATGGAAAGTGGCTGGAGCTCTCCCATCCTTCTGGCTGACGTGATAGCCACCAAGAAGGCGGTCTTCCACGACAGGTGTGAAAGATCACACCTGTGCATTGGTTCGAATGGCTTGCCCATGAGCTTGGCCAATACCAGCAGTAGATCCCACGGAGGTGGAGGGTCTCGCACCAGAGGGGAAATGTGGTCAAGGCCTTTGAAAAACTGCCCGACCACCTTCTCCTGTGCCACCGATTGCTTGCTGGCCCGCGCCCGGTGAGCAGAGATGGCTACACAGGTGCACATTAAGGGTCAGCCGACTGAAGCCTTTGCTGAGAAAGGGACTACAGGTAGTCCAGAATGCTTGCCAGGGGCAGTCGGAAGGGTCCAAGCCCTTCCCCTGACACCAAATGGAAAACCTCTTCCATTTGAAGGCATAGCATTTTCTGGTCAACTCCTTACGGGACGCCTCAACGACGTTGAGGACCTCGTTGGAAAGACCCAAGGCCTGGAACTCTAGCCGCTCAGGAACCAGGCTGTCAGGTGCAGGGATTGAAGGTCCGGATGGAATACCTTCCCCTGATTGACTGAGATCAGGTCCGGGCGGGCTGGAAGCCTCCTCCGGGAGCCTGGAGCTGAGGCTGAGGAGATCTGGATACCAGAACTGGTGGGGCCAGTCTGGGGCTACCAGAATCACCTGCGCCTTGTCCCTCCTTGCCTTGAGAAGCACCTTGTGGATCAAGGGAAATGGGGGAAAGGCGTAGAAGAGGCCCGGGGTCCACGGCCTCGAGAAGGCATCCCCCTGCAGCGAGTCCTGCTGAGGGGGCCGGCATCGAACAGACTCGGCTCAGAATTCTCCCTGAGGCAAACAGGTCCACCTGAGGCGTGCCCCAGTGTGAGAAGAGATCTTGTACTACCTCCGCAGGAGAGACCACGTGAGACGCAGCCCCTATCCGGCTTAGGGCATTGGCCAGAGTGTTGAGGCTCCTGCCATGTGAATGGCTAGGAGATCCGCCCAGGCTGCGCACTAGGGACCAAATACGGAGAGCTCCTTGCATAACAGCAAGGAAGCTGCCTCACTCTGGCGGTTCAGATAGTACATGGTCGGGTGTTGTCCGTCTGGACCTAAATCACTTGACCCTGGAGAAACCGGAGCGAAGGCGGTGAGAGCTAGACAGACCACTGGAGCTCCAGCAGGTTGATGTGGCATCGGACTCCCGAGGGACCAGAGGCCGCGCTTGGTGTTCTCCCAGATGGGCACCCCAACCCATCAGAGATGGTCGTCGAGAGAGAGACCGTCGGCTCGGGGACGAACAGGATACCTTCTTGCAGATGAGCTGAACGATCCACCACTGGAGAGCTGCCCACATCTCCTGGGTCACTGTCACGGGCCGGTCCAACGGATCGCGGCGTTGAGACCACTGGCTGGCCAGTCCCCATTGAAGGGGACGCATGTACCAACGGGCCCAACGGACCACGCTAGTGCAGGCCGCCAGGAGGCGCAGGAAGTCCCGGGCAGGGCGCAATTGCCCAACCAGAAATGATTGGGCAAAGGAGGAAAGAACCTCGGCCCTGTCCACCGGGAGCCGTGCTCTGGCTCGCAGAGAGTCGAGCTCTGCCCCGATGAACAGAATCAACTGCTTTGGCACGAAGTTCCGACTTGGCCTCGATTGATGAGGCCAACCTGAGAGCAAACCTGAGGGCTAGATCTCTGACCGCCTCCACCTCCTGTCTGGAGGGTGCTACAGCCAATCGTCCAGGTAGGTACACCTGGACCCTCGGCGCCAAGAGGAATGCTGTCACCACTGCCATGCATTTGGTGAAGACCCTGGAGCTAGGTAGTGGTCAAGGGCATGGTCGTGGAACTGGAGGGATCCCTCCGCCTGAAGCGGAGGAATCTCTGATGGGACGGACAGATTGGGACATGAAAGAACGCATCCTGGAGGTCCAGGGAGCAGAACCACACGCCTCCTTCCAAGGATGGGATTATCTGAGCCAGAGTGACCATCCTGAAGGTCCAAGACCTTAGGAACTTGTTCAGGTCGAGAATGGGCGCCAGCCCCCCGAAGGAGGATCCGCCACCTTCCTGATTACCTCTTTTCAAGGAGCAGGGCAATGTCGGCCCATGGGCCAACAGCGAGGCTGCAGATCTCGCGGGCCCCCGAGGAGGGACGGCTTGAAAGGCGGAACCTGCTCGAACTCCAGAGGCAGGCTTTTCCTACCACCTCCAACACCCAGCGGTCCGTGGTGATAGCTGACCAGGCGGAAAGGAAGTGGCGGAGCCGTCCTCCCACGGGGAACCTGGGGAGGACGGTTGGGGGGCGCACCCCTCAACCCGTCACTGGGCAGGCTTGAAGGAAGAACCGGCCAAGGGACCTCCTGGGCCTTTACCTCCTTGCTTCCTGTTGGAGGAAGCAGTCTGGTTGGGTTTGGGACGCCAAGCGCGAGCCTGCTGGCCCTGTTGCTGGTGCTGGTGCTGCTGGGCCTGTCGAGGAGCAGGGACCGAGGGACGTAAGGACTTCTGCTGCTGACGGCGGCCTTTGTCCCTCTGGGCGGAGGTGACCGAGTCCAGAGTGGCATTGGACTTTTCGATCCGCTGGAGGTGTCCCTCCACTCTAGGGCTGAAGAGGTCAGTCCCCAAGAAGGGGACGTCCGCCAACATGTGCTGGGTATCCACCGTGAAAGTGGATATCCTCAGCCACGCCCTGCGTCGCATGGCCACTCCAGCCGCTACTGACCTGGCACAGGAATCACCTATGTCCAGAGCAGTCTGGAGCTGCTGCTTCGCCACTGCCCTGCCTTGGTCCCGCACCTGGCGGACCATGGTCTGCAGGTCAGGCGGGAGATGAGGAACGACCTCATCCAGGGAGCCCATGAGGGCATGGGAGAAGTGTGCCATCAGCACGGCCGAGCTGGCCTGTCGGAGGCCGAGGGAGGACGCAGCGTACACCTTGCACCAGGCAAAGTCTAACTTTTTGGACTCCTTGTCCAGGGGCTTGTCCACATCCTGAGCATTACCGGAATGCCGGAAAACGCTGTTGGTGACTAACCCCTCAGCATAGGGGTGTTCTGAGAAACTGGGCAAAGAGCCGGTAGGGACCGCATACTTCCTGGCCATCCTGGCCGAAGGCGCTGGACAGGAAGCAGGCTGCTGCCAAAGCTCCAAGGCTGGGCCGACTGGCCTCAGCCACCGGAAAGGCCTCCGTAGGAGAATCCCCTCGGTCCTGATTCTCCGTCAGGGGATACTTGGCCCGTTTGGACACGGGCTCGAGCTGCATCCCGGTGGACTCCCGAGATGAGTCGAAGCAGACCCAAGAAGGACGATGGGCTATCATCCACTGACTGGCCCCCGGAGGACTACAGATCGCACTGCCTGGAGAACAGGGAGGAATAGTCGTCGGATTCCGTAGAGTCTGCGAAGAGCTGCCTCGCCTTGAGCCACCCTCCACCTGCCGAGGGACGGTCGGGAGTGAGGGTGACCGACAACCTGTGGGGCAAGCCATGACCTGACCGAGAACTCTTGGTCGGGGCCCCGACTTAGGTTGAGGAGGCGGAGGTTCCACCACAATCGTGGACCAGCTGGTTTTCGCTTAGCAACCAGCCCTGGGCGGGCAACTCGATCTGACGAGTGGTTGCTCGCTGCCTGCCACAGCCACTTGATGGCCGGGTCGGGTTAGGCCCGATAACAGCAACTGCTGCCACATCAAATCAGAGCGCCGGTGCAATCTCATGCCGCAAGCCTCTCTCACCCGAGGAGGAGGACGAGAAGAGCGCGCTGGCTTGCTTACTTTGAGATCTAGGACCGCCGATGACGGGCGGGAACGGTTGACCAAGAAGAGGGACCGAGACTTCGGGGACCGATGGTGGGTCGGAAGGGGCGGGGACACCCGCTCTCGGCTCGAACTAACCGACTGCGGTCCTGAAGGAGCAGGCAGATCTCGCATCCACCGGGGAACCGGTGAAGTAGGGTTGTCGGCTTCTCCAGTCGACAGCCCGTCTAACTGGTCGAGAAAAATCTCGACTTCGTCGACAGGAGTCTCGGCAGGCTGGCCTGACGGGGGCACCGTGAAGCCAGCAGCCTCAGCCGCAACCTCGACCGAAGTAGACGGTCAGCTGCCCGGGGAAGGGGAACTCTCCTGCTCCCAGGAATGCCGACGGTGGGACTTACCTTTCGACTCCCTTTTCTTGGGCCGAGAATAATGTCCTGATGTCCCGAAGGCCCCTCTCCCTTCGTGGAAAGGGACTGGCAAAGCTCCTTGAATGAAGCTATATATGAGGAACTCAGAGAGAGCGGGATAAATGCCACGGCCGAGGAAGAAGATGCGGCCTGGGCCGCTTCCTCCTTGAGGGCGATCATCTGCTCGAGCTGCTCAGCCGAGCCAGTCGCCGCAGACACCGCACAACGAGCCTCTTGGATTTCACCAGCAGAAACGCTCGGGCGCCCAAGCTTCAGGCGGCGGCGTGATCGTCCAGAACATTGGCCTAAGGAACAGCACAAGCTTCGCAAGCCTGCGGAGGTGCGTGATCTAGAGGCCTATGCAGTAGATGCCACGTGGAGTGCGGATCCGTCCTGGACATTTTCTGACTCGCAGAGGGGCCTCCGAAGCCGGGAACAGATTTGTCCATCGCAGCCGTGAGGGAAAAAGAAGACCGAAGTTTGGAAAACTTCAAAATCAATTTCGGGCGAACCGAAGAATTAGGATCCAGTCTCAAACGCAGAGCACTAAGGAGGGAACCTGAGCTTCCAAGCTGTAAGGAAGATCTGGCGTCATGGGGCAGAGTCGAGAGTTTTACCACCCGGGTGGGTGGGAGGAGCCAGCTTGAAGACCTTCCGGCAAGAATTAAAGCACCAAGGATACCTGCCAGACAGTGTGGATGAACAACATATCCATGTCCCTAGAACTACTGTTACAGGTGAGTACCCTGTTTTTATTTGGCTTCATGCAGATAATATGGATTGAACTAGTAACTGACCATGAATATAACACATAGGTGACGTTAAATTTAGTTGAGTACAGAAACTGGAGGAATACTAACAATAATTGGGTTACATTTTAAAGAAGATAGTTGTTTATTCCTCTGAAACCAGTGAGATTGGGTAGTAGAGAATATAGAAAATGTCAAAGGGTGTGGCTGTACACATTTTAAGTGTGGTTGTGCGTAGAGCGACCTTTTAAAAGCAGCCATCACCTCCAGTACAGCTTTTAGTGCATAATATTGGGATATGATTCAGTTTGTGTTTCACATTGGGTCTGCATTTTTCCTATTATTTATCATTGAAGTTCTTTGCATGAAATCAAGATTTGTGGGGTGTGGATGTGGTGCACTATCCACACTTAGACAGTCTTCCTTTCCACTGAAGTCCAGCTGGAACGCTTCAAGCTGAGCTCCTTCCATCCACCCAGGTGGTATACTCCTTGCTCTGCCCTGTGATGTCAGATCTCCCTTTCTTCTGGAAGAAGTCGTGTCTCCTCCTTCACTGTTTCGCAGCTTTGTACACGTGTAGGCGGATTTTTTCAAAACTTTTTCCCTAGTGTTCTCAACTCTCATCGAACTTGTTAGTCTATAATCCAAAATGTCCTGGACAGACCTGCACACCTTGTGCATCTACTGCCTTTGAGCAGAGTACTCCTCAGGCTTGTGGCCTATGCAAGTCCTTGTTACCCTTCTCACTCAAGGATTGCTACGCCTGCCTCCTCTTAGGTTGGCCGGATGAACAGGACCTCCCAGTCGGCTCCAAAGATGTGTGGATGGTGATTTCTGCAGCCGCGGGCTCAGCCACTCAGCTTGTGTAGGCATAGAAGGGGTGGCGGCCAAGGCTGCGTCGGTTTTGTTAGGCATCTGTGCTGTTTCCGGCTGGGGCCAGCTTTGGGGTGTCCTTCATGGGCTCCTTTTGTGACGTACCAGTCGCTGCAAATCCTTGGGAAGGGCCCTACCCATCAAGATAAAAAAACTGTTAAAGAAAATCCTGCCATTGGTCATGGGACCCGGAATGAGCACACTTTTCCCACTCCCATGAATCCCTCACCTGCTGTTGGAACACTCTGCCAGGCCAACATTGGCTGAGTCTTAGGCTGCTAGCTCCACGGTAACCTCATTGGGTTTGTCAGGTGTGATGCAGGCCGAGTAGCCGGTCGAGATTTTTCTTGACCCTGTCGTCCCGTTGTCTGAAGGGATTGAGGATGACTCGATCTCGAGGACTCTGTGGTCCTTATGACCCCCTCTCAGGAGGATCAGGAGAAGCCGATCAAGCCGACTGTCTCCTCTGAAGACCTTCCTCTTTCAGGGGTCCCTCGGAAGGCCCACTCTGTGTCTTGTACATGTTGTTCTTCCCGTTTCTCCTCACCGTTGACACTTCAGTTGTCAGTTGAGGTCCTGATCGCTGTCGAGATCACGGTCTAGGAAATCCTTGCATTCCCACACTCTGCCAGGAAGTGCCATCGATGATCCTCTTCGGGCAAAGAGAATCTGCTGCAAGTTCCATTGGCAGTGTGAGGAGCTGATGTGACAGCAGTGGTTCCTCTGGTATGGTAGGCCCCTTCCTCAGACCCTGGCGCTTCCCTGGTCTGACTTGTCTCGGTCCTGCCTCATCTGGTTTCTCCAGCGTCAGCCTTCCACTGATCCGGGTGGAGCCACCTCCCAAACAGCTCTTACAGGGTGCTCCTACCACCCACTTTTCACAAGTCCAGGGTGGTTCATGGGGAGAAGAGGCCGATGGTAGTCTTCAAGGGAGTGTTTGGACTCTTGAGGGGTTCTCTGTGCAGTCGTCCCAGACCCTGAGCTTCGACCATGAATCAGCTGATGAACTTGCCACTGATCGTGGGCCAGTCTCCTTCAGGGCTCTACTCTGGTCTCCAGATCGATGGAGATCCCCTTGGAGCCAGTCCAGAAGCTGGCCAAGTACCCCCTTATGGAGACCCTTGACTTGGATGTTTCACCAGGGATGACCTTCCCAGTGGCAGAGGCTATTTCGAGGCTCTGTCAGGCATCTGGCTTAGTGCACAGTGCCGTCGGTCCTTATGGTCCGCAAGTACTGGTCCCGACCAGTTCCTTTCCCGGTTTCTTGAACCATCCCTTGGCCAAGGATTTGGTGGCGGACTCCATCTTTCGCAAGACTGGCAATGTTGAGGGTGTGGATAAGCCACCAGACAAGTAGTCCAAGAAGCAAGATCCTGCAGCTAAGCAGTTTGTGCTGCATCCACCCTGGGTCTCCGTCAGGCGAGCTCTGCCTTGATGATTGCCGACTTTGACCACACCCTCGTAGATGTGCTGTACTAGGTCCTCCCTCACCTTTCTGCAGACTTGGAGTCGCCAGTAAAGGTGGTCAGAGACCGGGGTCGATCTGTAGCCAAGCAGCAGCTACAGAATGCCTTAGACATTGGTGACTTCTGCACCAGGTCTGTGGCAGCAGTGGTTGTGATGTGCTGTAGGGCCTGGCTGCAGATTTCCACCTTCACAGCAGATGCCCAGCACAGACTGGCTGATGTACCCTTCCTGGGCAGTACTGACCCTTTTTTTTTTTTTATTCTTTTTATCCCCTCCTGGACGCCCCTTCACTCCCCTCCTTCGGGCTGTCTCAATGCCCCCCAGACTCCCCCACTGAGTCTGCCCCTAGAGTCTCTTTTTTCTCAGGTGCTCCTACCTGCCTCCTTAGCACCTTACACAGCGGGGTCTGCCCGTGTTGTGTCGTCTGGGTGGCCGGAGCTGCCGTCATCCGGAGTGCCGAGGTTGTTTTTACGGTTTTCTGTCCCTCCCCTCTCACCCCGAGGGGCGCGGCTCGGGCGGGCATCACGCACGCCTGCCAAGGCGCCAAGGCGTCCTTCCTCCTGCCCCTCGCCCTAGGGAAGCCGCCATTGCCCCGAGAGTCGGTGCTTCCACCAGCTCTCTCTTGGCGTCGGGTGTATTAAACACCCCTGGTCCCTCCCGAAGGAGGCATCCGTTGGGACGCTGATCCTCCCTTCCCCGCGAGTCCGCTCCCCGAACTCGGGTCGCCGGGCGTGACGCGGTGGCGTCCAGCGCCTCAACCCTCAGCGCCACCTGCCGCCATACTGACCTTTTTGTGGCCCTGAGGTGGATGGGCATCTCTAGGATTGAGAGTGTAGTGCCACCCTGATTTGGTGACTTCCTTGCAGAAGGATCTCAAGGTCAGAAGCCAGAGAAATCCTTTCAGCTTTGGCCCTTTCTGTCCCAGCAGCCCAAACCACAGCATCCCCAGGAGGGGCAGTCCCAGGTCTGGCGAACTAAGCCTGAGTTTGCCAGGCAGGGCTCCAAGAAACCCAGAGGCAGGGGTGGTGGGCCCACTCTGGCTGCTGGTGCTGGTGGCCTCTCCATCGTTGTCCAGTGATGGGGCAGGGGCAAGTCTGCTTCCTGCCCGTCAGGTCCCTGCCTCAGCAACCTATGGGGGGTCGTCTTTGCCATTTTATGGCACGCCTGGTCTGTACTCACTTCAGACAAATGGGTGCTGGAAGTCGTGGGCAGAGGGTTGCCTCTCGACTTCGAGGCTCTCCTGCCCTACTGAGCCCATGATTCACAGGAGTCCATGGTGTCTCTGGACACACTGTCTGCCCTCCGAGAGGACATCACTCAGCTTACCATGAAAGGACCCGCAGCCCAATTGGTTTCTGAGACAGCATCAGTTCTGGATGGTCACTCTAAACCAACTCATTCCATCCCTAGCACGGGGCATGTAGTGCTCATCTCTGGACCTCCAGGATGCCTTCTTCAACATTCCAGTCTGTCTCACTGGTGGTACCTTTGCTTCCACATAGAGAGGGGGTTCTCTACAAGCTCATAATCATGCCTTTCGGTCTCTCCTCAGCCACCAGGATCTTTACTAAATGCATTGCCGTCGTGGCAGATTTTCTGCTGCGCCGAGAAGTCCTGGTCTGTCCCTACCTGGACGATTGACTGATTGCTGGCTCATCTCGAGAGGCAGTCGAGCAGTCCAGGGACCTGACCCTCCAGACCTGCTCAGCCTTGGGCCTTGTGATCAACCCAGCCAAGTCTGAACTCAGCCCGTCGCCAGTCATCCATTTCATCGGGGCAGAGTTCGACTCCTTCCATTCCAAGGCCCAACTCCCTGTGGACTGGGCAGCGGATCTTGCCTCCTTTGGCTGATTATTTCAGGTTGGGCACTTGCACCCTACTCAGGACTTCCTGTGGTTACTGGGGTACATGGCATCCTGCACCACCGTGGTCTGATGGGCTCGCTGGTAGATGCGCCACCTTCTGTGGGAGCTGGCCTGCCAGTGGCATCCGCATCTGGGTCGCCTGGACCAGCCAGTCTTGATGACCTATCCCGAAACATCTTGAGGAAGGAGCCCCATTCGTCCTCCCAGAGCTGACTGGTCACCCGGACTACCAACGTGTCCGGTGGGATGGGGAATACAGCTGGGAAACCACAGAGCCCATGGGCTCTGGACCTCCAGGGAGTCCCGTCACCACATCAACCCACTGGAGCTCCATACAGTGCACCTTTCTCTGACAGAATTTCCTCCCATTTGTCTGGGGACAGGTCGTACAGGTCCAGACAAACAATATAATGACCATGTACTACCTGAACAAGCAGGGTGGAAAGTACTCCCTGCGTTTGTGTTGAGAGGCCCTGTGTACTTGGACCCTCGTGCGCAGCTTGAGTGCCGACCTCCTGGTGATTCATGTAACGGAGCCTGTAACCAGCTAGCAGATGCCCTCAGCCAGATGGGCAAGGCATCTCACGAGTGATCCCTGCATCAGGAGGTGGTGGACCACCTGTTCTCCCAGTGGGGCACTCCCCATGGCAGCCTTTTCTCCTCCTGGGAAAACGCAGAACTGAGGCTGATCTTACTTCGAGACACAGCTCTTGCAGCAGGTTACACCATTAGGACTGAAGCCGGCAGGCGTCAGGACCCCAAGGAAAAATTCTAGCTAGCTATCTTCAGCGGGGACCGCCTCCGACGTCAGGCGTGGTACAAAAGGGGGCGGTCCCGCCAGATTCTCCAGTTCTTTCCCCGCCGTCGACTTGCATGTCTCGACCCTTCGGTTCCAGTCTAGCGAGACCCCAAAAGGTTACGCCTTGCCAGATATCTTCGGCAGAAGGACCCGAAGCCTGTGGTGGTACCACCCTTGGTGGACACTTTCGTGGACGTCACCAAGGCAGCGTGGAAGCGTCCACATTCGCTCCCGGCGGTGCCGAAGAAAGCTGATCGTCTGTACAAGGCTCCTAAGGACGACCAGTACCTGACACAGCAGCCTCAGGCCGACTCTCTGGTCATCACAGCCTCACATGACCGGTCACAGAGGCCGCAACATTTGAGCACCCTGCCACCGGACCCAGGTCAAACAGTTGGGGCACTGGGCAGGCACACGTCGCTTCCGCTACCTGCGCCTCAGATCTTAACTACTTGACCCACATGGTTCAATTCCAGAACGCTTTGTGGGAACAGGGTCTGGAGGCGGCTGAAAAGCTGCCGAAGGGTGAGCAGAAGGAGGAGATGCTCCAGCACTCCTCCGTCACGGGTTGGGCGTGGGGACCCAAGTGCTTGAGGCAGCGTCGACTCCAGCGGACTCATCGGCCCGAGCAGCAGCTTCTGGCGTATGCCTCCGGAGGCGCCCTGGTTACGTGTCTCCGCTTTTCCCGGATGTCCAGAAAACATTTTGGACACTCCGTTCGAGGGAAGTTTTATTTGGTAATCCTTCTGAGAAGATCATTACCAAACTTCAAGAGGCCGGGAAGGCAGTGAGGTCGGTTCAAGCCATGTACCGGACCAAGCTTGGTTCCTTTCGTAGGAACCAAAGCCGTTCCATTAAGCGGACACAGAGGCAGCAGCCAGCTCCGCTACACATCAGAGGAGAGCTCGGTTTCCGTAGAACCCAGGAGAAAACAGCCCGCTAGCGGTCAGCGTTCGGCCGACCAGCCAGCGGGCCATCTGCCGCCACAGCCTGACTCCTTTCCGGCCCCCGCCCCTCAGGATCAATGGGAAATCATGGTCGGGGTTCATTGCGAACTTCCTGCCGGGATGGCAGGCCATTACCACCGACAGGTGGGTTCTGCAGTTGGTCAGTCTAGGCCACTTTATAGAATTTGCAGAAAAGCCACCCTCGAGGCCTCCTTTGCTCTCCCGGTATCCGGGTCAGCACAAAAATTTGATCTGGCAAGAGGTTCTCGCGCTCCTAAGAAAAGGAGCGATAGAGTACGTCCCGGAGAACCAGAGAGGAAGAGGATATTATTCCCTCTTCTTCCTGGTTCCCAAGAAATCAGGGACCTCCGTCCGATTCTGGACCTCAGCGACCTCAATGTCGATGCGCCTACAAAGATTCGCATAGTGACTCTTCCGGCCTTATTCCCATGCTGAAACAAGACGCCTTTTTAGCTCTCTAGACATGCAGGACGCATACCTGCATATCCCCATAGCTCACGCGCACCAGAGGTTCCTGCGCTTCGAGTTTCTGGACCACCACTTTCAGTTCCGAGCTCTTCCGTTCGGACTGTCATCCGCACCAAGGGTCTTTACCAAGTGTATGGCAGTCGTGGCAGCATCTCTGAGGAGACAGGGCCACTATGTGTTCCCGTACCTCGACGACTGGCTTCTCATGGCCACCTCCAGAGAGGCGTTGTTACTCGCGGTCCAGAGCACCCAGGACTTGTTCCAATCTCTGGGCATTCTCATAAATTATGAGAAGTCTCTCCTGGTACCGTCTCAGAAACTGTAGTTTATAGGCGCAGTCCTGGACACTGTTCAGGGAAGGGCTTTTCTTCCGGACGACAGAGCGGAGCGCATCAGATCCCTCATAAGGGATTTGTCGTCGAACAAGATCGCATCTGCCAGGGCTCGTCCTCGCTTTCTCGGACACATGGCTGCGCTATTTCTACTGTCCTTTCAGAAGGCTCCACATGCGGGTAAACCAGTGGATGCTCAAGGTGCAATGGGACCAAAGGCAAGACCACTTGCAACATCCGGTCAGGATCACGAACTCAGTGATCCGAGACTGGCAGTGGTGGCTAGTCCCCGGGTCGCTCTCCAAGGGCGTCCCGTTCGTAGCGCCGTCCCCGGAGGTAACCCTCACCACGGACGCCTCAGGCCTTGGGTGGGGGGCACACCTGGACGGGGTAAAGTCCCAGGGTACGTGGACCCCGTTGGAAGCTCATCTCCATATCAATGTCCTAGAGATGAGGGCGGTTCTCTATGCCCTGCAGGCCTTTCAGTCAGTAATCCCACCGTGTACTCTCCTGCTTCAGACAGACAACATGGCGGTGATGTATTACCTCAACAAACAAGGAGGTGCACACTCTTACCCCCTTTGCAGGGAGGCCATGAGGGTGTGGGATTGGGTAATCGGACACGGCGCAAATCTGATCACTGTGCATGTTCCCGGGGTGGACAACACAATTGCAGACGGCCTGAGTCGATCCCAGGCCAGAGTCCACGAGTGGGAACTTCTTCAAGAGGTAGCAGAAGATCTGTTCCTTCAATGGGGAACTCCAGAACGCATTCTCTGTCTTAGACAGGGACATTTGTGTACGCATTCCCTCCGTTTCCCATTCTGCAGAGGGTTCTGCTCAAGCTGCAAGCGGAGAAGGCAAGGATGATTCTCATCGCTCCTCTCTGGCTGAGACAAATCTGGTACCTGCTGCTGCAGCAGCTTTCCAAGGAACCACCGGTTCCACTTCCAGTGATTCACGACCTCCTGACTCGGGATCAGGGTCAGCTGTTGCACCGGGGATCAGGACCCTGCATCTCCATCGTGGCTCCTACAGATACAGCAATCTCCTGATCTTACTTGAGATACAGCTCTTGCAGCAGGTTACACCATTAGGACTGAAGCCGGCCAGGCGCCAGGACCCGCGGCAAATTTCTAGCTAGCTATCTTCAGGCGGGGACCGCCCGACATCGGTCCCGCCTCCGGCGTCAGGCGTGGTATATAAGGGGCGGTCCTACCAGAATCTCAGTTCTTTCCACCGTCCGAACTTGCATGCCTCGACCCTTCGTCTCAGTCTGGCTGGACGCTGTGGTTGTTGAACTTCCTATGGAAATTGCTTCATTTCAAAGATTTTTCTTTTCTGATGTCCTCACAGACCTCCGGGCATATGTCTAAGTGTGCTTGTGGAAAACAGATCCCCTTTAAAGACCCTCACGCGGCTTGCGTTCGGTGCCTGGGCCCAGAACACGACACCAGACCTGTTCCCTCTGCCAGGGATTTAACAGCCGCACCAGGATCCCGGCGACAGAAGGCTCTGCAGGCGTTCTCTCCTGGAAGAAAAACTTAGAGCCATGTCCTCTAAGGAGAATCTTCTCACAAGCACGCGAAAAAGAGAGGAGAGGGACCTTCCAGGTCTCGACTCGGGCCTCTGAGTCCCGCAGCTCAGATCGAAGTCGGACCGGTCCCGTCAGGGCCTCTTCCCTCCCGGCTGCGGTGGCGTTTCTCGATCTTCTCAGGCCCCTACCGCCAGGCGTCGTCGTCCTCCACCCCTAAGGCGCGGGCGAGTCCGGGGGCGTCATCACCGTCGCCCAAGTCGGGCTCCCGCTCGTCGGTACCAGCGTCCAGTCCTCTTCAGTGCCGCCGAGGAAGACCCTGGAGCTTACCCCTCTGAAGAGGGCCGGCAGACCCGACGCCGGCTCGACCTCCGTCGGCCGTTCGTCACCGCTCCTCTGAGCCGTCTTCGGCTGTCAGACCGTCGGTCAAATCTACCCATCGGACGTCAGCAGGGGGACCGACGTCCGCGGCACCTGAGAAGAGGGCCCCGCGTCTCCGACTGTCGTCGGGCAGGAGTCCCTTACGGAGGAAGACTCTACACAGCCCGAAGACCAGACGGGCGATCCCGGCCTCGCGCAGTCTCCCAGGGCTCCCTCGCCGCCGCCCGAGGTCCCTGTGGAGCCGTCCCCGGGACCCGACGTCCGACCCTCGACGTCTGAGCCGGCGACGGGATTATCTATTACGGATGTAAAGGATCTCTTTACATACTGGTGGGACACCATCAAGAAGGACGTGGCGCCCCGCTCTTCCTCCTCCTCCGACTCCGGCCCCCCTTGCCTGCGGGGGTGGCTGGCCGCTCCTGTCCCCAGGGTCCAGATCCCCTCCCAGGGCTCGGGGTGCAAGAGGAGACCTCCGTCTAGATCCTCGTCTTCGGATCACCCAGCCCAAAGAGATCCAGGAGGCGCCCGCGTTCACCGTCGGCCGAGGAGGACGAGGATCTGTGTATTCCACTTCAGATCTCCATCTCAATCTCAGTCCCTTCTCCGGACCCACGTGAGACTCCACGGTCTCCTCCGGATGACCCCTCGTTCATGGATATCATGAGCCATATCCAGGAGAACATGGGGTGGGAATCTGAGGAGTTAGACCCCGAAAGATTGCGCCTGGCTAAGTATCTTCGGCAGAAGGACCCCAAGCCTGTGGTGGTGCCACCCTTGGTGGACACTTTTGTGGACGTCACCAAGGCCGCGTGGAAGCGTCCACATTCGTTACCGGTGCCGAAGAAAGCTGACCGTCTATACAAGGCCCCTAGGGAGGACCAGTATTTGACGCACCAACCTCTGGCCGATTCTCTGGTCATAACAGCCTCACATGACTGGTCCCAAAGGCCGCAGCATTTGAGCACCCTACCACCGGATCCAGAATCCAAGCAGTTGGAGACTCTGGGCAGGCGCACGTACGCTTCGGCGACCTGCGCCATCAGATCCCTGAATTATCTGACCCACATGATTCAATTCCAGAACGCACTGTGGGAACAGGGTCTGGAGGCAGCTGAGAAGCTTCCTGAAGGTGGTCAGAAGGAGGAGATGCTCCAGCTCCTCCGCATGGGTTCAGACGTGGGGACCCAAGTGCTTAGAGCCGCGTACCATTCCGCAGACTCATCGGCCAGAGCAGCAGCTTCAGGCGTTTGTCTCCGGAGACACTCCTGGCTCCGTGTCTCCGGCTTCACCCCGGACGTCCAGAAGAACATTATGGACGCCCCTTTTGAGGGAGATGTGTTGTTTGGTAATCCTGCGGAAAGAATTATTACCAAACTGCAAGAGGCTGGAAAGGCAGTGAGGTCGGTCCAGGCAATGTACCGGCCTAGGCCTGGGTCCTTTCGTAGGCAACAAGGCGTTTCCGTGGGCGGACACAGAGGCAACAACCTCGCTCCGCCACACAACAGAGGGGCTCTGGTTTTCGCAGAACCCAGGGAAGCAGCCCACTAGCAGAAGTCAGCGTGCCCTAGAGCGACCCAGCCAGCGGGCCCATCTGCCGCCACAGCATGACTCCTTTCCGGCCCCCCCCTCGGGATCAACGGGATGTTATGGTGGGGGGTCGCATTGCGAACTTCCTGCCGGGATGGCAGGCAATTACCACCGACAGGTGGGTTCTTCAGTTGGTCAGCATTGGCCACTTTTTAGAGTTCGCGGAAAAGCCACCCTCGAGGCCTCCTCTGCTCTCCCAGTATTTGGGTCAACAGCGTCTTAATCTGGCAAGAAATACTCACGCTCCTGAACAAGGGGCAGTAGAGTATGTCCGGGAAACCAGAGAGGACTGGGTTTATTCTCACTTCTTCCTGGTTCCCAAGAAAACAGGGACCTCCGTCCAATCCTGGACCTGAGCGACCTCAACATGTCGGTCGCATACAAAGATTCTGCATGGTGACCCTCCCGGCCTGATCCCCATGCTAAAGCAGGCGCCTGTTTGGCGTCCTTAGACATGCGGACGCCTACCTGCATATCCCATAGCTCAAGCGCATCAGAGGTTCCTGCGCCGAGTTTCTAGGCCACCACTTCCAGTTCCGGGCTCTCCCTTTCGGACTGTCATCCGCACCAAGGGTCTTTACCAAATGCATGGCAGTCGTGGCAGCATCTCTAAGGAGAAAGGGCCACTATGTGTTCCCGTACCTCGACAATTGGCTTCTCATGGCCGTCTCCAGCGAGTGCTTCTGCTTCATGATCCAGGACACCAAGACCTATTTGGATCGCTGGGCATTCTTATAAATCGAGAGAAGTCCGTCTTGGTACAGTCGCCAAAACCTGCAGTTCATAGGAGCAGTGCTGGACACGATCCAGGGAAGAGCTTTTCTTCCAGCCGACAGGCGGAGCATAAGGTCCCTCATGGGGACTTATCGGCGAACCAGATCGTACCAGCCAGGTGGGTCCTTCCGTCTGCTCGGACACATGGCTGCGGCCATTCCTACTGTCCCTCTCGTGCGACTCACATGACATACGCAGTGGATGCTCAAAGCCAGTGGGATCGGAGGCAAGACCATTTGCAGCATCCAGTCAGGATCACGAAATCCGTGGTTGAGACTGGCAATGGTAGTTAGCCCGGGTCGCTCTCAAGGCGTCCCGTTTACCTCGCCGTCCCAAAATAACCCTCACCACGGATGCTTGGTCTCGGGTGGGGAGCACACCTAGAACGGGTGAGGTCTCAGGGTGTATGGACCCCGTTGGAGGCTCATCTCCATATCAACGTCCTAGAGATGAGGGCGGTCCTCTCTGCACTCCAGGCCTTTCAGTCCATTATCCCGCCGTGCACGATCCTGCTTCAGACGGACAACACGGCGGTGATGTATTACCTCAACAAACGAGGCACACACTCTTACCCCCTTTGCAGGGAGGCCATGAGGGTGTGGGATTGGGTAATCTGACACGGCGCAAACCTGATTGCTGTACATGTTCCCGGAGTGGACAACACGATCGCGGACGGCCTGAGTCGCTCCCAGGCCAGAGTCCACGAGTGGGAACTTCTTCAAGAGGTAGCAGAAGATCTGTTCCTTCGATGGGGAACTCCAGAACTGGACTTGTTTGCATCCCCATCCAATGCAAAACTGCCCAGTTTTTGCTCGCTAGATCCAGGGCCTGGTGTTTTCTGGCGAGACGCATTGTCCCTCTCCTGGGTGAACAGATTCCTTTATGCCTTCCCTCCCTTCCCGTTGATCCAGAGAGTTCTTCTCAAGCTGCGCAGGGAGCATGCAAGAATGATTCTGGTGGCCCCATTTTGGCCCAGACAGATTTGGTTCCCCTTGCTGGCACAGCTATCTCTGGAACCCCCGCTCCCATTGCCGCTCAACTCCCACTTACTGTCTCAGAAGAGAGGTTCATTGCTTCATCCGGATCTCCGCTCTTTGAACCTGCATGCATGGCTCCTAGAGACATAGCCATTTTGCGCCACAGGGTCTCGCAAGAGGTTGCTGAGATTCTCTCCGCAGCCAGAAAGCCGGCAACGTGCTGCTACTTACGCTATGAAGTGGATGCGTTTTTGTCTATGGTCACGGGCTCGTGACCTTTCCCCTTTAGGTTGTCCCGTTGGAGTGGTTCTAGACTACCTCCTTTCTCTTTTCAATTCTGGGCTAGCCTACTCCTCTATTAAGGTGCACCTTTGTGCTATTTCGGCCTCCCATCTTCCGGTGGGGCACTGTACTATTGCTCAGCTTGACGCTTCTCGGGAGTTTCTTAGAGGAGTGTTGCACCTTAGGCCTCCCATTAGGGACCCTGTGCCTCCGTGGGATCTACTCTTTGTCCTGGAACAACTTACGCTCCCTCCCTTTGAGCCTGCCGCGCATTGCGAACTACGTTTTCTGTCGTGGAAGACGTTATTTTTAGTTGCCGTTACTTCAGCTAGAAGGATTTCTGAGCTTCATGCTCTCATGTGTAAAGACCTTATTTGGTTTTCCACGGGACAGAGTATCTCTGGATGAACCAAAGTTTTTGCCTAAGGTGGTTTCGACACTTACTTTAAATCAGGATATTGACCTTCCGGTCTACTTCCCGAGTTACTCCAACAGAGGAGAGGCTTTGCTTCATACCCTGGATGTTCACCGTAGCCTGAGGTATTATCTTAACAGAACTAAACCCTTGCGGGCTTCTGACCAGCTTTTCGTCTCTTTTTCTCAGAGAATGGAAGGCCAACCGGTGTCCAAGCAGACTTTGTCACGCTGGCTTGTCCAGTGTATCTCGCACTGCTACCAGATTAAACAAAAACCCCTCCCGGGTTCTATCCGGGGTCATTCTACCAGAGGTGTGGCCACTTCTTTTGCAGTGCTCAGAAATGTCTCTATTTCAGCTATTTGCGCTGCTGCTACTTGGAGCTCTGTACATACCTTTATCAGGCATTACAGTCTGGACATAGCCTCTAGGCGTAGAGCCGGTTTCGGCCTAGCGGTGTTGCAAGGTCTCTTGTCCTGAGTCAGGACTTGGATTGGTTTTCTCTTGTCTCTATGCCTCCTCCGGATCTTCTGGCAGCGTTACTGCTTGGGAATCAGTCCTAATGGTGTAACCTGCTGCAAGAGCTGTATTTCAAAGTAAGATAGTACAGTTACGTAAGAACTTACCGTAACAGTAGATCTTAGAGAACAGCTCTTGCAGCAGGTACCTTCCCGCCTCCTTCCCCTTAGAGAATGCGGCTCTGCTTAAAAAAAAAAAATGAAAGGTTAAAGCAGAAGCAATATGTCATGGATGATTGAAATGGAGGAAAGAAAAGAAACGCTTTGGTTGAGATTTTCTCCTTTATTGCCTTGGACGGATCCTTGGTCTCCCCTTCTGATGTCATCCTGCGGCCGGGAGTCTCCGGGAGAACTGGGATTCTGTTGGACCGTACTATGTACCATGCCTGGCGTCGGAGGCGGGACAGGCGTCGGGCGGTCCCGCTGAAGATAGCTAGATAGAAATTTGCCGTGGGGTCCTGGCGCCTGCCGGCTTCAGTCCTAATGGTGTAACCTGTTGCAAGAGCTGTTCTCGAAGATCTACTGTTACGGTAAGTTCTTACAGTAACTGTACTTTTCGGGGTTTCCTCCAGGGTTGCTCAAGTCCTCATTGAGGCTAGAAAACTCTCTACCCATTCCACTTATGCCATGAAGTGGAAGCAGTTTTCTGTTTGGGCGACCGCTGAGGGTTGGAACTGCTTCTCTTGCTCGGCCCCACAAATCATGGAATATCTCCTTCACTTAGCAGTGTCAGTGGCTCAGTAGGTAGCACACTCGCCTCTGAGGCCGGGAGATCAGAGGGCTTGGGTTCAGTTCCCACATCTGGCACTTGGGTTAATATCCCAGTACTGACACTGTAATGCAGCATGAGAGGGGTGCTGCATTTCTGAGGATGTCGTCTCGGATGAGACGTTAAACCGAGGTCCCATCTGCCTGGATTGGTGGTAGTTCAGGTGGATGTTAAAGATCCCATGGCACTTATCGAAAAGAGTAGGGAATTTCCCCGGTGTCCTGGCCAAATTTCCCTCATTCACTAAAAATACCACCAACAGCTTAATCTGGTCCAAGGTCAGTTGGCATTCATCTGTATCCCCTTCCCCCGGGTCGTGCCTGAAAATAGGCAGGATTTGTCTAGTGCACTTACCCGGTCAATAAAAGATAAATAAATAAAAATAAATAAACTTATCTGACTCCAGCCTGTCCTACCTCTTTGAAGGTCCATATCCCAGCTATCTCAGTGTACCATGAGCCAGTGGATGGTAAACCCGTGGCTCAGTTGGAGGTCTCAAAACCTTTCTGAAAGGGATTTCTCTATCTGACACCACCACCCAATCCGCAGCCCAACTCCACACTGGGACTTGAACTTGGTCCTGAAAAAGCTCACCCTTCCTCCTTTCGAGCTGGCTATGAGCTGTGATTTGCGCTTCCTTTCTTGGAAGGCACTTTTTCTTGGCTATCATGTCAGCCTGAAGAATTTCAGAACTTCACGCTCTAGTCTGCAAGGAGCCCTATCTGATTTTCATAGGGACTGGGGGTCCTTAGAACAAATCCAAAGTTTCTTCCTAAGGTGGTGTCAGAAGCCACGCTGAATCAATCAGTAGAGCTTCTGGTGTATTATCCTTCCCCCTCTAACAGGTGAGGCACTCCTTCATACGATGGACGTCCATCGGATTCTCGGTGTTGCATGTACCGGACCAAAGAGTTCCGCTCTTGCGACCAGTTGTTTGTCTCCTTTGCCCCGAGATCGAAGGGCAACCCGGTTTCTAAGCAGGGCCTGTCCAAGTGGTTAGGCAACTGTATTAGATTCTGTTACCAGAAGTATGAGAAGCCTCTGCCGGGTTCCATCAGAGGTCATTCTACTAGGGGCATGGCTGCCTCCGCAGCCTTCTTATGGAATGTTTCCGCGGCAGACATTTGTGCGGCTGCTACTTGGCGTTCTGTCCATACCTTTACCAAGCATTACAGTCTGGACATTGCTTCTAGGCGGAGGGCTGGTTTTGGCCTAGCCATCCTACAGGGCCTTCTGTCCTAGACTGGGTCCATTCTGGATCTCAATTTTTTCCATTGGAATTGTGTATCTTACTTCGAGGCCAAAAGAGGCCGGACGAGAGAGGAGTGGATATTTCCCTCAATGGAAAAGGAGCTGAAAAAGCTTAGGGGGATGGAGGGCTGGAAGGAGCATTCTGCAAGACTCTCTCTGAAGATCTACTGTTATGGTAAGTTTTCACGTAACTGTACTATCTTACTTGGAGGGGGCTCTTGCAGTAGCTAATACGTATAGGACTGAGTCCCAAGCAGTCTGGAACAAGGAGAAACACCGGGGAGGAGGAAATCTACTCCAAGTAGAACCTCTAGCTGTGCAGGCCTTAAGATAGGAGGCCTTGCAGGACAGCCAGCCTGAAACCTGCTCTACAGCGAGAGGCAATAGCCAAACTGTAGTGTTTTGTAAAGGTATGGACGGAGGGCCAGGTGGCGGCAGCACAGATGTCTGCCGCTGACACATTCTTGAAACAAGCTGCTGAGGCAGCAACTCCCCTGGTGGAGTGGCCTCTTACTTGACCCGGCAGGGTCTTGTTGTACTTGTCATAACAGAAAGTAATGCAATGAGCCAACCGTTTGGATAGGCATTGTTTAGAAACTGCATTGCCTTCTCTTTTGGGTGCAAGAGAGACAAACAATTGATTGGTCTTCCTGAGATCTTTTGTCCTGTTAGTGTAGTATCTCAGAATCCGGTGAACGTCCATAGCATGGAGTCAGTACTCCCCTTGATTGGAGTTCTGCGTAAAAAAAGTAGGTAACTCTATGGACTGGTTCAGAGTAGACTCCGCTACTACCTTAGGAAGAAACTTAGGGTTAGTGCACAGAGCCACACGTCCCTTGTGAAAAATCAAGTATGGGATTTTACACATCAGGGCCTGGAGCTCGGAAATTCTCCGAGCAGAAGTAATGGCCACCAGGAAGAGAGTCTTCCATGAAAGGAAGTTCAAGTCTGCAGAAGCTGCCTGTTCAAAGGAGGCAGAGTAAGTTTCTCGAGAACAAAGTTCAAATCCCAAGGGGAGTAGGAGTACATATGGGAGGTCTCAGATGGAGGACCCCTAAGGAAAATCTTAGAGACCCCAGTTGAGCAAATGTCTTGTCTGCAAGGGGACATAACAGGCCGAGATGGCCGCCATGTGGACTTTCAGAGAAGAATGACTAAGACCCAGGTCAAAAAGATGGCGTAGGTACTCCAGCAGAAGCCCCGCTGAACAGGAAAAGGGTTCCACATCCTTAGAGGCAGCCTAGATAGTGAACCCTTTCCACTTCATGGCGTAAGTAGATCTAGTAGAGGGTTTTCTGGCCTCCACCAAAATCTCCGCCACTTGGGGAGAAACCCCAAAGCGGGATTGAGCTAAGTCTGCAGGAGCCATACATGCAGCTGAAGAGATTTGGGGCCTGGATGGACCAGGGTCCCTTGATCCTGGGTCAGCAAACCTCGTGATAGAGGAAGAGGATGATCCTCTGAGTATTGTTGTAGAGAGAGAACCAAACTTGCCTGGGATAGAAAGGAGCAATCAGAATCATTCATGCTCCTTTTGAAGCTAGTTTCTGTAATCAAAATCATTCGTGCTTCTTCTGAAGCTAGTTTCTGTAAGACTTGTGGGATAAGCGGAATTGGGGGAAAGGCATAGACGAATCTGTCCTTTCAGTCTAGAGACGGAGCATCTCTCCAGAAAATGCCTCGCTCTGGAACGAGCGAGCAGAAGACGGGAAGCTTTGCTTTAGAGGAGATGCGAACAGGTCGACCTGTAGTTTTCCCCAGAGTCGGAAGATACCTTCTAGGACCCCTTGGTCCTGTTCCCAATCGTGAGCCAGAGCAGATAAGCGACTTAGTTTGTCTGCCAATGTGTTGTCGACTCCCGGAACATAAATTGCCATACGGTGAAGGTCGTGTTGTTTCCCAATCCCAAACCCTCATTGCTTCCCTGCAAAGAGGGTAGGATCGAGTCCCCGTTTGTTGTTATACTAAACCACGCACATGTTGTCCGTTTGAACGGCTAGGTGGCCGGGAAGGATGTATGGGTGAAGGGCTTGGAGAGCATACAACACTGCCTGAAGCTCGAGCACATTGATGTGGAGTGTCTGTTCGAGCTTGGACCAAGAGCCCTGGGTCCGGTGGTGACCTAGATGGGCTCCCCAGCCTTCGCCCGAGACGTCTGTGGTTAGAGTCTGGGAGGGGAGAGGACGAAAGAAAGGAACTCCCCGAAGCAGGTTCTCTTGAACCATCCACCATTGCAAGTCTCGGAGCATTGGCGAGGAGACTAGAACTGGGTGATATAAGTCATCAACTAACTGATCCCATTGGGAGCGGAGAGTCCACTGAGAAACTCTCATGTGAAGCCGAGCGCGAAGGACTTGTCTGGATAGCAGCCGCCATGAGCCCGAGAAGGCGAAGAACCGACCTTGCACTGACCTGCCTGTTGCCGGACAACAGACTTATTTGAGTCTGG
The DNA here is from genome assembly GCA_016271365.2 of Neoceratodus forsteri. Classification (NCBI taxonomy): domain Eukaryota; kingdom Metazoa; phylum Chordata; order Ceratodontiformes; family Ceratodontidae; genus Neoceratodus; species Neoceratodus forsteri. Next base: position 211,487,956 of record JADMNL010000024.1, on the reverse strand, counting down.
AGGGTGGACGCCCGGTCTGGTGGCAGGAAGGCCCTGCCAATGGTCGTGTCTAGAATCACCCCTATAAACTGTAGTCTCTGAGATGAGATCAAGTGAGACCCCCGAGCACGCAGGTAGGCCGCCACCACCGCCAGGCATTTGGTAAATACTCGGGGAGCCGAGGATAGGCCAAACGGAAGTGCCTTGAACTGGTAGTGGTCCCCCTGGAACGCAAAACGAAGATATTTGCAATGAGACTGGTGAATGGAAATGTGCAGTTAAGCATCCTGCATATCCAGAGCACACAGCCATTGTCCTGACCGAAGGAGGAGCAGAAGACACTGCAAGAAGAGCATTCTGAACCTTTTGTATTCCACAAAAAGATTCAGGGAACCGAGATCTAGAATGGGTTTGTGATCTCCTGTCTTCTTTAGGACCAGGAAGAAGTGGGAATAGTAACCTGTCCCTTGAAGATGAAGAGTGACTGGTTCTGTTGCTTCTTTCGGTAGCAGAGCTGAGATCTCTTCCTGGACTAAGAGAAGATGTTCCCGTGAATATGACGATTTTGTGGGGGTGGGGATGCGAGGCGGTTTCTGTAGGAACTCTATTATAGAGTGTCCTTCTGCGATCAACTGGAGCACCTAAGAATCTGATGTTATCCTCTCCCAGCCTGGAAGGTGGAGGGAAAACCTCCCTCCTACCGGCTCCTCCAGGGAGTCCGGAGGCTGTAACACAGGGGAGGAGTCAGGTGGTGTGGGGCAGCGCCGCAGCTGAAGCACCCGCTGCCTTTTTGAAGGGGGGGGGGCGCTTAGCAGCTGTGGGGGCCCGATGTTTGGTGACGTGCTCTCCCTGGGGTTTCGCCTTGGGCTGCTTCCGTCTGCGAAAGGGACGGCGCTCTGGCTGGTGGGGATGGTACATGGAGTCAACGGACTTTAGTGCCTTCCCCTTCTCCTGCAAATCGGTGATGATATCCTTGACATTGCCACCGAAAAGCACCAACCCCCGGAAGGGCGCTTCCTGGATAGCGGACTGCACTCCGGGATCAACCCTGACACACGGAGCCAAGCATGACGACGTAAACCTATGGCGAAAGCTGAGCTCCGTCCAGCAGTGTCCACTGCATCGTAGGTCGCACGAAGCATGTGTCAACTGGCCGAACATGCAGAGCGGACAAGATCAGCCAACTCCTGCTTGACCTGAGAGTCCGGCAGGGAGTCTAGTTTGGTTTCTACCTGAGTAAGAATGGCCTTCTGGTAATCCCCCATATGACCGACATAGTTCACGGCCCTAATCCCCAGCGTGGAAGAAGCGAAGATCTTCTTACCATACTGGTCCAGTAGGCGGGATTCTTTATCAGGTGGCGATGAGCTAAGAGGTTTTGGGTTAGCCGACCGGCCGTGAGCGGTGCTAATCACTACCGAGTCAGCACGAGGGTGAGAATCTAAGAAATCAAGACCCTTGGGAGCCTGGTATAGCCTATTCGACTTCCCCGGAAGTGGGGCTAGAGCCGACGGCTGCTTCCAGATGGTGTGGTAAATGTTGGCATGAGGCTCTATCCAGGGTGGCACCAAAGGGAGCTGTCACGGCAGATCCAGAAGCTTGCGATGTTTCAACCGCTGAGGTCTGGTTCCAAAGAGTGCCACTGATGAACTTCTGGATTTTGCATAGCAACTCCGTAAGGAAGGATCTTCTGGAGGAGACTTCGGAGTAGTACTTGGCCTGGGTTTCGACGGAGAGCATGGCTTGTCGTCCCTTTCGGAGCAACCATTGGAGGAGTCCGAGGGGGAAGAGGAAGAAGAGGAAAAAGACTTCCTTTCCTGACCTGGGGGAAGAACGAACCCCTTGGGAAGCACCTGAGGAAGCGTATCCTGCCCCTCTCTGGACCCAGAGGGGAGAGCCCTGGTGTCCAGAGGTGGTGAGGGAGTGTGCCGCCGTGGACGTACGGGAACCTGGGACAGCACCGCCGACGATAGGCGGCTCTCCACCTCCCTGGTGAGCTGAGCCTTGGTCTCAGCCCACCAGGAGGCCAGAGTCTCCTGCAAATCCACCGCGGCTGTGGGGTGGTGGAGGAGGATGATGATGGGGGTTGGATAAGGGTATGGATTATTACCATACGGGAGTATCCAAACCCGCGGCGAAAACTAGGCATCAGGTATTGTGGTGTCTGGTACTGCGGCTGGATACTGTGGTCCCGAACAACAGTGTCGGATAGGATGGAGGGTGTCTGGGAGCCGAAGGAGCTGCCGGAGCAGATGGCCCGCCGGGCGGCCTCACGGACAGGTCCAGATGGGGGGGCCCAACATCTGGGCGCCATCAGGGACTGGGATGTCGGCCGGAGTCGGTAAAACCGGCGTCGGATCCAGCGCACCTAAAGGAGGACGGTCTGATGGAGGAGGAACCCCAGCGTCGCCTGGGGATGGAGGGGAAAAATTCCCGGAGTCGGGCTGGGGGACTCAGGGTCTCCAGAGGGCAGCGAAGTCGCGGAGAACCGGGACGATGGATGTGGTGGGGGCGCCATCGGTTCTTTTCACGACCGGACGTGAACCAGCCAACGGCGTTTTTAGCGCCACCTCCGCGCCCGACTTATGGGACCCTTCGCTGGAGGCAGACTTAGAAGAAGGATCTGCCTGGTCCGGGCGGGAGAGGAGCCGCGCAGACTGCTTCGAAGGGTTGTGCGCCTTACGCTTTCTCGCGGACATCGGAGGAGCCAACGTACGCTTACTAGAGTTGCCCACGCCAGTAGGTAGCGGTTATGGCCGATCTGGGGCGGAGGCCTCAATTGCCCGAAGCGCCTCGAAGGTCTGAGCTGGAAGCTGCTAACGCCACCTCGGAAGCCTTCGAGGCGGCTGCCGAGGAGCAGTCCCTGAGGACGTTATTTGAGTCCCGCGACTCCTAAGGAGACGCGTGGAGGAGACCTTGTCCCGTGCCTCTCCTTGTCTTTCTTCTTCGATGGCCTTTGGAGAAAGTTGACGCCTGCCTCAGTTTTTGAGCTTTTTCTTTAAGATGTGGGCTTCCAGGGATTGCTGCCACCTTTTCCGGTAGCCGTGTTGAAGCTGAGGCAGCGCTGGCACTTCTCGACCGGGTGATCGGGGCCTAGACAGAACAGGCACAGAGAATGGCCGCCCTCGTTGGGAGTTGGGCCGCATGACCGTGACTTATTTTTGTGCTCGAGGGTGTAGGGGACAGCATACACCGACCTAACTGACGAATGTTGAAAAGGCAAAATTATTCGTAAAACCGATTAAGGGAGGCTGACGAAGCAATTAATTTTTCATGGAGCTGCACGAGCTAACGGGCGGAAAGAACTGGAAGGTGGGCATCAGTGACCGCCCCTTTATACCGACGTCTCCTGATGCCGGTCACCTGACGTGGGGGCGGTCCCTTGCCAGGGACTGCTAGCTAGAAATTTTTCTGCTGGCTCCTGCCACCTGCTGCTGTCAGTCCTATATGTAATTACCTTCTGCAAGAGCCTCTCTCGAAGATCTACTGTTACAGTAAGTTCTTACGTAACTGTACTTTTCTCCTCCTCCCTAGTTTCTCTCGGTCTGTCCTTGGAGGGACTGCTTGGGACTCTGTTCTACATGTGATGCCCTACTGAAGGAACCTCTCAAGTAAGATAGTACAGTTACGTAGGAACTTACCGTAACAGTAGATCTTCATGAGGTTCTTTCCGTAAGTCATATTTTCTCTCCATCCTTCCCCTCATTTCTGTTTTACAGGGACTCCAAATCTTGTTCGCTCCTGCTGTCAGGCCTCTTCTTGGCTCTGGCGGGAGAACTGGAGGGCGAGCATGGGGACCGCCCACTATATACAGTCACGCTGACATCGGTCACGTGACGTCGAATGGGCGGTCCCACGCCAGGTAGCGCCAGTCCTATATGTGATGACCTACTGAAGGAACCTCTTTCGAAGATCTGCCGTTACGATAAGTTCCTAAATAATTGTACTTTCTACCGACGCGCCTTACGGACTGGGGTGCCCATATCGGGAATCAGAGTCCACAGTCTCTGGACCCCCGAGGAATCCTTCTGTCCCATCAACTTGCTGGAGCTCCAAGCAGTTCAGCTTCAGGGTCAAGTGGTCCAAGTCCAGATGGACGACACTACGACCATGTACTACCTCAACAAACAGGGCGCACGAACTCCCGGCCTCTGTGCAGGGAAGCACTCTGCATCTGGTCCCTCTTGAGCCGATTGGAGGCCGATCTCCTAGCCATTCATGTGGTAGGAGCCTCAAATCAGTTGGTGGACACCCTCAGCCGTGTGGGCGAGGCATCTCACGAGTGGTCTCTCCATCCAGAGGTAGGTCTCAACCTGTTCTCTCAGTGGGGAACACCTCAGATGGATCTATTCACCTCCAGGGAGAAGACCAAGCTGAGGCTGTTTCATGCCAGCCACCCTCAGCAGGGCTCACTGCAAGGGGATGCCTTCTTGAGGCTATGGACCCCAGGCCTCTTCTGTGCCTTCCCTACACTTCCCTTGGTCCACAAGGTGCTCCTCAAAGTCAGGAGGAACAAGGCACAGGTGATCCTGGTAGCCCCAGACTAGCCCCACCAGTTCTGGTATCCAGATCTCCTCAGCACCAGGCTCCCAAAGCTGCCTTCCAGCACGTCCGGACCTGCTCTCCATCAGGGAAGGTACCCATCCGGACCTTTAGTCCCTGCAACCTGACATCCTGGTTCCTAAGTGGCTAGAGTTCCAGGCTTTGGGTCTCTCGACGATGTACTCTGTGCAGTTGAGGCATCTAGGAAGGAGTCGACCAGGAGGTGCTGTGCCTTCAAATGGAAGAGATTCTCCATTTAGTGTCAGGTGGCTAGCATCCTCGACTACGCTTGTCCCTCTCCAAAGGAGGTCTTTGGTCTACCTTAAGGTGCACCTGGCAGCCATCTCCGCTTACCGGCACGGTCGGTCGGCATCACGGTGGCACAGGAAAAGGTGGTCTATGCGTCTTTAAAGGCCTCGACCACATTTCCTCTCCAGTGCGTGAACCACCACCTCTGTGGATCTACTACTGGTTTTGGCAAAGCTCATGGCAAACCCAAAGGACAAATGGGCAAAGGGCTTCAATGGAAATGAGCTTGTCTCAGTTGAGCTATCTGATTCATTCTAAGTGAAATTAATAAAATTTTTACTACTACTAAGTCATTCAAACCGATGCACAGATATGGGATGTCGCCTCTGTCGTGGAAGACGGTCTTCTTGGTGGCTATCACGTCAGCCAGAAGGACTGGGGAGCTACAGGCGCTCTGTCGAGTCTCCCTGTCTGGTCTTCCGCAGGGACAAGGTTGTCCTGTGCTCCCACCGAAATTCCTTCCAAAGGTGGTGTCAGAGTTTCACCTCAACCAGGTGTTGACTCTGCCAGTGTACTACCCAATTACACCTCAGAGGGCAGTACAGGCTCCATACTTTGGACCTGAGACGAGCGCCTCTCTTATTGTGAGGCGGTACGGCTGAAGTTCGGGAGAGGTTCCGCCAGCTGTTTGTCACCCACGCTGAAGCTGCACCTGCAGACCCCGCAGCAAAGCGGATGATTGGCAGATGGATAACATCCTGCATTGATCTCTGCTACCAGTTGGCGGGCAAGGAGCCTCCGTGAGGATAAGAGCTCATTTACCGCCTTACTGATGCGTCAGTGGCTGCTTCTAGGGCGTCCCTATCTGGGATATCTGCAGGGCTGCTACCTGGAAGTCAGCAAACACCTTCATTACCGATTACCACACCGACCTAGAGTCACGCGGGATGCTGGTTCAGGGCCTCAATTCTCCAGTTTCTGTTCTGTAAGTAGGGGGTGTGCCCCTTGCCTCCCTCCTCTCAGAGAACTGCTAAGAGTCTGCCAAACAATGTGGATAGAACAACATATCCATGATCATGGAAAAACAGGTTCTAGGGACTTGGATATGTTCAATCCACACTGTCTGGCAGGTTCCTTGCCACTTTAAGGTGGTCCGGAAAGTCTTCAAGCTGGCTCCTCCCACTCACCCGGGTGGTAAAACCCCCATGATGTCAGATGTTCCTTACTGCTTGGAAGCTCAGGTTCTCTCCTTAGTGCTCTTGCGACTTTAGGCATGGATCCTAAACCTTTGGTTTTACCAAAAATCATCTTAAAATTTACAAGACTTAAGTCTTCTCGTTCCTTTGCGGCTGCGATGGATTCGAAATCTACTCCCGGCTTCCGTCGGTGCCCTTGCGGGCAGAAGATGTCTTTGACCAACCTGCACCATGTGCGTCTATTCCCTAGGGCTTGCCCATGATCTGCAGACCTACGATCCCCAAGTCTTTTACTTCCAGTTCTGGAAGACCGCACTGCCCAACTTCAACTGAGGCACCCGAAAAACTGTTTCCGCCGGTGAAGTCCGAGAGGCCAGGGGTGGGTGTGGTGTCCGTGGCTCTGCGGGCTCCACGGAGCAACTGGAGCAGTTAATTGCCCCGAGGAGGAGGCCCACGCCACATCTTCTTCTTCCTCGGCGCCTGCATTTATCCCACTTTCCTTGGGCTCCTCCTGTACTGCTTCCTTTGAGGAGCTTTGTCAGTCCCTCTCCACCAAAGGAAAGGGGCTCGGGGCCGAAAGGTAAGTCCCACCATCTACTTAGTGGAGGCGGAGACTCACTCCCAGAGCGTCCATCAACTTCGGTTGAGGTTGCAGCTAAGGCCACTGGCTTTTCGGTGTCCGAGTCACCTGTCGATGCGGTCGAGATTTTTCTCGACCCATTGGATGGGTTGTCAACTGGAGAAACCGATAACCCTCTTTTACCGGTACCCCTAGTGGTTACAGAGGACTTGCCTCGGCCTCCCGAGCCGAAGCCCCGGTCAAGGACCTTGAACCGGGGCATGAGCGGGTTTTCCCCGCCCCATCTTCAACCCACCATCGGTGACCCCGACGGTCTAGGTCCCGGCATCACAGAAAGCGGCATCGCTGCTCGTCCTGTTCGGAGGATAGGCTCTGGTGCAAGTTGCGTTGGTGCTATGAGGACATCATGTGGCAGCAGCTCTTACTGGCCGGCAACAAGCCAACTCTGTCGCCTTCCCTGGCAATTAAGTGGCTGTCGCCTGAACGACCGAAGCAGCCTCTAGCCATCGGCTCCTTGGTCGAGGAGCAGACTCCGGCACTGATTGTTCGGCGTGACTGGCTGCTCCACCCATTGCGGTGGAACCTCCGCATCCGAAAGCAGCCCAGGATTCTCGGTTAGGTCTTGCCCCACAGGTTGTCTGTCACCCTCACCCCGATGGGCCTCGGCGAGTGGAGGGTGGCTCAGGCGCTCGGCAGCTGTTTGCAGCTCCTCAGAGTCTGACTTCTCCCTGTATTCCAGGCCCCTCAACCTGGAATCTTCTGGGGGTTTGTCGGTGGACGAGAGCCCATTCTCGTTCCTGGGTATTCTTTGGCTCATCTCCAAGTCTACTGGCATGCAGCTCGAACCTGTGCAGAAGCGGGCCATGTATCCCCTTATGGAGATTTTGGACCCAGAGGATTACCCCATGGAGGCCTTCTCTGTGGCCGAGGCCTTTGTTGGTCCGGCTTTGGAGTTGAGGCAGTGGCCTGCATCCTGTCCTGCACCTTTGGCTAGAATGTCCCGCAAGTACGCAGTCCCCAACGGTTCCATCTCTGTTTTTTCGGAGCATCCCTCAGCTGAAGGGCTGGTAACCAGTAGCGTTTTCCAGTGCTCCAGAAATGCTAGAGACGTAGAGAAGCCTCCGGGCGCAAAGTTTATGCTGCCTTCTCCCTAGGCCTTCGACAGGCTAGCTCGGCTCTACTGATGGCACACTTTTCATGCGCCCTTATGGGCTCCCTGGATGAAGTGCTTCCTCATCTCCCGGCTGACCTTCAAACAACGCTCAAGCAGGTTCGGGATCATGGAAGGGCGGTGGCCAAGCAACAGCTCCAGACTGCCTTGGACATCGGAGACTCTTGTGCCTGGTCAGTAACGTCCGCAGTAGCCATGCGCCACAGAGCTTGGCTGTGAATCTCCACTTTCACGGCAGATACCCAGCACAAGCTGGCAGACGTTCCCTTCTTGGGCACCAACTTGTTCGGGCCTGGGGTGGAGGGCCACCTCCAGAGGATCGAGAAGTCCAGCGCCACCTTGGACTCGGTCACGTCTGCCCAGAAGGACAAAGGCCACCAGCAACAGCGTAAACCCTTTCGCCTTCTGCTGCTGCGGCACGTCCGGCCCAGCAGCACCAGCAACAAGGCCAGCAGGCTCACGCTTGGCGCCCCAAGGCCAAGCCTGCTGCTTCCTCCAGCAGGAAGCCTGGAGGGAAAGGTACAGGCGGCTCATCAGCCTGCCCTTCCTCCAAGCCTGCCCAGTGACGGGTTGAGGGGGGTGCTACCCCAACCTTATCACTCCTCCCCTGGGTCCCCCCATGGGGGGATGGCTCAGCCACTTGCTTTTCCGCCTGGTCCGCTATCACCACAGACCGTTGGGTGCTGGAAGTGATCGGCAGGGGTCTGCCTCTGGAATTCGAGCAGACCCCTCCCTATCGAGCTGTCTCCCCTCGGCGGGGGGGGGGGGCTACAGGTTCTGCAGCCTCTCTGTCGGCTCATCGAGCTGACATAGCTCTGCTCCTCCAAAAGAAGGTGATCAGCAAGGTGGCGGATCCTCCTCCAAATCCAGGGTTTGTGTCCGGGTACTTCCTGGTCCCAAAACGGATGGGGGGGCTAGCGCCCCATTCTCTATCTGCACGACCTAAACAAGTTCCTAAGGCCGTGCACCTTCAGGATGGTCACTCTGGCTCAGATCATACCATCCTTGGAACTAGGCATGTGGCTTTGCTCTCTGGATCTCCAGGACATGTTCTTTCACGTCCCAATCCGTCCGTCACATCGGCGAATCCTCTGCTTCAGAGCAGAGGGATCCTTCTACGAGTTCCAGGCCATGCCTTTCGGTCTTTCTCCAGCTCCCAGGTTCTTCACCAAATCCATGGCAGTGGTGACAGCATTCCTGCAGTGCTGACTGACCCAGGTTGGAGGTGGAGCGGTCCAGAGATCTGGCCCTCCAGGTCTGCTCTCAAATTAGTCTCCTGATCAACGAGGCCAAATTGGAACTTGTACCATTGCAGGTGATTCAGTTCACTGGGGCAGAGCTCGACTCTCTTCAAACCAGGGCCCAGCTCCCGGCGGACAGGGACGAGATCCTTTCCTCCTTTGCCCAGTCATTTCAGGTTGGGCAAGTTCTGCTCCTTCTGGATCTCACGGCGGCTTGCACCAGCATGGTCTGTTGGGCCTGCTGGCATACGAGCCCCCTGCAGTGGGGGTTGGCCCGCCAGTAGTCTCAGCGCTCCGGTCCTTTGGACCAGCCAGTAACCATGACCCAGAAGATGTGGCTCATCCCAGCATATCTGCAGGAGGATATCCCGTTTGTCCGCCCCGAGCCAACGGTCATATTTACGACCGACTCCTCATTGATGGCTTGGGGTGCCCATCATGGGGAGCTCCGGGCCCATGGCCTCTGGTCCCCCCAGGAGTCTCGATGCCACATCAACCTGCTGGAGCTTCGAGCGGTACAGCTAGCCCTCACCACCTTTGCTCCATTTGTACAGGGTCAAGTGGTTCGGGTCCAGACGGATAACACCACGACCATGTACTGTCTCAACCGTCGGGGTGGGATGCACTCCTTGCCTTTGTGCAAGGAAGTTCTCCACATTTGGTGTCTCGTGATCCGCCTGGAGGCGGATCTCCTAGCCATTCATGTGGCAGGAGCCTCGAACAGTCTGGCCGATGCCCTCAGCCGGATAGGCGCTGCATCTCACGAGTGGTCTCTCCCGCCAGAGGTAGTTCAAGACCTGTTCTCCCATTGGGGCACCCTTCAGGTGGACCTGTTTGCCTCCAAGGAGAACATGAAGCTGAGGCTGTTTCATGCCTGCCCCCCTCAGCAGGGCTCGCTGCAGGGGGATGCCTTCTCGAGGCCTCTAATGCGCCTTCCCTCCATTTCCCCTTGATCCACAAGGTGCTTCTCAAGGTGAAGAGGGACAAGGCGCAGGTGATTGTGTTAGCCCCAGACTGGTCTCGCCAGTTCTGGTACCCAGATCTCCTCAGCCTCTGCTCCAGCCTCCCGAGGCGGCTTCCAGCCTGCCCAGACCTTCAATCCCTGCACCTGACAGCCTGGTTCCTTGGGTCTTTCCGATGAGGTCCTCAACGTTGTTGAGGCGTCCCGTACGGAGTTGACCAGGAAATGCTGTGCCTTTAAATGGAAGAGATTCTCCATTTGGTGTCAGGACAAGGGTTTGGACCCTCTTCCTGTCCGTTGACTAGCATCTTGGACTGCCTGTGGTCCCTTTCTCAGCTAGGGCTTCGGTCAGTGACCCTTAAGGTGCACCTGGCAGCCATCTCTGCCTACCGGGCTCAGGCCGGCAAGCAGTCAGTGCAGGAGAAGGTGGTCTGGTGCTTTTTCAAAGGCTTTGATCACATATCCCCTCCGGTGCAAGAACCTCCACCTCCGTGGGATCTACTGCTGATATTGGCTAAGCTCATGGGCAAGCCATTTGAACCAAGCCTTCTTGGTGGCTGTTACGTAAGCCAAAAGGATGGGAGAGCTCCAGGTGTTTTCCATTGAGTCTCCTTATCTGGTCTTCCACAGGGCCAAGGTTGTCCTGCGCCCCCACCCGGAGTTCCTTCCAAAGGTGGTGCCGGAGTTTCACCTTAACCAGGTGTTGACTCTGCCGGTGTTCTACCCTAGTCACACCTCGGAGGCCGAATATAGGCTCCATACTTTGGACCCTAGAAGAGTGCTTGCTTATTATAAGGAGCGGATGGCTGAAGTTCGGGGAGAGGTTCGCCAGCTGTTTGTCACCTGCGCTGAAGCCGCACCTGGCAGACCTGCAGCCAAGCAGATGATAAGCAGGTGGGTCACCTCCTGCATAGATCTCTGCTATACGTTGGTGGGCATGGAGCCACCCAAAGGGATAAGAGCTCATTCAACCCGCCATACTGCTGCTTCGGTGACTGCTTCAAGGGACGTCCCTGACCAGGAAATCTGCAGGGCTGCTACCTGTAAGTCAACACACACCTTTATTTCCCATTACCACATTGACCTTGAGTCATGCTGGGATGCTGGTTTTGGGACCTCGGTTCTCCAGTCCTTATTTCCCAAGTAAGTATTGGGGGTGCGCGCCTTGTCTCCCTCCTCCCAGAGAACTGATAGAGCCTGCTGAGACAGTGTGGATTGAATACATCCATGTCCCAGAAATATAGGTTCTAGGGACATGGATATGTTCATCCACACTGTCTGGCAGGTTCCTGCTGCTTTAAATCTTGCCCAAGGTCTTCAAGCTGGCTCCTCCCACCCACCCGGTGGTAAAACTCTCTGTCCCCATGACGCTAAGATCTTCCTTACTGCTTGGAAGCTCAGGTTCCTCCTTAGCGCTCTGTGTGTAGACTGGATCCTAATTCTTGGTTCACGAAACTTATTTTAAAATTTTCAAGACTTGGTCAAGTTTCTCCTTGCCAAGGACGACAAATCGACCCTTGATTTTCGGGGAGTGCCCTTGCGGGCAGAAATGTCCAGGACGATCCACACTCCACGTGCGTCTACTGCCTCGGCCTAGACCATGACCCGCAGGCATGCAAATTATGCCGTTTGTTTTCGGCCAACGTCCTGGAAGACCGCGCTGCCCGGTTAAAGCTTGGGTGCCCCGAGAAGTGCTACCCGCCGTGAAGTCGGAGAGGCTGCTGGGCGTTACCACGGCAGCTGGCTCGGCTGAGCAACCTCGAGCAGATGATCGCCTCAAGGAGGAGGCAGCACAGGCCTCATCATCCTCTTCCTCGTCACACGGCATTTATCCCGCCTCTGGGTACCTCATATTCAGCTTCTTTCAAGGAGCTTTGCCAGTCCCTTTCCACGAGGGGAGAGGGGCCAGCGGGACATTCCTCTTGGTCCAAAAAGAAGGACTCAAAAAGTAAGTCCCATCGTCTGCGTTCGTGGGAGGCGGGGAGGTTCCCTTCCCCGGACAGTCGACACTCTACTTCGGTCGAGGTTTCGGCTAAGGCCGCTGGCTTCACGGTGTCCCCGTCGGACGGGCTGTTGACTGGTGAAGCCGACAATCCTTCTTCACCGGTTCCCCCGTTGGAGACCGAGGACCTGCCTTGTGCCCGGTGCCGCAGTCCCCGGTCAAGGCTTCCGAGCCGAGGAAAGAGCGGGTGTCCCCCGCCCCTTCCCAGACCCGTCCTCGGAAACACCGAGGTTCTCTGCCTCTGACATCCTCTTGGTCCAGCTGATCCTGCTGACATCGGCGGTCTCAGCACCGAAGTAAGCGGTGCCACCGTTCGTCCTCGTCTTCCTCCTTGGAAGAGGATAGGCTTCGGCACAAATTGCGTCAATGCTAAGAGGACCTGATGTGGCAGCAGTTACTTTTGTCCGGGAACAAGCCGTCGCCTTCCCCGGCCAAGTGGCTGTCACCCGAGTGGCCGAAACAACCCCTCGCTGTAGCCAAGGTGCCCAGGCCTGGGCCGGTTGTTCGGCTGAAACCAGCTGCCTCACCGATTGTGGTGGAACCTCCGCCTTCACAACCGAAATCGGGGGCTCCGACCAAGGATTCTAGGTCAGGTCAGGGTCTGCCCCACCGGTTGTTGGTCACCCTCACTCCCGACCGTCCTCGGCAGGTGGAGGGTGGCTCAGGCCCCAGGCAGCTCTTTGCGGACTCCTCCGATTCCGACTCCTCCCTGTTCTCCAGGCCCATTGACCTGGAGTCCTCCGGGGGCCAGTCGATGGACGAAAGCCCATCGTCCTTCATGGGTTTGCTTCGGCTCATCTGAGTCCACCGGGATGCAGCTCGAGCCCATATCCAAGCGGGCCAAGTATCCCCTCACGGAGATACTGGACCGAGGGGATTCACCCACGGAGGCCTTTCCGATGGCTGAAGCCATTGTTGGCCCAGCCTTGGAGCTCTGGCAGCAGCCTGCTTCCTGTCCTGCACCTTCGGCCAGGAAGTATCGCGGTCCCTACTGGCTCTTTCTTGCCGGTTTTGAACACCCTCTGCCGGTGGTCACCGACAGCGTTTTCCAGCGTATGGGAACGCTAGGGATGTGGACAATCCCCCGACAAGGAGTCCAAAAAGCTGGACTATGCCGGGCGCAAGGTGTATGCTGCGTCCTCCCTTGGCCTCCGCCAGGCCAGCTCGGCCGTGCTGCTGGCACACTTCTCGCACGCCCTCATGGGCTCCCTTGATGAGGTGATCTCTCATCTCCCGGCCAACCTGCAGACCACGGTCCGGCAGGTACGGGACCAGGGAAGGGCGGTGGCTAAACAGCAGCTCCAAACAGCTCTGGACAGTGGAGACTCCTGTCTAGATCGGTTGGGCCGCAGTGGGAATGCGCCGCAGAGCATGGCTGAGGATATCCACCTTCGTGGCGGATACCCAGCACAAACTGGCAGATGTCCCTTCTCAGGACCGACCTCTTCGCCCCTGGAGGAAGTTCACCTCCAGCGGATCGAAAAGTCCAATGCCACTCTGGACTCTGTCACCTCCGCCCAGAAGGACAAGGGCCGCCGATAACAGCAGCATAAGTCCTTTCATCCTTCTGCACCTGCGGCACGTCCGGCCCAACAGCACCAGCACCAGGGCCAGCAGGCTCGTGCTTGGCATTCCAAACCCAAGCCTGTGGCTTCCTCCAATAGGAAGCAGGGAGGTAAAGGCCCAGGAGGTCCCTCGGCCGGTCCCTCCTCTAAGCCTGCCCAGTGACGGGTTGAGAGGTGTCGCCCCCAACCTCATCACTCCCCCCTGGGTTCCCCCCGTGGGGGGATGGCTCCGACACTTCCTTTCCGCCTGGTCCGTTATCATCATGGACCGTTGGGTGTTGGAGGTGGTAGGAAAGGGCCTGCCCCTGGAGTTCGAGCAGGCCTCGCCCTTCCGAGCCATCGCCCCTTGGGGGGCTATGGGGTCCGCAGCCTCTTTGTCGGCTCGTCGAGCCGATATTGCCCTGGTCCTCGAAAAAGAGGTGATCAGGAAGGTGGCGGATCCTCCTCCAGACCCGGGCTTTGTGTCCAGGTACTTCCTGGTCTCAAACGGACGGGGGCTGGTGCCCCATTCTGACCTGCATGACCTGAATAGGTTCCTAAGGTCTCGGACCTTCAGGATGGTCACTCTGGCTCAGATAATCCCATCCTTGGAACGAGGCGTGTGGTTCTGTTCTCTGGACCTCCAGGACGCATTCTTTCACGTCCCAATCCGTCCGTCCCACCAGAGATTCCTCCACTTCAGGGCAGAGGGTTTCCTCTACGAGTTCCGGGCCATGCCTTTCGGCCTTTTCCTAGCTCCCAGGGTCTTCACCAAATGCATGGCAGTGGTGACAGCATTCCTGCGGCGCCGAAGGGTCCAGGTGTACCCCTACCTGGACGACTGGCTGATAGCAGCCCCCTCCAGACAGGAGGTGGAGCGGTCCAGAGATCTGGCCCTCCAGGTTTGCTCTCAGGTTGGCCTCCTAATCAACGAGGCTAAGTCGGATCTCGTGCCAAAGCAGGTGATCCAATTCATCGGGGCAGAGCTCGACTGTCTACGAACCAGAGCACGGCTCCCGGCGGACAGGGCCGAGGTTCTTTCCTCCTTTGCCCAGTCATTTCTGGTTGGGCAATTGCGCCCTGCCCGGGACTTCCTGCGCCTCCTGGGCCTCATGGCGGCCTGCACCAGCGTGGTCCGTTGGGCCCATTGGTACATGCGTCCCCTTCAGTGGGGGCTGGCCAGCCAGTGGTCACAGCTCTTCGATCCTCTGGATCAGCTAGTGACAGTGACCCAGGGGATGTAGAACGCTCTCCAGTGGTGGACCGTTCCAGCACATCTGCAGGAGGGCATCCCGTCTTGTCCGCCCTGAGCCGACGGTCTCTCTATCGACCAATGCCTTCCGGCGGGTTGGGATGCCCATCTGGGGAGCACAAAGTGCACGGCCTCTGGTCCCTCGGGAGTCCCGATGCCACATCAGCCTGCTGGAGCTTCGAGCGGTTCTGCTCTACACCGCCGCCTGCTCCGCTCTCTACGGGGTCAAGTGGTTCAGGTCCAGACAGACAATACCACGACCATGTACTACCTAAACCGCCAGGGCGGGACGCATTCCATGCCTCTGTGCAGGGAAGCTCTCCGCATTTGGTCACTCATGAGCAGCCTGGAGGCTGATCTCCTTGCCATTCATGTGGCAGGAGCCTCCAACACCCTGGCCGATGCCCTAAGCCGGATAGGGGCTGCGTCTCACGAGTGGTCTATCCTGCTGGAGGTAGTACAATATCTCTTCTTCCACTGAGGCACGCCTCAGGCAGACCTGTTTGCCTCCAGGGAGAATGTGAAGCTGAGAATGTTTCATGCCCGCCCCCCTCAGCAGGGCTTGCTGCAGGGGGATGCCTTCTCGAGGCCGTGGACCCCGGCCTCTTCTGCGCCTTTCACCCATTTCCTTTGATCCACAAGGTGCTTCTCAAGGCGAGGAGGGACAAGGCGCAGATGATTCTGGTAGCCCCAGACTGGCCCCGCCAGTACTGGTATCCAGATCTCCTCAGTCTCAGCTCCAGGCTCCCGAGGTGGCTTTCAGCCCGCCCGGACCTGATCTCAGTCAATCAGGGAAATGTATTCCATCCGGACCTTCAATCCCTGCACCTGACAGCCTGGTTTCTGAACGGCTAGAGTTCCAGGCCTTGGGTCTTTCCGACGAGGTCCTCAACGTCGTTGAGGCGTCCCTTAAGGAGTCGACCAGAAAATGCTACGCCTTCAAATGGAAGAGATTCTCCATTTGGTGTCAGAGCAAGGGCCTGGTCTCTTCTTCCTGTTCCTTGGCAAGCATTCTGGACTACCTGTGGCCCCTTTCTCAGCAAGGGCTTCGGTTGACGACCTTTAAGGTGCTCCTGGCAGCCATCTCTGCTTACCGGGCGCAGGCCGGGAAGCAGTCGGTGGTGGAGGAGAAGGTGGTCGGGTGCTTTTTCAAAGGACTTGATCACATATCCCCTACGGTGAGAGAACTCCCACCTCTGTGGGATCTACTGCTGGTATTGGCTAAGCTCATGGGCAAGCCATTCGAACCGATGCACAGGTGTGATATCTCTCACCTGTCGTGGAAGACCGCCTTCTTGGTGGCTATCACGTCAGCCAGAAGGATGGGAGAGCTCCAGGCACTTTCGTCAGTCTCCTTACCTGGTCTTCCATAGGGACAAGGTTGTCCTGCGCCCCCACCCGAAGTTCCTTCCAAAGGTGGTGTCGGAGTTTCACCTTAACCAGGTGTTGACTCTGCCGGTGTTCTACCCCAATCACACCTCGGAGCCGAATATAGGCTCCATACTTTGGACCCTAGAAGAGCGCTCGCTCATAAAGAGCGGCTGCAGTTCGGGGAGAGGCCTCGCCAGCTGTTGGCTCACCCACGCTGAAGCCGCACCTGGCAGACCTGCAGCCAGCTGGACGTATAGGCAGGTGGGTCACTTCCTGCATAGATCTCTGCTATAGGTTGGCGGGCATGGAGCCTCCCAGAGGTATAAGAGCTCATTCTACCCGCCATACTGTTGCATCGGTGGCTGCTTCCAGGGATGTCCCTGTCCAGGAAATCTGCAGGGCAGCTACCTGGAAGTCAGCACACACCTTCATCACCCACTACCACATCGACCTTGAGTCACGCTGGGATGCTGGTTTTGGGGCCTCAGTTCTCCAGTCTTTATTTCCCAAGTAGGGGGTGTGCACCTTGCCTCCCTCCTCCCGGAGAACTCCTAGGAGTCTGCCAGACAGTGTGGATGAACAACATATCCATGTCCCTAGAAATGCAGGTTACTCACCTGTAACAGGAGTTTAAGGAATGGTATATGTTGTTCATCCACACGACCCACCCGACCTCCCCGTCTTTGATGCACAACCTGGCTTCCAATGGGCTAGATCTGGCGTCATGGGGCGGAGCCGAGAGTTTTACCACCCGGGTGGGTGGGAGGAGCCAGCTTGAAGACTTTCCGGCCCATCTTAAAGTGGCAAGGAACCTACCAGACAGTGTGGATGAACAACATATACCACTCCTAGAACTCTTGTTACAGGTGAGTAGCCTGTATTTACTCACTTGTAACAGTTCTAGGAGTGGTATATGTTCATCCACACGAACCCACCAGACCTCCCCGGCTTTGACACACAACCTCTGCTTCCAGCAGGCAAGATCCTGCATCGTGGGGTGGAGCCGAGGCTTATACCACCCGGGTGGTTGGGAGGAGCCAGCCTTCAGACCATCTGGCAAGATTCAAAGGGATATGCCAACATGTGTGGATGAACAACTGTTAAAGGTGAGTAACCTGTTTTTACTCGCCTGTAACAGTTGTTCTAGAAGTGGTATATGGTGCATATCCACGACCCCTGAGACCTTCCTAGCAAGTTGCACATGGATCCATGCTTGAATGTAAGATGTGACATAACAGGGCAGACCTGGGAGTATACCACTTGTGTGGGTAGAAGGAGCTTAGCTTGAAGACTTTCCATCTGGACTTTATGGAAGGAAGACTGTGTGGATGTAGACCATATACCACTCTTAGAACTTATGGTTACAGGTGAGTAACCCTGAATCTTACTTCTAGGGGAGCTCTTGCAGCAGGTAACACCATTAGGACTATCTGCCGGCACTAGGACCCTCACGGAAACTTCTAGTTAGCAGTTCAAGGCAGGAGACCCGCCTCTAACGTTGGCCTCACCCCCCACGTCCCCTGTGGTATAAAGGGGGGCGGTCCACCGGCACCACCCTCGTTCTTTTCCCCACGACCCACTAGTATTGCCTCTACCACAGTCGAGTACCATTTTGCACCTTGCGCAGTTACCGTTTGTTTTCATTAATTTTTCCCCGATTTATTCAGTTTAGTGCATGTCTTCATCATTTTCACAGCGACGGGAGTCAAAGTGTGCATGCGGCAAGCTGATCATGGCTAGAGATGGCCACACAGTCTGCCTAATATTCTTAGTTCAGGACGACTGCCAGCATTGTCAAGTTTAACAACGAAACACTCATTCGCCGCCTCAAGACTCTTAAGGCCTACCTATTGGAACAACAAGTGGCCACCCTGCACAGGACCCATTCCGGACACAGCTTTTCCTCTTCAGCCAGGGACTCCTCCCCCAAAGAGAAGAGATTGGGTGGGAAACACCCAGGCTCCTTGGCCCATCCAGGTCTTCAGTCTCTGAACCTGCATGCCTGACCTAAGCCCGACATAGCAATCCTGAGATATCGGGTCTCTCAGGAAGCTGCGAACGATTGGTAGCAGCCAGAAAACCCTTCACTCACGCCATGAATTTCTGTATTTCACTCAAGCTCGGTGGATTGGCCCCATTGGATTGTTCTGAGAGGTCTGCTTTAGACTCTCCTATACCTCTCGAGGCAGGTCTTGCCTACTTCTCCATTAATGTCCATCTGTGCGCTATTTCAGTATACCATTCTCCAATAGGTCACGGTCTCTAGCCCAACTAGAGGCTTCTTGCACCTTTTGCATGGCATCCTGCACGGAGACCTCCATCAAAACCGGTTCCACCTTGGGATCTTCCTTTTCGTTCCAGAGCAGCTTATGCTGCCCTCTGAACCAACCGAGGATTTGCGAGCTGCGTCTCCTCGCTTTGAAGATGCTTCTTTTAGTTGCCATTACTTCTGCCAGAAGAATTTCTGAGCTTCATGCACTTATGTGTAAGGATCCTTATTTGGCTTTTCACAAGGACAGGGTGTCCTTAAGAACGAATCCTAAGATCTTACTTCGAGAAACAGCTCTTGCAGCAGGTTAAACCATTAGGACTGAAGCCGGCAGGCGCCAGGACCCCACGGAAATTTTCTAGCTAGCAGTATTCAGCGGGGACCACCTCAGACGTTGGTCCCGCCCCCGACATCAGGTATAGCACATAAGGGGGCGGTCCCCCAGAATCCACAGTTTTGCCGCCGGAGACTCCCGGCCGCTGGATCACATCAGAAGAGGAGACTGTTTTCCACAGGCACACTTGGAAAGGTGTCCCTCAAGTGAAGGAGTTGGAAGGACATTGGTTTTGAAGAAACTCTAGAGGTTCTAAGTGGTAGATGCGCTGGGTAGAGACCGAGGCCGATGCTGATGAGTCGGGCAGCGGGAAAGAACTGGGGATTCTGGGGACTGCCCTTATGTACTGTGCCTGATGTCAGGCGGGACCCGGCGATCAGGCGGTCCCAGCGAATACTGCTAACTAGAAAATTTCTGTGGGGTCTCAGTCCTAATGGTGTAACCTAAGTATAGAAACATAGAAGTTGACGGCAGATAAGGGCCATAGGCCATCAGTCTGCCATTTTTTTCTACCTTTATAAATGTGCCATCGGCCTTTGCTAAGGCGTCAGTGACCTATCTATTCATAGTCATTTGTATTGCTCCCTTATGCCCATCCCATGCCTGTTTGAAGCCCTGCACTGTATTCATAGCACTACTTCTTGTGGTAAGCCATTCCATGCATCTACCACCCTTTCTGTGAAAAGAATTTCCTCACATTCCCCTTAATCGGCCTCCCTCTAATCTCATGCTGTGTCCTCTTGTCCTGCTATTTTCTTATATTTAAACATGTTAGACTCTTTCACCTTGTTTATACCCTTAAGGTGTTTAAATGTCTGATCATATCACCTCTCTCCCTCCTTTGCTCAAGGGTATACATATTGAGCTCGTTAATCTGTCCTCATATGTCTTCTGGTGGTCCCTGCACCATTTTGGTTGCCCTTCTCTGGACTGCCTCAATTTGGTTAATGTCCTTGTGAAGGTGTGGCCTCCAATACTGCCTGAGTACTCCAGATGGGGCCTAACCATGTCTTGTACAGAGGGATTATTACCTCCTCTTACGACTTGTGATACCCCTACTAATACACCTAACACCCCTAGCCTTACCTACTGCTTTAGAGGTCTGCTTGGATGATTTCAGGTCATCAGTGATGATGATGCCCAAGTCTCTTTCTTCCTTTGTGACTGCTAGCAACTCCTCCCAGCCTATAAGTGGCTTCAGGGTTTCTCTTCCCTATGTGCATGATTTTGCACTCTTTGCATTAAATCCAGTTGCCACTCTTCTGACCATTCTGCTAGTTTATCCAGATCTCTTCTCATTCTGCCCACCCCATCTGGATCATCTACTCTGTTGCAGATCTTGGTGTCATCTGCAAACAGACAAGCCTTACCCTCTAGTCCATCTGCTAGGTCACTAATGAAGATGTTGAATAGGACTGGCCCAGGACTGATCCCTGAGGGTACCCCACTTGTGACTTGCATCTCTTCTGACTGTATACCATTTACCACCACCTCTGTTTTCTGCCAGTCAACCAGTTTGCCACCCAGTTGACCAACTTCTGACCACCCGAGCCTACCTAGCTTATTTATCAATCTTCTATGTGGAACAGTGTCAAAAGCTTTGCTGAAGTCAAGGTGCGACATCAACTGCTCCCCTTGGTCCACCACTTGGTTACCCAGTCAAAGAAATCTATGAGATTAGTTTGACAGGACCTTCCTTTGTAAACCCATGCTGTCTTGGATCCTGTACTCCTATGGATTCCAGGTGTTGCACTATCCTTTCCTTAAGGGAGTGCTTCATAATCTTGCCCACTACTGAGGTAAGACTGACGGTCTGTAGTTCCCGCCTCCTCCCTGCTACCACTCTTGTGGAGTGGGATCACATGAGCCCTTCTCCAGTCTTCGGACCTCTCCTGTGCTCAGAGACTCTAAACAATTCTGCTAATGGCTCTGCTGGTTCTCCTTTAGCTCATAAGTACTGCCTGGGATGTATGCCCATCAGGTCCCATTGCCTTATCCACCCTGAGGCTTAGCTCTTGTAGGACCCTTTCTTTTGTGAAGGGAGTGTGCTCACCTCCCTCCCCTGTGTCCATGATGCTGAGCTGTGTGCCCTGCCTACCTTCTCTTCAGTGAATACTGAGCAAAAGTATCTATTTAGGATAGATGCCTTTACAGGTCCTCCTCCTCACATGCTCTCCTTTTCTCCATTAAACCTAGCATACCCCTCTGGACTTTCTCTTTTCACTAATGTATCTATAGAAAGTCTTGTCCTTCTTTACTGTTTTGTGCTAGTGTTTCCTCAGTTTGGGACTTTGCCTGCCTTACTGCCTTACCTGCTTCCCTTGGGCAGTTTGGTATGCCCCCTATCTTCATCCGCTGTGTTTCCTTATATTTTCTGAAGGCCAGCCTTTTGGCTCTGACCTTTTCTGCTACTGTATTTGAGAACCAAAGTGGTTTCCTTCTTTTTTGCACTTCCTTTTCTGTCTAACACAATGGGATGTTGCTTCAAGTATTGTATCCTAATGCTTGCCCCTTTGCCTGTACCTCCTCACCTGTGTTTCTTTTGCCAGGGCTAGCTTAACTCTGTTGGCCATCTTATCAAAGTCAGCTCCTCTGAAGTCCCATATTTTGCCTTGGAATGGGATGATTTAGATGTAGTAGCCAAATTGAACCATACCATGTGATGGTCACTGGCCCCAGGTGACCTTCTACCTGGAGATCTGTGATCCCTTCTTTGTTAGTCAGTACTAGATCTAGGATAGCCCTGTCTCTTGTGGGTTGCTGTACCAGTTGTTTGAGGCCCTCCCTGCAGAGATCCACTATGAGTCTAGTTCTGGCAGATGTTCCTCTGGTATTGACCAATCTGTATCTGGCATGTTGAAGTCTCCCATTATCAGAACCTCCCTTTAGCTGTCATGTTTTGTATATCTTCTAACAGTAGTGTGTCTATGTCCTCCCCCTGGTCTGGGGGCCTGTAGACAACCCCAGTTCTTATGGCTGTCCCATTTCCTGTTTCCAGGGTGACCCACAGTTCTTCTGGCTCCTTATGTGTATTCTGAATTTCTGTAGCTTTGATATTTTCATTAACATACAGGGCCACTCCTCCCCCCCTTCTTGCACCTGCTGCAAGAGCTGTTCTCGGATATCTACTGTTACGGTAAGTTCTTACGTAACTGTACTTTCTGCCGACACTGACCGACCTCCTGATAAAGTCCAAACTTTTGGACCATTCAGCCAAGAAGGTCTATGCAGCTTCCTCCGTGAGCCTTCGTCGGGCAAGTTCGGCCATCTTCATCATGGCACACTTCTCTCACGCCCTTTTAGGGTCGCTGGATGAAGTCCTCCCACATCTCCCCGCGGACATGCAGACCACGGTCAAGCAGGTCCGGGATCAGGGCCGAGCTGTTGGCAAACAGCAGCTTCAGACAGCCCTGGACATTGGGGATTCTTGTGCCCGCTCGATGGCCACCGCAGTTGCCTCTCGTCGCAGGGCTTGGCTGGGGCTCTCCTTCTGGCAGATACCCAGCACAAACTAGCTGACGTGGCTCTTCCTCGGGACCGACCTATTAGGCCCAGGTTTGGGCGGTCACCTTCAGGGCATTGAGCAGTCCAGTGCCACCTTGGACCCCACTTCTGCCAGGTGTTCTTTGGGCAAGAAGCAGCAGAAAAAAGCCTTTTGGCATTCTTCCCTACGGCTCAGCAGTCCTCCTTTAAGGTGGATAGCAGCAAGCTCTGGCTAGGCGCCCCACCCAAGCCCGATCCCAATAGGGCCCTGTATTGGACTCGAGGTTCAGGTCCTGGAGCCTCCTCCTACAAGCCTGCTCAGTGATGGGGCAGGGCTGTCAACCCTCTCACGTCACCTCAGCTCTGGGTCCTCCCATGGGGCGGCTTTGCCACTTCCTTTCCGCCTTGTCCGTTGTCACTTTGGACAGGTGGGTTCTTGAAGTGGTTGGTCAGGAACTGCCTCTGGAATTGACAGTAGCACTCTAGCAGAGTCCGTGCCTCTGGAGGAAAGAGTATCTGCTCAGATCCAGTTGGCTCTCCGAGACATCTCTCAGCTCCTCCTCAAGGAGGCAGTAACTCCAGTGGTGGATCCTCCAGCAGACCCAGGGTTTGTCTCCAGGTACTTCCTGGTGTCCAAGCGGATGGGGTGCTGACACCCCATTCTACATCTGCACGACCTGAATCAGTATCTCGGGTCACGCACCTTTCGGATGGTCACTCTGTCCCAGATCATACCATCCTTGGAGCGAAACGTGGATCTTACTTCGAGAAACAGCTCCTGCAGCAGGTTACACCATTAGGACTGAAGCCGGCAGGCGTCAGGACCCCACAAAATTCTTCTAGCTAGCTATCTTCAGCGGGACCGTCCCCGACATCGGTCCCGCCCCTGACGTCGGTCCCGCCTCCGTCAGGCGTAGTACATAAGGGGGCGGTCCCGCCACATTCCCCAGTTCTTTCCCGCCGTCGACTTGCATGTCTCGACCCTTCGGCTCGTTTCTAGCTCGCGATGCTCTAAGTTCTTCCTTCAGAAAAAGTTTGTTTTTTCGGCTCTTTTGCTGTCTGATGTCCTCTCCAACCTCCGTTTAAGGCCATCCTTCATGCGCCTGTGGGAAGCAAACCGCTAGATCCGCATGCGGCTCAAGCTCTGGTGCCTGGGCCCAGACCATGACACCCGTCCTGCTCATTTTGCCAGGGGTTCAACAGCCGGACCCGGATCCGTCGCCAGAAGGCCCTTCAGGCGTTCCTGCTCGAAGAAAAAATCAGGGCCATGGATGCAGCCTCCAAGGGGGAATCCTCAGAGAAGGCCCGGAGACACCCCGAGAAGCACAGGGAGAGAGTTAGATCCAAGTCCCTGTCTAGGGCCTCTGACTCCTGTAGCTCCGGCTCCCAGTCTGACCGCTCTCCTTCCCGGGCCCGTTCTCAGCCTTCCCCCCGCAGCGGTGAAGACCCCTTCGGGCTCCTCTTCTGTCTCACAGGCCAAGACCTCCAGGCCTTTCTCATCTTCCTCTTCTAAGGCCCTGGCTAGGTCGGGGGACCGTCATCACCACCATAAGTCTGGTTCCCGACGTTCCGAACCCGACGTCAGGTCTGCCTCCTTGCCTCCTCCTCCTCAGAGGAAGACCAAAGAGCTTACCTCCTTGAAGAAGTCGTCGGACCCGGCGCCAGCCCGTCCGCCGGCCCTACACCATAGGTCCCAGGAACCGTCGACCGCCAGACGCCCGTCCGCCGGTCAAGCTTTACGCCTTCCGGGTCGCCTGCCGGGGACCGTCTCGCATCATTGGAGAAGAGGACCCCAACGCCCCACCGACGCCGTCAGGAGACTATTACGGAGGAGGAGCTGACCCAGCCCGAGGACCAGACGGGCGAACCCGGTCCTGTCGCACCCCCCAGGAAGCCCTCTCCGGAACCTGAGACCCCTGGGGAGCCGACGCTGGAACCGGACGACTGGCCATCGGCGCCCGGTCCGTTGTCGGGCCTCTCCATATCCGAGGTCAAGGAGTTGTTTACTTACTGGTGGGACACCATAAAAAGGGATGTGGTTCCCACCCCTCTTCCTCCTCCTCCTCCACCTGCCACCCCACCGACCCCTGCGCCCCCTACTCCGTCCGGGGCGGCAGGCCGAGTACCTTCCCCCCAGGAACCAGCGGATCCTCCTGGGGGAGACCAGACAAAAGGAGACCTCCGTCCAGATATTCTTCAGGGTCACTCAGCCCTAAGAGACCCAGAAGACGCCACCGTTCGCCTTTGACGGAGGACACGGGATCGGAATTCTCGGAAGGATCCAGATCCCCCTCTCCGATCCACATCCCTTCTCCGGACCCACGTGAACTTCCTAGATCTCCTCTGGATGACCCATCGTTCTCAGAGATCATGAGGCATATCCAAGAGAACATGGGCTGTGATGCGGAAGAATTAGGACCCCGAGAGACTACGCCCAGGTATCTTCGGCAGAAAGATCCTAAGCTGTGGTGGTACCACCCTTGGTGGACACTTCGTGGAGCGTCACCAAGGCAGCGTGGAAGGTCCACTGCTCCCGGCAATGCCGAAGAAAGCTGACCGCCTGTACAAAGCCCCTAGGGAGGACCAGTATCTGGCTTCACATCCTCTGGCCGACTCTCTGGTCATCACAGCCTCTCATGACCGGTCCCAGAGACCGCAACATTTGAGCACTCTGCCACCGGACCCGGAGTCCAAACAGCTGGACACTATGGGCAGGCGCCGGTATGCTTCCGCTACTTGCGCCATCAGATCCCTGAACTACTTAACCCACATGGTACAGTTCCAAAATGCCTTGTGGGAGCAGGGACTGGACCTGGCGGACAAATTGCCAGACAGTGAGCAGAAGGAGGAGATGTTGCAACTCCTCCGTACCGGTTTCGGACGTGGGAACCCAGGTGCTGCGAGCCGCGTACGATTCCGCGGACTCCTCGGCCAGAGCGGCAGCTTCGGGCGTATGCCTCCGGAGACACTCATGGCTCCGTGTCTCCGGATTCACCCCGGACGTCCAGAAGAACATCCTAGACGCCTCTTTTGATGGAGAAGTTCTTTTTGGTGAATCCTCTGAGAAGGTCCTCGCCAAACTCCAAGAGGCCGGGAAGGCGGTGAGGTCGGTCCAGGCAATGTACCGACCCAGGCTTAGTTCCTTTCGTAGGAACCAAAGCCGTTTTCGTGGCCGGACGCAGAGACAGCAGTCCCGCACCAGACCACAACAGAGGGGCTCTGTTTCTCACAGAGCCCAGGGAAAGTTGCCCGCAGGCCGAAGTCAGCGCCCAGCTAAGCCGGCTCAGCCCGCAGGCCCCTCCGCCGCCACAGCATGACTCCTTCCGGCCCCGCCCCTCAGGATCAACGGGACATCAAGGTCGGGGGTCGCATTGCGGACTACCTGCCAGGGTGGCAGTCCATAACCACCGACAGGTGGGTCCTTCAGTTGGTCGAAGAGGCCACTTTATAGAATTCCTAGACAAGCCACCTCGAGGCCTCCTCTGCTCTCCGCTACTCAGGTCCGCACAAATTGCTTATCAGGCAAGAAATACTCGCGCTCCTGCAGAGAGGCGGTGGAGTATGTTCCAGAGAACCAGATAGGATCCGGATACTATTCCACTTCTTTCTGCTTCCGAAGAAAACAGGGGACCTCCGTCCAATCTTGGACCTCAGCGACCTAAATACTGGTCGCCTACAAACGATTTCGCATGGTGACCCTTCAGGGTCTCATTCCCATGCTAAGGCAGGACGCCTTCTTAGCGTCCCTAGACATGCAGGACGCCTACCTGCATATCCCTGTGGCTCAAACGCACAGGAGGTTCCTGCGTTTCGAGTTTCTCGGCCACCATTTTCAGTTCCAAGCTCTTCTGTTCGGACTGTCATTGGCTCCCAGGGTCTTTACCAAGTGCATGGCAGTCGTGGCAGCGACTTTAAGGAGACAGGGCCACTATGTGTTCCCGTACTTGGACGATTGGCTTCTCATGGCCGCCTCCAGAGAGGCGTTGTTGCTGGCTATCCAGAGCACCCAGGCCCTGTTCCAGTCTCTGGGCATCCTCATCAATTACGAGAAGTCTCTCCTCGTACCGTCACAGAAGCTGCAGTTCATAGGCGCAGTTCTGGACACCATCCAAGGGAAAGCATTTCTTCCTGACGAAAGAGTGGAACGCATCAGATCCCTCATCAGGGACCTCTCGACGAAGAAGACTGCTCCTGCCAGGGTGGTCCTTCGTTTGCTCGGACACATGGCTGCGGCCATTCCAACCGTCCCTTTGGCAAGGCTCCATATGCGGGTAACTCTGTGGATGCTCAAGGTGCAGTGGGACCAAAGGCAAGACCACATGCAGCAGCCGGTCAGAATCACGAATGCCATGATTCGAGACTGGCAGTGGTGGCTAGACCCAGGAACACACTCTGCGGGTGTTCCGTTCACAGCGCTGTCACCGGAGGTGATTTCTTTCCACAGAAGCCTCAGGGCTGGGGTGGGGAGCACACCTGAACGGGGTGAGGTCCCAGGGAACGTGGACCCCTCAAGAAGCTCATCTCCACATCAACATTCTGGAGATGAGGGCAGTCCTTTACGCCCTGCAGGCCTTTCAGTCAGAGATCCCGCCGAATACTCTCATGCTTCAAACAGACAATACGGCAGTGATCTATTACCTCAACAAACAAGGAGGCGCACACTCTTACCCCCTTTGCAGGGAAGCGATGAGAGTGTGGGATTGGGTAATCCGACACGGCATGAGCCTGATTGCAGTTCACGTTCCCGGAGTGGACAACACAATCGCAGACGGCCTGAGTCGTTCCCAGGCCAAGGTCCACGAGTGGGAACTTCTTCAAGGGGTAGCAGAGGATCTGTTTCTTCGATGGGGCACTCCAGAACTGGACTTATTCGCTTCCCTATCCAACGCAAAACTGCCCAATTTTTGCTCGCTAGATCCAGGGCCTGGTGTTTCCTGGCAAGACGCGTTGTCCCTCTCCTGGGCTGACAGATTCCTCTACACTTTCCCTCCCTTCCCGTTGATCCAGTGAGTTCTTCTCAAACTGCGCAGGGAGCATGCAACAATGATCCTGGTAGCCCCATTCTGGCCCAGACAGATCTTATCTGTCAATCTTCACCGTTCATCACAGATGGGTACTGGCGGAGATCAGAACGCGGGGAGCCTTTTTTGTTTTTTTAAAAGGATGAGTGGAGTGACGTACTACGTGGCGCTCGAGGATTAGCGCCGTTAGTCTATGTCGACCCGCCTGTTTACCAGTTCTTCGCCTCCCGCCGTCGAGGTCGCCTCGGAAAGCCATGTGAAGAAATTTGACAGTTTTAGGCCATAGCCTCGCTTGTGCTCAACAGTCCACGGGTCTCCTGCTAGTTCTGGGTTCTGCCTCCACTCAACGTCGCCGGTAAGATCTTTTCATTTATTTTAAACTATAGCAACGTCGAGTCTATTTTGGTGTTTTCCGTAGGTCATGATCGCCAGTGGTCGGAGCGAGAAACCTTCTAAGGGAGGCGGCCCTATCGTCGGCAGTGCCCGTGCGGCGCAACTACTCCGTTACCGACTAGCATGACCAGGTGTCTACCGTGTCTTGGCCCGCTTCGACATGGATTTGTGCGGCGCCTGCTTCTCATGGACTACCCGCGTCCTAGAACGGCCAGCGTTCAGTAAAGCGAGCTCCACGCCGACTTTCCGGTGAGTTACTTTTCGGGCCGCCGCGCTCTCGGCCTTTCTCCGGGTCCTCTCCTGGTTCTATACGGACCGAGGAGGAGAGAGCCTCGGCTTCTTGTAGCCTAGCCTTGTCCGAGGCTCCTCCCGGCGCAGGAGGCCCGTCCGCTTCCTCCCGGGGTGGGCGGGGCGCCCGCCTAGCAGTCGCCCCTTGAGTGGCTCCCAGGTCTCGCTCCCTGTCCGGAAGGCCTGGGTCGCGGCGCCATCCTCAACGCTGTCGGTCAGCACCGTTCGCGGTGCCATGCCATTGCTTCGGCAGCAGCGGCCCCGACTTCGTCTCGGCGCCATGGGTTGCCGGCGCTGCTCGCGCGCCGTGACCCTGGATTGGGCGTCGCCATGTCTGCGCCTCGGCACGAGGTGAGCAGCGGTGCCGTGGCCTCGAGTCATCTGTCGCGCCGCCGTTGGTGTTCCTCGTCAGCGAAGGTTCCGTGTTGGTGCCGAGTCCGCCTTGAGCCGTGGCGCCACTTCCGGTCCTCGGTGCCATTCGCAGCACCGAGGGCCTGTGATCTGGCGCCAGAGGCTGTTGCTGGGGCTGCCGTCGGCGCCGTCTCTGTTCCTGGTACCGCCAGTGGACTTGATGGCGCCCGCAGCTGGCCCTGGCTCAGAACCTTGACCGAGCTGCCCTGCCACTTTCTGTCAGCCCGCTTGTGGGGCTGTGGGCTGCAGGTGCCGCCTCGTCACTGCTTGACTACTGGGCTTCTTGGTAGGTCTTCCCTTTGCCCTCCTACCGTTTGACTTGGGGCCTCCAGACTCTA
Organism: Neoceratodus forsteri; assembly: GCA_016271365.2. Classification (NCBI taxonomy): domain Eukaryota; kingdom Metazoa; phylum Chordata; order Ceratodontiformes; family Ceratodontidae; genus Neoceratodus; species Neoceratodus forsteri. The sequence continues at coordinate 211,459,331 of JADMNL010000024.1, read as the reverse complement.
CCTCTTGAGTCGGGCTCTGAGTCGAGACGGGCAATCCCCACCTCCCTCGGGGTTGTCTGCAGAGGGCGGGCAGTGGTCTCGGCACGAGTCACAGCCAGCCCCTTCTGAGGCGTCCAGGTTCTCCCGGTTGGGGTCAGTGGTACTGACCACTGCACGCTATAGTGCATGCCACCATTGCCATGCACCCTGGCCTTGGAGGGTTCCTTGAACCCTCGAGGTGTGACCCCCTCCGTAGTGTGTCTCGATCGCCCAATTTTGGGGCCCATCAGGAAGTCTACAGGGAGGGTGCTGCTCCTGGAGTCTCCCTTCAGGCAGCCCAGAGCTGCCAGCTACCTAGGCTGGCCTCTCGGGGACCAGGACCCTCTCGGACTCTGGGGTTGGGGGGTGTGGGGTTGGCCAGCGTCGACCTTTCTTGGGGTCCACCTGGCCTGGACGAAGCGAAGTCGCGGACTTCCGCCTTCCCTTCCGGTTCTTTGGAGCAGGGACCGAGTCCTTCTGGATCTATCGGCCCCTTTCGCCTCACGGAAGTTCTTCTGGGCGCAGCCTAGGCGACTAGCGTGGTTTGTACAGCTGTCGGCTCCGGGTCTTCAGGGCGCCCTCCTCGGGTGTCCATGGTCCGCTCCTAGCCCTGGCAGAGGTCAGCCGACTTCTTCTCTCGGCTCTGCCCCTATCCTCTGCCGCATTCTCCAGCGCTCCCAGGCATTCTTGGTCCTAGCGGCCCTCTCACCTGGGAGCAGTTCAGAGCAGTGGCTGCTCAGTTCCCTGCCTACGTTAGGGCCATGGACAGCCAGGTTTTGCAGCCACCCTCGGAACGCATGGTGACCTCCAGCTCCTCATCCCCCTCTTCTGGGGGAGAGGAACCATCTGTCCATATCTCTCCTGCCACTGATCTCTCCGAGTATCAGCGCTTCCTCGTGAGGAGGATGATGGAGGACCTTCACCTTTCTCCCTTGTCGGTCAGCAATCCTGAGCATGCGGCGCACGCCTTTCTAGGCAATTTTGGTGCAGCCACCCTTGCGGTGCCGCCCTGGCCTGCTCCCTTCGGAGGCGTCCATGCTTTTCTGGCAGGGGCCCTTCTCCGGGTTCCCTGCCCCTAGGGACCTCAGCCAGTGGTATGCGCTCCCCAGTCTCCAGGTTCTATGCCTCATCCGCAGTCCGGATTGGCGCACCTGGACACCCCTGCCAGACCTCGCGCCCTCCCACCATGACCGGCCCCAGATCAGGACTCTTTGGATTTTGATTTCTGGGGGTGGAGGACTTCTACCCCACAGGTTGCTTCTCCATCTCTGCTCATCAGGCCACTATGCAGCCTACAACAGGTTCTTGTGGTCAGTAGCTGAAGGTCAGATCCTAGCTGCTTTGCCTGCTTCCAGGCAAACCAGGCAAACCATGCTCTCTGCCGTGGCCTGGAGCCTTGAGGCACCAAGCAAGGGCATCTTCACAGCGCCAATGAGATAGCTACCAGGTGCGTAGGGACAGCGATCTGCACCAGGAGATCGGTGGCCGCTTTCCCGGTTATCACCCTTGACGGCGTGGGGTGATTTGCTCAACACCAGGAACCTATCTCTTTTTCCCGTTGGGGCCGTTTGTCAGACAACTTCTTCCCCTCCGGGGACCCGTCTCGCTCTCCCACTCTCGGGCCTCTTCAGGCCCAGTTCCCCTAGTGTATCACCCACTGAGGGCTAAGGGACTCTGTCCACTTAGGGTGCAATGCATCAGCCCCTTCGGGGCTTGGTACTCACCATCTGTGATGAATGGTGAAGATTGACACAGATAAGATAGAAAAATTACGTGCCTACTGTAATTGTAGTCTTTCTGTGTATCTTCACCATTCATCCTGAATCTCGCCACCATCCCCTGGGGCTTCAGTCTCTGGATCCTCCTCCCTCTGTGCCTACCCCTCTTTTTGAGGCGGGGTAGAGATTACGACACACAGGGGGTAGTTCCTTCCCGGAAGGTACAGTTCAGTGGCACTCCTTCTCTACTACATATCTTCACTCCTCACGGGTGAGAACTGGTGGTTGCCTCCTGTTATCCATCTAACTTTAAAAAAAAAAAAAAGAACTTCCCTTTTTCACCAAATATCTTTACAGAGAAATACTGAGTCCTGTACCTGTCCTTCTCCAAAATAGCCGACTTCTTTTGGGGTATTGCCAGTTATTCTGTGCCTTGAATTCTGGCAAATGAGCTTGCTACTCCTTGCAGTTCCTATACAGTCTGGTGACGGACAAGGGTTCTGGATTCTTGTTACCTATCACTCTCTCCTAAATTCCCTTCTTCCTTTTCCAGAGATTGGGGTCCCTACCCAATTCCCTTAGTCTTACTTCCTCTATGCTGTCCTCTCAGTCGTTATTTCTCCTTTTAGTTCAGTTTTTCTCTCCTTTTTCTGTCCCTTGGACTCTCTTGTCCCACCCTCCATCCCTTCCTCTTACCTCTCCACGGCAGGAACTGGTAGGCGAGGCGGAGTCGGCACAGCCTACGGCTAATCCTCGGCGCCCGTAAATGCGTCGGCCTCGAGGCGCCGTCGAATCTTACGTCGACTCCGCCTATCCTTTTTAATAAAGGCTCCCAGGGGTCCTGATCTCCAGCCAGTACCCATCTGTGATGAATGGTGAAGGTGCACAGAAAGATCATAATTTCGGTAGGTACGTAATTTTTATATCTGGTTCCCCTTGCTAACGCAGTTGTCCCGGGAACCTCCAGTTCCGTTGCCTTTCAGCTCCCATCTATTGTCTCAAGAGGAGGGTTCGCTAGTCCACCCGGACTTACGCTCACTGAACCTGCATGCCTGGCTCCTCGAGACATAGCCATTATGCGACACGGGGTCTGCAAGAGGTGGCGGAAGTTCTTTCGCCGCCAGAAAACCGCAATGCCATGTGGACGCCATGAAATGGCCGCTTTTTGTTTGTGGTCGCAAGCACGCCGCCTTTCCCTTTGTAGAATGCCCAGTGAAATTGGTTCTGAATACCTGCTTTCCTCTTCCACTGGTCTCGCCTACTCCCCATGAAAGTTCACTCTGTGTGATCTCGGCATACCACTTCCGGTAGGTCAGCGCACAGTGGCAGCTATCTCGATGCCTCTAGGGACTTCCTGAGAGGGTGTTACCCTTAAGCCCCACCATCAAGGATCCTGTCCCTCACTTGGGACCCTACTCTTGGTCCTGGAACAACTCACGCTTCCACCTTTGAACCTGCCGCAGATTGTGAGCTCGTTTTCTGTTAATGGAAAACGTTATTTTTAGCTGCTGTCACGCCAAGGAGAATTTCAAGCTTCATGCTCTCATGTGTAAGGAGCCTTATTTAATTTTCCACCAGGACAGTGTGTCTCTGAGGACGAATCCTAAATTCCTGCCCTAAGGTGGTCTCTGCCTCACTCTCAACCAGGACATCGATCTGTCTTGACTTTCCCAAGTACTCTAATAGAGGAGGTGTTGCTCCACACCCTGGATGTTCACGCTCCTTAAGGTACTACCTGAACAGGACTAAACAACGCTTGCGTCCGGAGCAGCTATTTGTATCCTTCGCTGAGAGGATGCTGGGCCAACCAGTCTCAAAGCAGACCCTTTCTCGCTGGCTTGTCCAGTGTATTTCCTTTTGCTACAACAATAAACAGAAGCCCCTTCCGGGTACAGTCCAGGGCCACTCGACAAGGGTGGTGGCTACCTCCTTTGCAGCACTGCGCAATGTCTCCACCTCCGCCATTTGTGCTGCAGCTACTTGGAGCTCAGTGCACACATTTATTAGGCACTATAGCCTGGATATTACATCACGGCGGAGAGCCAGTTTCGCCCTTGCCGTTCTACAGGGTCTCCTGTCCTAGAGTCAGGACTTGCTCAAGATCTCTCCTATTTGCCTCCTCCCATGATGCTTAGAGGCGCTATTGCTTGGGAATCAGTCCTAATGGTGTTACCTGCTGCAAGAGCTGTATCTCGAGTAAGATAGTACAGATTACGTAAGAACTTACCGTAACAGTAGATCTTCGAGAACAGCTCTTGCAGCAAATCCCGCCCACCTTTCCCCTTGGAGGAGGTATGGCCCACCAGGCCTGGGCAGGAGTTTACGCTCTCTCATCCTTTTTCTTCTGATGGCGGATCCTCGGTCTCCCCTTCTGATGTCATCCTTCGGCCGGGAGTCTCCGGCGGGAGAACTGGGGAATCTGGCGGGACCGCCTCCTTATGTACTACACCTGACGCGGGGGACGGGACAGACGTCGGAGGCGGTCCCCGCTGAAGACTGCTAGCTAGAAGATTTCCGTGGGGTCCTGACGCCTGCCGGCTTCAGTCCTAATGGTGTTACCTGCTGCAAGAGCTGTTCTCGAAGAGCTACTGTTACGGTAAGTTCTTACGTAACTGTACGTTTCCAAACAGTTGCCGTCCAGGTGGCTCATCCAGTGTATCACATTCTGTTACCAGAAGCATAACAAACCCTTACCGGGCACGTCAAGGGTCATTCCTCAAGGAGTGGCTACCTCCTTATGCGCCCCATAGAATGTGTCCACCTCAGCCATCTGTGCTGCAGCTACTTGGAGCTCTGTGCACACTTTCATCAGGCACTATTTCCTGGATATTGCATCGAGACGAAGAGCAAGTTTGGTCTAGCAGTTCTTCAAGGACTTCTATCCTAGGCTTTGGTTTTATTAAAGTTTTCTACCCTCTTCCCAATGGTGTGGATTTCCATGATTGCTTGGGAATCAGTCCTAATGGTGTAACCTGCTGCAAAGAGCTGTTTCTAGTAAGATAGTACAGTTACGCAAGAGCTTACTGTAACAGTAGATCTTCGAGAACAGCTCTTGCAGGATGTACTTTCCTCCCACCATCCCGCTGAGGTAGATTCTAGTTCCAACATCCTTCTCTAGGATCAGGTGTCTCAGCATCTCTGACTGCCATTTGATGGCGGATCCTCAGTCTCCTCTTCTGATGTCATCCAGCGGCCGGGAGTCTCCGGCGGGAGAACTGGGGATTCTGGGTGACCGCCCCCTTATGTACTGTGCCTGACATCGGGGGCGGGACCGACGTCTGCGGCAGTCCCCGCAGAATACTGCTAGCTAAAAAATTTCCGTGGGGTCCTGGCCCCTGCCGGCTTCAGTCCCAATGGTGCAACCTGCTGTAAGAGCTGTTCTCTAAGATCTACTGTTACGGTAAGTTCTTGCCTAACTGTACTTTCCCCTCGGTCCTTCACCTTCACAAGCTGAAACCGGCAGGGAACAGAGTTTACCAGGGACTACCCACTTTTATAGGCACTGCCCAGGAAGTGAGGTCGTGTGGGTGGTCCCTGATGTGGAGACTGCTAGAAAAAAACTGCTGTTAGAGCACCACCTATCGGGAACTCCCAGAAGTAATTACTTACTGCAAGGGACATTCCTAGATCATCTACTGTTATGGCAAAAGTCTTTGCGTAACTGATCTTTCTAGGAGTGGTATATGTTGTTCATCCATACGGACCACCCGACCTCCCGGCTGCGGACACTCATGCCTGGCCTGGCGGGCTAAGATCTGGCGTCGTAGAGTGGAACGGGCTATATACCACGGGGTGGGTGGGTGGAGCCAGCTTGAAGACTTCCGGTGATCCTTAAGGGAAAGGACATGCCAGTAGGTGGATCAGCGACATATACCACTCTTAGAACTACTATTACAGGTGAGTAACCTGTTTTTCTGGGAGTGGTATATGTTCATCACACGGGCGCACCGACCTCCCCTGTCTAGGACGCACACAACCTGGCTTCCAGCGGGCTAAGATCTGGCGTCATGGGGCAGAGCAGAGGTATATACCACCCGGGTGGGTGGGAGAAGCCAGCTTGAAGACTTCCGGTGAGATTTAAAGCGGAAGGGGACATGCCAAAGAGTGTGGATGAACGACATATACCACGTCTAGAAGTACTGTTACAGGTGAATAGCCTGTTTTTTTGGTTGCTGTTACATCTGCTCGAAGAATTTCTGAGCTTCAGACCCTGATGTATAAGGAGCCTTATTTGGTGTTCCACAAGGACCGGGTGGCCTTGAGGACCAATCATAAGTTCTTACCAAAAGTGGTGTCTGAGTTGACTCTGAATCAGGACATACACCTCCCAGTGTATTATCCTGAAAACTTAAACCAGGGGGAGGCTCTTCTCCACTTGCTAGATGTTCATCGCATTTTGCATTTCTCTCTGTCCAGAACGAGAGAATTTAGTCGTTCTTATCAACTTTTTGTTTCCTTTGCCACTAGGATCCAGGGGGCTCCTGTAGCCAAACACTTTCTAAATGGCTTGTTAGCTGCAACTCATTTTGTTACCAGAGGTATGACAAACTCTTGCCGGGTTCAGTGAAGGATCACTCCACAAGGGGAGTAGCGACCTCTTTTGCTGCCCTTAGAAATGTATCTGCAACTGACATTTCTGTGGCAGCCACATGGAATTCTGTTCATACGTTTATTAGACACTGCAGTCTCGACATTGCCTCCAGACGCAGAGCAGGCTTCAGCCTTGTGCTTCTGCAGAGACTCCTTTTCTGAGGGCACTTCCCTCTGCACATTTTTCTGCTTCCTCTACCCGAGACTAGTCTGGGTCTCCTTTACTGCTTGGGACTCATTCCTATATGTGTTACCTGCTGCAAGAGCTAACTCCTGAAGTAAGATAGTAAAGATCTTACTTCGAGACACAGCTCTTGCAGCAGGTTCATAGCAGTAGACTGAAGCCGGCAGGCATCAGGACCCACGGAAAAATTCTAGTTGGCTGTCTTCAAGCGGGGACCCGCCGGCAGCGTCGGTCCTGCCTCCGACGGCCAGGCGTAGGATAAGGGGGCAGTCCCGCCCAGATTCCCCAGTTCTTTCCGCCGACTTGCATGTCTCGACCCCTTCGGGTTCAGTTTCTAGCCACGACGCTGGTTAAGTGTTTTCCATGGGAAATTCGTTCTCTGTGTTCAGTTTTTTCTCTGATGTCCTTTCCGACCTCCGGTCACTCCTCGAAGTGCGCCTGTGGGAAGCAGATCCCATTGAAGGATCCGCACTCTGCCTGTGTCCGGTGCCTAGGCCCAGACCACGACACCCGGTCCTGCACCTTTTGCCAGGGTTTCAACAGCAGAACCCGGATCCGTCGCCAGAAGGCCCTACAGGCATTCCTGCTAGAGGAACAACTCAAGACCATGGCTTCCAAAGGGATTCTTCGCAGAAGGCCCAAAGCATGCTGAAGCATAGGAGAAGGCCCTTCAGGTCCCTTCTAGGGCCTCCGACTCGCGCAGCTCTGGCTCCAGGTCCCACCACTCTCCTTCCCAGGCCAGCTCTCAGCCTCCCCGCTGCGGTGAGAAAGTCTTCAGGCTCCTCTACTCAGGCCAAGACTCCCAGGCCTTCCTCATCCTCCAAGGCCCTGGCTAGGTCTGGGGATCGCCACCATCACCACAAGTCGGGTTCCTGCCATCCTGAACCCAACGTCAGGTCTGCTTCCTTGCCTCCTCTCTCTACACGGAAAACCAAGGAGCTCACCTCACTTAGAGGCCGCTGGACCCGGCCTGGTTCGTCAGCGTCGACCTCTGCGCCACAGGTCCCCAGGACTGTCGTCCGTCAGAAGACCGTCGCCGGCCAGGCAAACTCATGACCGGACGCCATTAGGGGGACCGGTCCCCGCTCCAATTGAGAAGAGGACCCAGACGCCTCCGACCGACGTTGGTCAGACGACCATCACTGAGGAGGAGTTAACTCAGCCCGAAGACCAGACGGGCGACCCCGGTCCTGTTGAGACTCCCAGGGAACCCTCGCCACAACCCGAGCCCCCTATGGAGCCGACGCTGGGACCCGACGACCGTCCACCGGCGCCCGGGCCGTCATCGGGCCTTTCTTTTTCAGGGGTGAAGGAGCTTTTCACTTACTGGTGGGATACCATCAAAAAGGACATGGTCCCCACTCCACCTCCGCTTCCTCTTCCTACACCGGTTGCTCCTCCGGTTTCTGCGCCCCCTTCTCCGTCTGGATCTGCAGGCCGGTTACCTCCTCCCCCCTGGGAGCCCAGAACCCCTTCAGGGGGGAGACTAGATAAAAGGAGACCTCCGTCCAGATCCTCTTGTAGGTCACCCAGTCCCAAGAGACCCAGAAGACACCGCCGTGCCCTTGACGGAGGACATGGGATCAGAGTTTTCAACATCCAGATCCCCATCTCCCCTCTCCATCCCTTCTCCGGACCCACGTGAGCTGCCAAAGTCTCCTCCGGATGACCCTTCGTTCTCGGATATTATGAGACACATCCAAGAGAACATGGGATGGGATGCGGAAGAGTTAGACCCTGAAAGGCTACGCCTTGCTAAGTATCTTCGGCAGAAGGACCCCAAGCCTGTGGTGGTGCCACCCTTGGTAGACACTTTCGTGAACGTCACCAAGGCAGCGTGGAAGTGTCCACATTCACTCCCGGTGATGCCGAAGAAAGTTGACCGCTTGTACAAGTCTCCAAGAGAAGACCAGACTCAGCATCCTCAGGCCAACTCTCTGGTCATAACAGCCTCTCATGACCGGTCCCAGAGACCGCAACATTTGAGCACCCTGCCACCGGACCCAGAGTCCAAGCAGCTGGACGCCATGGGTAGGCGCACGTATGCTTCCGCTACCTGCGCCATCAGATCCCTGAATTAGTTGACCCACATGGTGCAGTTCCAAATGCCCTGTGGAAGCAGGGTCTGGATGCGGCTGAGAAATTGCGGAAGGTGAGCAGAAGGAGGAGATGTTGCACTCCGTCACGTGGTTCAGATGGGGAACTCAGGCACGAGTCACAGATGACTCCGCGGCCCCGAGCAGCAGCTTCAGGCGATGCCTCCAGAGGCACTCTTGGCTCCGTGTCTCCGGTTTTACCCCGGACGTCCATAAAAACATCATGGACGCCCCATTCGAGGGAGAAGTTTTGTTTGGTAAACCCTCAGAGAATATAATTACCAAACTCCAAGAGGCCGGGAAGGCGGTGAGGTCGGTTCAGGCCATGTACCGAGCCAAGCTTAGTTCTCCTTTCAGAGGAACCAAAGTCGATTTCGTGGACGGACGAGAGACAACAGTCCCGCCTGCTCCACAACAGAGGGGCTCCAAGCTCGCAGAGCCCAGGGAAAACAACCACAGGCTCTAAGCCACGCACTCCTGCTTTGTCCAGCCAGCGGGACCCTCAGCCGCCACAGCCTGACTCCTTCCCGGCCCCCGCCCCTCAGGATCAACGGGACGTCATGGTCGGTAGTCACATTGCGAATTTCCTGCCAGGATGGCAGACTATAGCCACCGGTTCTACAATTGGTCGGAAGAGGCCACTTTATAGAATTCGCGGAAAGGCCACCCTCGAGGCCTCCTTTGCTCTCCCAGTACCCGGGTCAGCACAAGTCATTGATCAGACAAGAAGTACTCGCGCTCCTGCAAAAGGGGGCGATAGAGTACGTCCCAGAGAACCAGAGAGGACACTGATACTATTCCCACTTCTTCCTGGTTCCAAAGAAGACAGGGGACCTCCGTCCGATTCTAGAACCTCAGCGACCTCAATTTGTGGTCCTATAAAAATCTCTGCATGGTAACTCTTCCGGTCTTATTCCCATGCTGAAGCAGGACGCCTTTTTAGCGTCTCTAGATATGCAGGCCGCTTACCTGCACACCCCTATAGCTCAAGCGCACAAGAGGTTCCTGCGCTGCGAGTTTCTCGGCTATCATCTTCAGTTCCGAGCCCTTCCATTCGGGCTGTCATCAGCACCAGGGTCTTTACCCAATGCATGGTGGCCTGTGGCAGCGCCTCTCTAAGGAGACGGCCATTAAGTGTTCCCGTACCTGGACGATTGGCTTCTCATGGCCGCCTCCAGAGAGGCGTTGTTATGGGCGATCCAGAGCACCCAGGACCTGTTTCGATGTCTGGGTATCCTAATCAACCACGAGAAGTCTCTCCTGGTACCGTCACAGAAGCTGCAGTTCATAGGCGCAGTACTGGACACCGTTCAGGGAAGAGCATTTCTTCCAGACGACAGAGCGGAGCGCATCAGATCCCTCATCAGGGAGCTTTCGTCGAACAAGACCATTCCAGCCAGGTCGGTCCTTCGCTTGCTCGGACACATGGCTGCGGCCATTCCTACTGTCCCTTTCGCAAGGCTCCACATGCGGGTAACCCAGTGGATGCTCAAGGTGCAATGGGACCAAAGGCAAGACCACATGCAGCATCCGGTCAGAATCCACGAACATCACGATTTGAGATTGGCAGTGGTGGCTGAACCCAGGGACACTCTTTAAAGCCCCATTTATGGCGCGCCATCCGGAGGTAATCCTCACCACAGACGCCTCAGGTCTAGGGTGGGGAGCACACCTGGATGAGGTGAAGTCCCAGGGAACGTGGACCCCTCTGGAGGCCCACCTCCACATCAGCGTCCTAGAGATGAGGGCGGTCCTTTATGCCGTGCAGGCATTTCAGTCAGAGATCCATCGAGTACTCTCCTGCTTCAGACAGACAACACGGCGGTGATGTATTACCTCAACAAACAAGGAGCGCACTCTTACCCCTTTGCAGGGAGGCCATGAGGTGTGTGGATTGGGTAATCCGACACGGTGTGAACTTGATCACAGTACATGTTCCGGGTGGACAACACAATTGCAGACGGCCTGAGTCCACGAGTGGGAATCTCTTCAGGAGGTAGCAGAGGATCTGTTTCTTCGATGGGAACCCAGAATTGACTCCCCACCCGCTTCCCATCCAACGCAGAACTGCCCAATTTTTGCTCGCTAGATCTAGGGCCTGGTGTTTTCTGGCGAGACGCTGTCCCTCTCCTGGGCGGACAGATTCCTCTACGCTTTCCCTCCTTCCTGTTGATCCAGAGAGTTCTTCTCAACCGCGCAGGAGCATGCAACAATGATCCTGGTGGCCCTTTCTGGCCCAGACAGATCTGGTTCCTTTGCAATTCAGCTATCCCGGGAACCTCCGCTCCCGTTGCCATTCAGCTCCCATCTCTTGTCTCAGGAGAAGGGTTCACTGGTCCACCCGGACTTGCGCTCACTGAACCTGCATGCATGGCTCCTAGAGACATAGCCATCTTGCGTCACGGGGTCTCGCAAGAGGTTGCGGAAGTTCTTTCTGCAGCCAGAAAGCCGACAACGCATGCGACGTACGCCATGAAATGGTGCCGTTTTTGTCTATGGTCGCAAGCACGCGGCCTTTCCTCTTTAGGTTGTCCGTGAAAGCGTGTTAGAGTACCTACTCTCCTTTCCGCTCGGGTCTCGCTTACTCCTATTAAAGTGCACCTCTGTGCCATTTCAGTTATCACCTCCCGGGATAGCGCACAGTGGCACAATTAGATGCCTGTCGAGAATTCTTGAAAGGGTGTTACATCTTAGGCCGCCAATTAAGGACCCAGGTGCTCCATGGGACTTGCTCTTTGTCCTGGAGCAACTCACACCTTCCTCCCCCCCTTTGAGTTTCCGCCGCGGATTGCGTAGCCGCGCTTTCTGGTCGTGGAAAATGTTGTTTTTGGTTGCTGTTACGTCAGTGAGAAGAGTTTCTGAGCTTCAGGCTCTCATGTGCAAAGAGCCTTATTTAATTTTCCACTGGGACAGAGTTTCCCTGAGGACGAATCCTAAATTCTTGCCTAAGGTGGTTTCCACACTCACTCTCAATCAGGATATTGACCTGCCGGTCTACTTCCCTAATTATTCTAATAGAGGAGAGGCGCTGCTCACACCCTGGATGTTCACCGCAGCTTAAGGTACTACCTGAGCAGAACTAAGCAGCTTCAACTTGCAAGCATTTTTCGCTTCTTTACTGAAAGGATGATGGGCCAACCAGTATCCAAACAGTCCCTGTCTCGCTGGCTTGTCCAGTGCATCTCATACTGTTATGATATCAAACTAAAGCCCTCCCAGGATCAGTCTGGGGCTATTCCACTAGGGGTGTGGCCACCTCCTTGCAGCATTCAAACTTCTCCACCTCTGCCATTTGTGCTGCAGCCACTTGGAGCTCTGTTCATACCTTTATCAGGCATTATAGCCTGGACGCGCTTCTCACGGGCGAAGAGCAGGCTTTGGCCTGGCAGTGCTACGAGGATCTCCTGTCCTAGATTCAGGACCTGGAACGTTCTTTTCTAATTTCCTCCTTCCAGAATGTTTGCAAGCGCTACTGCTTGGGAATCAGTCCTAATGGGTGTAACCTGCTGCAAGAGCTGTGTCTCGAAGTAAGATAGTACAGTTACGTAAGAACTTACCGTAACAGTAGATCTTCGAGCAGCAGGTACCTTCCCGCCCACCTTCCCCCTTGGAGGAGGCATGGCTTAAGCCTTTGTTAACAGGGAAGTTTTCCCGTTTGTCTTCTGACGGTGACTCCTCTGTCTCCCATTTCGATGCCAGCCTGCAGCCGGAAATCTCCGTCGGGAGAACTGGGGAATCTGGCGGGACCGCCCCCTTATGTACTACGCCTGACGTCGGAGGCGGGAACGATGTCGGGGGCGGCCCCGCTGAAGATAGCTAGCTAGAATTTTTCCTGCGGTCCTGATGCCTGCCGTCTAGTCCTATTGAAGCACTAAGGCAAGATGGACCTTCGAAGATTCATTGTTACGTAAGTTCTACGTAACTGTACTTTTACTCAAGAACTTACCATAACAGTAGATCTTCGAGAGAAGCTCTTGCAGCAGGTATGGTTTCCCACCCACCTTCCCCCTAGGGGACTCTCCTCTGCACTTGGTTTGCATTAGCAACGTAATGATTGCTCTGTGTGGTGTTGGCCTCGGTTCTCTGTCCCTGATCACCTTCCATCCTCTGTCAGTCTCCTGGGGGACGCCCTCCCTCTATAACCGTATGTGACTTTGGGGGGGGTGCGGTCCCCGCCATAGACTGCTAGCTAGAAGTTTTCTGTGGGGTCCTGCTGCCTAACGGGTACAGTCCTATGTGTTACCTGCTACAAGAACTTCTCTCGAAAATCTACTGTTACGGTAAATTCTTACATAACTGTACTATCTTCAAGAGAATCTCTCATCAGGCCATGCCGTCCCACCCTCCTTTCCCCTTTTTGGGTCTGCAACACTGGACTTCTGTGATGCTATCTCACTTCTTTCATTTTCTAGTCCTCTGTCTCGCCTGCTTTTTTAGCGGGCTGGGTTTTCTCCTGGTTCCCTAGAGGGAGGTCCTCTGAGCAGATTTTCATTGGGGAACTGAGAAGAGGGTCCACCCACGTTTGTGTATTTGCTGACATCGTCATGGACAGCTGCTGGCAGACTGCTTGCAAAATTTTCTGTGTGGTCATAAAGCCTGGTGGCTATTAATTTGAAAGGTGTGGCCTGATGAAACAAATTCTCTCAAAGATCTGCTGTTACAGTAAGTATGTAACTGTTCTGTATGAAAGGGTACAGGCTGCCTCCAGAGGTAAAATAGAGGCTCACATCCACCCCTAGGGATGGTATCTGATCTCTGCCTTTTTAAAATACCCACAGGACACTACATGCCTGATTAGTTGGCCCCAATTCATGATTCAGGTATCTTAGCTCTACCCTGTCTAAGCCAGCCAGTAGGCCACTACTCTGTGGAAGTCGAGGCCATTAAGTTACAGGGGTATCAGTTGTGTTTACAGATACAGCTGTTAGGACACTATAGAATTATATGTGTGTAAGAATTCTCAGCTGTTTATAGGCAGTACTTCCAAGTGTTTTTCTTGCCATGTCTCCACTTTCTTTGAAGCCATGGATGGTACTGTTTTCTCTTTAATTCAATTGTAATGAACTTGGTATATGAAATGTATTGCAAAAGTTTGAAAATATAATAGAAAACTTTGATTACAAAAAGGGCAGCTATCACTGATATTTTTGCTTCCCTGGGACCTAGAGTGAGGATATCCTGATATTCTCTCTCTCTAGGGCCCCATGGGCAAAACTGTTCTCACTCTAAGTCCTCATTGGCTGCATTAGACAGTGCAAGCAGTAGAGTTCTGTTTTTGAAATGCACCAGCTCACTTGAGTGCCAGTTGCTGCTCTGCACATTTCAAGCCTTCACACACACAGCTGTGAACTCGAACTGCACACTCCAGGAAGAAAAAAACATCCACAATGTTAGATGGCTGCTATAATATTTTCCCTGCACAACTCCAGTGCTGCTTAAGTTCCCAGAGATATCCCCACCACCAAAAAAAAATAGTTCACACTTTTATTCAGTATAGGTCATCTCCAGAGTTTAGAAAAAATAGGACCCTCCACCTCAAACAGTGTTTGATTTTTCAGATCACTGCTGTAAACTTTTCTTTACACAACTGCAGTGTTTATTTCTAGCTGTACTGAATCCCCAGCCCATGCTCCCTCCAGCATTATTCTAGCCTTGACAGGCACTTTTGTGAATTTCACGCCAACACTTCTCTCCTTTACCACACCAGTAGTCCTTATACAGAGTTCCTTTTGCTACACGATCCGATGTTCTGACCCCTCCCGGCAGCATCGCCCAGATGAATGTGCTGAATGCACACGCTCCAAGTCTCAGATGTAAGTGTGTTAGACAGCTCATTTTCCTAAGTGACTTTATTGTCAGCTTGGCTCGTGTCCCTCTTCTGGATAACACCTTTGTAAGATACTGCATAGAATAATGATAAACTACTCCGTACTCGAGTTACCGGTACTTTGGGCACCATTTGGCAGTGTGTTGGCACAGTGAATGCACTTGCACATTGGTCAGCTGATAAGAGTGGGTCACCAAAAATCCAAAATGTTAAAGAAAAAAGTAAGTAAATGTAAAATGAGGTGCATTTTAAGACTTTTTTGGGGAGGGGTAGTATAACATAAATTGCACTTGCCTCGGGCACACTGTGAATATTATTGATATTTACCCTCGTCACATTTGACCTGAAGAACATCACTCATTTCATGTCATGAGGTTAAATGTCACTATGGTAGATATCAGCAGTATTCGAGTATGCCCGTGATTTATCCCATGGATATATATATATCAGGAGATCTGTCTATCTCAGGAGCCCATGGCCCTTGATCAGGTGAAATCTTCCAGTTGTGGTGTGGCGTGGCTTTTTGCTGCATTGAGCCGCCGCCATCTGCCTCCTGCTGCAGCTCAAAGGACTCCAGGAGCCCACGGCCCTTGATCAGGCGAAATCTTCCAGTTGGCGGTGCAGCTTCTTTACTGCACTGAGCTGCCTGCCCATCTACCCCCCTGCCACAGCTCAAAGGACTCCAGGAGCCCACGGCCGTTGATCGGGCAAAATCTTCCACTTGGCGATGCAGCTTCTTTACTGTGCTGAGCCGCCTGTCCATCTAATGGACTCCAGGAGCCCATGGCCCTTGATCGGGTGAAATCTTCCAGTTGGCAAGGTGGCTTCTTTGCTGTGCTGTGCTGAGCCACCCACCCATCTACCCCCCCTCCTCCCCGCTGCAGCTCAAAGGACTCCAGGTACGGACTGGCTCTTTTGAATCCAGGTGCCTTTCCAGTGGCTGAAACATGACTGACTCAGCTTCAGCACTCGCTAGCTGATTGGATCCTTGCTTCCGTATGGCCATTCAGAATAGATGGAGCTGCCACTTGCTTCCAGGGACCTGCTGCAAGGAAAGCCATGGCACAGACTTTTTAAATTTAATTTCACGTGTAATTTTAAATCTGTTTAAATCAACTGTTACCTTCCTGATGTATTATTTTTAAAATGCTTACACTGTCTCCTCAAATGTACTTATTGCTTTAGCCGTGCTGGTGACTGAATTGTACTCAGTATTCGGGTCTGGTTAGTGTAGTCAGTCTGGCTGTGCAGTATTCCCCTGGGACTATTATTTAATTTCCATGCTGCTCAGCGATACTGGGCTCCGCTGGGCTACTAATGTAATTCCTGCTGCACTACGACACTGGGCTCCCCTTGGGCTACTAATGTAATTCCTGCTGCTCAGCGATACTGGGCCCCTGGGGCTACTTAATGTAATTCCTGCTGCTCTCAGTGATACTGGGCTCCCCTGGGGCTACTAATGTAATTCCTGCTGCTCAGCGATACTGGGCTCCCCTGGGGCTACTAATGTAATTCCTGCTGCTCAGCGATACTGGGCTCCCCTGGGGCTACTAATGTAATTCCTGCTGCACTACGACACTGGGCTCCCCTGGGGCTACTAATGTAATTCCTGCTGCTCAGCGATACTGGGCTCCCCTGGGGCTACTAATGTAATTCCTGCTGCTCAGCGATACTGGCTCCCCTGGGGCTACTAATGTAATTC
Source organism: Neoceratodus forsteri (assembly GCA_016271365.2). Lineage (NCBI taxonomy): Eukaryota > Metazoa > Chordata > Ceratodontiformes > Ceratodontidae > Neoceratodus > Neoceratodus forsteri. The sequence goes on along the minus strand of JADMNL010000024.1, from coordinate 211,443,196 downwards.
CTGCTGCACTTTCGACGCACCCCTGGGGCTACTAATGTAATCCCTGCTGCTCAGCGATACTGGGCCCCTGGGGCTACTAATGTAATTCCTGCTGCTCCAGTGATACTGGGCTCCCCTGGGGCTACTAATGTAATTCCTGCTGCTCAGCGATACTGGGCTCCCCTGGGGCTACTAATGTAATTCCTGCTGCTCAGCGATACTGGGCTCCCCTGGGGCTGCCAGTGTAATTGCTGCTGCGCTACGATACCAGGCTACAGAAACCTAAGCTGCTTTTAAATCAACCCAGCAACAGATATCCTATAGGGAGTGAGTGTTCAGATAGCCTTATCTGCATGCTCATGCTCTAATTTATTTAGCGTTGACTTCAAGCCTGGTTTTTCAGCCCCTAGTGACAACTGCCTCTCATAGCCTTAACTGATAGTATTTGTCTTTTCTCAGATCTGCTCCAAATTTCTCTTCACTCCCTCTCACTGCTTAATTTCCACTGTATCCCACCCCAGCTCTCTGCTGTCTCCTTGCAAACCCCCACCTTCTCCGTCTAAATCGACTCCTGCATAATTCACTCCCCTCCCTCTACCCCATAGCTGCTCACACAAACAATCACTCTCAGCTTGCCTCTGCCACCACATCCTACCCCCCTGCTGTCTGTCTTCCTTTGTCCTAATCGTCTGATACACCCCCATTAGTGCTATTTAATTAACCTGTGTGCCTCTCCTCTTCCCCCTCAGGAGCCCATGGCCTTTGATCGGGCGAAAGCTTCCAGGTGGTGGTACAGCTTCTTTATTGCGCTGAGCCGCCCACCCATTTACCCCCCTGCCGAAGCTCAGAGCACTCCAGGTATGGACTGGCTCTTTCGAATCCAGGCGCCTTCCCAGTAGCTGAAACATGACTAGCTCGGCTTCAGCACTTGCTAGCTGATTGGATCCTTGCCTTCCATGCGGCTCTTTGGAATAGTGGAGCTGCCACGAGGCTTGCTTCTAGGGACCTGCTGCAAGGAAAGCCATGGCACCGGCTTTTTAAATTTAATTTGGTTTAACAGGTGTAAATTTTTTTTTTATCCCACCTGACCCCTATTAAATCCTCGCAAGCTCCCCCTCTCTGCCACTTGTCCCTACCCTGATTAGCCTTAGTCCCCAGTCACTCCTCTGTCACTTTGAATTACTCTACCTCACAGTTTACAGCACAGCAAGGCACTTACGGCCTGCTGCAACAGTTGGCTTGTTGTTCAAACAACATGAAGTCTTGCTGTATTCTGACAGTAGCAGTGAGTCCCAACCTTCCAACTGCCCCGGAGATGAGAGTTAACTTTCCATGCCAGGCATGGAACGCTGAGCTGGAGCTCTGTTGAGACTCTGTCTGTTGCTGTTTAAACTCAAACCGTTAGATTCTTTACTCCGCCTCACTGAACAGTCGCTCCGGAGATTTCTCCTTCTGCTTGGTTCCATTTGTCAAAGTACCGCTTTTCTCGGTTTTCAACCGAATTTAAACCGTAACCTGTCGGTTCAGTCTTTCTCTGTGGTATTTGTGAGTACTAGATTGGTTATATTTTGTTCTATTCTGTGTGGAACTTGTAAATGGTTCATCGGTTCGGTTGAACCAATCGAGTTGTTTAAAAATCTTAATTTGTACTTTTAGAGTGTGGTTACGGTTCTTATCGGTTCTAAAAAAAAAAAATGGATTTTATTACAGTGTTTTCCACGACCTGTGACACGGTCAGGAACCGATAAGAGGGTCTTGCCTGGCGGATTGCCATAAAAGGTAAGTTTGGTTAGGACTGGCACAATGTCTGAGAAACCCAAAAGAAAAACCGGGCCCACTGGGTTTCAACACTGTAGTGTGTGGGAAGTCTTTGCCAGGTGACCACCCCACCACCTTGTTTATTGTCTGGGGTTTGACCACCTCAATGCAGACTGCCAGATTTGTAAAAATTTCCCTGCAGCTACCCTAGAAAAGAGTTGGTAGGCTCAGGGAAAGGGAGGCCAAAAAGTCCGCTGAACCGGATGGCCAGCCCGGTTCAAACCGAACCAGAAGGAGTGCCCTCTGACCAGGGCGAGACTTCTTTGGGCAAAAGGAGAGCCGATTCAGAGGAATCGGTTCTGGCTAAAAGAACTAGAAAAGAAAAATCAGCTGGTGTGGAGCCAAAACTTTCCTCTCCAACCGCTGAAGAAATAGCCAAAGCGATCAAAATTGTACAGTCGATTTCCCCGGTTCCGACCGAACTGGCACCATCAGGCAGACGCTCGGTTCGGCCGGTTCCACCGGTTCAAGAGTATGATTTAGAGGAATTTTATGAACCGGAGGAGGAGGAAGAGGAGTATGAGGAAAGTGAATGGTTTGAAAGTCTGGATGCCTATTGACTCAGACATATCCCCAGACAGACCTTCAGGAGTGTCTCCCCAGGCTTTGAGTCCTCCTCCCATTTCATGTTTTATAAAAAAGTGGTTGAAACACTCCAGCTTCCTATGGAAGAAGCTGTGGATGACCAGGAGAGCCTGACTATGTAGAAATGATGGATATCACAGAGTCTAGGAGGCTGTCTATTCCCTTGCACAAATCTTTTGGGAAACAAACATTTAAGATTTTAAAGATTCCTAACACTATACCTCCTGTGGATAAAAGAATGGACAAGAGGTATACATTGTCAGGCTCAGACACTGAGTTCCTTACACAACAATGCAGCCATGTTGGGGTAGTGCAGGCTGCAGCCTGTGATAAGGCAAACATTCCCTTGGCTTCACACCCCCCGGACAAGGACTCCAGGAGGATTGATGCCATGGCAAAGAAACAGTACATGGCAGCATCCTTGGGACTCAGACAGGCCAATTATATGGCCTATACTGCTAGGTATCAAAAATCCAGATGGGACACTGTTATGGCTTTAGCAAAACAGGTCCCTGGCCAGCTTGCCAAGGAGCTGGAGCAGGTGGCTGCTGATGGTATTGTGGCATCCAAGGTGCAATTCCATGCTGCAGTGGACTCCAGTGATGTTTCATGTAGAGTCATGGCTACATCTGTGGCACTTGGAAGAATGGCTTGGCTCAGATGTACTAGCCTGTCACAGGATACCCAGACTAAGGCCATGGGTTTTCCTGTTGTGGGTAATTCTCTGTTTGGGGAGCAGACAGAGAATTACATGAAGAAAATGCACGAGTATAGGACCACCTATAGGAGTGCACAGGCCAAGGAAAGGCAGGCCACTCCTCAAAGGCAGCTTCCCAAGGGCAGGTCTTTTCATAGGCCTTCTACCAAGCCCTGGCCTCCTCTTCTGCTTATACCCAGAGGGGTTCTTTAGAGGAGAGGCAGGCGGGGCACAAGCAGGCCTGCTTCCACCCCTCAGCCCAAAGCCCCTGCCAAACAGGCACCCTGATGGGGTTGCCAGGGCTGATTCTCAACTACCTGTAGGAGGCAGGCTGGCTTACTTTGTCCAGGACTGGGAGTCTCTGACATCAGACAAATGGGTCCTGGAAGTAGTAAGCAGGGACTGGTTCTCAGCTTCAAAAAGTTTCCAAAGATAAGAACCAGATCCTTTCCACCTGCAAATCTTTCAGAGACACTTGCCTTAGAGGCAGAGGTCTCTTCCTCCTAGCTCTCAGAGCTGTGGAAAGGGTTCCTCCCACACCAGGGCAAAGGGTTGTACTCCAGGTACTTCCTTACCCCAAAAAAGACAGGAGAATGGCGGCCCATCCTGGATCTCAGATACTTAAACAAGCACCTTTTAAAACCAAAATTCAAAATGGTGACTCTGGGAATTATTCTACCCTCTCTAAGGCCAGGGGACTGGCTAGTGTCCCTGGACCTCAAGGATGCCTACTTCCATATTCTCATCAGAAGCTCCCATCAAAAGTACCTCAGGTTCGAGCTGCCCTCAGGCCATTACCAGTTCAGAGCAATGCCCTTTGGCCTCACCTCTGCTCCAAGGGTATTCACAAAATGCCTGGCAGTGGTAGTTGCTTCTCTAAGAAGGCAAAGGATTGCCATCTTCCCTTATCTGGATGACTGGCTCATAGTAGGCCAGTCCCCAGACCAAGTCAAGTTACACTTACAGATAACTCAGCAACTGCTCACTTCTTTGGGTTTCCTTCTGAGTCTTTCAAAGTCAGTTCTAGAGCCTGTCCAGCTCCTCACCTTCATAGGCACAGAGCTAGGCACAGAAAAGGCCAGAGCCTTCCTTCCCCTGGACAGGGCAAGGACCCTTGTCTCTCTGGCCTCCTCATTCACCCTTCAGGTGTCTCGACCAGCAAGGCATTTTCTACAGCTCCTGGGGCACATGGCTGCTTCTACAGCAGTAGTGCAGGGAGCAAGATTATAGATGAGGGACATTCAGTTCCATTTGAGAGCCTTCTGGTCTCAAAGGAAGGACCCTCTGACCAAATTGATCCCAGTAACTCAAACCCTGATCCAGGCCCTACAGTGGTGGCAGGATCAGAACAATCTGAGACAAGGGGTTCCCTTTGTCACTCAGTCTCACTCTTTAATCCTTACTACAGATGCCTCCCTCTTGGGGTGGGGGGCTCACATGGGCGACCTGACCACCCAGGGGTTGTGGTCCCCTCAGGAATCTCTGCTTCACATCAATCTGTTGGAACTCAGAGCAGTATTTCTAGCACTTCAAGCTTTTTCCAAATCTGTTCAGAACAAAGTTATCCAGGTCAGAACAGACAACACCACCACAATGTGGTACATCAGCAAGCAAGGAGGCACTTCATCTACGGCCTTGTGCACCGAAGCAATGAAGTTGTGGTCTCTGGCTTACTCCCTGAACACCTTCCTCACGGCAGTTCACCTCCCAGGCAAGGACAATGTCCTGGCAGATGCTCTCAGCAGGATATCCCAGGGCCATCACGAATGGTCACTGGACCCCCTGGTCTTGGAGGTGATATTTTCCAGATGGGGCACCCCGCAGATAGATCTTTTTGCAGCCCCAGACAATCACCAAATTCTCCTTTTTTGCTGCAGGCCCCCAATGTTGGGCTCAGTCCCCCTGGATGCCTTAGTTCTCAGTTGGGAAGGGAAGTTCCTGTATGCTTTTCCCCCCTTTCCTCTCCTGTTCAAAGTGCTAGTCAAAATCAGATCTCAACCCTGCAAGATGATCCTGATTGCTCCAGACTGGGCCAGACAGCCCTGGTGTCCACTCCTACTGTCCTTAGCAGTCCATCTTCCCCTGTGTGTTCCCAGGAATTACAACCTGTTAACCTGTGCTCAGGGGAGGGTTTGGTACCCGAACCTCAAATCTCTCAATCTCAAGGCCTGGCTCTTGAAGAGTTAGAGTTTGCTGATTTACACCTCTCCCAAGGTGTAATGGATATTCTGAAGGCTTCTAGGAAACCTTCCACCAGGACTACTTATAATTCCAAATGGAAAAGATTTTCCATATGGTGCTCTGGGAAGCATATTTCCCCAGAGTCTGCTGATCTGCCCACAGTCCTTGATTATACGGTCCATTTAAATAGCTTGGGGCTGAGACCAGCTACACTGAAGGTGCACCTGGCAGCTGTTTCTGCTTTTATGTCAGCAGGTAAGCCCTCTTCTCTTTCAGCTCACCCTGTATTCTCCAAGTTTTTCGAGGGATTGCTTCACACCAACCCTCCATTCAGGGACTCTGCCCCTGCTTGGGACCTTAATGTTTGCATTGCTCAGCTTATGCAACCCCCTTTGAGCCTTTGTTTTCAGCAGAGCTTAAGTACTTGACTTGGAAAACTGTGTTTCTGGTAGCCATCACTTCTGCCAGACGCATAAGTGAATTAAAAGCTTTGTCAGTGGAGCCTGATTTTTATCTCCTTTCATAGAGATAAGGTGGTCTCAGGACTAACAGGAAGTTCTTGCCTAAGGTGGTTTCAGATGTCCACCTTAATCTGTGTCTCTTCTTATGTACTTCACTGACCATTCCTCCTCTGGCGAGAGGAGGCTGCACAGTTTAGATATGAAAAGAGCCCTTAGCTACTACATAGAGCGCACCAAGGGTCACAGGTGTGACTCCCTCCAACTGTTCCTCACTTATGGTGAGGTTGGTAAAGGGAAACCTGTCACTAAAAGATCCATTGCCAGGTGGACTGTCTCTTGTATCCAGTTTTGTTATGGAAAACTGGGTAAGGTTCCACCCTCAGGCCTGAGGGCTCACTCTACCAGAGGTACAGCTGCTTCCCTGGCTGCTGCCAGGGACATCCCTATTCTAGAGATATGTCAAGCAGCTACCTGGAAAACAGTTCACACTTTTGCAAGCATTACTCCTGGATATCCAGGCTAGGAGTGATGCTCGGTTTGGCACAGCTGTGCTTCAGAGCCTATTTCCTAAGTAGGTTCTGTCCCTCCTCCATGGAGGGTACTGCTTTGTAGTCTGCTACTGTCAGAATACAGCAAGACTTCATGTTGTTTGAAGAAAAAATTACTCACCTTAGTAATGTTGTTTCTTCTAATGGAGTCTTGCTGTATTCTGACCTCCCCCCGCCTGCCCCTCTCAGAACCTTTGTTTTTGGGATGTGGGTGGGCAGTGCAGTGTTGGCACTCAGTAGGTGCCCACCTTGTTGTTTTCACCCCTTTTTTTCTTTGGGTGAGTTGGTGGTGTGTTTTTCATTATTTGGGTCTCCTGACTTGAGTCTTTATTTTGGGACCAAAAAATGTGTTTTATGTTTAGTAGCCAGTTGGCTAGTGTAGGTTTACAGCTTCCAAACAGGACCTTAGTGAGTTTAGCTCGTAAAGATCTGATGTTTGAGTTTAAACAGCAACAGGCAGAGTCTCAACCGAGCTCGAGCTCAGCGTTCCATGCCTGGCATGGAAAGTTAACTCTTTCATCTCCGGGGCAGTTCAGGTTGGGACTCACTGCTACTGTCAGAATACAGCAAGACTCCATTAGAAGAAACAACATTACTAAGGTGAGTAATTTTTTCTTCCCCACTCTACTCAGAATGCAGGCACCCAGTAAGCTGACATCTCTACTTTTCCTCATCACTTGTCTTGTGGCCAAAATAGGCTCAGAGCATGGAGTACCTGGACTGCACCACTCTACCACCTCTGGCTTCTCCTTGTATGTGTCATGCCTTGTGGCACGAGCCTGGATCCTAACCGGCCACAAGCCTTCTAACTTCCTCCACGACATAAGCCTTTTAACACCTCCCAGGCTACCCCTAGCTGCTCTGCTGTACTGCCGTACCTTCATAGCGAACACCTGCAAACCCGCCAAGGTAAAGTCTACTGGCAACACCTGGATGCATTTGTCATGCTTCCTCAAAAAGCTCATCTTGCTATTGCTCCTAATGACCGGAAACGTGCACCCAAACCCAGGACCACCCAATGCAAGCGCCCCCTCTAGGCTGGGATACCTCAGAATTGTCTTGCTAAATATTGGTAGCCTTCTACCCAAGATAGCGCAATTCCAGGCCTGGGTTGTGCTGCTCAATCCCGATATAATTGTGCTCACCGAAACCTGGCTGTCTCCTAAGACCAGTGAGGCGACTGTAGTCCTGGATGGCTATACCATGTTCAGTCAGAACCGGCTGTCCAGACGAGGGGGTGGCTGGCTTTCTATCTCAGGAGCATGATTAAATGTAAATTACTGCCAAGCAGCCTGCAAACTTAAGAGGCACAAATCCTAAACATAACACTCACCATAGGTCTTCAAAATAAAACTCTACTGCTCTCAACAGTATACATACCCCCAAATACAATACCATGGGCCTTGAGCAGTTCCTAAGCATCCATGGGCAGGCTGGACATAACTGGGAGCAGATTATTGTTGGAGACTTCAACGTAATTTGGCAATCCCAAGATACGTCAGTAGTCAGAGACCAGATAACTGACCTTTACCCTCACGCAAATGGTGACACAGGCCACTAGGCACAAGTTCTGGACAGACACCAGCACCCTTATAGACTGACTACTCTACCCATCTGGGACACATCTCTGAGGTAGCAGTCTTACCAGACTCCCTCAGTGATCATTCACCGATAATGTTTACCTGGACAAATAGATTCAACAAGTGCCCCCCTCAGGTATCTAGAAATAGCTCACTAAGAATTGGGCAATTAGAGGCCTTCAGACAATGTCCTAGGCTGTCAGACTAGTCCCCCCTCAACAAGATCCTGGACGAGAACCAAGTCCTTGACTACTTCGAGACTTTCACTAAGGCATGGGACATCTTCGCCCCGTACAGGACCAAAAAACTCAAGAGCGTCCACCAACTAGTTGCTCTCAGGGTCCCTCCTCTAACTCATGCACCTCAGAGATATGTGACACAAGGCCAAGGCAACGGGGATGCAGGCTGACCTCACTGCATATAAGGCAGCCAGAAATAAATGCATGAAGATTATTCGATCAGACAAAGCCTCATACTACACAGATCTCTGACGAATGAACTGGGGTTATGGTAGGGAGTTTTGGAACTCAGTGAAATCACTAAAAGGAAAGGCCTCCAGAGCTCCACCCAACGTGATCCAAACTGCTACCGGGTCACTCCAGGAGCCTAAGGACATTGCGAATGTTTAACTCTTATTTTTGCTCCCCTGCTGGAGGAACTCTCTCTCCGGCAACCCCCTAACCTGCTCTCTACCTCCCGCTGTGACAACCTTCATCTGCTCCCCTCACTCCGACCAGCTACTCCCCCAGGTCTAAACCCCTGCGGGGAAGGGCTGCCATATCTTCCCAGGGCGCTCTATCTGCAAATGTTGAGTGCCGACCGGAGTGTGGGACGCGGGGAGAGTGAGGTGCCCAGCATTGGGAGTGTAGTGCAAGCGGTGGTGCCATCGCCTATCCGCCAGAGGAGGGTTTTTCTGTTTTACATCCCTCATCCCACCCGCCCCAGAGTACAGTCATGCAGTGATGTCTCAAGACGTCTGTCGCAACTCCTCCCCTCTACTTTAGTGCCCAGACGTGCGCACATCCTCCGGTCTCCACCAGGGGACACTGTTGCACTGGGCAGTTCCAGGATCCCTCCTCAGAGAGAGGAGAGCAGTCCACGGACGCTCAATCCTCCCTCTCCCCTGACAACCCAGTCTTGTTCCCGAACCCTGGTCGCCAGCATGGCGCAAGGTGTGGCGTCCAGCGCCTCAGTCCTCAGCGCCACCGGGCCGGTTGCAAATGCTTTTAGCCAGGCTTTCACCGATCTTAGTGCTGTGCTACCCAACAAGTATGTCACCCCCCACACACACACACACACACACACACATTCACACACCTGTATCAATTATGGCTTGGTGATATATGGGGCTGACTCAGACACAGCCCTAAAAAGGTCCAAAACACTACTCGGTAAGGTCTGCCGACTGGTCCTCAGAGCAGGCCATCGGACCCACACATGTCTCCTCTAAAAGAGACAGGGTGGCTTCCTCTTCACCTTCGGACTCATTACCAGCCTGCTTACTAGTAAAAAATGCCTGTTGGGGCTGGCACTAACTCTGCCTCTAGCCTGCGTTACAACCCGTCCTACGCGAAATGCTACTAAAGGGGGTTCCAGGTGCCTTTCAAACGCACTTCACTAGCCCAGAGATCCCTCTCCTTCTGAGGACCCAAGTGATTCAGTGATCTACCTACCTTCCTATTGGAATGCAGCAAACTATGACATTTCAGATCTGGCCTTTTCTCCCTCCTTGCACACGAAGATATCTGTGGCTGCCCTATCTAACCCTACTTGGCCCTTATCCACCCTGCCCTATTGTTCCATCTCTCCCAGTCTTGCTGCCTCTCTCTTCTTCCCCCATCTAGCTTCCCTCCCTCCCCTTCCTGGACCTCATTTCACCCTTCCTATACTTGACTGCTCCTGTTTACCCCTTCCTATCCTTGGCAACTCTTCCCATCACCCCTACTGCCTTCCCCACCCTCCTCTACATGATTGACAAAGCCCATTCGGCTGCTCTTTCCCCTTCTCTTGCTGTAATATTGGTGTTCTCACTGTATTGTAAAGCCTGTAACCATGCACACTTGTGTTCCGATCCATATTTTGAATTTCTGTAGTTTTTGTACTGTTTTGTTTAATACTGTATTGCATTGACTTGTATCGCTTTGCATTATTTTATCCCTACCTGACTTGGAACCTTTGAAAACGAGTCCTTGGCTCAAAGGTATTAATCCGAATCTGAAATAAATGTATATAGTGTGTGTGTGTGTGTGTGTGTGTGTGTGTGTGTGTGTGTGTGTGTGTGTGTGTGTGTGTGTGTGTGTGTGTGTGTGTGTGTGACAGATAATCCACTACAGGGCATATGGTCCTGGTCTGATATATGCATGCCTTGGTGTCATGTGAGGCTGCAGACAGAATGTGTTGAAGCACCCAAGGTGTGCATACATCAGAGCATAACCACATACCCTGTAGTAGATTATCTGTCTAATAAACTAGCCAGAATTGTTGGGGGAGATGAAAAATAAAGAAATGCAGGTATGCAGTCATTGCAGGAGTGTGTGTGTGTGTGTGTGTGTACATGTACACATAGGTATATATTCTTGTAATTAAAATTGGTACACTAATGATTAAGTATTTTATGTATTGGCTTATAACAGGCACTTGACTATTTCTTGTTGCTCTTTAGAATCATAGATCTTACTTGAGAGGAAACTCTTGCAGCAGGTAACACATATAGCACTGGCGCTGGCCAGTGACAGGACCATGACAAACTTTTTCCAGCAGTAGTTAGCATGGACTGCCCATCCTGATGTCCACGTGGTATAAAGGAGACTGTCCCAGCGTGCTCCAGTTCTTTCCGCCGTACAGCAGCGTTGGCTCCACGGCTCTCCCTCGTAGTTTGACTGTTTTGGGAGAATTTTCCTCTACTCCAGTCATTTATTTTGTCTGCCAATCTGCATGTCGACTACCTGGTCCAGGGACACAAGTGAATGCACCTGGAAAGCAAATTCCTTCGAAGAGACGGACAGCGACATCAGTCTACTGTCCAAGTCCGACCACAATACCCTGTCCTGCCCCATTGTCGGGTGTTCAACAGCTGGACCCGTGTCCACAGACACAAGTCCCTTCAGGTTTTCTGCCTTGAGGCCATACAGAGGGATTCTTCACCCACCGAGCCCATAAATATTCGGGTAAATCTCGTACCCCCAAGCCGAAGGACAAACCGTGAGTGGGACAGAGACAGGGAAAGGTCATCTTCCGGATTCCACACCGCCTCCAGATTGGGCTCGTCAGGCCACGACACCCGCCTTATGGTAGTCAAGGCATCGGCCTCCTCCAGAGCTTCGTAGTCTTTGGGTCATTCTGCCATTCTTCAGCCTCTCAAGATAAAACCTTCTTTGGCTTCATCAGGCCATCCGTCCGACCAAGGTAAGTCTATCACCCCCACGTCGCCTCTATGTGGGTGCCAACCACGGGAAAGAGCAAGAGTCATGGGGCCCCTGATGGAGCTCTTCCTCCCTCCTGCAGGCATGCCCACAAGTCCTCGAACCGGTGCCGTGTGCCATTGGCCGGACAAACGTCCAGTCCTGTCATTGGGCTTGCGTCCCTTGGACCAGCCCTCCAAGCCGATGTCAGAGTCCCACTGGCGTAAGCTTGCCGAAAGTGCCTCAAAGGCTCTGCCGCCGCCTCCAACTAAGTCACAGTCACCCCTGGCCTCTTCTCCAAGGTCTGACGCCAGGGGAGACAAAGCTCTGACGTCAGCCGACCAAACTGCATCCCGCCGGGCACTGGCGAAAGGCATTGATATCCAGACCACACCAGTTTCACTGCCAGCCCATCGCCAGCGCTGGACAGGACTGATTATGGTGCCAGAGCAGGTCCAATACCTGACCCGCACTAGCTCCCGTAATTGAATATCAACCAGGTCAGGGACCTTTTTTCCCATTGGTGGGAACCCATAAAGCCTGACATTCTCCCCGCATCGCCTACACTGCGCACTCCCATAACCCTGGATCCAGCACCAGTATAGGAGACTCCAACACCTGTGGAAGAGGTCACTCTACAATCTTCCTTGGATGGGGATAAGGGGAAACGTCCACCTTTGGGCAAACCGGGGAAACGAATGGAGAAAAGGAGGCACCACAGATCCCGCTCCAGGAGCTCCAGCATTTCGGGCACAGAGCGGCACAGACATAAGCGGAGGAGACGTAGATCCTCCTCAGTCTCCTCCACAGATTCTTACCACACCACATCTTCTTCTGCTACCTCCTATGAGGAACCTTTGTCCGAACCTGAGGATTTGCCCAAATCACCTCCAGACAACCCGTCCTTCATGGAGGTAATGAAGCACATTCAAGCAAACATGGGGTGGGACATGTAGGATTTGGACCCCGAAAGAATGTTGTTAGCCAAGTACCTCCGACAGAAGGATCCTAAACCTATTGTGATCCTCCCATGGTTGATACGCTGGAGGACGTCACTCAGGCCATTTCGTGATGCCCCACTGTCCACAGCTGCCCTAAAAGGTGGACCGGCTGTGCCAGACATCAAGGATCGCCTCTTTCTTGGCTGTTCAACCTTCCACAGACTCGTGGTTATTTCAGCAACTTGCGATCGTTGCAGAGGCATAAACATCTGAGCACCCAGCCGCCAGATAGGAGTCAAGCAGCTGGACTCCATGTGCAGAAAGGTGTACACGTCTGCCACCTGCAGCATCAGGAGCCCAAACTTCCTGACCCACATGGTCCAGTTCCAAATGCCTTTGGGGAACACGGTCAGGACGTACTGCAAGGAGTTCCCAACTGCCCCGAAAAGGCAGAACTTGCTAAATTACTTCAAACTGGGTCAGACATAGGCACGCATGTGTTACGGTTTGCTTACAACTCTGCAGACACATCAGCTAGGGCAGCGGCTATGGGTATCTGTCTCCAGCGCCATTCCTGGTTCTGCGCTGGATGTTCAGTCTAACATCCTTGATGTGCCCTTCAAGGGCTCTATTCTCTTCAGGGAAGACACTGAGCGCATTATCAATAGATTACAGAACTCCGGTAAGGACATCCTTACCATGCAGTCTATGTACCGCCCATAACAGACAGTTTTGAAGGTCTCGTTTTCGTGGCAGAGGGGGACAACAGCTGCAGCAACCTTTTTTTCAGCAACCCCAGGCTCAGCGAGGAGGCTTTGGTCGACGTAGTGGACCCAGGGGATCCTCGGCCTTCACCTCTCGACAGGCTAGGTCTGCCCCAGCCTCTTTCCCTCCCCCTCCAGCAGCATGACTTCCAGCCAAACCCACCTCTCTGCAGCGCTGCGGGAGAGAAGGTGGGAGGCTGCTGCTTTCATTATCCGGAAGCCTGGAGACAAGTGACCGCTGACCTGTGGGTTCATAAGCTTGTAGAACACGGGCTCTCTGTAGAGTTCGTGTCTACCCCTCCGGACAGGCCTCCACCCCCATCCCGTCATTCGGCAGAACATGTAGCCCTCATCTGACAGGAGATACAGGCGCTGCTGTCCAAGAACGTCATCAAGGCCGTTTCTCCGCAGAAGAGAGGCACTGGGTTCTATTCCAGATTCTTCCTGGTCCCCAAGAAATCGAGAGACCTAAGGCCGATCCTAGACCTAATCGACCTGAATCTGTCAGTCGCATACAAACATTTCAGGATGGTCACATTGCAAAACCTGATCCCGATGCTGAAACGGGGAGATTGGCTCGCATCTCTTGATATGCAAGATGCCTATTGCCACATTCTCATAACTAATGGTGACCGAAAATACCTTTAGTTTGCTTTTCTGGGCCGATGCTTCCAGTTCAGGGCCCTGCCCTTCGGACTCTCTTCAGCACCGAGGGTGTTTACGAAGTGCCTGGCGGTGGTGGCTGCAGCACTTCACAGGATGGACCATTACGTGTTCCCATACCTGGACGACTTGCTGTCTGTGGCACACTCTAGCGCCCTTCTCCAGGCTGCTGTCTGGGACACCTGTGATTTCTTCCGGAACCTGGGAATCACTGTCAACCCAGCCAAGTAGTCTGTCAGCCCAGTGCAACTCCTTCCATTCATAGGAGTGCTCCTAGACACTGTTCAGGGGTGGGCCTTCCTACCTCTGGACCGGGCAGAGCACATTCAAGCTCTGGCCAAGCAAATTTATTCTGTCTGCACCGTTACAGCCAGACTGATTCTCCGGCTGTTGGGCCACATGGCTGCTGCCATCGTGACAGTTTCCTTCGCCAGATGCTGAGTGAGGACCATTCAGTGGACTCTTCGGGTGCAGTGGGACGACGTGGACTTGCCTCTCTCCATTACAGAGCTGGTTTGCAAGGAACTCCTCTAGTGGAGGACATCCCAAACCTTACTGGAGGGGATACCTTTTCAGAAGGAAACTCCCGGAAAGGTCCTAACCAGCGGACACTTCCAGTTTGGGATGGGTGGGCTCATTTAGGATCACAAGACACAGGGTCCTGGTCTCCAGCTGAGGAATCTCTCCATATCAATGTTCTGGAGCTAAGAGCAGTGTTCTATGCTCTTCAAGCCCTGGAATTATCGCTCTCATCTGGTCAAGTGCTGGTCCAGATGGACAACACTTTGGTGATCTTCTACCTCAACAAGCAAGGAGGTACACACTCTTACCCCCTTTGCAGGGAGGCAATGAGGGTGTGGGAGTGGGCAGTTGCCCACCAGTTGACCATCACAGCGGCACACATTCCAGGTGCTCAAAACACACTCGCAGATGCGCTCAGCAGGACAAAGTCACGAGTGGTCCCTACTGCAGTTAGTTGCAGACTACCTTTTCGCAAGGTGGGGAACACCAGAGTTGGATCTCTTTGCGTCTTCTGTCAACGCAAAACTGCCCAGTTTTTGCTCGTTAGATCCCGAGCCTGGTGTTTTTTGGCAAGATACATTGTCCCTCTCCTGGAAGGGGAGATTCCTCTGCGCCTTTCCTATGTTTCCACTCATTCAGAGATTACTTCTCAGAGCACAAACAGAGGGAACCACCATGATCCTCATTGCACCGCTGTGGCCTTGCCAGATTCGGTTCCCCTTGCTACAGCAGCTGGTGGTGGGCTTGCCAGTTTTGCTTCCTCTCTCATTCCAACTACTCTCTCAGGATAGTGGGACACTTGTTCACCCGAACCTGTGGTCCCTTCACTTTCTTGCTTGGCTCCTCAAGACTTGGCCAAGCTCCGATTTGGTATATCGGACAAGATAGCCGAAGTCCTGGTGGAGGCAAGGAAGCCCTCCACGAGAGCTGCCTACTCTATGAAGCAGAAACTTTACTGTCTCTGGACTACAGCGCGCAGCATAGATCTTCTGGCCTGTCCGATCAACACTCTGCTGGAGTATCTTTTATCTCTGTTGGAATCTGGGCTCAGTTACTCCTCCATAAAGATACACCTGGTCACTCTTTCTACCTATCATGTCCCTGAGAGCAGAAAAGTGGCTCAATTGGAGATTACCCGTACCTTCCTTGGAGGCATCCTTCACATAAAGCCCCCTATTAGGGACCCTGTGCCCCTTGGGACTTTCCATTCTGCCCTGGAGAAGCTCACCCTTCCGCCTCAAACCCGCCGCAGACTGCGAGCTTGTTTTCTTGGAAAACATTTTTGGTTGCTGTTACTTCTGCTCAAAGGATTTCTGAGCTACAGGCTCTGATGTGTAAGAAGCCTTATTTAATTTTTCACAAAGACAGGGTGGCTTTGTCTACCAGTTTCTCCCTAAAGTAGTGTCAGAGATGACACTGAACCAAGATGTTCAGCTTCCTGTCTACTATCCTGAGCGTTCCAACTGGGGCGAGGCGCTTCTCCATACTATGGACATTCATCGCACGTTGCGATTTTACTTGTCTAGGACCAAGGGTGCCAGATCGTCCGATCAGCTGTTTCCTTCACCCCACGTTCCTTAGGCAGCCTGGTTTCCAAACAGACCCTCTCTAGGTGGCTGGTTCACTACATTACTTTCTGCTGCCAAAAGCATAACAGACCTCTACTGGGCCCGATCAGGGGTCATTCTACCAGTGTGGTGGCGGCCTCCTTCGCAGCCATAAAGAGGGTCTCTACTTCGGACATCTGTGTGGCAGCCACATGGCACTCAGTCCACACCTTCATCAAGCACTACAGCCTTGATATTGCATCCAGACATAGAGCGGGCTTCGGCCTGGCAGTGCTGCAGGGTCTGATCTCATAAGATCCTCCTCTCCCTTTCTCTGTTCCTCTCCTACCTTCCTTAGCAGTTGTCTTAAGTTTATACTGCTGGGGACTCGGTCCTATATGTGTTACCTGCTGCAAGAGCTTCATCTCGAAGTAAGATAGTACAGTTACGTAAGAACTTACCATAACAGTAGATCTTTGAGAGAGGCTCTTGCAGCAGGTATGCATCCCTTCCTCCTTCCCCCAAGAGAGAGATCTCTACATCAGCCGAGTCGCATTTTAGCTTGCTGCTGAACCAGTATTGGCCTCTGACTGTTGTTGGTTCCGCTGTCATCGCGGGTTTTCACTACTCCTGCTGGTTCTCCGGTGTACAAGAACTGGAGCATGCTGGGACCGCTCCCTTTTATACCACATAGGACGTCGGGTGGGGGCCAACATTGGGATGGACAGTCCCGCTAACTACTGCTGAAGAAGTTTGCCATGGGGTCCTGTGGCAGCCAGCGCCAGTCCTATGTGTGTTACCTGCTGCAAGAGCTTCTTCAAAGATCTACTGTTAAGTTCTTACTTAACTGTACCTTTCCTTCCTAGTTCGAAAAGCTTGTTTATGAAGTCGCAGTTATACAACCTAGTGTTAATGCCACTGCGGAAGTCCAACACTGAAAAACAGGCACATGAAGAAAAACACGTAAACCATTTGAGCAGCGCTACAGGGAGTATGAGAGAAAGGGCTCATTTCTTCAAAAAGGAACAGTAAAATCTTCCATAATTTATAATGTTAAACGAGTTCCAGGGATTATTTATTGGGGGTGTTCTTTGATATTTATCCTCAGTCATACATTCTGTGGACTGACTAAATAGAGGATTGGACCACATAATGCTAAGATTTCATGCTGCTAGCTTCAGCTCTTCAGGTTACCATATAGCTGTATATGTGACCAGTGGTCAGGGTTCACTTACCCCATACTGTAAGACCCATTGACATTGTTGGAGCGAACAGAAAATAAAATCATAGTTAAGGGTGAAGAGCATTTCTTTTTTTGCTCCATACCCTTTGGGTTCAGGGTTCTGACCTTGAGCAGTCCTGTGCAACTTAGGAGAAGACCCTCTTAAGGTCTCAAGACGCTCTTATTGAGATTTTCTGCATGATCAAGTAGTTTCAGATTGTCATTTAAGCCTTCAGTGGCACTGTGGGACTTTTTGATAACACTGTGTTACGCCGACTACCTTTGTAAACATTATCTTCGATCTTGGAAGTCCCTTACAATTAAGACTTGTTTTCTTGTAGCTGTGTGGTAGCAAGCTCCAGGCTTTTCATGTAAAGAACCTTTTCTTATTTTCTATGAGGTCAGTTTTCCTGTGTACTGTTCCTTTTCTCCCGAAGGTACCCATTTCTTTCAGTACCATCCAAGGGGTTACCGTCACTCCTCCTAAACCAGCTAACAAAAACAAAAAGCTGCTTCATTTGTTAGACTTGCATGCCATGGAAGTCAGTAGATACCTGGTCAGAATGCAGCCTTCCACATGTTTAGAGTGCTCTCTTGCTCTGTGGAGCAGCAAGAAAGGTTGGACAACTTTCACATTCTCCTGGCTAGATGATCAGATCATGTATAATAAAAGCTTGTATTACTGCTAAGCTTCAGCCACCTGTGTCAAATAAGATGCATTCAGCGAGCACTGGCAACTTCCTGGGAAGGAAGTAAGAACAGATGCTTCTGTATGAGGACCTTATAACAGCTGAAAGTTGGTTAAGTTACGTTTCTGTGTAACCAGCCTTCAGCTAATGTGTGGCAATATAGGTGAACTGAGCTGTCTTTCAACTGTCACTTGTAACACAGAGAAGGGAAAGTTAATTGATGACATATGACCCCCCACGTGGGGATGATGTAATAACTGTAATAACCTCTTATCGCTAAACCCAGTGGCAATGTTGGAACTACCAAACAAGAAATTAGTCATGTGGATTTTCATTTCTTTTGTTATTGTCCTAGAACGAAGGGATTCTGATGACAAGAAAAGTAACAGGAAGTCCAGTGGTACAGAAAAACACAGCGAAGAAACTCCATCTGATTTCAAAGAAGTTGATTCTCCAAATCTCGAGGTCAATGGGACCAATGAAGACATAAATCTGAAGGTGACACTCAGTCCAATTAAAACTGATCTGATATGACCTCAGATCAGCCTGAGGTAAGTGCAATATTTCTTTCTTGCTTAGGCCTTTTTTGTTGTTGTTTGACAGTGCAGCGTAAGTATGCACAGATGAAGATGGAACTAAGCAGATGAGAAGAAATTTAAAAAGCACCCTTCTGAAGGAAAGGATAATGTAGTCCTGCAAAACATTTTGAGGTACATTGTTTTGTCTCAGATATTTTGTACCCGTTCCTAGAACTCATCCCCCAATTTTTGTGCCTCTTTGGATCTTAATTAGTTGTAGTTAAAATAATCACCATAGAAACTTAAATTGAACCTTTTTAGGCATTTTTCATATTTTTTTATTTCTATAAAATTCAAAAAGTTGAGCATAATTGTTTTATTAATATTTTAAGTCCTTTGATATATTGGCAGACTCTGATTTAATTATAAATATTTTGTGAGGCACATGTTGGACTACTTATTATCATTTTAACTGCCAGTCTATCTTTGTGAAGGATGTTTGTAGTTTTTTTTTTTTTTTTTTTTTGCTTTTGCCTTGCATTCTAATGCAGTTTGTTCTGTAACTCGAGAGCTAGTAGCATTGGAGTGATGGAAGTGTAGGGTTTATGAATTATTGCAGCTGACTCACCATATCTCACACAGCGTTGGTGTTGAGCGCCCATGAAAAGCCAATTTAAAAATCAAGGATTCAGTCATACTGTGCAGGTACTCATGCCAGGTACTCCTTTCTCTACCCACATCCATGTTTGAATGCTGTTGCCTGTAAAGTGTAAGCTTGCTGTTGTGTACAATTTTTTAGTAGAAAGTGAGACGTTTTCTGTGTACTACAGTATATGAAACTGCTATTTTATTACGTTAACCCATCGGAATTTTCTTTCAACTTGTGTGTAGGGATGCAGTGCTGCCCAGAATTAAATTTCTTTTAAGAGTTATTAAAGCAATAAAAACAACATAATAATCGCCTTCTGTTACATTCATTGCATTGCAAGCCTTTAAGAGGTATGTGCTTAATTTTTCCTGCTGTGTAGGAGAATTAGTAGTCAGCCATAGGCTTATATAATAATGTCATGGCTGCTTCAAAAAAAAAAAAAAAGTAAATAGAAAGTCAGGTATCACAAAAAGTTGTGTATTATGCAATCTGGGTGATTGTTTGTGGAAATTAAATAAAGTGCAAATAGACTGTGCCCCAATCCTGTAGAAATTAGTTTTGTAGTCATTAATTGCTTGTTGGGCTAGTCTCCACTTTCTTAATAACTAAAATTTTTATTTATTTATTTTCTTCAACAAGATCATTTACATTCTAAAGTAAAATCTTTTTAAAAAGCTGATAATGTCGTGTTCACATGACGTTCGGCAGACTAAGTTGAGCATCCGGAAGAGAAACTAATCCTGATTTAATGGCTCATTTGAGTATTATAGCACATCAGCTAGAAATAGTGGGATTGGACACCAGAACTACCAGGCCTCCCCTTTTCTTAAGGATGCTTGTAGTTTTAGACCTAATGAAGTTTGGTAAAAGAAACAGAAATTAAGAGTACATGTTTTGTCCCAGTACTTTGATTAAGTTGCCAGTACTTGTTTTGTGCATTCTAATGGTCTGTTTTCCCAACACTTTACACTATAGGACTGCCTCATGAAGAGTTTACTAAGAAAGCCCAAGAGCGTAACATGAAGCTCTGCTGCTTAAAACGAGGTGAAAGACAGCTGTAGTGGTGTAGAAAATATAAACAGCTCAGTTAGAATTTTTTTTTTATGAAATTCATTTCAGGACTGATGTATCGTTTTGATTTTCTGGAGCACAGAGATAATTGTTATGCTAGCATACATGCCACTGAGAAACTTTCTGTATTTGTGTTCCAACGTTTCTCGGCTGTAAACAAATCAACAGTGCACCAAGATGTGGCTTACTCAGTGTTAAATTGCAAGTTCTTTCAGTAACCCCGCCCCCCCAAAAAAAAGCACTAAATGTTAGTACAGCTTGTTTGTATAAGCCCATTTCTAATGATGCCCCCCTTTTTTACATTTTTGCACAGTAGGCCAATAATTCTGCAGAAGTGGGAATAAAGTTTTGAATTTCTGTTTCGAATTTGATGGCTTTTGTCACTCAAGGTTTTAGTGTTGAATCCATTTTCCCAATAAATTTAATAACGTGTTAAACTTTTACATGTTTCTTGACATTATTGATGTTTCCGTGTCTCATTTCTAGTCAGCTGTATGTTAATCAAAGAGGAGTAAGGCCTTAGCAGGCTAAAATATTGATACCTTCACAGATCGTAAATAGTTTGTGAGACATGATTGCACTTAGCAGTGAGAGTGCATCAGTGATGTCCTACAAATTGCATCATTTCAGCCTTGAATATCATGTTATGATTCAAACTCTGCAGTGTGGTCACACTTCCCTTAGCATTCTAAGAGATTTCTTTCTCCACTGAAGAGATCAGTCGTACCAGATCCCTGTTCCAGTCCCTATGGCTGTCATCTTAGTTTCAACTATGTATTATTTCGCAAAGTTAAAAAGTTTATTCTGTACTCTTGAGTTAGTTTGGTTGTATTCATTTTAGTATTTGAAATACAAATTCCACTTTGAGTCCTGGAACTGGGAGATGCACTTTTTTGGGGGAGGGGTAGAATGCCAGTTTTAAAGAGTGATATTGCAGTTTTGTTCAAACTCAGCAAGTTCTGAGTTTTTTCCAGCTCAAACTTCAGAGCAAGACTCCTACGAGAATTGCAAGTGAGAAATTGAGGAAACTAAATGCCATAGAGAAAGTACATTACCTAGCTGGAAAAGGGCTTCTTTCAAGACACTTTCTTAATCAGAAGAAGAAAAAGAGAATGGAGACTCCTTTTTTTTTTTTTGTTACTTGGGGCTCTTGAACAGGCACCTGAAAAGGGAAATTTCAAAATGGTACCACTGCAGACCCCGTGACCTCATCCCTACAGGTAAGGAAATTGGTTGGGGTTGCTCAGCCTATGGGATACATATTTCCACCTCCCCATATTTAAGATTTAGAGTAGGGCATGCTCATTACCAGTTTGGAGTATTGTCTTTTGGACACACTGCAGCACCCATGGTCTTCATAAACTGCCAGTATGCGCTGGTAGGGGGTTGTCTGTTTCCTTCAAACAACATGAAGTCTTGCTATATTATGACACATGCAGTATAACCCCAGGTTAGAACTGCTCCGGAGGTGAAAGAGTTAAGTGCATGGAATTTTGAGCACGAGCTAGGTTGAACACTCTGTCTGTTGTGCTTTAAACCTTAACTGTCAGATTCTTTACTCCGCCTCACTGAACAGTCGCTCGGAGATTTCTCCTACTGCTCAAGTTCATTTTAGCCGGTTTAAGTGTTTTTCTCGGTTTTTAAACCGCATTTGTTTTAAAAATCAAACCGCAACCGGTCGGTTCAAGCACTGTCTGTGGTATCGTAAGTAAATTAAGGTTTTACATTTATTCTGTGTGGAACTTGTAAATGATATTATCGGTTCAGTTTTGTACCGATCAGGTTGTTGTAAAATTACTTCAAACTTCATTAGAAGTGCGGTTCCCGGTTCTTATCGGTTCTAAAAAAAAACGGATTTCATTACGTTTTTTTCCACGACCCGTGACACGGTCTGGAACTGATAAGGGTGTCTTGCTTGGCCTAAGGGCTGTTAACGGGCAAGGTTTTCTGGTTAGGCTGGCATTGATGTCTGAGAAACCCAAAAGAAAAATCTGGCCCATTGGGTTTTCAACACTGTGATGTCTGTGGGGAAGCTTTTTAAGGCTGACCACACACCACATGTGTTCATTGTCTGGGGTTTGACCACCTCAATTCAGACTGCCAGATTTGTGTCAATTTCCTGCAGCTACCCGGGATAAGAGAGTTGGTAGGCTCAAGGAAAAGGAGGCTAAGAGAATCCGCTGATCGAGATAGCCAGCCCGGTTCGGTGCCAACGAACTAGAGGAAATCCCCTAAACAAGGTGGTCTTCCTCGGGCAAAGGAGAGCTGACTCGGATGAGTCGATTCCAGTTAAAAGGACTAGGAAGTCAGCAGATTTGGAGCCAAAAATCCTTCTCCAACTGCTGCAGAAATAGCCAAAGCGATCAAAATTGTCCAGTCACTTTCCCCTGTTCGACCCCAACTGTCACCATCAGGCAGGCGGTGGTCGGTCGGTTCCTCCAGTTCAGGAGTATGATGTAGAGGATTTTATGTACCAGAGGAGGGGAGGAAGATTTTGAAGAGAGTGAATATGATTTTGACAGTCTGGATTTGCCCATTGAACGGACATTTCTCCAGACAGACCTATAGAAGTTTCTCCCCTAGGCTTTCTGACTCTCCTTCTCATTTTATGTTCTATAAAAAGTGGTTGAAACCCTCCAGCTTCCTATGGAAGAAGCTGTGGATGACCAAGAAGGGCCTGACTATGTGGAAATGATGGATATCCCAGAGTCTAGAAGACTGTCTATTCCTATGCACAAATCTTTCAGGAAACAGGCAGTAAAGATTTTAAAAACCCCATTCTGTACTTCCTGTGGACAAGAAAATGGACAGAAGGTACACTTTGTCAGGCTCTGACACGGAGGTTCCTCTCACAACATTGCAGCCATGTTGGGGTAGTGCAGGCCGCAGCCTGTGATAAGGCAAATATTCCTTTAGCTTCACCCCCAATAAGGACTCCAGGAGGATTGATGCCATGGCAAAGAAACAGTACATGGCAGCATCTTTGGGATTCAGACAGGCAAATTATATGGCTTATGTCGCAAGATATCAGAAATCCAGATGGGACTCTGTTATGGCTCTTGCAAAGCAGCTCCCTGAACAGCTTGCCAGGAGCTGGAGCAAGTGGCTGCTGCTGATGGTATTGAGGCATCCAAGGTGCAATTTCATGCTGCAGTGGACTCTAATGATGTATCTTCCAGAGTCATGGCTACATCTGTGGCTCTTCAGAGAATGGCTTGGCTCAGGTGTACTAGCCTGTCACAGGATACCCAGGCTAAGGCCATGGATTTTCCTGTTGTGGATAACTCTGTTTGGGGAGCAGACAGAGAATTATATGAAGAAAATGGATGAGTACAGGACTACCTATAGGAGTTCACAGGCCAAGGAAAGGCAGGCCATTCCTCAAAGGCAGTTTTCCAGGGGCAGGGCAGGCCTCTTCACAGGCCTTTTTACCAAACCCAGGCCTCCTCTTCAGCCTATGCCCAGAGGGGGTTCTTCAGAGGGAGAGGCAGACGGGGTGTGAGCAGGCCCGCTCCCACCTCTCAGCCTAAAGCTCCTGCCAAACAGGCACCCTGATGGGCTGGCCAGGGCCGATTCTCCACTACCTGTAGGGGGCAGGCTGGCTTACTTCTTCCAGGACTGGATGTCTTTAACATCAGACAAGTGGGTCCTGGAAGTAGTAAGCCAGGGACTGGTTCTCAGCTTCCAAAAATTTCCAAGGATGAGAGCCAGATCCTTTCCACCTGCAACTCCTGTAGAGGCTCTCTTGAAACAGAAGTCTCAACCCTCCTGGCTCTCAGAGCTGTGGAGAGGTTCCTCCCCTACACCAGGGCAAAGGGTTGTATTCCAGGTACTTCCTTACCCCAAAAAAGACAGGAGAATGGCGGCCCATCCTGGATCTCAGATACCTAAACAAGCACCTTTTAAAACCAGAATTCAAAATGGTGACTCTGGGAGTTATTTTACCCTCTCTAAGGCCAGGGGACTGGCTAGCGTCCCTGGACCTCAAGGATGCCTACTTCCATGTCCTCATCAGAAGCTCCCACCGAAAGTACCGCAGATTCGAACTGCCCTCAGGCCATTACCAGTTCAGAGCAATGCCCTTCGGTCTCACCTCTGCCCCAAGGGTATTCACAAAATGCCTGGCAGTAGCAGTTGCTCATTTAAGAAGGCAAAAGAGTGCCATCCTTTCCTTACCTGGACGACTGGCTCATAGTGGGCCAGTCCCCAGAACAAGTCAAAGTACACCTTCAAGTCACCCAGCAGCTGCTCACATCTTTAGGCTTCCTTCTCAATCTTCCAAAGTCAGTTCTACAGCCTATTCAGTTTCTCACCTTCATAGGTGCAGAACTGAACACAACAGGCCAGAGCCTTCCTTCCTCTGGAAAGGCAAAGACCCTGGTTTCTCTGGCCTCCTCCTTCACTCTGCAGGTCTCTCGGCCAGCAAGGCATTTTCTGCAGCTCCTAGGGCACATGGCTGCTTCCACGGCAGTAGTGCAGGGAGCAAGATTTTCAAATGAGGGACATTCAGTTCCATTTGAGAGCCTTCTGGTCTCAAAGAGAGATCCTCTAACCAAGTTGATCCCAGTAACTGTTTGTTGTTGTATTTCATTCTTTGGTCCCCTGACTTGAGTCTTGTTGGGACCATAAAATGTGTTAGTATTTAGTAGCCAGTTGGCTAGTGTAGGTTTACAGCTTCCACACAGAACCTTTAGTGAGTTTTGCTCATAAAGATCTGACAGTTAGGTTTAAAGCACAACAGAGTGTTCAACTGAGCTCGTGCTCAAAATTCCATGCACTTAACACTTTCACCTCCGGAACAGTTCTAACCTGGGGTTATACTGCATATGTCATAATATAGCAAGACTCCATTAGAAGAAACAACATTACTAAAGTGAGTAATTTTTCTTACTTAGATGACAGGCTCATTTGTGGCAGATCTCAAGAGAAGGCAGTACACTCATTTCAGACAGTAGGGTACACTGCAGGAATAGATTTCTCTTATATGACAAAAAAAAAATCACTTGGAGCCTGGACAGATCCTGAATTTCATAGACGCAGAATTGAATGCACAGTTGGGCAAAACTTTCTTCCCTTGTAAAGGGCAGAAACACTAATCTAGTGTGCACATTCCATACAGGTCAATCGGGAACTGTATACGAATTCCTCAAGTTTCCACATGGTTTTAACCACAGCAGTAATACCTTGGCCATATTAATACTGAGGGATATCAGGTACCACCTTAAAAGGCATTAGTGCTAAAGAACTGTTGACAACAGCAGCAAGTACCAGTATCAAGTCAGTTCGACATAAGCACTACTGTTGTGGAAAGAATTAGACAGCCTTAGACAAGGTGTTCCTTCCTTCAGTAAATTCTAACTACAGATGCATCTCTCCAAGGTTTGGGAGGGTGTCCGGAAGAAATAACAAAAAATGGGGCATGGAATCTACAAGGGAAAAAAGAGCACATAAACTGGCTGGAACTCTGAGCAGTTCTTCTAGCGATGAAGTCCTTTTCAAACAACATGAAGTCTTGCTGTATTCTGACATATGCAGTGATGTCCAACCTTTGAACTGCCCCGGAGATGAGTTAACTTTCCATGCCAGGCATGGAACGCTGAGCTCGAGCTCGTTGAGACTCTTTGTCTGTTGCTGTTTGAACTCAAACCGGCCAGATTCTTTACTCGCCTCACTGAACAGTCGCTCTGGAGATTTCTCCTTTGCTTGGTTCAAGTTTGTTGGTTAAAGTGCCGTTTTCCTTGGTTTTCGACTGAATTTAATCCGTTAACCTGTCTGTTCAGTCTTTGTCTGTGGTATCGTGAGTACTAGATGGGTTTATTTTCTTGTTCTTCTGTGTGGAACTTGTAAACGTGGAATCGGTTCGGTTTGAACCAATCAGGTTTGTTCAAAAAAGTTTATTCTACTTTTAGAGTGTGGTAACCGGTCCTTATCGGTTCTAAAAAAAAAAAAAAAAAAAAAAGGATTTCATTACGTGTTCACGGTCAGGAACCGATAAAGATGTCTTGCCTGGCGGATTGCCGAAAAAGGGTACGTTTTGTTAGGACTGGCCATGTCTGAGAAACCCAAAAGAAAACCCAGGCCCACTGGGTTTCAACACTGTAGTGTGTGTGGAGAAGCCTTTGCTAAGGCTGACCCACACACCACCTGTGTTTGTTGTCTAGGGTTTGACCACCTCGATTCAGACTGCCAGATTTACAAGAATTTTCCTGCAGCTACCGTGGAAAAGAGAGTTGGTAGGATCAGGGAAAGGGAGGCCAAGAAGTCCGCTGACCCGGATGGCCAGCCCGGTTCGGTTCCAACCGAACCAGAAGGAGTGCCCTCTGACCAGGGCGAAACTTCTTCGGGCCAAAGGAGAACCGACTCTGAGGAGTCTGTTCCGGTTAAAAGAAAAAGGGATAAATCAGCCGGTGCGGATCCACAACTTCTTTCTCCGACCACTGTTGAAATAGACAAAGCGATAAGGATTGTTCAGTCACTAACCCCGGTTCCGACTGAACCGCCACCATCGGGAAGGGGCTCGGTTCGGTTGGTTCCCCCGGTTCCAGATTATAATTTAGAAGATTTTTATGAACCGGAGGAGGAGGAGGAGGTAGGAGAGTATGAGGATAGTGATGGTGATTACGAAAGTCTGGATGTGCCCATTGACCCAGACATCTTCCCAGACACCTTCAGGGGTTTCGTCCCTAGGCTTTGAGTCCCCTTCCCACTTTATTTTACAAAAGTGGCTGAAACTCTCCAGCTTCCTATGGAGGAAGCAGTAGAGGATCAGGAGGAGCCTGATTATGTTGAAATGATGGACATCCCAGAGTCCAGGAGGCTATCTGTTCCCTCCATAAGTCTTTTGGGAAACAGACAATAAAAAATCTTAAAGACTCTAATTCCATACCTCCTGTGGACAGAAGAATGGACAAGAGGTATACTCTTTCAGGCTCAGATATGGAGTTCCTTTCCCAGCAATGCAGCCATGTTAGTAGTGCAGGCTGCTGCCTGTGATAAGGCAAATATACCCTTGGCTTCACACCCCCCAAATAAGGACTCCAGGAGGATTGATGCCATGGCAAAGAAACAGTACATGGCAGCATCCTTGGGACTCAGGCAGGCTAATTATATGGCCTATACAGCTAGATATCAGAAATCTGGATGGGACACTGTAATGGCCTTAGCTAAACAGGTCCCTGGCCAGCTTGCCAAGGAGCTGGAGCAGGTGGCTGCGGATGGTATTGAGGCATCCGGGGTGCAATTCCATGCTGCAATGGACTCCAGTGATGTTTCATCTAGAGTCATGGCTACATCTGTGGCCCTTTGTAGGATGGCTTGGCTCAGATGTACTAGCCTATCTCAGGATACCCAGACTAAGGCCATGGATTTTCCTGTTGTGGGTAATTCTCTGTTTGGGGAGCAAACAGAGACCTACATGAAGAAAATTGATGAATACAGGACCACCTATAGGAGTGCTCAGGCCAAGGAAAGGCAAGCCACTCCCCAGAGGCAGTATTCCAGGGGCAGGGGCATGCCTTTTCATAGGCCTTTCTACCAAGCCCAGGCCTCCTTCTGCTTATGCCTCGAGGGCTGCTTCAGAGGGAGAGGCAGACGGGACAAGCAGGCCTGTTTCCACCCCTCAGCCTAAAGCCCCTGCCAAACAGGCACCCTGATGGGTTTGCCAGGGATGATTCTTCACCACCTGTAGGGGGCAGGCTGGCTTACTTTGTCCAGGACTGGATGTCTTTAACATCAGACAAATGGGTCCTGGAAGTAGTAAGCCAGGGACTGGTTCTCAGCTTCAAAAAATTTCCAAAGATGAGAACCAGATCCTTTCCACCTGCAAGTCCTTCAGAGGCATTTGCCCTAGAGGCAGAGGTCTCTTCCCTCTTGGCTCTGAGAGCTATAGAGAGGGTTCCACCCCTACACAAGGGAAAAGGATTGTACTCCAGGTACTTCCTAACCCCCAAAAAGACAGGAGAATGGCGGCCAATCCTGGATCTCAGATATTTAAACGAGCACCTTTTAAAGCCAAAGTTCAAAATGGTGACTCTGGGAATAATTCTACCCTCTCTAAGGCCAGGGGACTGGCTAGTTTCCCTGGACCTCAAGGATGCCTATTTCCATATTCTCATCAGAAGCTCCCACCGAAAGTACCTTAGGTTCGAGCTGCTCTCAGGCCATTACCAATTCAGAGCAATGCCCTTCGGCTTAACTTCTGCTCCAAGGGTGTTCACAAAATGCCTAGCAGTAGTGGTTGCCTTCCTAAGGAGAAAAAAGATCTCCATCTTTCCATACCTGGACGACTGACTCATAGTAGGCCAGTCTCCAGACCAAGTCAAATCACACCTACAGATAACTCAGCAACTGCTCACTTTTCTAGGTTTCCTTCTGAATCTTTCAAAGTCGGTTCTAGAGCCTGTGCAGCTCCTCACCTTCATGGGGGCAGAGCTGGATACAGTAAAGGCAAGAGCCTTCCTTCCCCTGGACAGGGCAAGGACCCTTCTCACTGGCCTCTTCATTCACCCTCCAGGTGTCTCGACCAGCAAGGCATTTTCTGCAGCTCCTGGGACACATGGCTGCCTCTACAGCAGTGGTCCAGGGAGCAAGATTTCAAATGAGGGACATTCAGTTCCACTTGAGCCTTCTGGTCTCAGAAAAAGATCCTCTGACCAAACTAATCCCAGTGACTCGAACCCTGATCCAGGCGTTACAGTGGTGGCAGGATCAGGACAATCTAAGACAGGGAGTTCCTTTTGTCACTCAGTCTCATTCTCTAATCCTTACTACAGATTCCTCCCTCTTGGGGTGGGGAGCCCACTTGGGGGACCTGGCCACCCAAGGGTTATGGTCTCCTCAGGAATCTCTGCTTCACATCAATCTATTAGAACTCAGATACCAACCCCTCCCCCTTTCAGGGACCCTGCCCCTGCTTGGGACCTTAATGTTTGCATTGCTCAGCTTATGCAACCCTCTTGAGCCTTTGTCCTCAGCAGAGCTTAAGTACTTGACTTGGAAAACTGTTTTCTAGGCCATCACTTCTGCCAGACGATAAGTGTTACAGGCCCTGTCATTGAGCCTGATTTTATCTCTTTCCATAGAGATAAGGTGGTCCTCAGGACTAATAGGAAGTTTTGCCCAAGGTGGTTTCAGATTTCCACCTTAATCAGTCTCTTTCCTGTTTCTTCACTGACCATTCCTCCTCTGAGGAGAGGAGGCTGCACAGTTTGATGTGAAAAGGGCCCTTGGCTACTACACGAGCGACTAAGGGTCACAGGTTTGACTCCTCCAACTGTTTCTCACTTATGGTGAGGTTGGTAAGGGAAAACCTGCAACTAAGAGATCTATTGCCAGGTGGATTGTCTCTTGCATTCAATTTTGCTATGAAAAACTAGGTAGGATCCCACCCTCAGGCCTGAGGGCTCACTCTACCAGAGGTACAGCTGCTTCCCTGGCTGCTGCCAGGGATATTCCTATCTTGGAGATTTGTCAAGCAGCCACCTGGAAAACAGTACATACTTTTACCAAGCATTACTCTCTGGATATCCAGGCTAGGAGTGATGCTCGGTTTGGCACAGCAGTGCTTCAGAGCCTATTTCCAAAGTAGTTTCTGTCCCTCCTCCATGGAGGTACTGCTTGGTAGTCTGCACATGTCAGAATACAGCAAGACTTCATGTTGTTTGAAGAAAAAATTACTCACCTTAGTATTGTTGTTTCTTCTAATGGAATCTTGCTGTATTCTGACCTCCCCTGCCTCCCCTCTCAGAACTTGGTTTTTGGGATGTGGGTGGGCAAGTAGCAGTGTTAGCACTCGGGAGGTGCCCCCAACCCTTCTTTTCTTACCCCTTTAGTTTGGGTGTGTGGCTGTTGTGTTTTGTTTTATTTTTTGGGTTTCCTGACTTGAGTCTTTGTTTTGGGACCAAAAAATCTTTTTATTATATTTAGTAGCCAGTTGGCTAGTGTAAGTTTACAGTTTCCACACAGAACACCCAGTGAGTATAGCTCGTAAAGATCTGACGGTTTAAGTTCAAACAGCAACAGAGTCTCAACCGAGCTTGAGCTCAGCGTTCCATGCCTGGCATAGAAAGTTAACTCTCATCTCCGGGGCAGTTCAAAGGATGGACATCACTGCATATGTCAGAATACAGCAAGACTCCATTAGAAGAAACAACATTACTAAGGTGAGTAATTTTTTCTTCTTCCCTGTTATGGGGACAGACAGTTCTGACGAGAACAGATGATACAGCTACCATGTATTGCATAAACATGGAGGCAGCAGGTCTTTGAAAACTCTACACAGCATGAGTGAGGATCTGGAATCTGGTCTGCAATCGAAGTGCAGCTCTATCTGCAGTACACCTAGTAGCAAGGAAAATGTACTAGCGGATTCAGATAGCAGGATGGGTCATGTTTATTTTTTTATTTATTTAAAATCTGATAACCGGGAAAAGCACCATGAGCAGATGCTCGTTTCCAAGTGAGACCCGGGGGTGTGGATGGGTGTTCAGAACAATGGAGGATAAATAAAATGCAAGTTCTAGGGACATGGATGTGGTGTTCAAGCCACACTGTCTGGCAGGTTCCTTGCCGCTTTAAGATGGTCCGGAAAGTCTTCAAACTGGCTCCTCCCACCCACCCAGTGTGGTAGAACCCTCGGCTCCACCCCATGACATCAGATCTTCCTTACCGCTTGGAAGCTCAGGTTCCCTCCTTAGCATTCTGTGCTTGTAGGTCTGGATTCTAATCCTTCGGTTTTTCCGAAAATTGTTTTAAAGTTCACAAGACTTAAGTCTTCTACTTCCTCGCAGCTGCGGTGGATTCAAGATCTATTCCCGGCTTCCGTCAGTGCCCTTGCGGGCAGATGATGTCTCGGACTGACCCGCACGCCACATGCGTTTACTGCCTGGTGGCTTGCCCGTGATCTGCAGGCCTGCTATTTCTGCAAGTCTTTTGCGCCTTCGGTTCTAGAAGACCACGATGCCAGACTTCAACTGGGGTGCTCGAGAAACGGTTTCCACCGGTGAAGTCGAAGGAGGCCCATTGGGCGGTGTCTGCGGCTGCGGACTCTGCAGGGCAACTGGAGCAGTTAATCACCCTCAAGGAGGAAGAGGCCCAGGCAGCGTCATCTTCCTCGGCATCAGCATTAATCCCACTCTCCTTGGGCTTCTCCTGCACTGCTTCTTTTAAGGAGCTTTGTCAGTCCCTCTCCACCAAGGGAGAAGGGCCCTCAGGGACTCGCATGAGTAGGTCGAAGAAAAAGGAACCGGAAGGTAAGTCCCACCGTCGACATTCGTGGGAGCGGGCGAGATCTCGCTCCCCAGAGCCGCCTTTCAACTTCGGTCGAGATTATGGCTAAGGCCGCTAGCTTCATGGTGTCCCCGTCAGGTCAGCCGGCCGAGATACCTGTCGATGCTGTCGAGATTTTTCTCGACCTGTTGGACGGGTTGTCAACTGGAGAAGACGTCAACCCTTCTTCACCAGAACCCCCGGTGGTTACCAAGGGCTTGCCCGTGTCTCCTGTGCCGAAGTCCCTAGTCAAGGACCCTGAACCGAGGGATGAGCGGGTTTCCCCTGCCTCCTCTTCGACCCACCATCGGTGACCCTGACGGTCTGTCTTCCTCCGTGTTGGGTAGGTCCCGCAGACATTGGTGGTCTCTGCCCCAGCATCATGGAAAGCGACGTCACCGCTCGTCTTCTTCGGAGGATAGGCTCCGGCGCAAGTTGCGTCAGCACTATGAGGACATGATGTAGCAGCAGTTCTTACTAGCCGGCAACAAGCTGACTCCGTCACCTGCATTGGCCATTAAGTGGCTGTCGCCCGAAGAAACCTCTCGCCATCGGCTCCTTAGTCGAGTAGCCGATGTCGGCACCGATTTGCTCAGCTGAAGCCAGCTGCTCCACCCATTGTGATGGAACACCCTCCCCCGCAACCTAAGACTGGGGCCCCGACCAAGGATTTTGGGTCAGGGCTTGCCCCACAGGTTGTTGGTCAACCTCGTCCCCGATCAGCCTCAGCAAGTAGAGGGTGGCTCAGGCGCTCAGCAGCTATTCGCGGACTCTTCGGAGTCTGACAACTGCTTCTTGTATTGCAGGCCCCTTGACCTGGAATCATCTAGGGGGCTGTCAGCGAACGAGAGCTCATCCTCGTTCCTGGAAATTCTTCGGCTCATCTCAGAGTCCACTGGGATGCAGCTCGAATCCGTACAAAAATGGGCCAGATATCCCCTCACGGAGATTCTGGACTGAGGGAATTCTCCCACGGAGGCCTTCCCTGTGGCTGAGGCCATTGTTGGTCCAGCCCTGGAGTTGTGGCAGCGGCCTGCATTTTCTCCCGGGCCTTTGTTCAGGATGGCCTGCAAGTACGCAGTCCCCACTGGTTCTCTCTCCGTCTTTTTGGAGCACTCCTCTGCTGAAGGGCTGGTAACCGATAGTGTCTTGCGGCACTCCGGAAACGCTAGGGACATAGAAAAGCCCCTGGACAAGGAGTCCAAAAAGCTGGACTACTCCGGGCGCAAAGTTTACGCTGCCTCCTCCCTAGGTCTTAGACAGGCTAGCTTGGTTTTGCTGATGGCACATTTTTCACACGCCCTTATGGGTTCCCTGGATGTGGTGCTTCCTCATCTCCCGCCTGACCTTCAGATGATGGTCAGGCAGGTGTGGGATCAGGGAAGGGCGGTGGCCAAACAGCTCCAAACCGCCTTGGACTTTGGAGACTTTTGTGCCCGGTCAGTAGCAGCCGCAGTAGCCATGCGCCGCAGAGCTTGGCTGCAGATCTCCACCTTCACGGTGGATACCCAGCACAAGCTGACTGATGTTCCCTTCCTGGGCACCAACTTGTTCGGGCCTGGGGTGGAGGGCCACCTCCAGAGGATCGAGAAGTCCAGCGCCACCTTGGACTCTGTCACGTCTGCTCAGAAGGACAAAGTCCGCCAGCAGCAGCGTAAGCCCTTTTGCCCTTCCACCCCTGCGGCACATCCAGCCCAGCAGCACCAGCAACAGGGCCAGCAGGCTCATGCTTGGTGCCCCAAGGCCAAGCCTGCTGCTTCCTCCAGCAGGAATCCTGGAGGGAAAGGTACAGGCAGCTCCTCGGACAGCCCTTCCTCCAAGCCTGCCCAGTGACTGGTTGAGGGGTGCCGCCCCCAACCTAATCATTACTCCCCTGGGTCCCCCCATGGGGGGAAGGCTCAGCCACTTCCTTTCCACCTGGTCCGCTATCACCACGGACAGTTGGGTGCTGGAAGTGGTTGGCAGGGGTCTGCCTCTGGAATTCGAGAGGACCACTCCCTATCGAGCCGGCACCCTTCGGAGGGCTACGGTTCATGGCCTTCTCTTGGCTCGTTGAGCCGACACAGCTCTCTCCTGCAAAATGGGGTGGTCAGCAAGGTGGCGAATTCTCGTCCAGGTACTTCCTAGTCCCAACTTCAGATGGGGTCTGGCGCCCATTCTCAATCTGAATGACCTGAACAAGTTCCTATGGCGCACACCTTCAGGATGGTCGCTCTGGCTCAGATCATACTATCCTTGGAACTAGGCGGTGGTTTTGCTCTCTGGATCTCCAGGACGATTCTTTCGCATCCCAATCCATCCGTCTCATCAGAGATTCCTCCGCTTCAGAGCAGAGGGATCACTTTATGAGTTCTGGGCCATGCCCTTGGCCTTTCTCCATCTCCCAGGTCTTCACCAAATGCATGGTAGTGGTGAATGCATTCCTGCGGCGCTGAGGGGTCCGGGTGTACCCTTACTTGGACGACTGGCTGATAGCAACCCCCTCCAGGTTGGAGGTGGTGTGGTCCAGAGATCTGGCCCTCCAGGTCTGCTCTCAAATTGGCCTCCTGATCAACGAGGCCAGATCGGAACTCATGCCATCGCAGTGATTCAGTTCATCAAGGCAGAGCTCGACTCTCTTCGAGCCAGAGCTCGGTTCCCGGCGGACAGGGCCGAGGTCCTTTCCTGCTTTACCCAATCATTTCTGGTTGTGCCCTGCCCGGGACTTCATGCGCCTTCTGGGTCTCATGGTGGCCTGCACCAGCGTGGTCCGTTGGGCCCCTGGCATGTGTGTCCCCTGCAGTGGGGACTGGCCCGCCAGTGGTCACAGCGCTCTGGTCCTTTGGACCAGCCAGTAACCGTGACCCAGGAGATGTGGGACTGCCTACAGTGGTGGCTCGTCCCAGCTCATCTGGAGGAGGGTATCCTGTTTGTCCGCTCAAGCCGACTGTCGTTCTTAAAACCAACACCTCTTTGATGGGTTGGGGTGCTCATCTGTGGGAACTCTGGGCCTATGGCCTCTGGTCCCCTCAGGAGTCTCGATGCCACATCAACCTGCTGGAGCTTCGAGCAGTTCGACTAGCCCTCACCGCTTTCGCTCCATTTGTACAGGGTCAGGTGGTTTAGGTCCCGACGGACAACACCATGACCATGTACTATCCCAACCGTCGGGACGGGACACACTCCTTGCCTTTGTGCAAGGAAGCTTCTGCATTTGTTCTCTCGTGATTAGCATGGAGCGGATCTCCTAGCCATCCATGGGGCAGGATCTCGAATAGTCTGGCCGATGCCCTCGGCTGGATAGGCGCTGCATCTCACGAGTGGTCTCTCCTGCCAGAGGTAGTTCAAGACCTGTTCTCCCATTGGGGCACCCTCAGTTGGACCTGTTCGCCTCCAGGGGAACGCCAGCTGAGGCGGTTTCATGCCTGCCCACCTCAGCAGGCTCGCTGCAGGGGTTGCATTCTCGAGGCTGTGGACCTTGGGCCTCTTCTACGCCTTCATTCCATTTCCTTGATCCACACGGTGCTTCTCAAGGCAAAGAGGGGCAATGTGCAAGGGATTCTGGTAGCCCAGACTGGCCTTGCCAGTTCTAGTACCCAGATCTCCTCAGCCTTAGCTCCAGGCTCCTGAGGCGGCTTCCAGCCCACCCGACCTGATCTCAGTCAAGGGAAGGTTCTCCATCCGGACCTTCAACCCCTGCACCTGACGGCCTGGTTCCTGAATGGCTAGAGTTCCAAGCCTTGGGTCTTTCCGATGAGGTCCTCAACATTGTTGAGGTGTCCTGTAAGGAGTCTACCAGAAAGTGCTATGCATTTAAATGGAAGAGATTCTCCATTTGGTGTCAGGACAAGGGGTTGGACCTCTCTGCCTGCCCATTGGGTAACATTTTGGACTACCTGTGATCCTTGTCTCAGCTAGGGCTTCGGCCAACGACCCTCAAGGTGCACCTGGCAGCCATCTCTGCTTACCGAGTGCGGGCCGGCAGGCAGTCGGCGCAGGTGGTTGGGCGCTTTTTCAAAAGCCTTGATCACATATCCTCCTCAAGTGCGAGAACATCCACCTCCGGGGATGTACTGCTGGTATTGGCTAAGCTCATGGGCAAGCCATTTGAACTGATGCACAGGTGCTATATCTCCCACCTGTCGTGGAAGACCGCCTTCTTGGTGGCTATCACATCAGCCAGAAGGATGGGAGAGCTCCAGGCGCTTTCCATCGAGTCTCCTTACCTGTTCTTCCACAGGGACAAGGTTGTCCTTCACCCCCACCCAAAATTCCTTCTGAAGGTGGTGTCGGAGTTTCACCTGAATCAGATGTTGACTCTGCCAGTGTTTTCCCCCAATTACATCTCAGAGGCCGAATATAGGCTCCATACTTTGGATCCTAGAGAAGCGCTCGCTTATTATAAGGAGCGGACAGCTGAAGTTCGGGGAGAGGTTTGCCAGCTGTTTGTCACCTACGCTGAAGCAGCACCTGGCAGACCTGCAGCCAAGTGGACGATAAGCAGGTGGGTCACCTCCTGCGTAGATCTCTGCTGTAGGTTGGCGGGCATGGAGCCACCCAGAGGGATAAGAGTTCATTCTACCTACCATACCGCTGCTTCTAAGGACGTCCCTGTCCAGGAATTCCGCAGGGCTGCTACCTGGAAGTCAGCACACACCTTTATTTCCCATTACCACATTGACCTAGAATCCCACCGGGATGCTGGTTTTGGGACCTAGGTTCTCCAGTCCTTATTTCCCAAGTAGGGGGTGCGTGCCTTGCCTCTCTCCTCCCAGAGAACTGCTAGGAGTCTGCCAGGCAGTGTGGATTGAACAACATATCCACGTCCCTAGAAATACAGGTTACTCAACTGTAACAGGAGTTCTAGGAGTGGTATGTTGTTCATCCACATGACCCACCCGACCTCCCCAGCTTTGACGCACAACCTGGCTTCCAGCGGGCGAGATCTGGTGTCATGGGGTGGAGTCAAGGTTTTTCCCACCCGGGAGGGTGGGAGGAGCCAGCTTGAAGACTTTCCAGCCCATCTTAAAACGGCAAGGGACCTGCCAGACAGTGTGGATGAACAACATATACCACTCCTAGAACTCCTGTTAAAGGTGAGTAACCTTTATTTACATGTAATGCATGTACATAAAAGCAGTTTGTACAAACTATAAATACGTGTATTGTACAGTATTTACATTAATATACAACATATTACACATATACTCATTATTGGGTTGCATAGTAAACAGCAGATAGAGCCGGCCCGCCAGTGACCCGGGTTTGGGAACGAGCCTGGGAGCTGAAGGGCCAGCCGGTGGAGAGGACTTGAGCGTCCTAAGGACTGCTCATCCTCTCTGGGGGAGGGGGGGAACCAGAGCTCGGCTCTTGTCTGGCCCTGGGTGGAGACCTGAGGTACAGCAAGCCCGACTCTCAACAGAGGGGCAAAGTGCCAGACGGCGCTTCAACGCCTTGACGCCCGGGGACATGGAACGCCGAGAGAACATCTTGGAAAATAACCGTGCAGCCTCCCAGTAGACGGAGCATCAGGCCCGGACCTTCAATGTCCCTACCGGCCCGGAGACAGCGTTCCGATGAAACATAGATGCATCGGGTGTCAGGGCCCCTACCCGCCTATGGGGGGTACAACCACGGCTTCATGGGGGACGGACTGCACCAGTCACCAGGTAGGTGAGCAAGGGCTGAAAGGCTGTAGGTGTCTCCTGAAGAGGGAGAGCTGCGAGGTGAGGGAGTCAAGAAAAAAAAAGATAACATCAGTGGGGCAATTGTAAAGGAGCTGCTGATGCAGAGATGGAGTTCAGCCGCTGACCGAGAGATGGAATAAAGGAGATGCAAGCCAGCAGCAAGGGAGAAGAAACATTAGGGAGGTGGTTAGGTGCAGGATGTGGCAGGAGTAGGTCTGAGTAAGTGCTTAGGGGCTGGAAAGGAGAGGTGAGGCAGGTTTGGGAGGCAGTGCTGTTCTAGAGGGAAGGAAGCCTATAAGCAAGACCAGTTTGCCAGCCTAAGGTGCGGACATCTGGAAGGGCAGAGTAATTGGGTGCTGACAGTCCAAGAGTTGTACAGGGAGGAGTAGCAGGTTTGAGGAGAGAAGCTAAGGTATAGGAGAGCCCAAACCAAAATTTAGATATCACGTTGGGGCAATGGGAACAGCATCTCTGGGAGAGGGATTGAGGGATAGGGAGGAGTAGAGGTTGCAGTGGTGAGTCAAACGGGGAGAGTTTGAGGCAAACCTACAGAAAGCGTTGTAGAGCACATCAACTTTAGAGAGGAAGGTTGCTAGGGCAGCACTGAAAATGTCTGCATAGTCGAAGGCAGGGAGGATCCAATACAGGGGAAGGCTAGCCTTATGACGGTAGAGTAGCCCTAGTTTCGGGTGCAGTTTAGAGTGGAGGGCGCTAAAGTGGGAGGAGAAGTAGAGTGAGGGATTGAGTTAAACTCCAAGGTACTTGTAGGTGAGGACGTTTTCAAGGGGTGTGAACGCTCCGGAGAGGAAGGAAGGTAGGGCATGAAGCTTAGCCAGTTTTTGCTTGGTTCCAAATGTCATTGTTTTTTGTTTTTTTTTTCTTTTTTTTTTCTTTTTGATATATATTTAGTTTTAGACAATTAGTGTTGAATCAAGAGGTAACTGCTGAGAAATTATTTTGCAGAGGTGTTTGGATAGCTGAAATGGATGGGCCAGAAAGGAAGAGGACGGTATCTTCCGCATACATATGGATCTTACTTCGAGATACAGCTCTTGCAGCAGGTAACACCATTAGGACTGAAGCTGGCAGGCGTCGGGACCCCACGGAAATCTTCTAGCTAGCGGTTTTCAGTGGGGACCGCCTCCGACGTCGGTCCCGCCCCCGTCAGGCGTAGTACATAAGGAGGCAGTCCCGCCAGATTCCCCAGTTCTTTCCCGCCGTCGACTTGCATGTCTCAACCCTTCAGTCCGTTTCCTGCGCGGGACGCCTGGTAAAATTCTTCTGTTTGGAAAAAGTTTGTTTTCTTCAAAGTTGCTGTCTGATGTCCTCGCCAACCTCCGTGGAAGGCCATCCGTCAAGTGCGCCTGTGGGAAACAAATCCCTTGAAAGACCTGCAGACTGCCCGCGTCTCGTGCCTAGGCCCAGATCACAACACCCAGGCCTGTACCTTCTGTCAGGATTCAATAGCCAGACCCGGATCCGTCGCCAGAAGGCCCTGCAGACGTTCCTGCTCGAGGAAAAAGTTAAGGCCATGGATTCAGCCTCCAAGGGGGAATCGTCTGAAAAAGCCCGGAGACACCTTGAAAAGCATAGGGAGAGGGTGAGATCAAAGTCCCCTTCTAGGGCCTCTGACTCCCGGTCCAACCACTCCCCTTCCCGGGCCCGCTCTCAGCCTACCCCTGCTGCAGTGAAGACTTCTTCAGGTTCTTCCTCAGGCCAAGACCTCCAGGCCCTCCTCTTCTTCGGCTTCCAAGGCCCTGCTGAGGTCAGGGGACCACCACCACAAGTCCGGTTCCCATCATCCGGACCCCGACGCCCAGTCAGTCTCCTTGCCCCCTCCTCCCCAGCGGAAGACCAAAGAGCTGACTTCACTCAAGAGGACGTCTGATCCGACGTCGGCCCACCCGACGTCAGCCAAGCACCATCGGTCCTGAGAACCGACGACCGCCAGACGCCCATCGCCGGTTAGGCCTTCTCCACCACGGACGCCGGCCGGGGGACCGACGCCCGTTCCAGTAGAGAGGAGAACCCCTACTCCTCCCACCGACGGCGGCCAGGAGGCGCTCACGGAGGAGGAGCTGATCCAGCCCGAGGACCAGACGGGCGAACCCGGTCCTGTTGCACCCCCCCAGGGAACCCTCCCCTGAATCCGAGACCCCTGGGGAGCCGACGACCGACCACCGGTGCCCGGTCCGTTGGGCCTCAGCATTTCCGAGGTTAAGGAGCTGTTCACCTACTGGTGGGATACCATAAAGAAGGATGTGGTTCCCACTCCTCCTCCACCTGCGACTCCACCGGTCCCTGCGCCCCCTACTCCATCCAGGGCTGCAGGCAGAGTACCCCCCCCCCCCAGGAGCCTGCGGATCCTCCTAGGGGTAGACCATACAAGAGGAAACCTCCATCCAGATCCTCTTCAGGGTCACCCAGCCCCAAGAGACCCAGAAGACGCCGCCATTCGCCTTCAACGGAGGACATGGGATCGGACGATCCAGATCCCTCTCCAATCAGCATCCCTTCTCCGGACCCATGTGAGCTCGCAAGATCTCTCCGATGACCCATCGCTCTCGAGATTATGAGGCATATCCAGGAGAACATAGGCTGGGACGCAGAGGAACTCGACCTGACGAGAGACCACGCCTTGCCAGATATCTTCAAAAAAGATCCAAAGCCTGTGGTTGTGCCACCCTTGGTGGACACCTTTTGTGGATCGCCACCAAGGCAGCGTGGAAATGTCCACACTCGCTCCCGGCGATGCCAAAGAAGGCTGACCGCCTGTACAAGGCCCCTAGGGAGGACCAGTACTTGGCATCACATCCTCTGGCCGATTCTCTGGTCATTATAGCCTCACATGACCGGTCCCAGAGGCCGCAACATTTGAGCACCCTGCCACCGGACCCAGAGTCCAAGCAGGTGGATGCTATGGGCAGGCGCACGTATGCATCCGCTACCTGCGCCATTAGGTCCCTCAACTACTTAACCCACGTGGTACAGTTTCAGAATGCCTTGTGGGAGCAGGGACTGGATCTGGTGGAAAAGATGCCAGAAGGTGAGCAGAAGGAGGAGTTGCTGCAACTCCTTTGCACGAGTTCAGACGTGGGAACCCAGGTGCTGCGAGCCGCGTATGATTCCACGGACTCCTCGGCCAGAGCGGCAGCCTCAGGCATATGCCTCCGGAGACACTCTTGGCTCCGTGTTTCTGGATTTACCCCGGACGTCCAGAAGAACATTCTGGACGCCTCGTTCCACGGAGAAGTTCTTTTCGGTGAGTCCTTGGAGAAGGTCCTCACCAAACTTCAAGAGGCCGGAAAGGCGGTGCGGTCTGTCCAAGCAATGTACAGACCCAAGCTTAGTTCCTTTCGTAGGAACCAAAGCCGTTTTCGAGGCCGGATGCAGCGACAGCAGTCCCGCACCGGTCCGCAACAGAGGGGCTCCTTCTCTCACAGAGCCCAGAGGAAGTCTTCCGAGGGCCGAAGCTAACGCCCTGCAAAGTTGGCCCAGCCTGCAGGACCCTCAGCCGCCACAGCATGACTCCTTCCCGGCCCCCGCCCCTCAGGATCAACGGGACACCAAGGTCGGGGGTCGTATTGCGGACCACCTGCCAGGGTGGCGGTTCATAACCACCGACAGGTGGGTTCTTCAATTGGTCGAAAAAGTCCACTTTATAGAATTCGTGGACAAACCACCCACAAGGCCTCCTGCTCTCCCATTACTCGGTCAGCACAGATCACTCATCAGGCAAGAGGTACTCGTGATCTGCAAAGGGAGCGCGGAGATTCCGGAGAACCAGAAAGGATCCGATACTATTCCGCTTTCTTCTGGTTCAAGAAACAGGGACTCTCGTCCAATTCTGACCTCAGCGACCTCAACATGTCGGTCGCCTACAAACGCTTGCGTATGGTGACCCTCCAAGGACTCATTCCCATGCTGAAAAGGACGCCTTCTTAGCGCCCCTGGACATGCAGGACGCCTACCTGCACATCCCAGTAGCTCGCGCACAGGAGGTTCCTGCGCTCGAGTTTCTTGGCCACCACTTTCAGTTCCGGCTCTTCCGTTCGGACTGTCATCGGCCCCCAGGGTCTTTACCAAGTGTATGGCAGTCGTGGCAGCGTCTCTAAGGAGACAGGGCCACTACGTGTTCCCGTACCTGGACGACTGGCTTCTCATGGCCGCCTCCAAAGAGGTGCTGTTGCTGGCTATTCAGAGCACCCAGGATCTGTTCCAGTCTCTGGGCATTCTTATCAACTACAAGAAGTCTCTCCTCGTACCGTCCCTGAAGCTGCAGTTCATAGGCGCAGTTCTGGACACCGTCCAAGGGAAAGCCTTTCTTCCGACGAAAGAGCAGAATACATCAGATCCCTCATCAGGGATCTCTCGGCGAAGAACTGTCCCCGCTAGGTTGGTCCTTCGCTTGCTCGGACACATGGCTGTGGCCATTCCAACTGTCCCTTTGGCAAGGCTCCACATGCGGGTAACTCAGTGGATGCTCAAGATGCAGTGGGACCAAAGGCAAGACACATACGGCATCTGGTCAGCATCACAAACGCCGTGATTCGAGACTGGCAATGGTGGCTAGACCCAGGGACACTTTCTGCAGGTGTCCCGTTTACAGCGCCGTCCCCGGAGGCAATCCTCTCCACAGACGCCTCAGGGCTGGGGTGGGGAGCACACCTGAACGGGGTGAGGTCCCAGGGAACATAGACCCCTCAGGAAGTCCACCTCCACATCAACGTGCTGGAGATGAGGGCGGTCCTTTACGTCCTGCAGGCCTTTCAGTCAGAAATCCTGACAAGTACTCTTCTGCTTCAGACAGACAATATGGCGGTGATGTATTACCTCAACAAACAAGGAGGCGCACACTCTTATCCCCTTTGCAGGGAAGCTATGAGAGTGTGGGATTGGGTAATCCGACACGGCGTGAGCCTGATTGTAGTTCAGTTCCCGGAGTGGACAACACAATCGCAGACGGCCTGAGTTGTTCCCAGGCCAGAGTCCATGAATGGGAACTTCTTCAGGAGGTAGCAGAGGATCTGTTTCTTCGATAGGGCATTCCAGAGTTGGACTTGTTCGCTTCCCCATCCAATGCAAAACTGCCTAATTTTTGCTCGCTAGATCCAGGGCCTGGTGTTTTTTGGCGAGACGCGTTGTCCCTCTTCTGGGCAGACAGATTCCTCTACGCTTTCCCTCCCTTCCTGTTGATCCAGAGAGTCCTTCTCAAACTTTGCAGGGAGCACGCAACAATGATCCTGGTAGCACTTTTCTGGCCCAGGCAGATCTGGTTCCCCATGCTGACGCAATTGTCCCAGGAACCTCCAGTTCCGTTGCCTTTCAGCTCCCATCTGTTGTGTCAAGAGGAGGGTTCACTAGTCCACCCGGACTTATGCTCACTGAACCTGCATGCCTGGCTCCTCGAGACATAGCCATTATCGATACAGGGTCTCGCAAGTGGGCGGAGTTCTTTCATGCCAGAAAGCCAGCAACGATCACACGCGACGCCATGAAATGGCGCCGGTTTTGTTTGTGGTCACAGGCACGCGGCCTCTCCCCTTTAGAATTCCCAGTGAATTTGGTTCTGGAATACCTGCTTTCCCTCTTCCACTCGGGTCTCGCCTACTCCTCTATTAAAGTTCACCTCTGTGCGATCTCGGCCTACCACTTCCCGGTAGGTCAGCGCACAGTGGCGCAACTAGATGCCTCTCGGGACTTCCTGAGTGGGGTGTTACAGCTTAGGCCACCCATCAAGGATCCCGTCCCTCCTTGGGACCTACTCTTCGTTCTGGAACAACTCACGCTTCCCCCCCTTTGAACCTGCCGCAGATTGTGAGCTGCGTTTTCTGTCTTGGAAAATGTTATTTTTAGTTGCTGTCACGTCAGCAAGGAGAATTTCCGAGCTTCATGCTGTCATGTGTAAGGAGCCTTATTTAATTTTCCACCAGGACAGAGCGTCTCTGAGGACGAATCCTAAATTCCTGCCTTAGGCGGTCTCTGCCTTCACTCTTAACCAGGACATCGATCTGCCTGTGTATTTTCCCAAGTACTCTAATAGAGGAGAGGCATTGCTTCACACCCTGGATGTTCACCGCTCCTTAAGGTATTACCTGAACAGGACTAAACAGCTTAGCACGTCGGAGCAGCTATTTGTATCCTTCACTGAGAGGATGCTGGGCCAACCAGTCTCAAAGCAGACCCTTTCTCGCTGGCTTGTCCAGTGTATTTCCTTTTGCTACAACAATAAACAGAAGCCCCTTCCGGGTATAGTCCGGGGCCACTTGACAAGGGGGGTGGCTACCTCCTTTGCAGCACTGCGCAATGTCTCCACCTCGGCCATTTGTGCTGCAGCTACATGGAGCTCAGTGCACACATTTATTAGGCACTATAGCCTGGATATTACATCACAGCGGAGAGCCGGTTTCAGCCTTGCCGTTCTACAGGGTCTCCTGTCCTAGAGTCAGGACTTGCTCAAGATCTCTCCTAATTTCCTCCCTCCCAGTAGGCTTAGAGCGCTATTGCTTGGGAGCCAGTCCTATCGAGTACATTTGCTGCAAGAGCTGTATCTCATAAGATAGTACAGTTACGTAAGAACTTATCGTAACAGTAGATCTTCGAGAACAGTTCTTGCAGCAGGTACTTTCCCGCCCACCATTCCCCCCTTGGAGGAGGTATGGCCTACCAGGCCTTGGCAGGAGCTAATGCACTT
This sequence comes from Neoceratodus forsteri, assembly GCA_016271365.2. Lineage (NCBI taxonomy): Eukaryota > Metazoa > Chordata > Ceratodontiformes > Ceratodontidae > Neoceratodus > Neoceratodus forsteri. The sequence continues at coordinate 211,399,735 of JADMNL010000024.1, read as the reverse complement.
TCTTCCTTTTTCTTCTGATGGCGGACCCTCAGTCTGCCCTTCTGATGTCATCCTGTGGCCGGGAGTCTCTGGCGGGAGAACTGGGGAATCTGGCGGGACCTCCTCCTTATGTACTACGCCTGACATCGGGGGCGGGACCGACGTTGGAGGCGGTCCCCGCTGAAGACTGCTAGCTAGAAGATTTCCGTGGGGTCCTGACGGCTGCCGGCTTCAGTCCTAATGGTATTACCTGCTGCAAGAACTGTTCTCGAAGATCTACTGTTATGGTAAGTTCTTACGTAACTGTACTATCTTGGTGTGGGAGCATGCAGAGGGGAGGTTATTAATAAACAGGGAAGAAAGAACAGGCCTGAGGATCGAGCCTTGGGGTACACCGGCAAGAATAGGGAGGGGGGTGAGGATAGGGCATTACTGATTGAGAACGGCCTGTCAGATAAGATCTGAACCAGGACACAAGATGGAGAGAACCCCTAGGTGCTTAGTTTATTTAGGAGAGGGTGGGACACTTGAGTCAAAGGCCTCGCAAGGTCAATGAAAATGGCTGAGGTGATCAGGACCTTGGTCTGTGGCAGAGTGGATGGCATCAGTAAAGCGTAGAAGGGAGGTAGTGGTAGCGATGCTTTCTGAATCCTGATTGGACAGGGATACAGTGTTAGAGCAGAAGGAAATCATTTAGTATAGGAGAACTAGGGACTCTTGACCTTGGCAAGTGAAAGTAGAAGTGATGTAGTGTAGTTGCCAGGGCAGTGGTATCTCCCTTGAAGAGGTGGAGGACTGTGGTGAACTTATCCACATTGCTGGCAGTCTCCTTTAAGAGCTGATTTGCCGGACCATCTTTGAGAGAAGCTTCTCCCACCACTACCACCACCTGGGTGATATAGCCCTTGGTTCTGCCCATGATGTCAGATCTTCCTTTCTGCTGGAAGAGTCCGTCTCCCTTTTGTAGCTCTGGGTGTGATGTAAGCCAAAACATTTCTAAGTGTGCCATTTGACTAACTTCATTTAACACTTACTACTTTGGATATATTCCTTGACTCTGGTCTTGTCTGCTGACGCTTACTAATACTATGGGCTGCAGGATTCTAATGTAGCTCCTGGCTTCAAATGCGCATCCAGTGCAGTCAAAAAATGTACTCACCAAAATATTCTGTTGTTTTAACAGTCAAAAAACATGTCACTGATGGATCCACGTGGTGTTGTACATTTACTGATCTTACTTCGAAGGGGCTCTTGCAGCAGGCAGCACTGGTAGGAATAAGCCACCAGGCGCTAGGACCACACAAACTACTAGCTAGCAGTTTACAGGGGGACCTGCGCCCCAGCCTTCATACGCCGTCGACCATCCTATAGTATAAAGGGTTGCCCACCCCAAGACCTACCTCAGTAAGTTTCCCGCTGTCGACCCACGCACGCCGGATCTTCACAGGCGCCCAGCCTTTGCTTCCATAAGTCATTTTTTCATGATTCTTTTCTTTCTATAAAAACAATTGTTTCTTCGGTGTTGCTCTTAGTTTATATTCTCCAGCTGTGTCTTCCATGCCAGCCTACATAGTGTGCTTGCGTGCTAAGCAGTTTCCTCAGGATGGTCACACTTCTTGCCTGATCTGCTTAGGCCCTGACCATGACACCGAGGCCTGCCAGGACTTCAACCAGGCCACACGGAGACTTTACTTGAAGACCCTTCAAGCTTCTTCTGCAGCAGAGTTAGCCGAGGGAGAAGGAGCTTCAGGCCAAGAGTTCATCTCCTTCCCCAGCCTCCAGGGCATCGACGACTTTGCCCAGGAGGAGAAGTCCACAGGGAAGCATAAGTACTAGGACAAGATCGGACCGCCCTCGGTCAGCCTCTTTTTCTCGGTCACTGCACTAGCTGACAGCCGTCTCCGGTCTTCCTCCCATGGGAGGTCAGCCCCTCTGCCTTTGGCAGCCCTTTCTCCTTTGGGCTTGCCAATTTCACAGCCACCTGCCCTCATTTCTATTTCAGGTGGCAGCTCCTTGGGGTGATGGACTTTGTCTCCTGCCTCTTTCAGCCCCTGATGCTCAGGCCCATTGTTCCCACAGGTCCTCAGCCAGGCAGCTCAACTGGGGTTACCTCCTTTGGCAGCGCATGGAACAAGTGCTCTCCTCCTCCTCACTCAGGCGACGTCTTTGCTTCCGTCATAAGGGAACTCTCCTCTGCAGGTGCCTGCCTCTCCCTTGGGGCCTGTGACGACTATTTAGCTGGACCAGCATTGGCCGTCACCTGCACAGATGATGCCTTGGCCCTCGTCACCCTGCCCCAGCCTGCATCGCAACCCACGCAGGCTGACCCTTAAGGAAATCCCCAGCCGTCTGGGTCACTCTACGCCTCAAGGGTCAACACCATGGTGCCGACACCTCCGGTACTGATGCCAGGGTATTCCACGCTTCCTCCTCGACTGATGCCTCCGTACTCTCCTCCTTAGTGTCCTTACCCACCATATAATTCACCCTCTCCAGTGGATTATAATGCCCTGTTCTCAGCCTGGTGGGCTTTTATGAAGGAAAAGGATACCCCCAGGGGACCCGCTACTCATCTTCCACAAAACCTTCCTCCTCGGGACACTGACCGGGCAGGCCCCATCCCTGGTCTCCAGTGCCTTCTATCTGTCGCAAGGACCGTTATAAGGAGGAATGTCGCCCTCTGATGCCAGTCCCAGAGAGTGACTCATCTGGGGAGGATTCCTCCTCTTCCTCTTGGGAAGCCTCAGAGGATTCCAGGGGCCTTCTGATGATATTGAGCCCCTCGGAGACGAGAGGTCTCCTCCGATGATCCCTTGTTTTTGGATGTGATGCAGCACATTCAGTCCCTGATGGGGTGGGACACAGGAGTTAGATTCTGAGCGCCGGTGCCTGGCTATGCACTTCCGTAAAAGGAGACCTCTAGTAGTGCCTCCATCGACTCTTAGGAGGATATCACTTTGTGACCTGGAAGCATCCTTCATCTAATCCTGCCTTGGCCAAGAAGGCTAACCATCTCTGTCGTGCACCCATGGGTAAACCCTGCTTGACTGAACAGCCAGAGGCTGATTCTTTGGTCACGAATGCAGCCCATGACCGCAACAAGAAACCCAGGCACCTCGGCACCTACCCTCTTGAGAGAGTACCACCAAATTGACAGATCTGGCAAGCGAGTCTATGGTTCTGCTACCCTGGCCATCCAGACTCAGAATTACCTGGCCCATATAGCACAGTACTAAAATGCCTTATGGGACCAGGCCAGGGACCTGGTACAAGCCCTTCCCGAGGTCTCTCTGAAGGCCCAACTGGTCCAGCTCCTCAGATCTGGCTCAGACATCTGTAACCATATGCTTAGAATGGCCTACAACACCGTAGGGCCTCCAGAGCATCCCCCGCCACTCTACCCACCCCTGGTTCTGCAGCATGGCTCCTTGCCCGACTTCTCCTGTCCTTTCCAGTAGGGGGTCGCTTTTCCCTATACCTAAAGGGGTGGCGCACCGTGACTTCAGCCCAGTGGGTGCTCCAGATTATCGAAAGGGGGTGCACCCTCTTATTTCTGGAGACTCCCCCAGAAAGCCCTCCCATTACCCCCATACCCATATCGCCCTCATCCAGGAGGATATTTGGGTGCTCCTGCGCCAAAGGGCCATAGAACCAGTTCCTGGGCTCAAAGAGAGAAGGGGTTCTACTCTCACTCCCACTTTTTTCCTAATCCCGAAAAAGACAGGACTTGAGACCAATTCTGGATCTCAGCTGCCTGAACCTCTACATAGAGTACAGGTGCTTCAAGATGGTCACTCTGCAAGGGCTGTTGCCCCTCCTTCACAAAGGGGATTGGCTATATTCACTGGACATGCAGGATGACTACCTCCATATCCTCATTTTCCCACCCCACCGCCGGTACCTCCGTTTTTGCTATTGGGGGACCACTCCGTTTCAGGCCCTCCCTTTTGGCCTTTCCTTGGCTCTCCGAGTCTTCACCAAATGTCTAGTAGTGATGGCTGTAGCTGTTTGGAAACGTGGCTTTTTTGTCTTCCCTATCTGGACGATTGGCTGTTGACAGCCCCCTTCAGGGCTCAGTTAATTCAAACCCTAGAGTCCACCTTTCGATTATTCCAGGTTCTGTCCTAGTCTCGTCTCTTTCCCAGTACATAGTGGTGGTCCTAGACTAGTCCCAGGGCAGAGCTTTCCTGCCTCAGGACAGGGCAGAAGGTCTGATAGAGCAGGCTCAGCTGGTTTCTTTCTCCCAACAGGTTCCAGCCAGATCTTTCCTGCATCAGCTGGCTCACATGGCAATGGCTGTAGCTACGGTTCCCCAGTCTGCTTGCATATTTGAGTTCCTCAAGGACCCTCCGGGTACAGTGGAACCATCGCACTGATGAACTGGATCAGCTTGTGCTTGTTTCCAATCCAGTGACACAGACCTTGGAGTAGTGAAAGAACCCCTCCAATCTCCTCATGGGGGTTCCTTTCCAAGCGGTTTCCCTGCAAGAGATCGTCACTATGGATGGCTCCGGCCTGGGCAGGGATGCCAGTTTGGCTCACTGTCAAAGGAGGGGGGTGGAGGGGGGTGGTACAAGGCGAACTGCTATCTTCACATCACTGTGCTAGAGATGCGGGCAGTTCTTTCCATCATGCAGGCCTTCCAGACCTACCTTCTAGGCCCGCCTCCTGCTACACAGACAGACATGTGTGTAGTTGACTACATCAACAAGTGGGGGCCATGAGGGTCTGATATTAGGCCATAAGGCACAACCTGGAACGATGTGCCGTACATGTTCTAGGCATTCAGAATGTCTTGGCTGACTAAGCCAGTCGAGGGTCTGTTCGGCAGGTGGGATCGTCCAGAGCTGGACCTTTTTGCATCCCCACTCAACGCAAAACTGCCCAGTTTTTGCTTGCTCGATGAAGGGCCTGGTGTTTTTTGGCACAATGAGATATCCCTCTCTTGGACAGGGAGGTTCCTGTACGATTCCTACTTCTGTGGAGGGTACTCCCTAAGCATCCGTCAGAAGCAGCAGAGATGATCCTCATAGCGCCCTATTGGCTGCATCAGATTTGGATTCCCCTACTGCAGCAATTGGCATTGGAGCCTCTATTTCCCTTGCCCGTGTTCTCCGACTTGCTCTCCTAGGAGCGGGGCACTCTGGTCCATCCAGACCTCGTCACTACATTTTTATACATGGCTCCTGCAGACTTCGCTATCGCTTGCTTTAGAGTTTCTTTCTGGGTGGCAGATGTCCTGGTGACTACCAGGAAATCTTCCACAAGGACTTCCTATGCCATGAAGTGGAAGCGCTTCTCCATCTAGGCTACTGCTCTGCACTTGGGCCCCTTCACCTTTCCGGTGAAGCTCATTCTGTAGTACCTTCTGTTCCTTTTGGACTCAGGCCTGGGATATTTATCTCTTAAGGTACACCTTTCCACCATCTCTACATACCATGCACCTATTGAGGGCAAAGCTGTTGCTCAGCTGGAACTTTCCCACACTTTCTTGTGGGTATTATGCATTTGAAACCTCCCATCAGGGACCCTGTCCTGCCATGGGATCTTTTTATGTTGGAAAAGCTAACCTTGCCTTCTTTTGAGTCTGCTGCAAGCTGCGAGCTATGCTTCCTGTCATTGAAGGCATTATTTTTGGTTGCTGTTACTTCTGCTCTGAGGGTTTTCAGGCTTCAGACTCTGATGTGTAGATGTGTAAAGGGCCTTATTTGTTTTTTTCACAAAGATGGGGCGTCTTTGTGTACAAATCCTAGGTTCTAGGGACATGAATATGTTGATATTACTTTGAGGGGGAGCTCTTGCAGCAGGCTACAACCATTAAGACTTATGCCGCAGGCCTTAGGACCCACCAGAAAAAACGTGACTATCAGTACCCAGTGGGGACTGCCCCCCTGACGTCTGCTTCGCCCGATGTCAGTGATACTACAAAAGAGGGTGGACCCTGGCTCCGCCTCAGTTCTTTCCTGCCACAGACCCACTCTCGTTTGGAAGTTCTTTTCAAGCAGTTCCAGCAGATGTCTTAGTTTTTCAACAGTTGTTTTGACCCTGCAATTAGTTTTTTTCCCCCTCTTCTGATCTTGGAACTGTCGCATGTCACCGTCGTCAGTCTCCTCCAGTCCCAGGAAGACAAGTGTGCCTGTGGCTGCCAAATTCCATCTAAGGATGGCCACGAAGCATGCATCTTCTGCCTGGGGCCAGACCATGACAGCGCTTCCTGCAAGATCTGCAAGGGCTTCACCAGCAAGACTCTCATCAGACAGCTGAAAGCCGCCCCCCCCCCCAAAAAGGCTTCCTCCTCCAGTTCGTGCGGGTCCTACCATCCGAAGCATCCTAGACACGTGGAGATGTTCAGGCTGGAGCCTCCCACCAAAACACTGATGCCAACCAAGGCGGGAACCTCTTCAGACAAGCCGACGAAGGCAAAAGTCCTGCCGCTGCGTGTAACCTCTGCCCCGGCGGACTCAGCCAAGGCCTCTTCGGCACATACCTCTGCCCCACCGAAGAAGGCATCAGTAACGGCCCTAAATAGCCTGTTAAGGACTGGGACTCCCAGGTGAAGGTCTCCACAAGGTTCTGTCCTCCAAACCAGCCAGTTCGGAGCCGGCACTGGTCAAGACACCGACACTGGCTCAAGTGTCTAAGGCCGGGGCTGCCGGTGAACCTGTGCCTGTCAAGTTGCCATCGCCAGCCCCAAAGTCTCAGACTCCGGAGGGCTCATCTGCAGGTTCTTTCCCGAAAGCCCTGCTGGACCTCCCGGCTTCTCCTATCCCCTTATGGGTGACTGCGGCATCTGTGTTCTTAAAGGAGGAGTTACAAGAGCTCTTCTCTTTTTGGTGGAGCCAGATTAAAAAGGAGGAGGCTCCACCAAAGCCGGACCTGACACTGGTTCCTGACCAGCCATGCAACAAAGAACCCAAGGGCTCGCTCGCCGGATCGCCAGCGTTAAGATCTCAGGGAGTGGCGCAAGACCAAATCCTTTCTCCCTCATGCATTCGGTCCAAAGACAAACGGTGTTGTTCCCATTGGGCAGCTGTCGCCATTCTAAGCCCAGGAGCAGGTCCCACAGCTGCCCTGATCTCCTCTCTAGACGTGCCTGCCTCCCCTAGCCGACAGCAGTCCAAGGACAGGCATCTGTCACTGCTCTATCGTCGGTCCAGGAGCCGACGTAGGACCGGCACCGGTCCGGCAGTCACCGACGCTCGGGCGAGGGTAGCCCTTACAGACACAGTTGAGACTCTTCCCGGTCCAGGAGCAGATCATTCTCAGGAGTTGGAGGTCCTCCTGGGGAAAAGGATCTACGCCGCTCGCCTTCTGATGATCAAACTTTCATGGATGTCATGGGGCACATCCAGGCCTCTTAACGAGTGGGAGAAAGAGGACCTGGATCCAGAACACCATAGACTGGTTCATTACCTGAGGCAGAAGGAGCCCAAACCCTTGGTGGTGCCTCCTCTGGTTAACACTTTCCATGACCTTACAAGAGTAACTTGGAAGCATCCAGCCTCTTTCCCAGCGGTTCCCAAGAAGTTGGACAGGCTATACATAGCCCCAAGGGATGAACCTTTCCTGGCTGAGAACCCTCAGGTGGACTCTACAGTGATAGCAGCTGCTTATGACAAATCTAAGCAGCCGAAACATCTCGGCTCCCAGCCTCCTAACCAGGAATCCCGTTACTTGGACCAGGTGGACAAGAAAGTATATTCTGCATCCATCTGCTCCATTCATTCCCTTAGTTTCCTCACGCATATGGTCCAGTACCAGAATGCGCTTTGGAAGAAGGGACAGAAGTTAGCCAGTGCCTTGCCAGACTCCGCATAGAAGACTGAGCTTCTGGACATTTTGAAATCGGGCTCGGACATGGGCATGCATGTCCTTGGTGCCTCGTACGACACGACAGATACGGCGGCCAGGGTGGCAGCGTCAGGTGTCTGCCTAAGGCGCCATGCTTGGCCCAGAGTCTCCAGATTCCACCAGGATCTGCAGGCTGGGATCAGGGATCTGCCGTTTGAGGGTTCCATTCTCTTTGAGCAGGAGACAGAGGGTGTTATCTCTCGTCTCCAAGAGTCTGGCAAATCCATCTGGTCCGTCCAACAAATGTGTAAGTGGGACCAGAAGCGTTTTTGGAAGCGGCCCTTTTGTAAATTCTCAGGCCAGCAAGCCCATGGTAACCACCAGGGTCAGAGAGGCGGCTTTAAAAAAAAAAAAAAAAGCCAGCAACCTGGAGGTGCTGCTTTTCGAGGTCCCAGGTCCTCACAAACTCCTCTCCCCACTCCCAGCTCTGCCCAGTGACTCCCTCTTGACCCCCCTCCTTGCTCCGTAGGAGGCACCAGGGAAAGGCAGTAGGGGGGTCGCTTCCTCCTCCATCTGGAGGGATGGAGCACAATCACGGCAGACCTGTGGGTCCTAAACATTGTAAGGAGGGGACATACGCTGGAGTTCACGCAGATTCCTCCAGAACTCCACCAAGGTCCTCAAGATATCCTCCTTCTCATGTTCCTCTTATAGAAGGAGAAATCCAGACCCTCTTGCAAAAAATAGGGCAGTAGAACCAGTGCCCCTGCAGCAGCGAGGAAAAGGGTATTACTCCCATTTCTTCCTGGTTCCAAAGAAGACTCAAGATCTTTGGCCCATCCTGGATCTCAGCTCTCTGAACAATTATATTGAATACCGAAAGTTCAGGATGGTGACCCTTCCAGGTCTTATCCCTCTGCTGCACCAGGGAGACCGGCTCTGTTCCCTGGACATGCAAGATGCGTACATGCACATAGGGGTCTTTTCCCCCTCACAGGAAGTACTTGAGGTTCCACTTCCAGGCGGAGCACTGTCAGTTCCGGGGTCTCCCATTCGGCCTCTCCTCCGCTCCTCAAGTCTTCACCAGATGCTTGGCAGTGGAAGCTGCGGCTCCGACACAAAGGGCATTACATCTTTCCTTACCTCGACGATTGGTTGCTAGTGACCCCGTCAAGGACGTGCCTAATTCCAGCTCTCTGAGACACTTATACTCTATTCCGAGAGGTGGGGATCACCCTGAACCTACCAAAGTCTTCCCCAGAGAAACATAGAATTTGACGGCAGATAAGGACTGCTTGGCCCACCCAGTCTGCCCATTTCCCTACCTAATGGATAAGCTGCAGATCCTAGTTAACCAGCAGCCTACTTCTTCCTACCCCCACCCCTTAGAATTGCCTTATGACTGTCCCATGCATGCTTGAATTCCACCACTGTTTTTGACTCCACAACCTCAGGAAGGCGTTCCATGCATCCACAACCCTCTCGTGGAAAAAATACTTCCTTAAATTACCTCTGAGCGCTTCCAAATCTTCAAATTGTACCCTCTGCTCTGCACACCTCTTTTTTGAAAGATGCTACCCTCTTGGACTTTGTTGATTCCCTTGAGGTACTTGAAAGTTTCTATCACGTCTCCCCACTCCCTCCTTTCCTCGAGGCTATACATATTAAGCTCCTTAAGTCTCTCTTCATATGTCTTCCAGTGCAGACCCTGCACCATTTTAGTTGCCCTCCTCTGGACAGCTTCCATCCTGTCTGTCTTTGCGGAGATTGGGTCTCCAGAACTGCACGCAGTACTCCAGATGGGGTCTGACTAGCTGTCTGTACAGAGGGAAAATAACTTCCTGTTTTCTACTGGTGGTGCCTCCCTATGCATCCCAGTATCCCCCAGCCCTCCTTGCTGCTCTCTCACATTGCTTGCCCATCTTTAGGTCATCTGATATGACTACCCCCAGGTCCCTTTCCATTTTGTTGTTAGTATCTCACCCCCATTGTGTACTCTTCCCTGGGTTTTGTTTCCCAGGTGCATTACCTTGCACTTCTTAGCATTGAATCTAAGCTGCCATACATTTGACCATTCCTCTAACCTTGCCAAGTCCCTTCTCATCCTTTCCACCCCACCTTGTGCATCAACTTTGTTGCAGATCTTTGTGTCATCTGCAGAGAGACATACTTTTCCTTCCAGCCCCTCTGCAATGTCGCTTATAAAGACATTGAAGAGGACCGGTCCTAATACTGAACCCTGCAGTACCCAACTAGTAACCCCCCTTTCTTCAGAGTGGACTCCATTTACTATTACTCTCTGTGTCCTGTTCTACAGCTGATTCTTTACCCAGGCTGTCATCTTGGGACCCACTCCCAGGCTGGCTAACTTGTATATTAATCTTTTGTGTTGGGACTCTGTCAGATGCCTTGCTAAAGTCTAGGTAGGCCATGTCCACAGCCCCTCTCTGATCTACTACTTTGGTCACCCAGTCAAAGAAATCTATCAGATTCGTCTTGCATGACCTTCCCGCTGTGAATCCTTGCTGCCTTGGGTCCTGTGCCCCTCTGGCCTCTAGATACTCGACAGTTCTTTCCTTCAGAAGTGATTCCATCATTTTCCTTATCACTGAGATTAAACTAACAGGTCTGTAGTTTCCTGCTTCTGCCTTGCTCCCACTTTTGTGAAGGGGAATCACATCTGCCTTTCTCCAGTCCTTGGGTACCACCCCATCCTCCCATGATTTGTTAAAGAGGGTAGTCAGTGGTGTTACTAGTTCTACCCTTAGTTCTTTTAGAATTCTGGGATGAATCCCATCAGGCCCCATTGCTTTGTCCACCTTCAGTTTTAAGAGTTCTTTCAGAATGCTTTCTTCTGTAAATGGACTGGTATCAACTTTGTATCCAGAGTGTTTCTACTGTTTGTTTTAGGTACCTCCCCCTCTTCATTTGTAAATACTGAGCAAAAATATTTGTTTAGTATCTCTGCCTTTTCACAGTCACCCTCTGCCCACCGTCCCTCCCTCCCCTTTATTAAGCCTCACTGTCCCTCCCTTGGTCTTCCTTGGCTCCCTGATGTACCTATAAAGGTTTTATCCCCATTCTAACTGAGTTGGCTATCTTTTCCTCAGTTTGGGCCTTTGCTGTTCTGACTGCCTCTCCAGCTTCCTTTTGCTTTAACTGATACAGTTCTCTGTCCTACTCCTTCTGTGATTCCTTGTACTTCCTGAATGCTTTCTTTTCTTTGAACCTTCACTGCCACTTCCTTTGAGAACCATAGTGGTTTCTTACATCGTTTTGTTTTATTTGCTTCACACAAAGGCTTGTTACCTCTGTGATGGCAGTTTTATTATTCCCATTGTTCTTCCACTCCTTCCTGCCCATTTGCTAGTGCATTCCTTAGTCACACACCATTTGGCAAAGTCAGCCCTCCTAAAGTCCAGTACTTTTGCCTTTGTGCTTGCTGACTCTATTGCTGTGTTTATTGTGAAATATACTGTTCGATGGTCGCTAGTTCCCAGATGGCTACCCACTTCTACATCTGTGATCCTCTCTCCATCTCCATTTGAGAGAACCAGGTCTAAGATTGCTCCCTCTCAAGTGGGCTCCAATACTAGTTGTCTAAGGCATTCCACCTGTAGGGCATCTAGAATAACCCCACTCTTCGAAGTGGCAGCTGCAACTGCACTCCAGTTAACATCTGGCATATTCAGATCACCCATCAGCAATATCTCCCCTTTTTCTGCCATTCTAAGTATACTTTCTATCATTTCCTTGTCCATTTCCTCCCCAAGAAGGGGGCCTGTATACAACGGAAAATCCAAATGTTCACCGCAAACAGAAATCCAATAAGTAATCATGCAGCTCTCAACAGGGTGGCCAACCCAAAAACGACCAAATCCAGAGTTAGAGAGCGCAAAAGAGCCAGTAGCACCAAATAAATGTCTAGTATAAGTAAAGACTATGAATCACAAAAGAGCGTTTGTATTTGAAAAACACTCAAACTTTAATAGTCTTTACTAGTCTTTTACTAATTTATGTGTTACATCTGGTGCAAAGACAGAGTACTGCAAACAAAACACCCATATTTTGTTTTTTGCAGTACTCTGTCTTTGCACCAGATGTAACATATAAATTAGTAAAAGACTAGTAAAGACTGTATTAAAGTTTGAGTGTTTTTCAAATACAAACGCTCTTTTGTGATTCATAGTCTTTACTTATACTAGACATTTATTTGGTGCTACTGGCTCTTTTGCATTCTCTAACTCTGGATTGGGTCTGTATACAACCCCTGTGCGGATTGTGGTGCCATTGCCTGTCTCCAAACTTACCCACAGTGCTTCTTCTCCTCCCTGTTTTTTTTGTTCTGTTGCACATGGCGGCGGCCATCCCTGTAGTTCCCTTGGCCTGCCTCCACATGAAGGTCCCACAGTGGATGCTCAGGGTGCAGTGGGACCAAAGCTCAGACGGTTTGGACCATATAATCAGGATCTCAGAGTCAGTCAGGAGGACCCTGCTTTGGTGGTTGGACCCTCTGAATTTGGAGAAAGGGGTTCCATTTCGTCAGGAGCCCCCAAGCTAAACTCTGACAACAGATGCCTCCAATTTGGGTTGGGCGCACCTCCGACACTGCCGGACTCCAGGCGTTGGGGACCCCAGAGGAGCACAGCCTCCACATCAATATTCTGGAAATGCAAGCGGTCCTCAATGCTCTAAGGGCCTTTCAGGAGGATCTCATACCAGGCTGTCTTGTTCAGATGGACAACATGGCGGATGTCTTTTACATCAACAAGCAAGTGGGGACTTACGCCTGTCCGCTGTGCAGGGAGGCAATGAGAGCCTGGTGTTGGGCGCTGGAATGTCACATCTGTGTGTCTGTCGTCCATGTTCCAGGCGCCCAAAATGACTCCGCAGACGGCCTAAGCAGGTCTCAGTCCAATGCGCACAAGAGGGAGCTACTCCAGTCAGTAGCTGACCAGCTCTTTGACACTTGGGGTCGTCCTGTGCTGGACCTTTGCGTCTCCACGCAATGCCAAACTGCCAGTTTTCTGCTGGTGAGAGCAACATGCTTGGTGTTTTCTGGCAAGATGCGTTGTCCCTTTGTTGGGCAGGGAAGTTCCTTTACGTCTTCCCTCTCATTCAGAGAATCTTGTTGAAAGTACAGGCCGAGGGGGCTCTGATGATCACCCCACTCTGGCCTATGCAGATTTGGTTTCCACTACTTCAGCGGTTGTCTTCAGAACCTCCAATTCCGCTACCAATATGCTCGCAGTTGCTGTCCCAGGATCAGGGCAGGCTGGTTCATCCAGATCTCGGGTCACTACACCTTCATGCATGGCTCCTGCAGACGTAGTTAGATCCAGATATGGGGTTTTCCCAGGAGGTGGAGGACGTCCTCGTCTCAGTGAGGAAGCCCTCTATGCACTTCACTTATGCTATGAAGTGGAAGCGTTTTTGTTTATGGGCTTCGTCTCAGCACCTGAACCCCCTTTCCTGTCCAGTGAACTCAGCGTTACGGTATCTGCTCTCCTTATAACAGCAAGGCTTGAGCTATTCATCCATAAAGGTGCACATGTGGGCTATCTCTGCTTATCACGTCCTTTTTGGGGACAGAACCCAAGCTCAGTTGGACGTCGCCCGCACTTTTTTATGGGGCATTTGAGACATCCCATCAACACATTGCCTCCTAGAATGCGCCTGTAGGCATCAGCAAATGTACTGCAGTGTGTCCCAGATGACTACAGAAGTCACCTATAGACTTCCTGTGTGCCCTAGTAATGTCTGAAGATGTCACCCACATGTGTTAATATTACTTGCCAGCCAGAATTGATTAGAATTGACTGCATAGTACCATTAGAATGGTAATGTGCTGAACAACTTTGCCATTGACACTTTTTGTGCATCATGTTCACTTTAGGAGTTATTCCCATTTGTTTGACGTTTTGTCCATCAAGAACCACCTTAGCACTTTGAAGAAAACACACATTCTGGGTATCTCAGCCAGTATAAAACAAAAGCCAAATTGCGCACAGTTGATTGCATAGCACCGTTGGAAAGGCATTTTTATGTGGAACAGCTTTGCCACTGATACGTTGTGTGTATCATGTATACTTTTGGTGGTGTATGCATTTGTTTATGGTATAGTGTGTATGGTTCAGATTTGTCTCTCAAACCTCACCAGCACACCTTGACTCAGAAGAGGAAAAATTATGTTTAATACTGCAGAGATAGCTGTTCATTTTACAAACAAATTATTAAAATTATATCTAATGTCTGGATGCTTAATTTGGTGTTGATGTTACATATTTCCCCAAAAAAAAAGGCTTATGGTGCATTTTTTAGTGGAAAAAATATTTTGTTTTTCTGTTTCAACCAGCACATAAATAAAACTAAATTGCCTATTATTCCTTGTGTACCACCATTGGAAAGGTAATTTTATGCTGAACAATTTTGCCACTCTTACTTTGTGTGTAGCACTTACGGTTTTTGTGCTATTAGCATTTGTTTGAGGCATGCCAATTATGGCTTGATTTTGCTTAGAAAGGCCTAGGATTCACTGTTAAGCTCAAGTTTCAAGTTCAAGTTTATTGCAGGAAAAAACTCCATGGAGCAAGCTCATTCACAAGGAGGTCCTAATAAATATATACAGACAAGGCAGAAACTACATACAACATTAATTTCATAGTGCATGCTTAAAGTGCTTCAACAGGAAACAGTGCATCCAATCGCCTAACAAGTTTGCTAGTCCCTGTAATTAGGACCATTGTAAACGGATGGGTCAAGACAGCTCAGGCCTCAGCGGCAGCTACACACGTCTTTTATTTTGCATTGGATAGCAATTTTGAAGAGGCTAGACGAGACTAGCATGGGAAGCTTCAATGATATTTGCAACTGGTTCCAGATGGTGGGGAGGGTGACTGAGAAGGCACGTTTGCCCAGATTGGTGTGGGTATATGAGACCTTTAATGCTAAGTAGTCTAAATTCCTAAGCGAGTAGATGCTGTGGGCAGTCTGAATAAGGGAGGTTAGGTAACTAGGTAGTTCGTGGAGAAGGAGTTTTATGGTTCAGGTGCTGGTGTGGAGCATACGTCTGGTAGTGAGCGATGTCCAGCCTGCAGTTGAATACAAGTTACTGTGATGCATCTGAAATGGGGAATTAGTAATGAAATGCATTGCCTGTGGTAAAGGACGTCCAATTTCCTTAGATTAGAATTTGTAGATGATGTGTAAATTCTAGGGACATGGATATGTTGTTCATCCACACTTGTTGGCAGGTATCCTTGCCGCTTTAAATCTTGCTGGAAGGTCTTCAAGCTGGCTTCTCCCACCCACCCGGGTGGTAAAACTCTCGGCTCCGCCCCATGACGCCAGATCTTCCTTACCGCTTGGAAGCTCAGTTCCCTCCTTAGCAGCTCTCGTATAAGACTAAGTTCCTATTTCTTGGTTTGCAGAAATTACTTTTAAGTTTTCAAGACTTCGTCACTTATTTCCCTCGCGGCTGTGATGGATAAATCGACTCGGTTTCGGAGGTGCCTATCTGGCAGAAGATGTCTCTGACGGATCCACACTCCATGTGCGTCTACTGCTTGGGCCTTGAGGCGCGACCCGCGCAGGCTTCTGCGACCTGTGCTCACTTCTTTTTTCCATTCACGTCCTGAAGGCTAGGTGCCCATCTACAACTTAGGCGACCAGCGTTATCCTCGGTAAAGTCGAAGGAGGCCCGGTTGGCGGTTTCTGCGGCGGCAGGCTTGGCGGAACAGCTTGAGCAGATGATCGCCCTCGAGGAGGAGGAGGCAGCGCAGGCCGCATCTTCGTCTTCCTCTGCCGCAGCCTTTATCCCGCTCTCCCTGGGATCCTCCTATTCAGCTTCTTTTAAGGAGCTCTGTCTGTCCCTCTCCACTAAGGGAGAGGTACCAACATCTTCAGGGCCTTCCTCTCGGTCCAAGAAGAAGGACCACAAAGGTAAGTCCCTCCGTCGACGCTCTTGGGAGCGGGAGAGGTCCCTCTCACCGAGTAGTCGACCATCGACTTTGGTCGATGCTTCGGCCACTGGCTTCATGGTGTCCCCGTCCGGTCAGTTGACCGAGACTCCCGTCGACGCAGTCAAGATTTTTCTCGACCCGTTGGACGGGCTGTCGACCGGTGAAGCCGAAAACCCCCACTCCCCGGTTCCCCGGCGGTGGTTGAGGTGTCCGTGACTTGCCCGTGCCTCCGGTTCCGGGAGTCCACGGTCGAGTCTCCTGAGCCGAGGGGAGAGCGGGTTTCCCCCGCCCTACCTCTGTACCCTCCTCGGAAAAGCCGAGGTTCGCGGTCTCGGTCTCGGACTTCTTCTCGGTCCAGCTGATCCCGCCGTCATAGGTGGTCTCGGTCTTGGCACCGTGGCAGCTCGTCCTCCTCGGATGAGGGGAGGCTTCGACGCAAGTTGCATCAACGATAAGAGGACCTCATGTGGCAACAGCTTCTTCTGTCTGGGAGCAAGCCGACGTTGTCGCCTTCCCCGGCTATCAAGTGGCTGTCACCGGAGCGGCCGAAGCAACCCCTCGCCTTAACCAAGGCGCCTGCTTCCAGGCCTGTTGCTCGGCCGAAACCGGCTACCCCACCGATTCCGATGGAACCTCCGCCTCCACAGCCATTGTTTGGGGCTCCGACCCAGAGTTCTCGGTCGGCCCAGGGTTTGCCCCATAGGCTGTCTGTCACCCTCACTCCTGATCGCCCTCGGCAGGTGGAGGGTGGCTCAGGCCCAAGGCAACTCTTTGCGGACTCCTCTGAGTCCGACGATGATTCCTCCCTGTTCTCCAGGCGGGTCGACTTGGAGTCCTCAGGAGGTCAGTCACTGGACGATAGCCCTTCGTCCTTCATGGGTTTGCTTAGGCTCATCTCGGAGTCCACCGGGATGCAGCTCGAGCCCATATCCAAGTGGGCCAAGTATCCCCTCACAGAGATATTGGACCGAGGGGATTCTCTTACGGAGGCCTTTCTGGTGGCCGAGGCCTTGGAGCTCTGGCAGCGTCCTGCTTCCTGCCCTGCGCCTTCGGCCAGGATGGCAAGGAAGTATGGGGTCCCTACCGGTTCCCTGTCTGGTTTCTCGGAACACCCCTCAGCCGAGGGGTTGGTTACCGACAGCGTCTTCCGGCATGCCAGAAACGCCAGGGACATAGACAAACCTCCCGACAAGGAGTCCAAGAAGTTGGACTACACTGGGCGAAAAGTCTACACTGCGTCCTACCTTGGCCTTCGTCAGGCCAGCTCGGCCGTGCTGATGGCACATTTCTCTCACGCCCTGTTGGGCTCCCTGGACGAGGTAGTCCCTCATCTCCCGGCTGACCTGCAGACCACGGTTAAGCAGGTGCGGGACCAGGGCAGGGCAGTGGCCAAGCAGCAACTTCAGACTGCTTTGGACATCGGTGACTCATGCGCCAGGTCAGTCGCGGCCGCAGTGGCTATGTGCCGTTGGGCATGGCTGAGGATATCCACCGTCACAGTGGGTACCCAGCACAAGTTGGCAGATGTCCCCTTCCTGGGGACCGACCTCTTTGGCCCTGGAGTGGAAGGTCACCTCCAGAGGATCGAAAATTCCAGTGCCACTCTGGACTCGGTCTCATCCGCTCAGAGGGACAAGGGCCGCAGACCGCAACCTAAGCCCTTTCGTCCGTCTGCGCCCGCGGGACGTCCGGCCCAGCAGCGTCAGGGCCAGCAGGCTCGCGCTTGGCATCCCAAACCCAAGCCCGCAGCTTCCTCCTCCAGGAAGCAGGGAGGTAAAGGTCCACATGGTCCCTCGGCCGGTCTCTCCTCCAAGTTGCTCAGTGACGTGGGTTGAGGGTGCCGCCCCAACCTCGTCACCTCACCCCAGGTTCCCCAAGGGGAACGGCTTCACCACTTTCTTTCCGCCTGGTCCGCTATCACCACAGACCGGTGGGTGTTGGAAGTGGTGGGGAAGAAGAGCCTGCCTCTGGAGTTCAAGCAGGCCCCGCCCTTCAGAGCCATCGCACCCCGGGGGGCCTCGGGGTCCGCAGCCTCACTGTCGGCTCGCTGAGCCGACATTGCTCTGCTCCTCGAGAAGGAGGTGATCAGAGAGGTGGCGGACCCTCCCTCAGACCCGGGGTTTGTGTCCAGGTACTTCCTGGTTCCAAAACGGACGGGGCTGGCACCCATTCTCGACCTGCACGACCTAAACAAGTTCCTAAGGTCTCGGACCTTCAGGATGGTCACTCTGGCTCAGATAATACCATCCTTGGAGCGAGTGTGGTTCTGCTCTCTGGACCTGCAGGGCCGCGTTTTCACTCCCTATCTGTCCGTCTCACCAGAGATTCCTTCGCTTTAGGCGGAAGGATCCCTTTTCGAGTTCCGAGTTATGCCCTTCGAGCTGTCTGTTGCTCCGGGTCTTCACCAAATGCATGGCAGTGGTGACAGCATTCCTGCGCTCGAAGGGTCCGTGTACCTTACCTGGACGATTGGCTGATAGCAACCCTCCAGACAAGAGGTGAGTGGTCCAGAGATCTGGCCTTCCAGGTTTGTTTCTCAGGTCGGCCTCCTTATCAACGAGGCCAAGTCAGAACTCGAACAGGCAGGTGATTTCTTCATCGGGCAGAGCTCGACTCTCTTGAGCCAGAGCACGGCTCCCGGCAGACAGGGCCGAGGTTCTTCCTCCTTTGCCCGATCATTTCTGGTTGGGCAATTGCGCCCTGCCCGGGACTTCCTGCGCCTCCTGGGTCTCATGGCGGCCTGCACCAGCGTGGTCCGTTGGGCCCGCTGGAACATGCGCCCCCTTCAATGGAGGTTGGCCAGCCAGTGGTCTCAACGCTGCAATCCATTGGACCAGCTAGTGACGGTGACCCCAGGGGATGTGGAACGCTCTCCAGTGGTGGATCGTTCCAGCTCATCTGCAGGAGGGCATCCCATTTGTCCGCCCCGAGCTGACGGTCTCTCTATCGACCGACACCTCTTTGATGGGTTGGGGTGCCCATCTGGGGGAGCACAGAGTGCACGGCCTCTGGTCCCCGTAAGAGTCCCGATGCCATATCAACCTGGTGGAGCTCCGAGCGGTCCGCCTAGCTCCCACCACCTTCGCTCCGTTTCTACGGGGTCAAGTGGTTCAGGTCCAGACGGACAGTACCACGACCATGTACTACCTAAACCGCCAGGGCGGGACGCGCTCCATGCCTCTGTGCAAGGAAGCTCTCCGCATTTGGTCACTCGTGCGCAGCCTGGAGGCGGATCTCCTAGCCATTTATGTGGCAGGAGCCTCCAACACCCTGGCCGATGCCCTAAGCCGGATAGGGGCTGTGTCCCACGAGTGGTGTCTCCTGCCGGAGGTAGTACAAGATCTGTTCTCCCATTGGGGCACACCTCAGGTGGATCTGTTTGCCTCCAGGGAGAACGCGAGGCTGAGGCTGTTCTATGCCCACCCCCTCAGCAGGGCTCACTGCAGGGGGATGCCTTCTCGAGGCCGTGGACCCCGGGCCTCTTCTACGCTTTTCTCCCATTTCCCTTGATCCACAAGGTGCTTCTCAAGGCGAGGAGGGACAAGGCGCAGGTGATTCTGGTAGCCCCAGACTGGCTCCGCCAATGCTGGTATCCAGATCTCCTCAGCCTCAGCTCCAGGCTCCCGGGACAGCTTCCAGCTCGCCTGACCTGCTTTCAGTCAATCAGGGGACGGTGTTCCATCCGGACCTTCAATCCCTGCACCTGACGGCCTGGTTCCTGAGCAGCTAGAGTTCCAGGCCTTGGGTCTTTCCGATGAGGTCCTCAATGTAGTTGAGGTGTCCCGTAAGGAGTCGACCAGGAAATGCTGTGCCTTCAAATGGAAGAGGTTTTCCATTTGGTGTCGGGGCAAGGGCCTGGACCCTTCCGCCTGTTCCTTGGCAAGCATCTTGGACTATTTATGGTCCCTTTCTCAGCAAGGGCTTAGGTCGACGACCCTAAGGGTGCACCTGGCCATCTCTGCTTACCGGGCGGCGGGCGGGAAGCAATCGGTGGCAGGAGAAGGTGGTCTGGCGCTTTTCAAAGGCCTTGATCACATTTCCCCGGTGCGAGAACCTCCACCTCCGTGGGATCTACTGCTGGTACTGGCAAAGCTCATGGGCAAGCCATTCAACCCAATGCACAGGTGTGATCTCTCTCACCTGTCGTGGAAGACCGCCTTCTTGGTGGCTGTTACATCAGCCAGAAGGATGGGAGAGCTCCAGGCGCTTTCCATAGAGTCTCCTTACCTGGTCTTCCACAGGGACAAGGTTGTCCTGCGCCCCCACCCGAAATTCCTTCCAAGGTGGTGTCAGAGTTTCACCTTAACCAGGTGTTGACTCTGCGGTGTTCTACCCCAGTCACACCTCGGGGCCGAATATAGGCTCCATACTCTGGACACTAGAAGGGGCGCCGCTACTATAAGGAGCGCACGGCTAAAACCAGGAGAGGTTCGCCAGCTGTTTGTCACCTACTGCTGAAGCCGCACCTGGCAGACCTGCAGCCAAGTGGACGATAAGCAGGTGGGTCACCTCCTGCATAGATCTCTGCTATAGGTTGGCGGGCATGGAGCCTCCCAGAGGCATAAGAGCTCATTCTACCCGCCATACCGCTGCATTGGTGGCTGCTTCCAGGGACGTCCCTATCCAGGAAATCTGCAGGGCTGCTACCTGGAAGTCAGCACACCTTCATCACCCACTACCACATCGACCTTAAGTCACGCCGGGATGCTGGTTTTGGGGCCTCAGTTCTCCAGTCTCTATTCCCTAAGTAGGGGGTGTGCGCCTTGCCTCCCTCCTCCCGGAGAACTGCTAGGAGTCTGCCAATAAGTGTGGATGAACAACATATCCATGTCCCTAGAAATACAGGTTACTCACCTGTAACAGGAGTTCTAGGAATGGTATATGTTGTTCATCCACACGACCCACCCGACCTCCCCGGCTTCGACGCACAACCTGAGCTTCCAGCGGGCCAGATCTGGCGTCATGGGGCCGAGCCAAGAATTTTGCCACCCGGGTGGGTGGGATGACCCAGCTTGAAGACCTTCCAGCAAGATTTAAAGCGACAAGGATACCTGCCAATAAGTGTGGATGAACAACATATACCATTCCTAGAACTCCTGTTACAGGTGAGTAACCTGTATTTATGCCCCCATAGTCAAGTAGCGGGAGGAACGTGGCTTGTACAAGCCTAGTTCTAATGTCTAGCAGGAAGTGTGTTCTGTTTCGGAACAGAAAGCCAAGTCGTATTTTTAACCTTCTGGCAAGGTCATCTATATGTTTTGAGAGAGTGAGCTTATTGTCAATCCAGAACCCAAGATATTTGAACTTCCAGGGTGACTTCGAGTGGTTCACCTAGAGATGTAACTAGAAATTCATTCGACATGGTGGAAGTGGGTGAGGGCACCGTATTGGGAGAAAATATCATAGCTTTGGTTTTTTTAGCACTAGGGAGAAGTCTGGCATTGATGAGGTTAGTTTCAAGTTGGGCAAAGTCTGCTTGAAGGATCTCCCTGGCCTTGAATAGAGATGTTGCAGAAGTATAGAGAACACAGTACACAGGAGACAAGTGCTGCAACTTCAGAGAGTTCCTGTGGAGGCAATGAGTTAATCAATCAATCAAACTTTATTTAACCAGGCATTTACATCGTTGAGCAAGCTCATTTGCAAGATGGTTCTGGACACAGTACATAATACATTACAATGAACAACATTATAACATAACATACAAGGAACAGTCAGATTGTTAAGATACAGTTACATCTTCTATCTAGGTATTGTTGCTTGTGTAGGTGCACAGTCCGGTCCTTGCGGAAGGTTTGAGGGCTACTAAGGGAAGGAGAGAAGAGGAAGTAAAAGGTGGGAGAGAGGAGAGGAGAGGAATGCAAGGAGACAATGGAGACAGTAAGATGGCAGACACATGGTCAGCTCTGCTACGGAAAAGACCCCCTGGAGTGTTTCCACGGGTGGAAGATGGATTAGGGATCCTATCCTTCCCTGGGATCTCCCTTTTGTGTTGGAGAAGCCTCTCTCCCCGAGCCTGCAGTGGAGTATGAGCTGTTTTTTCTTTCCTGGAAGGTTTCTTTTTTTAGTTGAGGTAACCTCAGCTCGAAGTGTTTCTGAGCTCCAGACCCTGATGTGAAAAGAGCCTTATATAATTTTTCACTGGGAAATAGTTTCCCTTAAAACAAATCCTAAGTTCCTGCCAAAAGTGGTCTCAGAACTGACCCTCAAACAGTCAATTGACCTTCCAGTCCATTATTCTACCCCTGCCAATCGGGGAAAAGGCTCTCCTACACACATTAGATGTCCTCAGGGCGCTGAGGGTACTACCTTCAGCAGCTCACCACAAATTGGAGCAGTTGTTTGTAGCCTTTGCACCTGAGCATCTTGGCAAACCAGTGTCTAAACAGACCACTTGCTGGTGGCTTGTCCATTGCACAGTATTCTGTTACACCAATACAACAAATCTCTACTGGGCATGGTTGGAGGTCATTCCACTAGGGGAGTTTCTGCCCGTTTGCCTCC